>LR991048.1:13221869-13879369 GCA_905163495.3 Cosmia trapezina | reverse complement strand
TTTAGCTATCTGGTCTACCAGTTGTTCGTCACCGATGATATTCACATTTTTGTTGTTTTGCGGTTTAGGATGCTTGCACGGTTTATTAGGAGGTCTCTCAAACAACTCATCTAATCCGAAGGGATCTGACATAATTTCTGGTAAATTTTTATTCAAAAATCTATCTAACAGCAAGTCTAATTTTTGTGTGTTTTTGTAAAATGGATGCATCATTTGTTTTTCGTGAGCATGTGTACCTGTTGGGGCGTGTTGACACTTTTTTACTGGTATCCTTCTTTTTTCCGCCGGCTTGTATTGAACTAGTACTTTCTTTTTCTCTATTAAAAAGCCACTTGGTTCTTCAGCGTCATTGTATCTTTTCTTTCTAGTTTTGTTCCCCAACTTTGTTTTAAGTGCACTAGTTTCATTGACTTTCTGATGTTTTCCGAAAAGAGACCTTCGCTGTCTAAGAACACGGCATCTTTTTGGATAATGGTAAAGTTTCAACGATCTTCTAGATCTTTCTGGTGACTTTTGAACGTCATCTTCTTCGTAAGGTGACTCATCTTGGGTGATCTTTTTCAGAGATTTTATTTTTGCATCTGTTTGTACTAATTTCTTGTAGAAATCTGGAAATAATAAAGAATTTAAAACCGACAAACAAAATAGTTTTTTAACATAAACACACTATCTGGGGTAAGTACTTTAATAAACAATAATATGATTCGGGGCGAAGATAATGTTTAAAAAAAAATACTATCTAAAATGTGCACAGCTCAGTTGACGGTTGACAGACAGCTCAAAATGTCAATGACAAGACTGTGCGTCATTTGTTTTTATGGAATAACAAATATTTATTAAAATTATAATCATAAAAACCATCAATACAACTCTCTGGGTCTTATTCCAAAACGAGGTGTTTCTTTTGTCATGGTTTAAACCATCGAGTCAGTTTTTGTAATAAGAACCTAGCTGTGATAGAAATACAGTTCTTAAACTGACAACTTAATCCGGTTCTAAGTTGACAGTTTTGTAAAACTGACACCTTAAGAGGAAAGGCGGGTGGCCAGTTAGGTATTTGAAGAAGGTATTGCTGTCGCTCTGCGAGCGCTCCGCCCTCGAATTCGTGCGATAAGGACAACTGCAGATCCGACTAAATAGCCTATGTAAAAAGTCACATTTCGAGGTTTGGCTCTCGCCTATTTCCTCCTCCAATATTGGACCAATTTAAAAGATATTTCATAAACTGAATAAGAAGGATATATACTATGCCCCTATGTTTTTCTTTTTTCGTTAATAGTTGTCAAATTGGTACACTAGGCGTCTGTTGACAGCGGTCTGAATAGGCAATTTTGAACATTTTTGGAGAGTTCTAGTTCTTATAAAAATAATATATCATCAAAAAGGAAAACATAGGGGCATACAAGTAACTGATATTTATATTTCTGTAAAAAATCATTGCTTTATGGTCATTAACCAGAAAGAAAACAGGCGAGAGCGTTTGTATCTTTTTGTATGGAGAAAAGAGCACCCACGTTTCCTCTTAATGTGTCGGAATAAAGTTCAAAAAAATTCAAAAAAGCAGTCCATGGTTTAAACCTGGGTTTGTTGAAGATGAACCTTGTTTTGTAATAAGACAGTCTAAGTTTATATTACCCTATTGAATGACTATTTCATGAAATCATGAGATTTGAGGTCAATTCTAACTTATGGAGTTGTATTGCTGATTCTAATGATTATAATTCTATAAAGCCACATTAGTTACGGGCGCGAATCATATTTTAATCAACATACAACCTGACACTGACCTGCTTAATGCATGAAACTTAAGAAAATTTGAATTTCGCGGGCTACCTTAGCGCATTCCCCGTAACAGAATTAGATGTAAAATAAAAATGATTCAGTATTACATACCTCTAAGTTTTTCACTGTTCTGAATATCCATATTGTTGGGATCTAGCACGTTCGACAGGTCGATGCCATTAGAATGCTTGTGTTCAGTTTCTTCCACAGAATTCTGTAAAGATGATTTCTTTTGATGATTTTTTTTTGCTTTGATTTTTTTTTATTTTTATTTTCTTTTTTTTTATTTTCTTTTCAGTTTTTGAAAGAAACGGGATAGGCCTCTACAAAACGTATGGTTTTCTACGATAGTGGTTCCGTCATATTATAATGGCCGTAAGAAAAAATCGTCATTTTAGAAAGAAAAGAAAGAAAGAAAATACGTTTATTTGAGGTAAACATGACGCAAAGCAAAAACACTGACACAAAAAAAAAAAGTTGCAAACGCAAAACTTATCGACTTCCACGCCGAAAAAGTCGCGGGCAGAAGCTGCTACTTAATATAAGTTTGAAAATGCGGATTTTACATGAAGAGACTCCCTATCTGACCTCCACAACCCAGTTACTGGGTAATACGATACCCCTTGGTAAGACTGGTTGTCAGACTTTCGGGCTTCTGACGACCCGTAGCAACTGTCAAAGATTGACGAATGACAGCCGGGACCAACGGCTTATCGTGCTTTCCAAGGCACGGAGGAGTCTCGGTATGTAAAGATGTTCACCCATCCACGGACCAACCCCGGCAAGCGTAGCTTAACCTGATGGATCGACCCGTGCGGCTGTTATTACTTAGCCACGAGCTCCACAGGTGTGGTATAGACTATGATGAAACGGAACAACTTTCTCCATGGCACCAACATCGTAATCGCGAAAAAATAATCAGCCGTCCCATACATTTGCGTCGAGTAGGTATTGAAGTTTTCTATGGGACAGTTGAAAATTTTTTCGCGATTACGATGTTGGTCCCATGGAGAAAGTTGTTCGGTTCGATGTTCTGTATCACACCCTTAAATTTGACGAGAATTCAAAAAGACACATTGTATAGCCATTCAAAATGTCATAACAGTTAAAAAAACTCGCCACAAATTCACTTCAGTAATTTATAAGTCAGTCAATTAACCCTTAAAATGCGTCCGCCGTTAGCACTCTAAAAGGGGTACTTTGCGATATTAACCCTTAACAATAAATATGTCAAGGTATATTTAAAAGTACCCAGGTGGTACCCCGGACAGTTTGAGTTACGGTACCGTTTATAGGTGGTTGCGGGGTTAACTAACGGAGCGTGGCGTGGAGTATTGAACGAATGGAGAGCTCATACTCAGATGGTCACTGACTTTGGCAGCCTAGAATGCCTCTTGTAAGAAATCCTGAGAGCGGCAATAATAAATTGATGACTGATGGCTATGAAACCTGGTTTCATCACGATGTTTTTAACTAAGAGAAGCTCATTAACTAAGAGAAGCTAAACATCCGAAAAACATGATAGATATCTATCTCTACCCCACCTAACCACCCCTACGTGATCCAATCAGAAATAAAGAGATCCGCAGGAGAACCAAGGTAACCAACATAGCCCGAAGAATTTCCAAACTTAAGTGGCAGTGGGCAGAACATTACTCACAGAACAGATGGCTGATGGGGCTGAAAGGTTCTGGAGTAGCGACCGCGTACCGGAAGATGTAACGTTGGAAGGCCTCCCATAAGGTGGACCGGTGACCTTATGAAGGCCGCAAGGAAGCGGGAAGCACAGAACCGGTCGAAGTGGTGATGCTTGGGGAGCATTAGACGTCTTTCGGCTGAAATGATGATGATGATGTTGATCTATCTCTAGCTCAATTGCGCTAACATTTTATAACGTGCCAATATCTAAACAGAGTATACTGGGCGCTGGCCCAGTACTCCCTTTCACACAAACGAAGACTTGTGGAGTAATTGCGTAACACACTTACAATTGCAATGCCTTTCATTTTGACAATTCGACAAAATTCATTTCATTACTTACGTTGTCGAGCAGGCGAATTTTTCAAACATATGAAGCAATGGATTAGGAGTATCCTTCAAAATCCTTCAGATAGTGAAAGAACGTATGTTACGCAAGTAGGGTCCTGAGTCCCCCGGTAGAGGAAACATTATTTCTATAGCTAAGACGAGCCTTTCAAGATATCTTAATGAGTTAGCTAACACTCCATTTTTATTTACTCCGTGTTTTGTAGTGACTTACTTTTAAAAGGCAATTTGCGTTGCGACAGTTAAGAGTAATTTTAAAATAATAATAGTATTGTGGTTTTGTTTATTCCTTCTAGATACTACTCATGTACTTTTGTTATTTATAAATAAGAAGAAAAATATGTGTATTTTATTGATGAAATAAAATTTGTGAATTTGTATACAAATTCACAAAATATTTATGGGTAATCTTGGGAACTACTGATCTGATTCCAAAAATTCTTTCACTAATGGGAAGCTGGATAGGTTCCGTCAAAACTGGGATGGCGGGGTCTATGTTCGCACGCGTACTAGACCCCGCCATCCACTTCGAAGCTAACCTGTTCGAGTCGATGTGCCCTAAGTCCCGCTTGCGTACTAACGCTCTTACAAATAAAACACGGAATAAAGGTATATCAGGAATAACAAAGGAATAACCATACATTTTCATAGGTTTAAACTTGGAGTTATTCCAAGTTTAAACCTATGAAAATGTATGGTTATTCTGTGTTTATCAGTAAGACGGTAAGTGTTTAGTGTCGAAATAAGTTATTAATGACCTAAAATAATGGTTTTAGGTACTTAATTGATTTAATTATTACTAGCTTGTTCTTTTTTTTGACGAATGATTATTGTATTATTTTACTGGAATTTTCTCAATTAATCTTTGAATTATGATAACTTGTGTTCTATGCTCTATTTTGTCATTTCTAAGACTAAAGCAATCTGCCTACCCTTTTCTCAACTATGTTGGGGTCGGCTTCCAGTCTAACCGGATGCAGCTGAATACCAGTATTTTACATGGAGCGACAGCCTATCTGACCTCCAGAACCCAGTGACGGGTAATACGATACCCTTTGGTAAGACTGGGTTGTCAGACTTTCGGGAATCTGACGACCTGTAAGATCCACGAATGACAGCCGGGACGTGCTTTCTGAGGTATGGAGGGGACTCGGTATGTAAAGATGGTCACCCATCCACGGACCAACCCCGGCAAGCGTAGCTTAACCTGATGGATCGACCCGTGCGGCAGTTATTACTTAGCCACGAGCTCCTCAAATGTAATTTATATGACTATTGAAATATAATTTTGATAATTCTTAGTAAATAAACTAAACATATAGTGAAAAAACATAACATACACGCAACCAAAAACGTATTAAACAAAAACTTTATTAATTAAATAAACTTCTCAAACAAAATACCTATAAACAATATATTGATTGCTCCTCCAAAGACCCCCGGAAACACACACGGTACATTGTCGACTAACTCGTATAATTATAATTTGTAATCAATGAAGTAAAGTAATTGATACACATTATGGAGGCTGACCCGAAACTTTGTTAAGTTAAAACTTAAAACACACTTGAAATTAACTTGGATATTAACTTGTGTGGATTTTGTTAAGGGGTAGCTTGCGTTTGATGGTTAAATCCAAATATGCACGGGGTTACTAGAGTATAGTTTACTCAGTACAATGCGATTCAAATAAAAATAGGAACGTCAATGACCACTATCTGTCGAATGTTGATTGAAAAGTACGGTTATAGAGGTATGAGGAACAGGGTGTAAAGTTCACTCATCCTCTATTGAAAACGGAGGATCCTCTGACCAGACGGGTGTCGTGTCTGGTGGGCAACTGCCCGACGGTTGAAGTCGGGACGTTGTTTAAAAGATAGTCGCGCGGTAAACTCTGATTGCGCGATGCAGGATTGCATGACGTCAGTGTGACGCATAGTCCGTACGTGGCGATGTTGTTTCCGCCACAAGGTTTGCAAAGAAAACTTTTTTTTTTTTTGATTAACCGAGTCTTAGTTAAATTAAAGTGAAAAAAAAACATCAAAAAATTACCCATGATTAGTTTTTAAAAAAATATACTACATTCTTTCATATTTTCATTGTTGGCAACAATTTACCAGAAAGAATTAAAAATTCTTCGTTCATTATTCGTTCTGTTCTTCTCATGTCTTATTTATTGATTTGATTAGTCGTTTCTTTTTTTTAACTATTAAAAATACAGTTATAATGTAAGTATGAGATTTTTACGTTCCTTCCTCGTGGTCAAACTGAATGGTCAAACTAATTTGACCACGAGGAGTTCTGTTCCCGATTGTCAAACTTTATTAGTTTCACGAAAAATATCCACTCTTTGTTTACTTGTGCAGTCATTAACAAAAGTACTTTCCTTCCTCGTGGTCAAAGTTAATGGTGGCTATTTAAACTTTTTATCAAGTGTTTACATAAATAAATAGAAATATTATTTAAAAAAAAAAATAGTAATAATAACGAATAAGTTGTAGGATTGAAGAATTGGTTGGTTTAGCAAAAATAAAAGGCGGTAGTAAAGATGAAAAGTGTGCAAAAATAAAAGCTGATTTATTTAAATTAGAAGGTGTTTATTTCTGCTAAAACAACCAATTCTTCCATCCTACAAAACAAGTATGTGCCCGACCCAGTTCTCGAAACTCTCGCTGCAAAAAAAAAAACAAATAAAATATCTCGACTTAGCTTACGAGGTTGTTGACATGAGGAGTGTGAGCTCGGCTATCATTGTGCCGATTGTAGTAACGGCCAACGGCATGATAGCCAAAAGCCTCGACCAACATCTTTCGCGGCTCTCGTTACGCGGTTGGATCAAGGGCCAGATTCAGAAGGCAGTACTCCTCGATACGGCTCGTATTGTGAAGAGGTTCCTATCTCTGCAGTCCTAACTGCCGGTAGCTTGGACCCCGCTCCCGACACCGGCGGACCGCTATTTTTTTTATATTTTAAAATGTTTTTTTTTTAATATGCTTTTTTAAGAAATATTTAAAAATTTAAATAGAATAAGAAAGAAAATTAATAAATAACAACAAATTATTCCGAAAACAATGGTCTGTTTATGGCCAGAGACATCGCTCAAACAATGTGGTCCCAAGTTGGAACGGCTAACTAAACAAATCCATGAAATGTCAGAATCCAATTACAGTTACGTTTACAGTTTACGTGAAACTACAAAAAGAAAAATGTTGTAATGAAAAAGTATCTCTTTTAAAAGGATTTCATAACGAAGTGTCAGCTGCAATTAATGCATGACGGTATAAGTGCTGGGTACTTTTTAAATAAACTAAGATAATTATTTTTGTTAATGACTGTACAAGTATATTTACGAACTATAACAAAGGGTGTATATTTTTCATCAAACTAAGTAGTTAGACTATCCGGAACAGAATTCCTCGTGGTTAAATCAGTTTGACCATTAAGTTTGACCACGAGGAAGGAACGGATTTTTAACCTAATTTACTGACCATCATCAACATTCTTCTGCCTTATCCCAATTAATTCGAGGTCAGCGCAAAGATTACCTTTTTCCAAAAAAAATATTTATTACCCAACCATAGAAAAGAGTATTAAAACTTCTAAACACGCAAACAATCTCAACGACAACCTCCCCTTAACAAATCTCCTATATTAACCGGTCATTAGGAACATGTGACGGGCGCCGAGCTAAATCATGCCCTATCTCGCTCACTTACTAAAGAATAGAGCGAGAGGGAAGCTAACGAAGTAACATATTGAGTGAGTTAATGTTTTGTCGCTTTTCTTGCGACTGCGTGGGGTGAGGTGACAGTGCAAGCTAGGTGCGTTAAAATAGTTAATTTTTGAATCATTAACATAGAAGAAAACGTAAGTTTTTTACAAACATTTATTTACCTACATACTGGATGTAAAAAGACACTTGCCGAAGCCGAAAGCCAAATATTCAATATTCCCATTATTTGGATCATTTTCTTCCACTAGACCATACTTGGGAATCCACTGGTTCTGGAGATATTGAAGGTAAAAGTCGCATTTTTTTTTTACTAAAACGTATTCAGTAATAAAAAACCGGTCAAGAGCGAGTCGAACTCGCGCACCGATGGGTTCCGTTCCGATTTCTGAAAAAGTATGCTATTTAGAGACATCGTTTTATTTTTCCTGTAATCTTTACATAAACTTCTATCACATAGAATAATTTCAGATTTTTCTCTTTGCAAACTTCGGAGATAAGGCACCCCCCCCCCCCCCTTATATAACGGTATTTTTTTTTTACATTTTTCATCAAAAGTCGAAAACTATAGGGCCTAAAAAAAAGCAAAAAAATGTTTGAGAATGTGCAAATAGCGCTCTTTCATATGATACCTCACGTGCCCTAGTAACTCCACTTTGAATTTTTAAGACCCCCTTTCAGTCCCTGTTGCAAAAAAAATATAAATATTTTTATTTCTTTCTTATTTGCAAAATAGTTGGGTAAATGTCACCTAAAACTGTTCTAAATTTCAAGTTGATAGCATTAGTGGTTCTCGAGATATCCAGCTGTGACAGACAGACAGACAGACTTAGTCACACCATAAGGGTTCCTTTTTACCATTTTGGTACGGAACCCTAAAAATCAATCTGCCCAGCCTTTTCTCAACTATGTTGGAGTCGGCTTCCAGTCTAACCGGATGCAGCTGAATAGCAGTATTAAAAGGAACGACTGCCTATCTACCCCCCAAAACCAGTGACGGTGTAATACGATACCCCTTGGTAAGACTGGTTGTCAGACTTTCGGGCTTCTGACGACCCGTAACGACTGTCGAAGATCCACGAATCTAGCATACATGCGATAGGAAAATAGGTAAATTCATTTCATTCATGTAGTACTTAATTGATTTCTCTTTGTTTTAGGATTCCGTACCAAAATGGTAAAAAGGAACCCATATGGTGCAACTCAGTCAGTCTGTCTGTCTGTCTATCACAGCTGGATATTTATAGAACTACTAAATACTATCATCAACTTGTTTGGAACAGTTTTAGATGACGTTTGCCCAACAATTTTGCAAATAAGAAAGAAATAAAAATATTTTTTTTATTTGCAACAGGGACTGAAAGGGCGTCTTAAAAATTCAAAGTGGGGGGCTACTTGGGTATGTGGGATATCATTATGAAAAAGCAATTGCACATTCTCAAACTTCTTTTCGACTGATGAAAACTGTAAAAAAAAATATGTTCACCCAATTATCTCCGAAGTTTGCATAGAAAAAAATCTGAAATTATTATACTATGTTATAGAAGTATGGGTAAAAGTTACAGGAAAAAAAAAACGATGACTCTAAACAGCACACTTTTTCAGAAATCGGAACGGAACCCTCGGTGCGCGAGTCCGATTCGCTCTTGACGGGTTTTTTTTAAATTATCTAAAGTGTCATTACATACAAACCTCACTGTCTAAACCTCCCTCTTCTACTTCTTATTTTTCTTTACAAAACAAACAATGGAACCCCACCCTCGCAATAACATTTTCTATAATCCTTTCACCATACGACTGTTCTTAACTTTGTTTATATTTAAACATAAACAAACAACTTATCTTTGTTTATATTTAAACATAAACAAACAACTTATCAAAATAAACACTTCATATTTATTGTACAAGGTGGGCCAAAAGAAGTCATCCGATGTTGTTTGGATCTCATTTTTTTTCTAAATGACAAACTTCGATTCTGTTTTTTGATTATGTTTATTTGAACCTTTAGAATTTTACTGGTCAAGTTGAGAAGATGATATCAGCCAAATGGGCGCCGTCACAATTGATTGCCATACGGGCTCGTTTTATGGAATTTTTCATCACTTCGGCGAGAACTTCGGGCGAAAGATTCTCGCACTCGTGTCAATAATGTTGTCCTTGAGGGCTTCCAGGGTCTCGGGCTTATTCACGTAAATACGACTTCAAAAAACCCCACAAAACAAAGTCTCAAACGGTTAAATCGGGCGATCTTGCCACACTTCAGTGCAAATCACTTCACTTCATTTCTTTACACTTCCTCGATATACACGATTATTCCGCGTTCTTGGTTATTGTATCGCTCCATGGCTGGTTCACTTGTATTCTACATCTGTCTAGTCCACAAATGTCAAAACAGATTTGACATTGGCCGCCATTTGCAAAAATAAGAGCATAAAGCAATAGGGTGATTTCTTTTGGCCCACCTGGTATGTTAATTGACGGCGCATTGCTAGCGCCATCTGTTAAGAGATACGTCGGAACGAGATTTGACAACTGTCAGTCTGGCGGAGCGTCGGGGCGATGGTCAGTGCAGCCATGTTGAACGTCGGTTCCTTTCCGAACGTCAACGGCGAGCGCACCACGTATCCGACGAATCGCTTTTGTTCCGAGTAATCTTGCCTCGTTTTGTTTCAAAAATAATTAAAACCGAGTGATTAAGTGATTTCCTAATTACTAGTGGACAGATTGTAGTGTGAATCTGTAAGGAAGATATTTTGTACGATTAAATAACTTTTGATTGTGACTCGAGTGATACTTTTTTGGTTCCTACCCACATTACCACTTATTGAAGACATGGGTAAGTATTGATTATATGGGCAAATGCCCATATAATCAATACTTACCCTACATATTTAATTAATAAGTTTAACGCCCTTTCTATAGTTCTGTTGATAAGATAAAAATCAATCTTATTTATTTGCACAGATTTAATTTTTGTATAGCAACTGCCTAGGACATGCATCATCACATCAGTCACCAAGGTAGATTAAAATCTATATCTATAAACAAAATCAATGTCACTTTTCGTTGTTATTTCATAACTCAAGAACGGCTGGGCCGATTTAGCTGATTTTGGTTTCGAAATGTTTGTCGTAGTCCAGAGAAGGTTTAAACGATGAGAAAAATTGGAAAAGTTAAAAAAAAAAAAAATATCCTTGGACATTTCACACAACGCCATCTAGTCCCAAGCTAAGCAACCTAATGCTTGTGTTATGGTAACGAGATGGCTGATAAACTACTTATATACATTTTTTTTTTTTTTTGTAAATACATACATATTATAGATAGAAAAACACCCAGACTCGGAACACGGACAGGACAACGTCTGTCGGGTCAGCTAGTACTCTACATATTATGTGCACCCAACTAATTAAGAATGATATAGAATACGAATCCCGCTCAAAAATGGTTCCACGCAAACTCCAACCGGCGGGGCGGGGCGAAAAAACTACAACCGACTCGCCGCTCAGTCTGTCGCGCGCTCAGTGACAGACGTTCGATTAGTGAAAAATCCAAGAAACAGCTAGTTTCTCAAGGGCAAAAATGACCTTCTGTGTGGTAAAGTGGTGTAAAAGACGGAAAGAAGGAAGTAAAAAACAAACCGGGATAACCTTATCACAGGAAAGTGACATAATTTCGTGTTTTGTTCGCTGATAGACAACCTCGAGTAAAAATATTGTGGTCTGTATTATGCAACCAGATAATCAGCCAGTTTTTAATACGTAACTATAGTACATTTTGTATGTACCTACTACCTACAGAGTTTTTCATAAATTGGATGGACGGGATTTCCTGTTAGTGTTTCGTATCCTTCAGTTTAGAGCACTCCCAAAAAAGAGATTCAATGATTACAGTGGATTACAACAGTCCGCTTTGAAAGAAGAGAGGATGACTGGAGTGGTTACCAACTAGTGCTAGTAAGGGTATGCTGTATACATTTTGGGAATAAAGACATTTATATTCGTCACGTATAGGCAATGTATAAAAAAATCTGTTGTACCTATTTGTACGGTTAGTCCTGTTAATATTTAAGGTCCAACCAATCTTATCCCAACCTCGGTACAAGACATGTTTGCAATAAACTGATTTCAGTTGATTTGATTTAAATTTTGATTAGGTTGCATAAAAAGTATTAAAGTATTCATTCATTAATTTGTTTGCATTACATGGCAAAAAATTAATCTATATTGAATTCAAATCGTCATAAACTAAATACACAGTAGTCTAGATACACAGTATGCTGTACGTAAATGTACAATCCACTACGTTTCCACATGTTACTAGTTTAAAAAAAAAAGATACAGTTTTCGGAAAACGGTTTTCTTTTGAGGAAAGAACCTCACAGAAAGAGTGAACCTGTCCAGTCAGTGCACGCATTTGTCAATAATCGTGCACCTCAACTTAAAACTTAAGGACCTCAACGATTCGCCAAACAATACCAAAGAAAAGGCATTTGGGTAGGCCGCATAAATTACCTACTCAGGCTATGATTAAAAACTAACTGTGTTCAATCTGCTGATTGCAATGTGTATACTTACTGTATAGGAGGGCTGGGATATAAAAAAAAACACGTTTCGGAAACGGATTCCCTGGTTGTCCCTAAAGTTTTTGAGTAGCACGGGTACAATCATCCCTTAAATTTTGGCTCGTACTTCTGATGGCGTTTGCGAATAAATGACCTTCAATCATACGATTACTTATCAAGAAAAAAACTATTATACTATACATCAAGGAAATTGCATTTATTATGCTACCTACTTTAAAAAATTGTGACGAAATTCGATAGATCCTGTACTATGATGGAAATAATGATTTCCTCTCTACAATTAAAATAGATATTTGGTGAGTAATAAAATAACTATGTACTTTCTTTTTTTAAAGAATGGAATATTAGAAACTAAAGGTAAAGAGGTGTCATATTAATTCATAATAATTGAGTTCATAATAAATTACTGACTCCTACTTTATACTGCATTACACCATCCTCGATGCTCAATGTCACCACAGTCTTATGTTTTTATACTGTGATGTTACCATGGTTACTTAATAATCTATCTCGTACCCACTCCCTGGCTTCGATATTTCCGTTTCACTCTAACATTATCTTACTAAATAAGATTGCGCCCCAAATGAATGGTTGGGCGAATTCATGTACGGAAAATAAATTTAGCAAAGTATTATGTTTTGTCTGTGCGTGTGTTGCGTTAGTATTATCAGTTTAGTAGTACGAGTTTGGGACCATGTTTTAGCGGGCTTCGTAAGAGAGTTATGATTCTATATCATTCTTAATTCGTTGTGTGCACCATAAAAATTACAGATAAACTATAAGATCAAAATTAAATAAAAAACCGGCCAAGTGCGTATCGGACCACGTACAATAAAGGGTTCCGAAGTTAAAAAGAATTTATCCCAAAAACGAACTTAACATTGTAATTGAAAAACGGTTTTCTCCTATACATTTTCAATTTTTCAACTGCAAGTTGGAAATCCCCATAATTTTTCAACGGCAAGTTGGAAATCCCCATATTTTTTTTTTATGTGATGAAATTACAAATTAGGTACCAATATTCGGACTTTTTCCTTTACTTGTGTTGTGAGACTTTACAATTCTTGCCTTTCATGATTCTAAGGTCAACATTATGTACCCAGGTTTTGATTTATTTGCGAGTACAAAATATGGCGCTTATGGCCGTATTTTTTATTGCGTTGACTTGATTTTCTTAGAGCTCCTAGGGACCATAGACATACGTATTACGAGTTCCTGAGAAAAAGGATCACTTCCTTGTCTGTCTTGACAGACAGACAAGGAAGTGATCCTTCTAATGGTTCCGTTTTTGCCTTTGCGTTACGGAACCCAAAAAAAGATAGAAGAAGCTAAAAAGATACAAGAAGATTTAAAATCGTCATCATCTGCCTTCCTTTCCCAATTTAGTCGGGGTCAGCTTCCAGTCTAACCAGATGCAGCTGAATACTAGTATTTTACATAGAGCACCAATCTGACCTCCACAACCCAATTCCGTCGTAACAAGATACCCCTTAAAATACCACTTCATTATACTTAATTGATATATTACCTCTTTAGGTGTAGGCATAGACAATATACTTAAAGGTGCTCGCACACAATCCCACCTGGAAGTTATAAAGGTGTAATTACACGGTCGCCTTATAGATGGCATATCTATCAGTCCCCTGTAATTATGTAAGGGTCATAAATATAGGCTTAGTAACAAGGGGGAATCAATTTATTTTGTGTAATTATGCTCAAGGGGTGGGTGTTACAGGTGTATATTTTTTAAAGTTATGGTTTTCAGGTGCAATTGTAAGTACGTAGCGAAATGAGAATGGTTTCCTATTGTTAGAGATTGAGGTGCTTACAGGTCTTGCGGATAAATTGTTAGAGATTGAGGTGCTTACAGGTCTTGCCGATAAATTGGTTTAAAGAACTTTATTTCTCATAAGAACATAACAAATAGCAGTTCGCTTTATAATGAGATACATGAGTGATTATAATATTAGTTACCTCTAGGGTGCTGGAGACAACGAGATTATAAGTAAAAAGACGCAGATATGTTACCTACCCAACATTCAAAAAATGAAATTTAATGAATAAATTGAATTATTAATAATAATGAATTAAATGGTTTGAGAAAACTGTAAATATTGGTTTGTTATCTTGACTTAGTATATTGCGTTTCCGAACACAAAGGAGTGAACACAAAGATTCAAATAAAATAAATACCTACTTGAAATTACTTTGACGAATTAAGAGCTTATCTGAGGGCCAAAACATTCTAGTTAGACGTTTAAAAAAAAAGCAGCCAAGTGCATGTCGGACCACACACAATGAAGGGTTCCGTTGTTGTAAAGAACTTATCCCATAAGCAAACTAAACAATGTAATCCCAAAAGATCGAAAAAAAAATTTTTTACATGATAAAATTACAAATTAACAATTTTTATACCATTCCCCCTCTAAAAAGCTTATTTTATTCACTGAAAACAGTGAGTAAAAAGCACTTTTACTCACTGTTTTGATGTTTGAAAATGGAACACACCAATGTATTCGACCACAGATGAGTACCTAGGCTAGATACGGCATGTTATTAGATAGTATGAAAACCGAACGTGTCATCTTTTTTATAACTTCACCCCAGCCATTTAGTGATGTGCTCAAAGTAAACAGAATTGTTTCAATCACTAAGCGTCACTGAGCTAACAGACTTTTTTTTAGTACGAACAGTCGAACATGCAGGGCACGCTTGGTCGTGGCTTGCCGTATCTAGTGTAAGTGTAATCTGTGTATTCGACCTATATTGATGTGTTCTAAATTCAATTTGATTGGTCGACATTTTCGACAAGGAGTTTAGCATTAGAATAATAACTGTTTTGTGTTCTTTGCTGTCCTTAGTAAATTAGCGCTATTTTGAATAAGTACTGTAAGTTGTACGAACACAAAGTTTAGTGTTACTTTAATCTTTAATTTTGTGTTTGTTTAGTGTTGTTCTAAGCGATTAAAAATGCATTCTAGTGATGAAGATGTGTTAACACCTGAGTTTATGAAAGAGATGGCGGCCGATATAGTGGAAAACTTGCTACCCAAAAAATTACGGCTGGTTTACATCAAAGCCAATTTAACTTTCCTTTTTCTTCATTATATGTCTATTTTCACTTAAATCTTTCTTTTTCTCGTAGTCATGGTACAAAGTATAGTATGCAACTCTTGAATAAAACGGATTTATATCGCGGGCCATGAATCACTCGCGTCGCTCAGGATTCTAACACTTGAATCACTCGCTACGGTCGTGATTCAATCGTTAGAATCCTTCACTAGCTCGTGATTCATCTATGGCCCTCGCTTTAAATCCGTCCTTTATTCACTAATTGCATAATATACTATTGGACGTTTTCCTTTACTTGTTTCTTGCCAAATTTCATGATTTTAGGTGAACGGGAAGTACCCTATAGGTTTTGATTTATTTGCGAGTATCAAAATAGCCGTACTTTTTTATTGCGTGGATTTAGAAACTTGATTTTTTTAGAACTCTAGGGTCCTATAGACTTATGTATTTGATATTAATTTCAAATTGATACCTCCACGCGTTCCTGAGAAAAAGGTTCTTGACAGACTGACATACTTGACCATATTTTTTATGTGATAAAATTACAAATTAACAACTTTCGGACTTTTTCCTATATTTCTGCTGTGAGACCTTGCTTCTTGCCAAACTTCATGATTTTAGGTCAACTGGAAGTACCCTATAGGTTTTGATTTATTTGCGAGTATCAAAATATGTCGCTAAATGGCCATACTTTTTTATTTCGTGGACTTAGAAACTTGATTTTTTTAGAACTCCAGGGACTATTGACTTATGTATTTGATATTAATTTCAACTTGATACCTCCACGCGTTCCTGAGAAAAAGGGTCTTGACAGACAGACAGACGGACAACAAAGTGATCCTATAAGGGTTCCGTTTTTTCCTTTTGACGTACGGAACCTTAAAACCGATCAAGAGCGAGTCATTTGAGCGTGAAGAAGTAACAAACATACAAACACATTAAACATTCACAAACTTTTGCCTTTATAAAAACAGTGTGATTTTCCTCCGATATCAAATTAACTTTGTACGTATGTCTGTCTAGTACTTATTCACTAAAAACCCAAAAAAGACTAGATACTATTAAAGGTCTAGAATACCCAGCGAAAGTAATACCAAAACTACACCTAGGAACATAGCTACACCTAGATTTTCCTCATCATAATAACAACAAGAAAAATTTTAATCTACGAGGTGCCTCAGGGATGCTATTGTCCACAACAGACAGACGGACGGTAGCCCTTTGTTGCTTTTTATTATATATATGTGTGTGTATGTACAGCTACAAACTGCGTGGGTATATTTGGCTTGCAGTGTAAGTGTTTTATGTTAAAAGTTATCTAGGAAGGTGAAGGACGTTTAAATTACAATGGCGGATGGAATACTTGATTTAATGACACAGAAAAAAAGATAAAATTAGATACTTAATCATTTTTAGGGTTCCATACCAAAATGATAAAAAGGAACCCTTATGGTGTGACTCAGTCTGTCTGTCACAGCTGGATATCAAACTTAAAATTGGAACAGTTTTAGATGACGTTTACCCAACTAATTTGCAAATAAGAAAAAAAAAAAAAAAAAAAATTCTTTTGCAACAGTGACTGAAAGGTGGTCTTAAAAATTCAAAGTAAGGCTAATAGGGCATGTTGTGTATCATAGAAAGAGCTCTGTGTGCACATTCTCAAACATTTTTTTATAACCTTTTAGGCTGCATAGTTTTCGACTTTTGATGAAAAATGTAAAAAAAAAATACCGTTGTTCTCCCCCCACCGGGTTTCTCCGAAGTTTGCAAAGATAAAAATCTGCAAATTATTCTATGTGATAGAAGTATAGGTAAAGATTAGAGGAAAAATAAAACGATGTCTTTAAATAGCGCACTTTTTCAGAAATCGGAACGGAACCCTCGGTGCGCGAGTCCGACTCGCTCTTGACTGGTTTTTTAGTTTATCATTTTTAGATATACCCGTCACGTCTTCAGAGTTTCGCTACCTAATTTAATATGACCCTGTATTTTACTGTCGCGAGTCAGGTTTCCGCACGAAAGGAGATTTGGAAGATCTACGAGTTTTAGGTTTGAGTATTAGTTTTCCCAACTATGTTCGGGCCGTCTTCCAGTCTAACCGAATGTAGTTGAATACCAGTATTTTACATGGAGCAGCTTCCTATCGCAACCCAGTAACTGGGTAATACGATACCCCTTGGTAAGACTGCTTGTCAAAATTGCGGGCTTCTGACGACCCTAACAAAACGAAATATCTAAGAATGACAGCCGGGACCAACGAGGCACGGAGGTATCGATGGTCACCCATCCACGGACCGACCCCGCCAATAATGATCGATCGACCCGTGCGGCTGTTATAACTTAGCCACGAATCAGTATTAAAACTTAAAAAAAAGTAAAAACCGACTTCAAACACCTAAAACGAATAATATACTTAACTTTCTTAATTAAAAAACTTAACAGCTTCTGAAGCCGGTGCCAAGCTAAAGTGCATTGAAGAATTGATACCGACTTCAGAAGGTGTTAAGTTTTTTAATTATGAAAGTTATTTTATTCGTTTTAGGTTTTTGAAGTCGATTTTTATTTTTATAAAGTAAATTTATTTTTCCATTTTTAGTTAAATATACATAAGCCCAAGACGAACAAAAAGAAGAATAATCAAAAATCCGATTAGAAAAGCCGTAGATACAGTACATTTATGCATATAACTTTGTACATAATAATGATTACCTAATGTATTATATACTAAAACCTTCCTGAAAGTATGTAGATCACGGTAGTAAAAGAATCATCAAAATTGGTTCATTAGTGTTTGAGAAAATCGCGGACATACAAACATACATACGGGTCGAATACAGAACCTCCTTTTTACGGTTCCGTACCCAAAGAGTAAAACGGGACCCTATTACTAAGACTCCGCTGTCCGGCTGTCTGTCTGTCCATCTGTCTGTCCGTCTGTCACCAGGCTGTATCTCATCTACCGTGATAGTTAGACAGTTAAAATTTTCACAGATGATGTATTTCTGTTGCCGCTATAACAAGAAAAACTAAAAAACAGAATAAAATAAATACAACAAACGTGATTTTTTGGCGTTTTTAAAAATGCTGGTACGGAACCGTTCGTGCGGGAGTCCGACTCGCACTTGGCCGGTTTTTTTGAAGTCGCTTAAAAACACACCAGCTTTCCAGAAAAACTTTCAACAGTTTTTACGTCACCAGGACCAATCTGAAAGCATACTTAATATTTCTAGAATACTAAGTACTTTCAGACCTCAGGAGCAACAATGGCAAAACATCAGACTATCATTACGTCCCTCACAAAGGGGCTGGCGAGGTATAAAAAATGTCGGCCGAACTCGGTTCAACTTGCATTCACGACAATATACTGTAGGCTAGGAGCTAGGGGGAGTATTTCTGATATTCATCGTTCGATTTGAGAAGTCTGTAATCTTTCTAACCATTTACTAACCAAAACACTGGCGGCATCTACTTCGCCACATATGAACTACGCATCAATGACATGACGTCACGCAAACCTGCATCGCGCAATTAGAGTTTACCACGCGATTAGCATATATACAACGTCCCGACATCAACCGTCGGGCAGTGGCCCACCAGACACAACACCCGTCTGGTCGGAGGATCCTCCCTTTTCTATGGAGGATGAGTGAACTTTACACCCTGTTCCTCATGCCTCTAAACCACCAACCACTAAGCAACCAACTAATAACAACCATAAGCATTTTACTTTTGACATAAGCACACCTATGAAGATCTTTAATTTTTGAGACGCGAAAAAAATGCAATAATTCATAATTCATATTTCTTTATTGACATAATTATTACATAAACTTATTTGAAGCCTCTGACTACTGAACTAGGTGTATACTTCATGGACGCTGGTTTTTTCTTTATTTCTTTGTTTAAAGTAAAATACTAATGTGTTAAATCGAACAAAACTTCTTCATAAATAAAGTTGATTGTTATAAGAAATCCAATCTTTATCTATTCTCCAATCTTTTTCTATATCCAACATTTATCTATTTGTATCTATTTATAATTATTTATGTATTTTAGTATATCTGCCCGTGACATCACAGCGGGCCCTATCAGAATACCAGCGCTGCGACACTCATGTTAAGTGCCGCAGCATCATGCTGAGATAGGGACCTTTCGGCCTCGTACAGGACTTTTTGTTTTTTAATTACTTATTTTTATTTTTTTATATATTTTGTTTCTATTTTGTTTTCAACTTTTATTTTGTGTTTTAGTTTTAGTTCTGTGCGAGTCACAATAAATACTTTTTCTTTCTTTCTTTCTTTCTTTCTTTCAATCGGCAAAATTTTTCTTGTGGTGATTTGTTCTTTTAATTGTTTTTTTTTTTTATTATAACGACTTTTGTAAATTAAACCGGGAAAAAATCGTTATGTCGTGTTGCATAAATGTCATGATATACAGTTGTTTAGCCTAAACAACTGATAAACACAGTTTTGTGGTAGAACTATTATTCTCACATGACAAAATAAAACAACTCCCTAGCTCCCAAACCGCGACATTACGACGAAATCAAAAAAATAAACACTCCCACAGTCGTTTCGGTTGCACCAGACGCTTCCATTTACCGCTGTGTACCTCTAAAACGTTTGTATTACTACTAAATACTTGCTCTAAAGGAGGGTAGTCGGAAATGTCCAAGGGTTTGATAAGGATTGTGGGGCTAATAATGGAGTTGTGTGAGATGTGTCTTGGTAGTCTGTGACGTATGTCGTGACAATTATACAGGGTGTTAAATAGTAATTGCGTGCCAAAATAGCTTAGGGGTAGTTTCAATATCGATAAAGGAACCCAGAGAAAAAAAGAAAAAAAAAATGCAAGATCAACCTAATTTAGTACCAAATTTCGCTTAGCACGGCACGCGAACATCAATGACATCATCCGACGAGCCCTTGTCACCGTCGGCGTTCCAGCTGTATTAGAACCCAATGGCTTGGCACGCGACGATGGCAAGAGATCGGACGGCATGTCTTTATTTCCATGGAAGTTGGGAAGGCCTTTAGTGTGGGACGCAACGTGTGTCGATACTCTTGCGCCATCCCATCTTCCTGGCTCGGCGTGCTGTGCTGGCACTACTGCTGCGGCTGCGGAAAACCTCAAGCGGCGGAAATATAATAATCTTATCGGTAATTATATTTTCGAGCCGTTTGGGGTTGAAACCCTTGGGCCGTGGGGTCCAAGTGCTCTTGATTTATTTAACGTAATCTCCAAACGGCTTGTTGACACTTCCCGTGACCCAAGGGCTGGCTTTTACCTTGGCCAGAGGCTAAGCATTGCCATACAACGTGGCAATGCCGCCAGTCTCTTGGGTACTTTACCAGTCGACAGCGATGCGGAGGAATTTTTCGACGCCATATTTTAGTTTTTTAATAGTTTTAGTTAGCATAATTTTTTTTATTTATAAGTTATGTTTATATTACATTGAAATTTATTAAAAAAAAAAAAAAAATTAGTACCTAATAACTTAAAATAGCAATTGTTTAGAATTAAAATTATCGCGAGCCATTTTCAGTGGCAAATAATGCGTCGGCCCTAGTATTTGGGACGCGAGAAGTGATGAAAAAAATAACAACGCGTTCTGTAGGTAAGTAACTAAAGCATAAAGAAATAAAATAATTTTAGTTCTAAACGCTATTTTAAGTTAGTTGGTACTAAATTAGGTTGATCTTGCAATATTTTTTAAATGTTTTTATTTATATTTTTATTTTTTTATTTTTCCTGGCTTCCTTTATCGATACTGAACCTACCCCGAAGCTGTGGCACGCAATTACTTTAACACCCTGTATAGTTATGCTTCTTCTCTCATAATTATATCATGAACTACCTACATGAGAATAGATCAAATAGGTCAAATTAAATTAGCTGTGGAAACTCGATATCTAAACACGACAAAATAAAAATAAAGTTTTTTTTTGAGGTCGCCGACCGCTTTTAGTGTTTTCACTTGATGTATGGGTGAAACTAGTACATCCACAGTTCACCAGTTATGTTTTCCCAACTATGTTGGGGTCCGCTTCCAGTCTAACCGGATGTAGCTGAATACCAGTATTTTACATAGAGCGACTGACTTCCACAACCCAGTTACTTGGTAATACGATACCCCTTGGTAAGACTAGTTGTCAGACTTTTGGGCTTCTGACGACCCGTAACGACTGTCAAAGATCCACGAATGACAGCCGGGACCAACGGCTTAACGTGCTTACCAAGACACGGAGGAGTCTCGGTATGTAAAGATGGTCACTCATCCACGGACCAACCGCGGCAAGTGTAGCTTAACCTGATTGATCGACCCGTGCGACTGTTATTACTTAGCCACGAGCCTATTGCCATCAACCGGGTACAAATCCAGACTCCGGGCTGCTGCTGAGGAATCCCTGAAGGAAGAACCCACGCTTTAGATTTTGAAATAATTTTTTAATTGTCTTTTATTGGCGTAATATAAACAAACAGATTTTTATTTTTTTATTGAAAAAAAAAACTAAGTCATCTATTGTTCTAAAACAAAATTTGTAATCTAGCCTAGTCTATCCACTTTAAGAAACAGTCATTAGTTTCTTGTCCTTTCATAGAAATATTTTGTTTACAAGCCGTGTATAAGTGGCTAGGCATCCCGTCGCGCGCCGACAAAAAGTCGAACAATCGTGATGACGTAACGCGGGTGGCCGGTCGCGTTAGTGGATAACACTTAGCCCGACCTGGGAATCCAGGTCTTCAACCAGCAGTAGCACTTCAACCACTACATCAAAACAAGGCAGTCTATCTGTAAACATAACTTTACTGTAATACGTTTTCAATCCCAAACTCAAACAGAAAATAAATCAAAACAAAAAAAAAAAGAGTTAGTACCGTCTAGTGACTACAAATCATTTAAGGCCTCTTCCACACGGGACGGAAAGTCTTAAGGTGTCGCGGCCAAGCATGATTTGTAGCCGCCCTTAGAGATACAGGGTGTTACAAGTTGAGAAGTTTTCTTATTGGATTTGAGGACGTGATTTAATATACTTTTGTGTAATGCAAGCTGAGGTAGTCGGATGCAACGATCGATATAATACTAGAGCTTTTTATGACGCAGCTGCCCACCGCCGGCGGACCAATTAAAAAAATATCCGATCAAGAGCAAGCCAGACTCGCGCACAGAGGGTTCCGTTCCGATTTCTGAAAAAGTGTGCTATTTAGAGACATCGTTTTATTTTTCCTGTAATCTTTACCTATACTTCTATCACATAGAATAATTTCAGATTTTTCTCTATGCAAACTTCGGAGTTTCGGTGTTTTTCTATCTACAACGTGTAACGTTAAATGCGCAAAACCTCTTAAGAGGTCATTCTACTCATCATTATGAACAACTTTTACTATTGGACCAAAACTGAAATCGCGAAAAAAAAATCAGCTGTTCAGTACATTTCTGTTCGCATAATTCGTCAAAATGTACTGAACAGCTGATTTTTTTTTCGCGATTTCAGGTTTGGTCCCATACTAAAAGTTGTTCATAATAATGAGTACAATGACCCCTTAAGAGCTTTTGCGCATTTAACGTTACACGTTGTATAATACAGGGTGTAAGGGACAGCCCTCCGCAAACTAACAGGGTGCATTCAGCTCCTCATTCTGAATCATATTCCACCGGAAATTTTCTCAGGAAAATTTACATTTTTTCAAAAAAAAAATTCAGTTACATTTTCATTATTTCAATGTAAAATTGCATTGTGTGTTCGCAGCACTCCATTTATGTAAAAAAACTGCAAAAAAAACAGCAAAAAAAAACCAGCAATGGATGTTGAAATACTCTAACCAACGACGCGTGAAATCAGCTGTTCACTTTCTGTCTAGCTACAGAGTTCGTCGAACTCACCGCATACCTATTACCTACCCCTCCCAACCAGTAATAGACGCTCCGATTTGTGCACAAAAACGCAAACAAATCAGGTTTATTGGAGTCCCTTAACGTTCCTGAAAAAATTTCATGTACCGAAAAAATTTCATGTACCGGTCATCTTAGTATGACATACTGAATTCACCCTATCAGTTTGCGGAGGGCTGTCCCTTACACCCTGTATGTATGTATTTACAAAAAAAAAAAAAAAAAATGTATATAAGTAGTTTATCAGCCATCTCGTTACCATAACACAAGTATTAGGTTGCTTAGCTTGGGACTAGATGGCGTTGTGTGAAATGACCTCCACAACTTGGTAACACGAATTGGTAAGCCTGAATGTTTATGCAAACCAATTAAAATTAAACACCCTGTATACACTTAAGACGTCTACCTCTTCAATTGACTCTCTCCTGCCTCGAAGCATAATGTACCGATATTTATGCCATATAAGAGGGTAGCTTTCAATTCTACCAACCTAAGCAATGCTACCTGTATTTTTTACCGGCAACCTTATTTCTAACCTAGCAAGGTTCAATTTCGCTTGAAAATACACTACAAAAAGGACGACAGGATTTTCAATTTTATGCGTTAGAAAATAAGGTAGAATTTTGAGCATAGTTTTTTGTGTGAAGGGAAAATTTAAGTTTGTAGAATTTATCAATGGGATTGTAAAGTGAATTTTGCATAGATTCTTATAAGCATAAAATGTGTTTCCCATGGTGTGTTGTGCTATGATATTTTACGGTGTTATAAGTGTTTTTAGAGGTACAAGTGAGTTATGGGATTTTGAACTTTTTTTTTTGTAAATATATGGGGTGAATCTGGTTGTCTCTGGGTTAGGGTAGATCATTTAATTTAGTCTCATGGGAGTCGTAAAAAGTGGCTTAGGATTATTGCTAAGAGGATAGCTAGTAGTCTTCTTGTCTTTTCAGGTGAGACGTAAGTCAATTACTTCCACATGTAAAAAAACCGGCCAAGTGCGAGTCGGACTCGCGCACGAAGGTTTCCGTACCATCTATAAGATAAAGAAAAGTCCTGACTGACTGACTGATTGACTGACTCATCAACGCCCAGCCCAAACCCTTGGACCTAGAAAGCTGAAATTTTGCACAGAGGTTCCCTTTATAGTGTAGACAAGGAATAAGGAAGGATTTCCCGGTAGTATGTTCCCTTGGGATATTTTCCGATATCCACGCGAGCAAAGCCGCGGGCAAAAGCTAGTAAAATATAAAAAAATTTAAACATATTTTATATTATTAAAAAATATTAAAAATTTTATGTGTCTTGACAATTCTCGGGACCCTGGGTCCCGGACCTTTAGAAGGCGTACGAGGGGCCGAAGCAAACTCGCAGAGACCCGTTAGCCGCTTTCAATGAAATGACGCACCAATCGACGATTATCCCTGTAAAATGCAAGTGCACCCAAGGACAACCCCCGGTTGGTGCAGGTCTATTGCAGTATATAAACAAAGATATTGGACTATGGATTTGCGTGGCTAAAGCGAACTGGTTACCTAGAACTATGAAAGAACTATGGCCCCTGCCGGATCAATGTTTTATTATTATCTACAACACTGAAAATTGACGGAGAGTGTCAATTTGCTTAACAAATAATTTCCTTATCTGTAATCTTAATATCAAATTCATTGATCAATTATAAATTTACAAGAAAAAAAACTCTTCACATAAAATGAACATAGGTACTCATAGCACATCATAATCTAGACACAAACATCAAAACGTCTCGTCGTCCAGTCACACAGCACAAAGACTGCGCTAGCAAATATTTTAAAGGCTTCAAATGAGTCTGGCGACTAATACATCACGCAGACAAAGGGAAGGGGGACAGCAGATATAATACGGGCTACAATGATTCTGTAGTGATGAGGAACAACAATGAGTTTGTGAGGGTCGTCCGGGTAGAGAGGATTGGCGTCAAGCATTTGTTTTTCGTGTGACGAATTCATTCAATCAATCTGCCTAGCCTTTTACCCCAACTATATTGGGGTCGGCTTCCAGTCTAACTGGATGCAGCTGAGTACCACTATTTTACATGGAGCGACTGCCTATCTGATCTCCATAAGTTACTGGGTAATACGATATCCCTTAGTAAGACTGGTTGTCAGACTTTCGGGCTTCTGACGACCCGTAACGACTGTCAAAGATCCACGAATAAAAGCCGGAGCCAACGGCTTAACGTGCTTTCCGAGGCACGGAGGAGTCTCGGTATGTAAAGATGGTCACCCATCCACTGACACTTCCCGGCAAGCGTAGCGTTAACCTGACGGATCTACCCGTGCGGCTGTTATTACTTAACCACGAGCTCCTTTTTCGTGTAACGAATCAAAGACGATAAAAAATTTGATGATTTTTTTTAAAGAAACTCGTAAAAGAAATGAAATAAAAATTGTTTATTGTTTTAAAAGGATACCGGAATCACTTTTAGACGACATTTAAAAAAAAATTTGACAGTGTCAACATTTCTCATCTGACTAACTTTGAGAAGAAATAAAACGAAGAAATAACTCACGCTGAGTTGGTTCTTGTGGTGTCTTTGGTTATGTAATTTCGTTTTTTGCCGCGACTTCCGAAATTACCTACATTACATCCGAAGTTTTTCACTTTGTAGTGTTTTTTTTGGAAGTCGGTTGTCATTCTTTGTAAAAAAGTTTTATTCCTCAAAAGACCATTTCAGACACTAATCTACATGGCGTCTAATCTTAAGGCGTGACCAAGATTAATATGTCTGGAGATATTTTTATCTCAATAGTATTTCAAAACCAAGAGAAATATAAAAATAAAATTTGATTTCACTAGGAATAATAATTAGAATCAAGAATAGTTAAAGCCACTTCTGCAACCATAGGGTTTACTTGTATAAAAAGACGTCTGAGAAAACAAACGCTCTATAGAATAAAACCGGTCAAGTGCGTGTCGGACTACGCACAATGAAGGGTTCCGTAGTTGGGATGAAATTATCCCAAAAACAAACTTAACATTATACTTGAAAAACATGTTCTCCCATACATTCCAACAGTAAATGTAAGTTGGCACTCACAATATTGAGAGATTTACCATGTTATTTTAAGACCACAAACTTCTTATAGGTTTTCCTGTAATCTACAGGTATAGAACTATGTTCTGTATTTTTTTCAAAATTTTAGGTTTGGTAGTTTCAGAGATAAGGGGTGGAAATGGTCAATTTTCGTCTATTTTCTTAAATAACTTTAAAACTATTTATTTTAAAATTATAAAAAAAATATATTTGAAAGCCTCATACTTTTTTTTTAAATTTTCTTATTTGCCCCCTATAAGTGACCCCCATATTCAAAATTAATTTATTTACTTTAACCGTACGTGTTTGAGTCACAGAAATCCACGTGTGTACCGAATTTCAACTTAATCGGTCCATTAGATTCGGAGCAAATTGGCTGTGACAGACGGACAGACAGACAGACACACGCACTCGTGTGTCTGTCTGTCTGTCCGTCCTATGGGTTCCGTTTTTTCCTTTTGAGGTACGGAACCCTAAAAACATCACCCTCAGACTATCCTTTTACCAAATCTCGCATAACAACGGCCAACACAAAACATACCAGCTATACCAGTCCTGGTCGCCACCCTTAGTCAAGGTATGATATTACAACGACTGTTCGTCGAAGGGAGAGTTACCGCCGATTTCGATTTGTAGGTCAAACTTTTAATAAAACTAGCCATATTATTTGTAAAATTATATGTAGAGGGGTAATAAAAACTACCCTAAAATGACCTCATTTTGATTATGTAAGATTTCAATGTAATCAGTGTTCTATTGAAATAGTTCAGATTATTTTTTATAACGATGAAATACAAAAGTTACTGACTTATGCTGACCTTTCAGCACCCTGACTGCACTTTCAATCCGAAAGATTTTGATTAAAATTGCTAATTCATTGCTTCATAATAATTTTGTTTGAAAAATTTGTCTCCTCAACAACGTAAAAAAAAACCGGTCAAGAGCGAGTCTGACTCGCGCACCAAAGGTTCCGTTGCGATTTCTGAAAAAGTGTGCTATTTAGAGACATCGTTTTATTTTTCTTGTAATGTCTACATAAACTTCTATCACTAAAATAATTTCAGATTTTTCTCTTTGAAAACTTCGGAGATAAGGGAATGATATTTTTTTTTTTACTTTTTTCATCAAAAGTCAAAAACTATGCGTCGAAAAGTTACAAGGAAAGTTACAGTTTAGAATACAAAAATAGTCAAAATAACGTCGGGATCCGATAGGACCGCTGGGGTCCGATTCACAGACAGGAACGATTTTGACATCGAACCTTGAAGCTAAACGGAAGCATGGCGATCAACATCTCCGCCATAAGGATGTGCTCAAAAGGCATCTCTACGCATGCGCTATTGACCCTACAGGTTGGGAGAGGCTCACTTTACACAGGTCGTATTGGTGCTCTACTATTCACAAAACAATCAAATCTTTCGAAGAAAAGCGGCATGAAGCTATTATTGAGAAGCGCCAAATACGCAAAGAGAGACCAAAGCCCTTCTACACAGTATACCTATAACACTGCAGACTAACTTTATTGTACTGGTAGTGTGTTTGTGGCCGGGTGTTCAAAACTAAATTCGGTCTAGCGAGCCATCTAAGGGCACACAAGGAAGGGATTTCGAAGGATCGCCGTTATCAAAATAGATAAAAAAGACTGTACCGGATAACTTTTTTTACCGTCTTGAAAAAAATAGGTGCATGAACGGAGTAGCCTATGGCATACCTATTAAAAAAAAATATCGAAATTAAAATCAAATGCACGGTGCATATGATTTGAATTTCGATATTTTTTAACGATTTACTAATTGATATTTTTTTAAATTTCTGCTTTTATTGTTCTAGTATGTAAAGTTTACTTCAAATTTTAAGTATTTATTAATACTTAGACCAATTTCTAACTCAGCTATTAAAAAAAACAAAACTAGGTATGCCATAGGCTTCTCCGTTCACCTAATTATACCCAAATTTTTTCAACACGGTAAAAAAAGTCATCCTGTATATACTCGTATATTTATACATATAACGCATTTAGCGTCCGGTGTCTGTTCCCGGTAAGTGGGAATGTTTCCATTATTATAATCTATCATTTTGTTACACCTCTAAAATTCGAACTCAAACTACGGTAGTCTTAAAAAATAAACACTTCAACCTTTTAATAGTACATTATTGCAAAGGCCGTGAAATAGGCAATTGCAGGTCGAGTATGAGTTTGTTGGAACTCATTTTAATTAAGTATTAAATATATATTTAATAAGTATGTGAATATAAATTTTCAAATCAAGATGAATTTTCAGTTTTGCCGCCAATTTTCTATCTAACATCTGTGCCGAAAGGCAAACGCATTTATGGCTATACAGCCACGTGAACGCAATTTATACTAAGCAAAGAGATCCAATCAAAGAGTACTTAATAACCCCAGCACGCCGTTTCATACAACATTGCTGGAGCGGTGTAATGTTCCAAATTCAAAAAACGCTCCTGCAATGGATTTGATTTTCTTTGACCGTAAATTCAATACTTCGCGTGTTCTTTTTTCGAAAATAATGACAATATTTCCATGCATGTTTGAGAAAAAATACCTACCAGACTACATCTCACCGTTCACCAAAAAAGTTACAACACTAAAAAACATACTGATTGAGAAAAATGCTTCCCAAAACTGCCATGAAATGCGTGTTATTTATTTACTGGTAACACTGTAGGGAATACTGAAGGTGTTGCTATTGAAAATAATGGCTGGCTTCAAGGGTTTTAGACGCTCTTTTTTGGTGACGGATTAGTAGTGTAGTTTGTTTTATTTTTAAGTTTTGTTTTGGCTGTTTTCGCGTCAACTTGAGTTTTGATTATTTCAGAAATAATTGTAAGATAAAAATAAGAATACATTTAGTAGTTTAACAGAGTAGTTTTGTAAAAATAATCTTTTTTATTGTTTTTGGTTTCATTTTTTAAATAACTTTGTGTCAATCGCTTATACTTGTATTTAAGAAAAAATAGGCTTAAAAATATTGTTTTATATGCCTCTCTTAAAACTAATTAGAAAAAAGAAAAAATAATCACTCACCAGCTCACGAAAACTGGGACCAAAATCTGTTTAAAAAGAAAAGTTACAATTAATAAGACAGAACATAAATAATTAAATAAAACCGGAGAGATTAGAAGTCAATGGCACATAAATATTATAAAAAATCTTTTTTACAAAAAATAACAATTGACTTCCAAAAAAAAACACCACAAAGTGAAAACTAACTTTAATTTCGGAAGTTTTTGGTTTTGTAAAAGTGAAAAAAAAAACTTTTTTACAAAAAAAAAAACAACCGACTTCCAAAAAACACTACAGAGTGAAAAATAACTTTCATTTCGGAAGTCGGGATCTGTGTTTTAGTTTTTTGCCCCCGAATTCCAAAATTAAAGTTATTTTTCACTTTGCAGTTTTTTTTGGAAGTCGGTTGTTTTTTTTTTGTAAAAAAGTTTTTTTATCAACTAACATAGGTACCTAACTTGATGATGTTATTCCTAATTAAAATCTTGCTGTTTCTTGCCCTACGATATCAAGCGCTCGAAGTGACCGAAATGTGAAGTGTTCGAAATGTTCGAATGTTCCGAAGTGTTCGAAATTTGAATTGTTTTTAAACTTATATTTTTATTCAGTCAACAAAAAAATGTCAACCGTCACTAAAAAAGCTTTTGCGTAAAATTTTCATACAAAATGTACGGGAAAAGTTTTTTGCAATTTGTGACTTTTTGAGTACTCCAACGATGGTTGGTCCCATAAAAGTTTTTGATCAGTATTAGAAACAGGATCGATTGGCATCAAAAATTTTTTTTGTGTAAAATGGCTATTTTCTTGCTAACTGTATATTTTTTTTTTAATCTGTGAATGGGTATCAATATTCCATAAAAAAATATGGATAGTCTCCTAAGACCATTTTCGTGTAGCTGCAACGGATAAGGTACCCCTTACTGCCCCGCTGAAAGTTTCCACCCTGCATATGACGAGGTTATGCCCGAACATAGCTGCCTAGCCTTTTCCCAACTATTTTGGTGTCGGCTTCCAATCTAACCAGATGCAGCTGAATACCAGTACTTATTTCAAATGGAGCGACTGCCTATCTGACCTCCACAACCCGGTAACTGGGTAATGCGACACCCCTTGGTAAGACTAGTTGTCAGAGTTGCGGGCTTCTGAGAACCCTAACAACTGCTAAAGATGACAGCCGGGACCAACGGCTTAACGTTCCAAGGCACGGAGGGGTCTCGGTATGTAAAGATGGTCACCCATCCACGGACCGACCGCGGCAAGAGTAATTTGATCGACCCGTGCGGCTATTAATACTTATTAGCCACGAACCAACAAAAACACACCAATTTTCCACAACCCAGTAAATGAGTAATACGATACCCCTTGGTAAGACTGGTTGCGGGGTGTCCTGCGTGAGCGACGAATACGACGCGACGCGACACTGCGAACGCGACAAATGCGATCAACTCAACGGCATACCCTGCTTGCGGCCTATATGGCAGTCTGCGACGAGACGCGTACTTGTTTTGAGGGCGACCAGACGCGACACCACGAACTATGAAATGGTTGACAGTGTTTCTTTGTAAAAATATTATATTTATTTTCTTTCTGTTTCTCACGATATTTTTTTTAAAGTCTGTACTTTAAATATGAACTTTGAAGCAACATTGTATAGTTGTTTTATCTCAGTAATGCGTATAGACACGCGCTCTTGTGTGCGTACCTGCAGGTAGCGCGCTCCCGAGCTTACGCACACAAAGACAATGTGCGTGTAACACTTACACATACAAGTATGGCTCGCCCGCTTTCGTGAGATAAAACAACTGTACTGTACTTCTCCATGATTCGAGATGTAATGACCAAAATCACGTAGGACATTTGTCGCGTGTAGCATCGCGTCGCATTTCACCGTGTCGTGTCGCGTCGTATTCGTCGCTGACGCAGGACACCCCGTCAAACTTTTGGCACCGATAATATATCATATCTCATAATCATCAATCTTCAAATATGTATACATACCTATTACATCTACTCCGGGGATTCCAATGTTTGACAGCACATCATCATAGCCCTTGCTGTAAACAGAAAAGTCAGTTTATCATCACTACCACATAACCGAAAAATTATTAAACTTAAGTGGAGCCTAATCAGCCTATAATCTTCCCACTGCTGGGACACAGGCTTCCTATCTGTGAGAGGGAGTGGGCTGTAACACACCACGCGGGCCCAGTGCGGGTTGGTAGATGTCACATGTCTTCGAATATTTGGTTCTAGGACATGCCGGTTTCCTCACAATGTTTTTCTGCACCGTTTTCAGGGCAGTGGTGGAGATTATTTACACAACATACGGCGCTTGTCTGGGTTTAAACCCAAACTACTAAAACTCTGTTACTTTTTTACGGCCAGCTGAACGGATGACGGACACTAAGATACTTTGTATCCCGTTAACACGATCCCGTAGGATAATTCCCAACCGTCAAAAAAGCTAGAAACATAAAAATATTTAAAAAAAAATACTTACTTATCATTCTTCCGAAACTCACTGACCCCAACGAACCCTTTCTTCAACCTCTTATTGCTGAGCATCTCAATTTTCCTCTTCAACCTCTCACTATCAACAACTCCTTTGCACTCCTTACATTTTGGAGTAGTAGGACCAGTGTCGGATGTTGAGTCCTTCTCCATAACCTTGCAATCTCCACCAATGTTTGGCACGTTCTTGAACACCACGAGGAAGGCCACTATGATGGAGATGGTGAAGACTACAAGAAGGCAGCCGATACAGGCGTATTCTGAGCTGACGATTTTTTTTAAGCTGTCAAAATAGGTTAAATTTATAAAACAATATCGAGAACGGGTCTTATCGCGATCTTCCTTTTTTTACGAGGTAAACAAAAAATTAAATTACAAAATTAAAAAAAAATCAAAAAAAAAATATTAAAAAAAAACTAAAATAAAAAAAAACTAAAAAAAAAATAAAAAATTAAATTTATAAAACTTTTACTGATGTACAGAAACTGTCAGTCATGTACACGGAGCAAGTACAAAGAGGAGACGGAGTAAGCACTGTGATTCTCAACGTCGTATATATAAGTGCAAGAACAGGTCGTTGCTCAGCAAAATGCCGTGACGTCGGTCGAGCGTATCGTCAACGGCGCTGATTTTCAGCAACTAGTTGCTATTGCTAAATCAATAAAAATCGACTCACGCGCAAGAAACACACGAACAGCTATCTTCTGTTTTCGCTGGTGGGGTGTTCTGCTGGGCAACAAACGTCTGTATGTCTTTACTAGTGATAGCTATAAAACTTGAGAGAAGTTAAGGCGCTACTGCACAGCAGCCCGTGGACAGCGCCTGAACTAAAAAAAGTGCTATACACACGAGCGGCAGAGGCAACTGTAGCAGTCGACAATGTGCACATATCGGAGGGAAACTATACTTAATTTTATCGAAGGAAAAAATATTTTTAAAAAAATATAAAAATAAAAACTTTTTTTTTATAGCATTTTTTTAATTCTTGTTCGCTGCTGTGACCCCTGTGTAAACAAAACAGTATAACTTTTAAACTAAACGATCTATCACGATGAACCAAACTCAGTAATGATTGGAAATAACGGGGCGTCCGCGTCCTCATAAAATAAATTAAAGGAAAAAAAAACCGCCCTCAATTGAGAATTAAGGTATTTTTTTTAACAAAAATCTCGTATTATTTCACCAATTTTTACAATAATTGTAAAAATTTCTCAATAAAACACCCTACCTACCTACCTTTTTTATTACTTTAAATTATTCTACATCGTATTAGCTTTCTAAAAGTAAAAATACCACGTTTATAACTCAGTCGCAGCATTTCCTATCAACTGTTAAAGAAAGGCCTTGCACACTGCCACATACAATACTTCAGCAAGTAGACACTTAAATTTTTTTTTTTTTTTAATTTTTTCTATCGATAAAATTAGGCATTGTTTCTCTAATTTGGATATGTGTACATTATGAAGACTCACACAGTATTTGAGCTCTTAGGCGAGGGTTGTCGGTGGCCATTGACGCGTACCGCTCGTGTGTGATGAGCACTTACAGCGAAAGCGAGCTCATAAACTGTTTTTCAAAAATTAGGTTTCAACGAAATGGGTGTAAAACACTTACCCAAAACCACCAGCTGTCTTTCTTTTCACTCTGATAAGCCTAAAACAATGATAAAGTACAAATTATTTACAACTAGCGCCCCGACAGACATTGTCCTGTCTGAACGATCTTAGAACCCGACTGCAGCGCCACCTACCGGCTCCAATTGTGTTTTCAAGCCATCCAGGAACCCGTTCAAATATACAGGGTGTCGGGTAAAGGTTAATTCCAAGGTTATCCATTACCTTGGAATAGCATATTACAGACATGATGGCCGTTCTTAAAAAAATACAAAAAAAAAAAAATATTTAAAAAAAAATATTTTTTGGAGACTCCAAAAAATCACGCACGACAACAGATCAAATTTTCAGTATAAGCTGATCTCGCATTGTATAGGATTTCCTTACAATGAGAGGTCAGTCTAAACTAGAAATGTATAGCTTGATGTGTAGCCGTGTGTACTAGTGGGGATATTATTTTTTTGTATTTTTTTAAGAACGGCCATCATGTCTGTAATATGGTATTCCAAGGTTATCCATTCTTTACCGGACACCCTGTATACACAACATTTCATCTAAATCGGTCCAGCTGTTGTTATACTTACCACGTTTTATCCGTTTTTAGGGCTCCGTATCAAAATGGTAAAAAGGAACCCTTATGAAGTGACTCAGTCTGTCTGTCACAGCTGGATATCTCAAGAACTACTAATGCTACCAACTTGAAATTTAGAACAGTTTTAGATGACGTTTACCCAACTATTTTGCAACTAAGAAAGAAATAAAAATATTTATGTTTTTTTTGCAACAGGGACTGAAAGGGGGTCTTAAAAATTCAAAGTGGGGCTACTAGGGCATGTGGGGTATCATATGAAATAACGCTATTTGCATGTTCTCAAACATTTTTTTTTAGGCCGCATAGTTTTCGACTTTTGATGAAAAATGTAAAAAAAATACTGTTCCCCCCCTTATCTCCGAAGTTTGCAAAGAGAAAAATCTGAAATTATTCTACGTGATAGAAGTTTATGTAAAGATTACAGGAAAAATAAAACGATGTCTCTAAATAGCATACTTTCTCAGAAATCTGTAAAGGAACCCTCGGTGCGCGAGACCGACTCGCTCTTGACCGGTTTTTTTTTCTCTCGTACTTTTAGTACGAGAGGCCATGACCAAAACCATGTCGCATCGTTGTAAAACGTAAAACGATAAGACGATTGAAGATTTTGTGTTACGTAAAACGATAACACAAAAATGTTGGTCATGGGCTCTCGTACCATTTTGGTGATCACTCACACAAATGCAATGCTCAGCTTAGGCCTCGCGGACTGTACCAACACTTATTGCAAATAAATGATTATGATTATGAACTCCGGTTCAAAGGGATATGCAGTGTTTTAAAGAAAATTCCTTATTTATAACTTACCATGGTCTGACTCCTGGCTTTATTCTGAAAATCAGTCCTATGTTCCGTGGAGGATATCTTGTAAGAAAGCCCTTTCTTGCGATGTTCTGAACTGCTGGATTCACCAGACCTCTGTAACTGTAAATATGGTTAAAGAAGCAATAATAGAAAAAAACCTTGTTGTGAAAAAAAAATGTTTTCTCTCTGCATCACCCTAAGGTTGACTGGTAGAAAATGCCTCAGGCATTAAGTCCGCCTTTGTACGGTATTTTTTTTTACTTGTGCATAAAGATGTAATAAATAAAATAAAAATAAAATAAATAAAAAAACCGGTCAAGTGCGTGTTGGACTACGCACAATGCAGGGTTCCGTAGTTGGGAAGAAATTATCCCAAGAACAAACTTAACATTATAGTTGATAAACATGTTCTCCCATACATTCCAACAGTAAATGTAAGTTGGCACTCACAATATTGAGAGATTTACCATGTTACTTTAAGACCACAAACTTCTTATAGGTTTTCCTGTAATCTACAGGTATAGACCTATTTTCTGTATTTTTTTCTAAATTTTAGGCTCAGCAGTTTCGGAGATAAGGGGGGGAATGGTCAATTTTCGTCTATTTTCTTAAATAACTTTAAAACTATTAATTTTAAAATTATTTAAAAAAATATATTTGAGACCTTCATTGTAAGCCCTTTTATTTGATATGTCAAACGGTACAGTTTGCAAAACTTTTTTTTTAATTTTCTTATTTGCACCCTAAAAGTGGCCTCCATATTCAAAATTCATTTATTTACTTTAGCCGTACGTGTTTGGGTTACATATGTGTACCAAATTTTAACTTAATCGGTCCATTAGATTCGGAGCAAATTGGCTGTGACAGATGGACAGACAGACAGGGTAAGGGTTCAGCTTTTTCGTTTTGAGGTACGGAACCCTAAAAACCGGCTGGAGTTGGACTCGCGCAGGAAGGGTTCAAAATGGCTTAGCATGACGGAGGATCATAATATATGTCGAAAATACTGCAGCATTAATTCTGAAATAAATACATGGTGAAATTTTAATGGTTGTTTTCCTCTTAAAACGTTATTGTACTCATCATTATGAACAACTTTTACTACGGGACCAAATCTGAAATTGGAAAAAAAAATCAGCTGTTCCCTTCATTTTGACGAGTTTGATGTAGATAAATGTACTGAACAGCTGTTTTTTTTCGCGATTTCAGGTTGGTCCCATAATAAAAGTTGTACATAATTATGAGTACAATGAACTTTTAAGAGGAAAACAATCACTAAAATTTCACCCTCTATTATGGTAGTTGAGGATTAATGTTAAGTACTAAGTTGATGAAAACACGACTCCATAAACTTTTCTCGATAGAAAAAAAATCCGCACTCAGTCTCGCTCTCACTCAGGCCGCGAGCAGTGTCGTGCGAACGAGATAAAAAGCTGAGGTAGTATGGGCTCTTACGTAGGTTTGTACAAACACTTTTTACGTCAATCATATTTTAAAAACTAGATGTACGTCATCGTTTCCTATCTGACTACTCTGAGAAGAAATACCAAAACCGACTCAGAGGTCGCAGTCTCTTTTAAAGTCCAGACATAATCTTGGTCAGGGGGCTGAAACTAGTGTTGCAAAAAACTCGAGTCCTCGAGTCGTAATTTTAAAGACTCGACTAAAATAAGCAAGACTCTGTGTGCTAAAAAAGTTCGGAGTCTAGAGTCAAGCCGAGTCCGAGTCATTTAACAACCACTTGTGTCTTACAAAACGACTCGAGTCTTAAAATGAAATCGAGTTTTCAAGAAAAACTCGAAGCATGAAGATGAGACTTGAAACTCATCATTCGAAAAGACCCGAATAGGTGATAAGTTTATAATAAGTGGTTAGGTAATTCTGCCCTAAAAAAAACTGACAAGACAAAATCATTACAAATCAGTTAAAAACTCACTTCTATGAAAATAGAGATGTGAAGGTAAACTCGACGACTCGCCGCATAAAAAGGACTCGAGCGCACAAAGAGACTCGAGCTCTCAAGTCAAATACAAGGGCTCGTAGAGAACTTAGTTCTCTAGTCTTGGAGTCCTGTTGTAATGAGTCGAGTCTTGTAATTCATCATCCGAGTGCGTTTTTAAAGGACTCGGAGACTCGAGTTTTTTGCAACACTAGCTGAAACAGCCACTTTAGCAGAATCATAATAGGATAATAGGTATTTATGAATCATATTTGAAATCGTAAAACGGTCACAAACTGACAATTCATAATTTATCTGCGTACAATTCATAGCAAGCAATTCATCTGTTTGACAGTTTTGTATGGAGATTCGTAAAATGGTCCAAATAATGAATTGCTTTACTGAAGTTTATTAATGTCAAATACGTCAAATAGCACAATCATAATAAATTGGTGGTAGGTAATTCAGGATTAATCGCTTTTAGAGGAATTGCTTAATGTGGCTGTTTTAGGCCCCCAGATCATGTGACGACCATGTAGATTAGTGTCTGAAATAGTATTTTGAGAAAAGAACCACACAGGTTTGAGTGGTCAGTAATCGTATAGCTCAACTCTAAAAATAAAGAGACCAACGACTCGACGACCAAAGATTACATTTAGACTTACACGATCAGATTTGTTCCTAGATCCGGAATACTGTCGTCTCTTCTTATCTTCCTTTGGTTCTTTTAGGAGATTCTTTTTTTCTGGATCCCTGCAAAATTAATAATTATACGTATATATGTCATAGTCAAAGATCGATATGCAGTCTCTTCCCGGAATGACTGGTTTATCCTAGATTTGACCAAAGCCTTCGGGCAAACTCCGAAATAAATTCCAATTTCGGCCTTTGGGGGCACCTCGAGGTTCGTTTTGGTTAGGTTCCTTTAAACTCTGCAGATAGAAGCTAGGGGCTCCGTCGACCTGCTGATAACAACCCTAACCCTAGACGGTCGATGTCAGGGGCACCCTGATGACGACCGTTGTTTGGACTTTGACTAAGACTTCCAAGTCAGACCTGAGGATTGACTAGACAAACCTAGGAGCCGGGGAGCTTCGAGGTTTGACTATCACATATTATATAATATGAAAGTTATCACCGAATAGTGTTTTAAAGGTTTTAGAAAACTAGGAGATGAGTGGTTACCGCCTCATGGCATATCAGAAACTGCACTCAAGTGAAGTTAATTCCACAACACAAGTTTTTTTTATGGTTTAATTGAGTTTTATAGAAGTAGGAGCTCGTGGCTAAGTAATAACAGCCGCACGGGTCGATCCCTCAGGTAAAGCTATGCTTGCCGGGGTTGGTCAGTGGATGGGTGACCATCTTTACATAGCGAGATTCCTCCGTGCCTCGGAAATCATGTTAAGCCGTTGGTCCCGGCTGTCATTCGTGGATCTTTGACAGTCGTTACGGGTCGTCAGAAAGCCGAAAGTCTGACAACCAGTCTTACCAAGGGGTGTCGTATTACCCAGTAACTGGATTGTGGAGGTCAGATAAGCAGTCGCTCCACGTAAAATACTGGTATTCAGTTGCATCCGGTTAGACTGCTGGAAGCCTACCCCAACATAGTTGGAAAAGGCTAGGCAGATTGATTGAGAAAAAAAAAATCTTACTCTTTTTCTCTTGTCATGATTTCTTTAAATATGTTCAATAACGGTGACTGTGTTTCTTTATCGATCTTTCCATGGCTGAAACAAACCTGTATCTGTTGAATATTTTCTGCGTTTTGTAAAAAAACATAAGTAGGTATAGCAACAAGTTTTAATCAATCTCGGTTTGAAAGAAATACCAACAATTAACGTTTAATTTTCACAAAGTTTGATCTGCTGTTTTACATTAAACAGGGGTAAAAATTAAATGTCCTGCGACACGGGGCAGGAATCGCGAAAAAATAGGCAACATCGAATGCGACGACAAATGGAGCGAGCAAGACTTCCCGTTGCTCGAGTTTTTGCGACGTATCTCGACGTCACCGCATCGCACGATTTCCGAAGACACGACCATGTTGCGGAACATTTGACCCTAGTGTATATCTTGGATCCAAAATAAACTTGGAACACGAAAACACCGTTGACTTGTGTTGTTCGTTAAATTTGCTGACAACTCTCAAAATGTTTGTCACTTTGCAAACGTAAACTTCCAGTAGTGGTCATCTTGCTAAATTATTTAATATTATTCACTAAATATCTACAGCCACTAAAATCATCACCATCGATGATCATCACCTTTTTGCTCCTCAACTAAATTTTTGTTCACTTTCACTACATTAAAATTCGCTATAACGCGGAAATTATCAGGGGATGGTTTATTTCGTAAAAAAACTACAACACGTACCTTTTCTTTTCTTGATTTAGGCTTGATTTATTTTAAAGAAAAAAATGCTTACCTATTATTGCATATTCCCATATTCGTTATGACATTAGAACGTTACTTTTTTAAGGTGTTAAATGGCGTTTTATTGGCAAAGAGTTTTTGTGTTGGTGTGTAAAAAGTTTTTTATAATTATCTGAATAGTGGATTATGCATACCACATCTACTAACATTAGTCACGCATACTTAACCTAGATATTAATCAAAATAAAATCACTTTTAAAAAGTCTTATTACATTCTGTCAGCGCGCTTAGTACAGTCAGCAACAAAAATCGATTGACACGTGTTTTCTAAATCTTAATTATTGAGAAAAATACTTCATTAGAATCGGAACAGATGTAAATTTTATAGTAAATTAACTCTTATCTAATAAATGAAATGCTAAAAAGCAGGTTATCGTATCATTTCATTCTAAATAAGCTGCCAAAGGAAATTGTAAAAAAAAATGAAAACAAAAATAGTCAACAAATTAAAAATATCTTAAAAGCCTACTTTACCATGGGGAAGTTTGGAATGGCTCCTCCATTCCAAACTTCCCCATGGTAAAGTAGGCTGTAGGCTTTATCTAAAGTGAGTAAACTCTAAATAAGCTAATAGTGCACATAATCTTATTGTAATGCAAGATTGAGCGCTATTTTTATGTATAACGTCACGTCAATTTTCAGGAAATAAATAGTTTTAAATTATTTTTTTTTTTTTTTGTGTTAATTTACATGATGTCAAAAAGTAGCAGTGTTAACCGACTCTGTTGCTGACCATACATAATACTTATATAAAATGAAAATGTAAAGGGCCACCCGTTTCCTGAGATCCTGGCTCCTGGCTGGAGGCTTTGAGTTCGCTTAAGGCACCCACAGGATAGTCCGGTTAAGCAGTCTCGACCCCTAGTGGTCAACTGCGAGATGCCATAGTAAAAAAAAGGTGGGATCCTGGTGTCCTAAACCACAGGCCACGAGTCTAGCTTAGGCACCAGTCTGCCACAATATATACTTAAGTACCGGAATTATGTGTCACTGTCGAATCTGACAAATGTAAAATAATGTTTGTCTAAAGACCGATTTAGACTAAACGAACATAGAACCAGAACAAGAACTAGAGCATTCTTTTGTCGATATTCTTGACATTTTAGTAGGGAGAGACCAACAAAGGAATGTTCTGTCCCTGTTTACACAAAAAGAATTTGGTAGAGTGGGGATAGAATGTGCATTCGCTCGTTTGGTCTAAATCGACCTTAATATGGTGAGAAAATAAAGTTTACAGATTGATGATATACCCACGATGCACGGAATCTATTTATAGATATTGTGATATAAGTCGCTTTTCTACAGCAGGAGATAATGAAGTCTAATGACCTAGGCACGTTGCCTAGGCATGACATTAAAACGGAAGAGTTTTAATTCATGTATACTCCCATGTTTAACTTATGAGACATGAGCACTCACCAAATCGCTCAGAGAAAAGCTTGCCAAGTGTCAAAGAGCAATGGAGACAAGCATGACAGGTTCAAAGAGACAGGATAGAATAAGAAACACAGATCTCCGGTCCAAAACAAAACTAACCGATATTCTAACAAGAATAGATCAACAGAAGTGGAGGTGGATAGGCCACATGATGTGAGACACTAAAGGAAAATGGAGCAGAGTAGTGGCCATAGATATATAAGAAAGAAGGAGATGTGCCCAGTGTGTTAAAATGTATCGGAACCCTGTGTCTCCACTTTTTCCTTTTGTCACTTTCATGATTTTATAGGGTCGGTTAAATACGGTAAAATACTTCTACTTACACATTGACTTACACATGGAAAGTGATTCCATGATTTACTTGGCTTCGGTTTTTACAAGAAACCACTGAACAACACGGCATTCTTGTAAATTGTCACGGTCACAGTCGAAAGCGCACTAGTTCGCGGAGACGGAATTCGTACTATGAACGGCTCATACTGAGCATGTCGCGCGGACACGTCAGATTCGCCCGCTTGACACTTCTCCTGTTTTTTTATATTTCTATGGTAGTGACAGAGTGGTATCCAAGGGATGGCAAAAGAAATCGGGGAAGATAGCTTACCTGATGGGAGGAAGAAATAAAGCTGACGGCAGGTCCAAACTGGAGGAGGGTATCTCGTGACAGACGACAGTGGGAATTGTTAGAGGCGGCCTATGCCATGAGGCACACCGAAGTTAGAGACATTTTGTGATTTTTTGTATTAAAACAATATTTTAAATTTTGCTGTCTTATTTTTTAAACTTTTAAAAGGTTGTCCTTACTCCTGCTTTCGCCATATCTAAAGCCACTACCTAAAAACACCATCCCCTTCAATTTGTACATGTTTACCGCTCATACATCAAAAACTAAGTGCACAAGTTATAAAACCACGTTTTTTAAGATCACTCAGGAATATTGCCCGGTACCTACACTTTATGTGGGTAGGGCAATAAAAGTATATTTGATATGTTACGTTTTCCCGCCAAAATAATTGCTCTACTGCTGTATTAGTGGGCACTAGGGGGATGTAATGTCAATTTGAAGAGTTTGAGAGGAATTTATTGCAAGAAAGATCCTTAGCTTTCAGTTGTAAGGGGGAATTTCACCAATGAAACTGAACAACTCAAGCTCAAAGCATTTATTTCAAACTAGCTTGCACTCGCGGCTTCACCCACGTGGTATGTCGATAAAAAATAGCCTATGTCCTTCTCCAGGGTTCAAAGTATCCTCATACCAAATTTCGTCAAAATCGGTTCAGTCGTGAAAGCGTAACAAACAAATATACAAAAAATATTTTCTCGTTTTATTTATTACCTAATAGCTTCCGCCTGCGGCTTCGCCCGCATGATATGCCAATAAAAAGTAACCTATGTCCTTTTCTAGTGTTCAAAGTATCCCCATACCAAATTTCATCAAAATCGGTCCAGCCGTTTAGCCATGAAAGCGTAACAAATAAACATACAAAAAATATTTTCTCATTTTATTTCTAGCTGCGCCGGTCTCTTGGGTACATTACCACCATTACCAGTCGACATCAGTGCGGATGATATTTTCGACGCCATAATATGTTTCAGTTTGTGAATACCTAGTTTTAGTTATGTTAGGAAATTTTCATCTAAATCGGTCCAGCCGTTTGAGCGTGAAGAAGTAACAAACTTTTGCCTTTGTAATATTAGTGCGATATACAGGGTGTAAGGGACAGCCCTCCGCAAACTGATAGGGTGAATTCAGTATATCATACTAAGATGACCGGTACATGAATTTTTTTCAGGAACTTTAAGGGACTCCAATAAACATGATTTGTTTGTGTTTTTGTGCACAAATCGGAGCGTCTATTACTGGTTGGGAGGGGTAGGTAATAGGTATGCGGTGAGTTCGATGAACTCTGTAGCTAGACAGAAAGTGAACAGCTGATTCCACGCGTTGGTTAGAGTATTTCAACATCCATTGCTGGATTTTTTTTTTGCTGTTTTTTTTCAGTTTTTTTTACATAAATGGCGTGCTGCGAACACACAATGCAATTTTACATTGAAATAATGAAAATGTAACTGAAAAAAAAATTGAAAAAATGTAAATTTTCCTGAGAAAATTTCCGGTGGAATATGATTCAAAATGAGGAGCTGCATGCACCCTGTGAGTTTGCGGAGGTCTGTCCCGTACAACTACAACTACAACTTCGCCGCATCGCTGGCCAGCGTCGACTGGGCAGCGGCGGCGGCGCGCTGCCAGAGTGCTGACGACTTAGCTCGCTCGGTCATCATAACAATACAGAATAAGGTAGATGTTTGTTTTCCTATGAGACGCGTAGGACAAAAAAAGACTGAGAGTTCGTGGGTTGATGAAGATATATTAAACGCTAAGTATTTGCTTTTTAATGTTATAGGAATGATACGTAAATACCCATATTTTCCATATTTAAACGAGAGCCTATCAACTCCAAGAAAAAACTTTTTAACAAAAAAACAAAACCGACTCCCAAAAATCACTACAAAGTGAAAAATAACTTTGATTTCGGAAGTCGGTGTCTTTCGTTTTTTATTTACTTTCCTTTTTGCCACCGACTTCCGAAATCAAAGTTATTTTTCACTTTGTAGTGATTTTTGGGAGTCGGTTTTGTTTTTTTGTTAAAAAGTTTTTATTTCTCGCTTTTTAGTGGGTCTGTTTATAATTTGTATAAGTTACAATAGTCTAATGTCAATTGCTCATCACATGTTACAAAATATTGCTTTTCCCGATGCTGGGACGTTAATTGTTGAGGAGTTCTGCTGGAGAACTCCTCAACAACCACTCACCACACGCATTGTGTGACGAGCGGAAATTGCTTAGCAACCATATTAAAGTAATCGAATCGCAACCCGTGAAATATTTATCATTGAGTAGTTCCGGTAGCCATCTCTGGTCTTCATCATCAGTTCCACTTCACCAAGTGGTGCTTTCCGAGAGCAAATGCACGAGCTACTATAAAAAATACCCAAATCGCTATAGGTGTGCCTATAATATTTGAAGAGTTCCTTCGATTTCTCCAGGTTCCCATCATCAGAACTGGATTTTGAAAAAAATGGGACCATTTGGGAAGTATACCCTTTCCAACAAAAAAATATTTTTTCAAATCGGATGGCAAGCGACGGAGTTATGCGCGAACAAACATAAAAAAAAAAAAAAAAAAAAAAAAAAAAAAAAAAAAAAAAAACATCCGAATTGAGAACCTCCTCCTTTTTTAGAAGTCGGTTAAAAAGTACTCCAAAATGCTTAGAAATAGGAGGTCTAAGTATTATATACATCAGATAAAAACGGGAGATAACCCTAATAAAAGTATGTGGCGCGTAGTAAACGTAGAATCGGGTAAGAATAATCAGCCAAGATCGGACTACACTGACAGTATGAAGCAGGCAGATGATAAGTCTTTTCCCACAAAAAAGGAATTGGTAAATATGGTCAATGCCAAATTCATCCACGCGGCTACATCATGTGGCGCTCCTCAAGCAGACCCGAACGCAGCCCTAGCTACGCTGCTGGAAGGGCGACCCCCCGCCAGTCAGTGTGTCTGGCTACATCCTTTCTCTCCGAATGAGGTATACCGAATCATTACTAAGCGGATCGCGCGCAAACCAACAAAAGACTATTATGACACGTCAGTGGAGCTACTGAATATAGCGGCTGCATCGCTTGCGAATGTTCTGGCGGCGTTGTTCAATAGGTGTCTGCGTAGTGGATGCTATCCGAGTGTGTTTAAAAAAATCAAGGTGTCTCCGCTGTATAAGGGTAAAGGCAAGAAGAGTGATGTAAACAATTATCGACCGGTGTCTATCATTCCAGCAGTCGCCAAGGTTTTTGAGAACGGACTATGTGACCGATTACTTGGCTTTCTCGAAAAGACTAACTGCCTCACCGACCGACAATATGCCTACAGGAGGGGGCGATCAACAACTTCCCTTGCACGCGTGGTCATCCGCCATGTAATGAAAGCGCGGGAGGAAAAACAGCAGGTAGCAGTGCTCTTCTGCGACCTCTCAAAAGCTTTTGACGTCGCGGACCATGGTGTGCTAGCACTGAAGATGAGGCATCTTGGTGTAGAGGGAAAAGCGTTAGAGTTGCTGCTTGACTTCCTAAAAGACAGATCACAGGTGGTGATAGGCGACGGCGGAAAGGTTAGGTCAGACCCCCTTAACATCACTAAGGGTGTTCCACAAGGATCCTCCCTCTCTAACATCATGTTCAGTCTATTGCTTAATGATCTGCCTGGAGCAATAAGCGAGGCTGATGTCTTTGTGTATGCGGACGATGTGGCTGCGGTGGTGTGCGCTCAGTCGATGGGACAACTACAGGAACGGCTGGACTTTGTTGTAAATAAGATTAACAACTGGTTCAGAATAAACGGTCTGATTCTTAATACAACAAAGACCCATTACATGCACGTCAATCTGTCCGGTCGAACGTGTACACCACTGTCACTGCGAGTAGGGAGCAGTGTAGTCGAGCAGGTGCAAGTCACCACATTTCTCGGCTTCGAACTGGACAGCTCGCTCACTTGGGGGCCGCATATCGACAAAATGTGCGGCAAACTCGGACGAGCATGCTTCGCACTGGAACGGTTAGCGCAAACGCTCCCACGTAAAATGATGAGAGGGTGTTATTTCGCGTTGTTTTACTCGGTTCTTCAGTATGGCGTTGAGTTTTGGGGCCGAGCTGCCGATTGGGAGCGAGCCTTCAGGATGCAGAAGCGTGCCGTGAGGGCCATTACAAAATCACAGTGGGGTGCAACCGCGAGACCACTTTTTAAAGTGTTAAAAATTTTGACTGTTCCCGCAATGGTAATATTACAGGTGGCGGTATATGTTAGACAGAATTTAAAGGAATACAATAGACGCGGGGATAGGCATAACTACTGTACTCGTGGTAGAGACAAATTAGCTGGCTATTCACACACCCTGTCTAAATCTGGAAGGTTAATTCACATAATGGGTCCGTCGGTATACAATCGGCTACCAGATGTAATTGTAAACGCAAATTCTGACAATGCTTTCAAAGCTAAACTTAAAGGCTGGCTAACCGACCAGGTTATTATATGACCTAAAAGAATGGTTTTAGGTATTTAATTGTTTTAATTATTATTTTTTATTTATTTTTTTATTTTTTTACGAATAATTATTATATTGTTTTGTTGGAATTCTCTCAATTAATCTTATTATGACAACTTGTATGATTATGCTCTATTTTGTAACTTATAATGACTATTGACATGTAATTTTTTTTATAATTATTAATAAATAAAACTAAACTAAACTAAACTACACCCTGTATACAACGTGCGTTTTGCATCCTCGTCAAATTTAAGGGTGTGGTGTGTGTTATTTCAATATGACCATCAAACCGAACAACTTTTTCCATGACACCAACATCGTTATTGCGAAAAAATAATCAGCCATCCCATACATTTGTGTCGAGTTGAAAGTTTTCTATGGGACAGTTGAAAATTTTTTCGTGATTACGATGTTACTCAATACTCAATCATTTTATTGCATTCCACAATGTTTATGCTTAGGTGGTAAGTATACATTTGTAGTAACTATCGTGGACCCTGTCGGGCACAGCAAAAAAGTTAGAGAGAAGAGGACTTATATAAACATGCAAATTAACATAATCTAAGTAAAATTAGGGTAACATTTTATTAATTATTAATTAATCTAAATTATTTATTATGTATTCATTTATATAATTATGTCAGTTAGTCTATGGATTTGTCAATTAAATATTCTTCTATACTATAATAACATTTGTTTATTAATATTTTTCTTAATTTATTTGTAAAAATAGCAATTTTCTTTTCATTTCTGAGTACTTCAGGTAGTTTATTATACATTTTTATCGACATAACCAGTGGACTAGATGAGTGCATTTTTAAACGGGATGTCGGTAGGTTTAAACGTGTTTTGTGTCGGAGTGTGTATCTAGTTTGTATGTCTTCTCGTTTTGTGTACAAGTGTTGGTCCCATGGAGAAAGTTGTTCGGTTTGATGTTCTGTATCACACCTTGAAATTTTCACGTTGTATAGTGTGATTATAATTTTTGTCACATCTCGGAACACTGGGGCCCCGGACCTTTGGAAGGCATACAAGGAGCCGAAGCCAACTTGCAGAGTATTCTTAGACATGGCGCCGATTCCCTTGTTCACAAATTAAACTAAATTTACGTTCAGTACATCTTTTTCTTTCTATTTCATTAAGAAAAGGACAGAAAATAAAAATATTAGTTTAGTCCTGTCAAATTAAGATACTTCATAGACAGTTTACACGCGATTAAAAACATGGCTACTAAAAATACGTCAATTTACGTCAGGTGCGACTAATTTGACAGGACTAAACTAATATTTATCTTCTGTCCTTTTGGGGGCAGACAAACTCAGACCGTGGAAATTTAGCCATTGGTTTAGAGAGTCCAGGGATACACAAAGAGATGCCGCAGCATCGCTAACTGATTTATTTGTGACATATAAAGCCAGGTCGTCAGCATATTGCAATATTTGGAAGTCGTTATTGAGGCAAGTACCAATGTCAGCTGTGTATAAATTGTACAGTAAGGGACTGAGAACAGAGCCTTGTGGAAGGCCCTTCCATGACATCCTGACGTCAAGTTCTTCACCTGGAACTCTCAAAACCAAAGATCTAGACATAAGCAAACTGCAGATGCACTGTACCATTCTTTCCGGTATTCTCAGCTGTTGCAATTTTTTCCTGAGAATGGGAAGAAGAACATTGTCATAGGCAGAGGAAATGTCCAAAAACGCAGCAACAACGGATTCATTTTTCGAAAACGCTGTCCTTTTCTTAATGAAATAGAAAGAAAAAGATGCACTGAACTTAATTTTAGTTTAGTTCGTGAACAAGGGAATCGGCGCCAATTTCAATTTCTGATATAGATAGATAGATAGATAGATAAATCATTTATTTAGTGCACACAAAAGACATAGCACAAACACACAAAAGTACAATTAAATGGTAAAGTAAAATTAACAAGGTGCCAATAAAAAAAAAAATAAAAAAAAAAATAGAAGAATAACACAAATAAAAGTGACACTATGACATAAGTAGGTAGGTACTTAAAATAAAATTAACAACAAATATGTTATAATTAGTACTAAGTTTTAATGTTCTCATGTAAGTGGCGATCGTCTTAATGAGAATAAAGTTCCTTTAAACCTAATTTTAAGTGTTGAGGCAGCAAGAGCCTTATGGACCAACCCCGGCAAGCATAGCTAAACTTGATGGATCGACCCGTGTGTCTGTTTATGAGCCACAAGCCACCGCAAGTCTTACCAAGGGGTATCGTATTAACCAGTTACTGGGTTGTGGAGGTCAGATAGGCAGTCACTCCATGTAAAATACTGGTATTCAGCTGCATCCATTTAGACTGGAAGCCGAACCGAACATAGTTGGGAAAAGGCTAGGCAGATGATGACTCAAAACTTTCCTCACGACATTTTCCTCATTCTGCTCATTACACATCATATCTACATTAAATCCAACGGCTGAAAAAATAGGAAGCTGACATCAATGCAGACAAAAAAACAGGGTAGCAACACCAATTCTCATCCCGACTTTCGTAATACCTGTGTACTTCAATTTTTTTTCTCTAGAATTTCGGAGATCCGCATCGCGAAGGGTGTGCGGCTAGGGGTGGCCCCCGCAGAATGTAAATGTGACCCGTTGATAAATAAAGAAAGAGGTTAAACTGTTAGAGGTGGGCTACGTAAACATCGTCTTGGTAAGGGCTGACACGTGCCAGAAAATGGAGATGATAATGTTGATTTTTACTTTTGTTTGAAGGAGTTTTTGGTTTCTTGTTTGGTATTGTTCTAGGTTTACATTAATAATAATAAAATAGCACAGAGCCTCGATCAACACCTCAGGAGGCTCTCATTGCGCGGCTGGATCAAGGGCTTGATTCAGAAAGCAGTACTCCTGGACACGGCACGCATAGTGAGGAGGTTCCTATCTCTAGAGCCCTGACCACCGGTAGCTTGGACCCTGGTCCCATACCGGTGGGCTACTATTTTTATATTTTTAAATGTTTTTTTTTATTTTTGTTTTTATAAAAATATTTAAAAATGTAAATGATATGTACATAAATGAAATAAAGGATAAAATAATAATAATAAAAACTTTTATTTTCTCCAACAAAGATATTTGGTTTGATGTTCTGTATCACACCCTGAAATTTGATGAGGATGCGAAACGACACGTTTTAGTTAAAATTCTCAGGGATCAGCTGTAGATTCCGTATGCTTTAGCAAATAATTATTATTGTAGGACCCGTAGGAAACAATGTAAGATACAAAAGATGTTTTTATTTTCATTTGATTTTAGTTTGTAAATATTTTAAGTTTTAATCCGTGGGAAATGTAGTGGGTAGTATAGTAGATAGTTATATTTTTTAAGTGATAGTTATACTACTGTTCGTTTTCTCTTATGAAAAAAAAATAAAATTAAATTATTATGCATGAAGAAAGCAGTAATGTCTGATCTATGTATTTTATCTCTTCACCACAAAAATTGTAAATAAAAAATTACCGAAATTAATGAATTTATTTTGCAACTAAGATAATGTAGATGTTATTAAAAGGTACATGTAATACTTTCAAATTCTAGCAGGAGTCAGTAGTGGCTCCCATAGTGAATACACGTCTATATATACTTACTTCGTGTCTTGCCTTCTCTTAAAAAGTAACGTATAGAGCATTGTTGTAAGTATAAAATTAGGGTTCAGAGAGTAATTTTTAGTTTTTCTAGAACCGAGTAGTCGTAACACTTATGGTGGCCAAATTCAAACCTTACCGTACAAGTCAATTATTTACTGAAGCCTCTCACAAGTTTATAATAATATCGGGACGAACAGACTGTTCAAAATGATCTAAACAAGTAAGAAAATGAATTATTAACTCAATGACACAAATAATGTTTCAGAATCAAGACAGTACACGACATCTGTCATTCTGACAAGAACATTATCCAATTCAGATAAAGTTTAATTTTCTTAGTTGTAAAGATCATTTTGAACAGTCTGTTCGTCCCCCTATTTTTGATGCTGATATTTTTGATTGGCCTTTCGCATTCAGTTGAAATATTTGCAAACAGAAAATATAAAATATTTTCTCAGTTTTCCGCTGGGTGCGAACCCTGTCAGCTAATATGTGAGTGACAGATGGTCATAAATTACACACGTCACTAGATGTGTCCCGGGCGACGGGATCAAATGTTACAACTCTGGGGGGACGGTTCCGTATGTTTTTTTTATTTTATTTTTGTAGTCAAGAGTTTTTAGAGTTGCTTATTTATTAGACTAGCTGTGCTATGCGGTTTTACCCGCGTAGACCGGGTTAAAAAGTAGCCTATGTAAAGAACAAATGTGTATGTAAAGAACATAACTTTGCTCAATCACTGCCATAACTCTTAAATAACTACGCTTGGCAAATGGAGTAAGTACTGAACAACGCGTTCAAATATTATATTTTACTAGCTTCACCCCCGTGGAGACCGGGATAAAACTAGTCTATGTATAATCCTGGGTATAACCTATCTACATACCAAAAATACAAATCGGTCAAGCTGTTTGAGCGTGAAGAAGTAACAAACATACAAACACACACACATAAACTTTCGCCTTTATAATATTAATTTACTTAACTACACTACTTTACTTTACTTTTTAATTTTTTTTTTTTTTTTTTTTTTTTTATATTAATTTATGTTTCTAGATTGATTATTGTATGTAAGCTTAGTTTTTTTTGTTTTTTGTAAATAATTATCATGCATTGGAATCTCTCTCATGACACATGGGTGTTTACACAAAGGACTTAAAAAAAACTACATATTTATGGTTCTGACTATGTTAAAGAAACTGTTAAAAAGCTAAGGTGCAAAATCCTCGTATATAGTGAAATCACACAAATATTATAAGGGCAAAAGTTTGTGAGTGTGTATGTGTGTGTGTCTTTGTATGTTTATTACTTCTTCACGCTCAAACGGCTGAACCGATTTGGATGAAATTTGGTGTTTAGATAGCTTATACCCAGGATTATACATAGGCTAGTTTTGTCCCGGTCTCCACGGGGGTGAAGCTAGTAAAATATAATATTTGAACGCGTTGTTCAGTACTTACTCCATTTGCCAAGCGTAGTTATTTAAGAGTTATGGCAGTGATTGAGCAAAGTTATGTTCTTTATAGAGCCTAAAGGCTTAACCATTTTAATCTACTTACATACTCACACAAATGAGTTTTGCAAAAACTCTGTACCAAAAACTTAAAGGGTTTTCATAACCCATTTTTAGCTACGGAACCCAGCATCTCAACGCGACACGAAGTAAGGTAAACAGGTTTATGAAGGTTTCGTCCCGCGGGCCACATTTAAGGGCGCCGTGCCCCGTGCCCATAACTGGTGCGCTCACCCTACGTTAATGATGTTCGATGTTCGATACATGTGTAATTTGTATTACTGATTCGTGGCTTTGGCTTGGAATAGGTGCACTGACCCTAAAATGAAAACGAAATTATTCAGAAATTATTAGATAGTTATATAATTGATAGAATACTCTGTATTATGCACACCATAAAAATCTATATAAATAAAAAACCGACTTCCAAAAATAACACTACAAAGTGAAAAATAACTTTAATTTCGGAAGTCGGTGTCTTTGGATCTGTATTTTAGTTTTTTGCCACCGACTTCCGAAATTAAAGTTATTTTTCACTTTGCAGTGTTTTTTTTGGAAGTCGGTTTTTGTTTTTGTAAAAAAGTTTTTATTTTTCACTTTTTAGTGGTTCAGTTTGTAATTTATCTAAGTTACAATAACCCAATGTCAACTGCTCATCACGTTTTACAAAATGTTGCTTTTCCCGATGCAGGGACGTTAATTGTTGAGGAGTTCTCCTAGTAAGAACCAGGAGAAATTGAGCTCATGGTGAAGTCACCATTACCATTATTTTGACGAGCATAAACCATATTAAAGTAATCGAATCGCAACCTAACCTGTTATATACTTAGATATAATTGAGTATTTCCGATGGCCCTCTGTGGTCTTCATCATCAGTTCCAGTTCACCGAATGGTACTTTCCGAGAGCAAATGCACGAGTTAATATAAAAAATACCGAAATCGATATAGGTGTGCCCATAAAATTTGAGGGTTTCGCCCGATTTCCATGGGATCCCATCATCAAATCCTGACTTCTGATCATGGGACCACTTGGGACGTATACCCTTTCGAACAAAAAAAGAAAAATCCAAATCGGTCTAGCCATTTTCGAGTAATCGGGGAACATAAATAAAAAAAAAAAAATAAAAAAAAAAATAATAAAAAAAAAAGGTTCCGACGAATTGAGAACCTCCTCCTTTTGGAAGTCGGTTAAAAAGAGAAGTCCTGACTGACTGACTGTTTGACTGACTCATCAACGCTCAGCCCAAACCCTGACCTAGAAAGCTGAAATTTTGCACAGAGGTTCCCTTTATAATGTAGGCAAGGAATAAGAAAGGAATTCCCGGTAGTACGTTCCTGTGGGATATTTCCCCTTCCCGACATCCACGCGGGCGTAGCCGCGGGCAAAAGCTAGTTACTGATATAAATGTTGAAATTTTACATAGGGTGATAAAATGGGTGGTCTTATTGCTAAAAGCTATCTTTTACAGACAACCAAAAATATTATTAAATAAATAAATAAATAAATTCTTTATTGAACAAAAAACACAGTATGACAATAACATTTAGTGCGATAATACCTACATTAGTAAAATACTGTGTCGTAGGAATTAACGCCCACCTCAGGAAAAGGACGATAGCGTTCTAGAATTTATGCTAAACACAGGAGATTGATTACAAACTAGAATAATAGGTTAAAAAATAATGTGAATATGTGTAGGTACGAGCGAATGTATTATGTGCGTGTGGGTGTTTGCATAGGTGTGTGGGGGTGTGTGTGTATGTGTATGTGTGTGTGTGCGTGAGTGTGTCTTAATTTATGTGTAATGAGTCTATTTCGGAAGGAAGAGGTCGATGTTGGAAACAAATCAGGGTTTCACCAAGCTCTCCAGGTCTTCATAGGTGAGAGTTTGAAGCCATTCGTCAGTGAGTTTTTTACAATCCCTATAAGAACGAGAATGAATATGGAGTACACTGTTTACCTTATTGTACAGCCTCGAACTAAAGAAATTGTATTGCCGTCGGACCACTTCAAGTTTCGCCGACACTATGCCACAAACTCTGTCCGATCTACACCCACGTCTACGCTCAATAGTGGCGTTAGGGTCGTAAGGCAACTCCGAGTGTTTCCGTAACATTGTGCATAGAATGAAAGACTGCCTTACAGTAGGTATCTTCCATAACGAGTACAAATCGTGAGTCGGGAAACGAATGGGTTTATGTGCCATAACCTTAAGGACCCCTCTCTGTGCCCTCTAAACTACGAAAATATTCCAGTCTTATTGGGATTTATATAATAATAAACCGCAGTATCTCTACGTTGACGTCGTGGTGGGGCTTGCGCGCTCCGAATTCTAGGTCTGTTCCTGTAGAGTTTACTCTGCCGGAACAGGTCTAGGATGAGGAGCCAGACCAAGAGAGATACAGAAACCCGCAGGGCAGCATGTGGCGAGCTGTTGGGCAGTAGCGACCCCACGGACCCTATCTCCCGGGAGAAGTCTTGTTCCTCACCTCTCGCTTGCCTTTATTGGCCGGCTGGAGTGAACAATGACGGGAACAGAGCTCCCACCTCATTCTTGCCTTTATTGGCTGGCTTGAGTGGAGATTCGCAAGAGCAAACGTGCTCGGAGGAAGGAAGTATTCCAGTAAGTGTTTGTAGGGATCTTGACCATCTTTCGGGCTCTGGGATTGTTCTGAGAACCGTGGAATACCTCTCCACTCCTCACAAGCACCTCAGGACATGTTGCTCCCTTGCCGCTACGACACTATGTGCTAGCGACCGTTTTCGGGGGCCCATTATTGAGTGTGCAAGTCACCCCCTGCCATTTTTTTTCCGTGTATAATAATAAAACATTGATCAGGCAGGGGCCATAGTCCTTTCATAGTTCTAGGTAACCAGTCCACAGCCACCCAAACCCATAGCCCAATATGTTTTGTTTCCATGTTCTGCAATAGTCCTGCACCAACCGGGGGTTGTCCTTGGGTGCACTTGCATAGTGTATACAGGGATAATCGTCGGTTGGTGCCTCCTCATAATTTAAAATTGTCTAAGGGGCCTCTGCGAGTTGGCTTCGGCCCCTCGTACGCCTTCCAAAAGTCCGGGACCCCAGGGTCCCGAGATACGTCAAAGACACTTTAATAATAGAGCAAACGTGCTCGGAGGAAGGAAGTATTTCAGTAAGATGCTGGTAGGGATCTTGACCGTACTTCCGGGATTGTCCTGATAGCCGTGGGATGCCTCTGCACTCCTCACAAGCGCCTCAGGACATGTTGCCCCCTTGCCGTTACGACACTATGTGCTAGCGACCGTTTCCGGGGGCCCATTATTGAGTGTGCAAGTCACCCCCTGCCATTTTAACTGTGTATATTATATAACATTGGTAAGGCAGGGGACATAGTTCTTCCATAGTTTAAGGTACCCCATCCACTATAGCCACCCAAACCCATAGCCCAATATGTTTTGATTCCATGTTCTGCAATAGTCCTGCACAAACCGGGGGTTGTCCTTGAGTGCACTTGCATAGTGCATACAGGGATAATCGTCGGCTGGTGCCGCCTCGTCATTTAAAATTGTCTAAGGGGCCTCCGCGAGTTGGCTTCGGCCCCTCGTACGCCTTTCAAAGGTCCGGGACTCCAGGGTCCCGAGATATGTCAAAGACAACAAAAAAAAATAATAATAATAATAATTTATTTAAAACCAAAAACTGTTAACATTAAAATGTATCACTATGAACACTCGATTTATGCTAGTTAACGATCTAAATTAGGTGTTGCAACCAGCACCCTTACTAAGCTATAAAATAGCTTGTATTAAGGGCGGTGGTACAAGCCCATACATACTTCAATTTCACATACTAAATTGCAGGCAGAACAAGTGTTTTAAACTAAAGTTAACAAAGACCATAATTACAGAATTCGGAAAATTACTATTTATTTATTTGACATTTGGATTATTCGTGTTTGTTGGTGTGTGTGTAATACTACTATATATAATACTACTGTATTACTACTACTACTACTGTATATAATTACTAGCGGCCCCGACAGACGTTGTCCTGTCTGAACGATCTTAGAACCCCACTGCAGCGCCACCTACCGGGTCCAATTGTGTTTTAAAACCATCCAGGAACACATTCAAATATACACACAAAAATTCATCAAAATCGGTCCAGCCGTTGTTATACCACGTTTTATCCGTTTTTTTAAGTATCCTATGTCCGTCACCTGGTTCTAAGCTACCTACCCACCAATTTTCAGCCAAATCGGTTCAGCCGTTCTTGAGTTATAAATAGTGTAACTAACACGACTTTCTTTTATTTATATACTAGCGGTCCCGACAGACGTTGTCTTGTTTGAACGATCCTAGAACCCGACTGCAGCGCCACCTACCGGGTCCAATTGTGTTGTCAAACCATCCAGGGACCAATTGAAATATACACACACAACAACTAAATCGGTTCAGCCGTTGTTATACCACGTTTTATCCGTTTTTTTTTAAGTATTCTATATCCGTCTCCTGGTTCTAAGCTACCTCCTCACCAATTTCCAGCCAAATCGGTTCAGCCGTTCTTGAGTTATAAATAGTGTAACTAACACGACTTTTGTTGATAGATGTTCGAGCCGTTTGGGACTTGGGATTGAAACACTTGGGCCATGGGATCCGGGTGCCCACTTAGTGGTCGACTTTTCCCGTGACCAGAGGTCTGGCCTCATTTTTGGTCAAAGAATCAGCATTGCCATACAACGTGGTAATGCAGCCAGCCTTTTGGCCGCTTTTCCTATTGAGAGCGGATGCGGACAAATTTTTTAATGCCCTATGATTATTTGCTTTCCTTTTTTCAAAATGTAGGGAACAGCTGATTTTTTTTTCGGTATTTCAAGTTTGATCCCATACTAAAAGTTGTTCATAATGATGACTACAATGATCCTATAAGAGGTTATGCGACTTGTATAATAAAGACATGAGAGAAGAAAACTATGTGGAATGCCGCATTCGGCTAAATATCTACGTAATACAACCTTATACCTACAACAACCAAATTATACCTACAACACTTGCAACGAAACAGTATCAATCAATCTGCCTAGCCTTTTCCCAACTATGTTGGGGTCGGCTTTTAGTCTAACTGGATGCAGCTGAATACCAGTATTTTACATCGAGCGACTGCCTATCTGACCTCCAAAACCTAGTAACTGGGGTAAGACTGGTTGACTGATTTTCGGGCTTCTGACGACCCGTAACGACTGTCAAAGATCCACGAATGACAGCCGGAACCAACGGCTTAACGTGCTTTCCGAGGCACGGAGGAGTCTTGGTATGTAAAGATTATCTCATCCACGGACCAACCGCAGCAAGTGTAGCTTAACCTGATCGATCGGCCCGTGCCCACGAGCCCCAACTTTCCAATGAAACAGTATGTGACACAGAAATCTTCAACGCCATTAAATTACCTACAACATGTGATACAAATAAGCCAGGTTATTCCAGGGTATTCCAGAGTATACCAGGGTATCCCGGGGTATGGCAGCGTACAGCTCGCCAATCCCGCTGTTACGGGACACTCGTAAAGTCACCCATAGTGGGGATACACGCTATTAGCTAGGCTCTGGTCTGGGGCATAGGCGAAAGCGGGAATTCTACCTCAAAGATTTTCTTAATAAATCAATCTGCCTAGCCTTTTCCCAACTATGTTGGGGTCGGCTTCCAGTCTAACCGGATGCAGCTGAATACCAGTATTTTACATGGTACGACTGCCCATCTGACTTCCACAACCCAGTAACTGGGTAAAAGGAAACCCCTTGGTAAGACTGGTTGTCAGACTTTTGGGCTTCTTCTTACGACCCATAACAACTGTCAAAGATCCGCGAATGACAGCTGGGACTACCGAGGCATGGAGGAGTCTCGGTCCGTGGATGGGTGAGCATCCCATGACCAACCCCGGCAAGCGTAGCTTAACCTGACGGATCGACCCGTGCGGCTGTTATTACTTAGCCACGAGCTCTTCAAAATTTTCTTAATAAAAATATAAAATTAACGGACAGATAGACAAATGACCGTGAAGTTTTGTATAAGAATTTCTCTTTTAATGAAAGTTTGTATGGAATCTCATCACGCCTGCGTCTCCCTGTTCAACAATGATGAAATTATCTTCGGGCTAATTTTTCAATAGTCAGATAACTCTTATCTGATGAATAAATGTGACAGTTTGACATATTTTCTAAACAAAAGCTATCATATTGAAATATTTATTCTTCAGATAAGAGTTAAGTATCTGAGTATTGAAAAATTTGCCCTTAATGAACAGAAGTTACCACCACATTGTATTTTAAACATGCTTTTTAACACAAAGAAGCATATTTCAAACTTTTCGAAAAGAATGGATCATGCACCGTAGCAGGCGTAGCACTTCAACTATTGAAGTGCTACGCCTGCTACGGCGTAGCTGCTCGCGTAGCACTGTAAAGTATTCTAAAATCTCTCACTATCTAATTTATGGTAGTGTGTACCGCTACCGCTTGTCGCCGATACCGCCGCACCCTATTGAGGTATCGATGGATACCGCGAGAGGCGTCGTGGTATTTTTACGGTTGTTAGCTTTTTATGGTGCCATCAATAGTCTCACTGTAGTGTATTGGCCACTGAAAGAATAAGGTAGATAATAGATTTTTTTTAATGCGAAAGAGATTTTTGCCATGCAGTGAAACAATTTATTATTATAGCTCGAAAACTCTTTATTATGTAGTTAAGTACATCATAAAAAAAACTATGGACTACTTAGACTGGCGCCCAAACTAAAATTTATGACCATATGATTTGACAGTTTTCCTTACTCCGGATGTGTGCCAAAAAAGCTAATTAAATGGGGAGTAGGGAGTCTACTCCCAAAGTCCGTCCGTCTGACATAACGATCCATCAAAACAAGTGTAAAAGTTACATTTTTCGGACGGGCAAAAACTCTTCGGGAATAGGGACAACTGTCAAATCATGTTGTCATCCATACTTCGTTTGGGCCCTGAACCAATCATCCATCCATAGGTGATACGGAGTAGGAAACGCCCGTAACGAAGGCCGAATCTACGGTCTTCGTGGTTAGGAAGTAGACCCCTAGGGTTCACTCCAAAGTATCAAACCACTTTCGGACTTTTCGTTGACGGACTTCGGGACTAGGCCCCGAGAACCGGTGTATTCAATGAAGTCTGGGCGTTGGCGATTGCATGATCGAATTTTATGTTCACTATCAAACGAATTCACTAGTCTTAACAAGGGTTATACCAGGATTATGGTGTTACCGAGTAACTGGGTTATGGAGGTGGAAATAGACAGATACTCCATCTAAAATAGCTGCCTCCGGTTAGACTGGAAGCCGACCCCAACATGTTGGAAGGAACATGATAACAAAAAAAATACTTTACTTTGGCCTCTTCTCTGCGTGATACCGGAGAAAAATAATAAAATGATTAAAAATCTAACGATATGTCAATCATTAAAATACGTCCAGCTCCCCCTGACTGACTCAAACTCAAACTCAAAGCATTTATTTCAAATAAACCAATTACAGGCACTTTTGAATTGTCAAGGGGTCGGTCTTGGGTCGGTCAGTCAGAAAAATGAAGCTAGTTGCCCATTCCAAAGCGTAGATCCTGGAGAAGAACGGGCAAGAAACTCCACGGACACTCTTTTAAAATCAAATATTTTACAAAATATTGGTTACATCGTTCATATTGAAAATATACATGTGAGAACAATGTAGAAAGACGTGCACGTTAAAAATGTCCGTAATAAAAAAAAAGATAAAAACTAAAAAGAACTAAATAAAAAAATAAAAATAAGCCGTGGCAGCTAAGAGACGACCAGTCCCAACTGACGGCGCCCGTTCACGAACATGACGCATGGATCAGCACCAATTAGCTCAACCATTTTGAAGGGAACTTAATGATCCAACACACACGCCACCACCAGCGAGACATTTGAGTGAGCATGACATACTCTCAACCGCCAGGGCACATTCAAGTCAGTGAAAGACGAACCCAGTAAAAGGTAGCTTTATATTAGCTACATAGTGCTCACACATGTGCTATGCAATTATACGACTGACTGACTTATCAACGCCCAGCCCTAACCCTTGAACCTAGAAAGCTGAAATTTAGCACAGAGGTTCCCTTTATAATATAGACAAAGAACAAGAAAGAATTTGCCGGTTGTACGTTCCCATGGGATAATTTCCATTAGTTAACAAATACGCGCGAAAAACACAACTCCTCTTTGCAGTCGGGTAATATAAATCAATGGCCAAAATCCTCGGCACAGACTACACCAAAACATCTTCTAATACAATTTGACATAACAACATGTAACTCAGTATTGTTTACAACACTGCTTACTCTCTTATTACATAGGATTTGTTATATCTTATGTTATTACTCGGAGCGAGAGTTCGCGAGGTTATTTCATTGGCAGAAGTGTAAAAAGGATTGTATGTACAAGTAATAATATTATGAGTCTTTTTTCCCTTGAGGTGTAGGCAGGGATTTAATGTTCACCTTCATTTGGTTAGTCATTAAATCGACCAATAGATTTTTTTTTCTGATAAGGCGTTTTTTTCGCGATTTCAGTTTTGGTACCATAGTAAAAGTTGTTCATAATGATGAGTACAGTCACCCTTTAAGACAAAAACAACCATTAAAATTTCAACCTGTACATAATGAAGTTAAGGCGCAGTGGTAGCTCAATATTCACAAAAATTGGTTTCTTGTATTGTATGTGTATGTTTCGAGTATGACGTAACGCAATGAAACTATCCGACGCAAAAAATACAGTGGACAGAGAAGGGTTTAAAAAAAATAGAATAGTAAAAATAGTTTGATATTTCCAATAAAAAATTTGGAAGTTCCCGCACAAAAATAAACTTTGGCGTCGAACATCTCTGTATTTTCAGCGATAGCAAAATTTTTTTTTTTAGAATTGAATAGAATTAGCATTTTTTTTAAACTTTAACCGGAGAATTATTTAATTTATTGTGTATATTCTGAATAATCTAAAGAAAACCCGGAAAATAAATGCACATTCGCAGCTTAGTCACATCTCGGCAACACAAATATTATTTTCAATTTTCAACCTTATTTCAAGCCAGCTAATGGTGACAATAGATTACGCGGTTGTGTGTCGTTTAAAATCGTAGTCAGTCCGGAGTGTACTACGTGAGCTCGACAAATGGATGTGCGACTAACGCTTGTGCGACAAAACTGTACTGCGACTCACCATACTTCGAATTCCGCGCCTTAAGGCCGAACTATACGCCAATGACCTTGAGTGGTTAGCTTGCGCGTTCTGTGCTGAGCTCACGCAACGCGTCGTACGTCCAGCCAGTAATAGGACTCGCCCATCAAGGAGCGCTGTCCCAAATTAGACGCATTTTTAATTTATTATAATAAAAAATATACATGTTTTTAAAAAGTATAACAAAACCAAATCATTTTCGTTTGTATTGCAAAGTAGTAGATATTTTTTTTATATTCTTTTGATAAAAAATGAAGGAGTAAAATGGTTTCATCTTAACGATTTGGAGGTGATTTGGGGTTTTTTTTCTTATTATGTGATACCGATAGAAAAATTATGGCTAAACCAAATTACGATTCATATCATGTAGATTACTAACATTTTTTTTCAGATGTAATTTCTCTGTAGGTTCCGGCGAAAAACTGCTTCATCTGCACGCTGTTTTTAAGCTTTTTTCGAAAGAGTACTTAAAGTACTGCTCGACCACAGAGTTCTCACTTCATAGGTTTAGTAGCAGTCGACGAACTATTTTATTTTGTTAGCCTAAATTGAGTCCCACTACTCGGCAAAGGCGTCCCCTTTTTAGGGTTCCGTACCTCAAAGGGAAAAAACGGAACCTTTATAGGATCACTTCGTTGTCCATCTGTCTGTCTATCGGTCTGTCAAGACCCTTTTTCTCAGGAACGCGTGGAGGTATCAAATTGAAATTAATATGAAATACGTACCTACTTAAGTCTATGGTCCCTTAGAGTTCTAAAAAAATCAAACTTCTAAATCAACGCAATAAAAAAATACGGCCATTTATGCATTTTTTTTGCTGGTTTTTTTTAAATGTAATAATAAATATTTATTATTATTGTGCAGGACAAAAATATTTGCACCTCAAATGAAGGGACCATTACAGTTTAAAATACATTTTAAACCTAAATTCTAGCAAATAAATGAATTCGAATTTGACGTTATAACATACGGAACTGCTGCACGCACGGGTCAACGCTTGCCGGGGTTGATCGATGGATGGGTGACCATCTTTACATACCGAGACACGTCAAGCCGTATTTGTCTCGGCTGTCATTTGTGAATCTTTGACAATCGTTACGGGTCATCAGAAGCCCGAAAGTCAGACAACCAGTCTTACCAAGGGGTATCATATTATCCAGTCACTGGGTTGTGGAGGTCAGATAGGCAGTCGCTCCATGTAAAATACTGGTATTCAGCTGCATCCGGTTAGACTGGAAGCCGACCTCAACATGTGTGGGAAAAGGCTAGGCAGATTGAATATACGGAACCGCTTTCCTAGGAAAGCAAGGCTTTATCGTAAAAAAACAGACTAGGTACAGATTTCATCAATCAATCTGCCTAGCCTTTTCCCAACTATGTTGGGGTCGGCTTCCAGTCTAACCGGATGCAGCTGAATACCAGTATTTTACATGGAGCGACTGCCTATCTGACCTCCACAACCCAGTTACTGGGTAATACAATACCCCTTGGTAAGACTGGTTGTCAGACTTTCGGGTTTCTGACGACCCGTAACGACTGTCAAAGATTCACGAATGACAGCCGGGACCAACGGTTTAACGTGCTTTCCGAGGCACGGAGGAATCTCGTTATGTAAAGATGGTCACCCATCCACTGACCAACCCCGGCAAGCGTAGCTTAACCTGATGGATCAACCCGAGCGGCTGTTATTACTTAGCCACGAGCTCCTCGATACAGATTTCATACAAAAAATAAAATTCACCAAAAAATTAAACGTCAATTCGTCTACAATCAGACCATACGAGATTCGGTTTGAATTCATTACTAACGTTACTTTAAACTTCATCCCGGGGGATGGCTCGTGAGGATATTATCGCCAACCTCCTTTCATCCCCGTCATCCAAGCAGTCACGGTCTGATTGTGTTGGGGCGGGGGGATGGTGATTAACGAGAGTGAGACAAGAAAATAAACATTTTTTTTTTTTAAATTATCTTCTAAACAACGAGTCGTTTTGCATCCTCGTCAAATTTCAGAGTGTTATACAGAAAATCAAACCGAACAACTTTATCCATGGGACCAACATCGTAATCGCGAAAAAAATTTCAACTGTCCCATAGAAAACTTCAAACTCGATGCAAATGTATGAGACGGCTGATTTTTTTTCGCGATTAATAGTTGCCAGTCACCCTATACAGGGTGTAAGGGACAGCCCTCCGCAGACTGAAAGGGTGAATTCAGTATATCATACTAAGATGACCGGTATACATGAAATTATTTCAGGAACGCTATGGGAATACAATAAACCTGATTTGTTTGTGTTTTTGTGCACAAATCGGAGCGTCTGTTATTGGTTGGGAGGGGTAGGTAATAGGTATGCGGTGAGTTCGTTGAACTCTTTAACCTAGGTAGAAGGTGGACAGCTGATTTCACGCGTCGGTCGTTAGAGTATTTCAACATCCATTGCTGGTTTTTTTTTTACATAAATAGAGTGGTGCGTATACACAATGTATTATTACATTGAAATAAAGGAAAACTAACTAAAAAACGATAAAAAAAATGAAAATTTTCCTGAGAAATTTTCCGGTGGAATATACTTCAAAATGAGGAGCTGAATGCACCCTGTTAGTTTGCGGAGGGCTGTCCCTTACACCCTGTATATCTAGACTTAACTATGGCATTAGGGCAACCTGTAATGATAGGTTTAAGGTGTTATAAATAAATAAATAAATGTTGGTGCCATGGAAAAAGTTGTTCGATTTCATGGTCTATTCCACACCCTTTTTTTTTTTTTTTTTTTTTTTTTTTTTTGAGGGTGGGAAATCATCAAATAACTTCTCCCGCTCTGGGTGGAGCGGAGGGCGTGTCAGACTTTTACTGACTAAAACCCACCCGTGTTCCTTCAGTTGCCTATGCCAAGGCCGCGGTAACCCCTTCGGACAACCCGCGACCCCAGCGGCGTCGGCCCTATTGGGCCCCGTCACTTGCTGACATCTCTTTGAGGCGCGCGTGGAACACAACGCGCCGTCGACTCGGGCCTGGTCCTTACCGGACGGCGAGCTACCCGCTGCTCACCGTCCGCAGGCCCGCGCCTACGGTGGCCGGAAATCGCCCCGCGATTCCCGCCGCCCGGGACGTCTCCTGCGGCGACTGAGGGCGTGAGGCTGCCTCTCCCTCACGCGTTCCGCCTCCTCCTTCGCGAGCATCACTGCTTCGCAGAAAGAGGTGACGGCCTCCCATGCACTCTCGCTCCGCACCATGGCCTGGACCAGGCTCGGACGCGAGAGATCGCCGCCGCCGATCGCCTCCGTGAGAACACGGCGGTGCTCTGCCCAAGCCGGGCAGACCTCCACTGTATGCTCCACCGTGTCCTCCGGGCGATCCACACAGTGGAAACACCCGGGCGTTTCCTCCCGCCTTATGCGAAACAGGAACCTCCCGAAACAACCGTGTCCGGTGAGGACCTGCGTCAGGCGGAAGGTGAGGACGCCGTGGCGCCTCTCTAACCACTCCTCAAAGAGGGGACTTATCGCCGCAATTGTGGCGTGCCCAGCGCTGGGTTGCGACAGTCGCGCTCTCCATGCCGCCATGAGATCCCGCCGGAGCTCTGTCCGCTGTACCGTGATTTCTCGCGGCAGCGGAGTTACGCCCCGGCGCTTCGCCTCCTCGCGCCACTCCCACACGTGCGCGAGGACCTTTGCCTCCAGATCCCACGGCGGCAATCCGGCAAGGAGGCTCGCCGCCTCCCGGGAGACCGTGCGGTATCCCCGGACTAGCCGGATGGCCATGACCCTCTGGGACGCGTTCAACCTGCCGGCTGGCCCCAGCCTTAGGGAACGCGCCCACACCGGTGCTCCGTAAAGGGCCATGGACCGCACGACCCCCGCGTAGAGCCTCCGGCAGGAGGCGTTTGGACCCCCCAGATTGGGCAATCCCCCAGATTGGGCAACCCCCCAGATTGGGCAACCCCCCAGATTCAATAACCCTTCAATTCGACGAGGATGCATAACGACACGTTTTCTATATAAAAATACAATTGCCGAATACAGGGTGTAAGGGACAGCCCTCCGCAAACAGTTATATTTTCATTATTTCAATGTAAAATTGCATTGTGTGTTCGCAGCACTCCATTTAGGTATGTAAAAAACTGCAAAAAAAAAACAGTAAAAAAAAAAACAGCAATGGACCTCGAAATACTCTAACCAACGACGCGTGAAATCAGCTGTTCACTTTCTGTCTAGCTGCAGAGTTCATCGAAATCACCGCATACCTATTACCTACCCCTCCCAACCAGTAACAGACGCTCCGATTTGTGCACAAAAACACAAACAAATCAGGTTTATTGGATTCCCATAACGTTCCTGAAAAAATTGCATGTACCGGTCATCTTAGTATGACATACTGAATTCACCCTATCAGTTTGCGGAGGGCTGTCCCTTACACCCTGTATATGTACGCACGGCTACAAATCAAGCTATACATTTCCAGTATAAGCTGATCTCGCATTGTATAGGGTTTCCTTACAATGAAAGGTCAATGTAAACTGGAAATGAGTAGCTTGACAGATGCGTAGCCGTGTGCTCGCGCATCACTTCAGAACGGTCACATTGGTGTATTTTATACAAAGAATAAAAAGAATTATCAAAAGAAGCAAATCATAATTGTTTTAACAGCTCCTAATAGATACCGGACTGTTTGTATTTCGTGCGACAGAGATAACGCTCTACGAAGCCGAAATTAGCCGATTGTCTCTTTCCAAAGGTCGATGTGCAATATTTATCGCCGGGGACTGTACTTGGCTAATTATTTTTTTGTTGTGTTTGTAAATGTCAGTACAAGGTTAGTATGACATAAAATGTTTGAAAAAATATCTGGAAAATTAGAAAATTCGAGAAAACTGAAAGTGCATATTCTATGGGAATAAATAAAATAAATAAATAAAATATCCTTGGACATTTCACACAACGCCATCTAGTCCCAAGCTAAGCAACCTAATGCTTGTGTTATGGTAACGAGATGGCTGATAAACTACTTATATACATTTTTTTTTTTTTTTTTTGTAAATACATACATATTATAGATAGAATTTTGTACGAATTATTGAAATGACAGGACAAAAGGCTAGACAGATTGATAGAATAATGTATGCTGAAGAGGGTCACCAGCCTATCTATTTATTTATTTATTCCTCTAACTCAGGCAGCTGTGGCCCATATAAAATACAATAAGTACACATATACAAAAAAATTACTACATAAAAAAATATATATACACTAATACATATAAAAACATAAACTAAGACAAACGAAGTGATGGCGTCGTGCGATGTGCGGTGTCGGATAGCCTGCCGCGAAAACGTCGGTAGACTACACCCTCAGAAGAACGACTAAAGCACGTTCTTCTGAGACTACACCCTTCGGCCAAAACTCTTCTTAGTCTAATTATTAATTCACTGGAGTAATCTGACGTTTAAGCCTCCTCTACACTACTCGCGAAGTTGGTCGAACTTAGGCGAATACGATAGTGTGGACGGCCACTTCGCCTCGCTTCGTGCAACCTCGGCTCGCCTCGCGCGACTTCCGATCGTTGTCGGTTTTTGCGCCCGAGTCAAAGGGGCCGAAGTGCTCCGACGAAGCGTCTGACTACACTACTCGACTCACTTCAAATTGTCGCGTGATAAATTCGCACGTAATTATAATAAGCGAGAGTGCAGATTGCAACGGCATCTGCCACTTCAACATTATCCATGGTGCAAAGAATACTACTTAGTCTGTGGTGCAAAGCGCGCGGGTGCCATCGGGCAACTGACCTCCTCGCGAAGTTGCACGAGTGTGTAGTCACATACTTCTGACTTCGGTCAACTTCGACGAGTACTTCGTCGAAGCAACTTCGCGAGTAGTGTAGTGGAGGCTTACTACTCTGTGAACCGAATCGAATGGTTGTGAATAGTTGTGATGCTCTGTTTTATCTCTGTTCCCCGCAAGCTTGTTTGTATAGCCTCCTCTACACTACTCGCGAAGTTGGTCGAAGTTAGGCGAATACGGTAGTGTGGACGGCCACTTCACTTCGCTTCGTGCAACCTTGGCTCGCCTCGCGCGACTTCCGATCGTTGTCGGTTTTTGCGCCCGAGTCAAAGGGCCCGAAGTGCACCGACGAAGCGTCTGACTACACTCCTCGACTCACTTCAAATTGTCGCGTGATAAATTCGCACGCAATTATAATAAGCGAGAGTGCACATTGCAACGGCAGCTGCCACTTCAACATTATCCATGGTGCAAAGAATACTACTTAGTCTGTGGTGCAAAGCGCGCGGGTGCCATCGGGCAACTGACCTCCTCGCGAAGTTGCACGAGTGTGTAGTCACGTACTTCTGACTTCGGTCAACTTCGACGAGTACTTCGTCGAAGCAACTTCGCGAGTAGTGTAGTGGAGGCTTAAGCCTCCTCTACACTACTCGCGAAGTTGGTCGAACTTAGGCGAATACGATAGTGTGGACGGCCACTTCGCCTTGCTTCGTGCAACCTCGGCTCGCCTCGCGCGACTTCCGATCGTTGTCGGTTTTTGCGCCCGAGTCAAAGGGGCCGAAGTGCTCCGACGAAGCGTCTGACTACACTACTCGACTCACTTCAAATTGTCGCGTGATAAATTCACACGTAATTATAATATGCGAGAGTGCACATTGCAACGGCAGCTGCCACTTCAACATTATCCATGGTGCAAAGAATACTACTTAGTCTGTGGTGTAAAGCGCGCGGGTGCCATCGGGCGACTGAGCTCCTCGCGAAGTTGCACTAGTGTGTAGACACGTACTTCGGACTTCGATCAACTTCGACGAGTACTTTGTTGAAGCAACTTCGCGAGTAGTGTGAGGCTTTACGGTGTTACCATTTTCTGATGAAAAGAAAATAGTGTTGTGACAAGAAGATTGACATCAATCACTCGCTCATTCATTCTCGTTACGTTCTAAATCAAATCACACTATTTAATTTATTTTAATACGAAATTTCCCAGCCTAGTTTTGTTTAATCGATATAAAAATATTTGTAGTACCTTTATAAGCCGATTCATGATGACTTTCAAAAAGCGAATTAACTATGTAAAATTAAATAAAAATGCATTGAATTGATGTAGGTATACTTACAGGGTGTAAACAGTGGCAATCTTTTAAGGGGTCGTTGTACTCATCCTTATGAACAACTTTTACTATGGGACCAACCTGAAATCGCGAAAAAAAACTGCTGTTCCCTACATTTTTACGAATTTGGCAAATACTGTACTGTAATGTACATAATGTACTGAACAGCAGATTTTTTTTTTGGCGATTTTAGGTTTGGTCCCATAGTAAAAGTTGTTCCTAATGACGAGTACAATGACCCCTTAAAAGATTGCCACTGTTTACACTTACACCCTGTATGTATTATAATTAATTACTTTTTATAATAAATGTTCGTAATGACTTTGTGTGAATGAACTGAAGCACAAGGAACGAAACGCATCACTATTACAGTAAACATGGCACCATTATTTTACAAAGTGACATTAAGAGGAAACGTGGGTGCTCTTTTCTCCATACAAAAAGATACAAACGCTCTCGCCTGTTTTCTTTCTGGTTAGTGACCATAAAGCAATGATTTTTTACAGAAATATAAATATCAGCTACTTGTATGCCCCTATGTTTTCCTTTTTGATGGTATATTATTTTTATAAGAACTAGAACCCTCAAAAAATGCTCAAAATTGCCTATACAGACCGCTGTCAGCAGACGCATAGTGTACCAATTAGACAACTATTAACGAAAAAAGAAAAACATAGGGGCATAGTATATATCCTTCTTATTCAGTTTATGAAATATCTTTTAAATTGGTCCAATATTGGAGGAGGAAATAGGCGAGAGCCAAACCTCAAAATGTGACTTTTTACATAGGCTATTTAGTCGGATCTGCAGTTGTCCTTATCGCACGAATTCGAGGGTGGAGCGCTCGCAGAGCGACAGCAATACCTTCTTAAAATACCTAATTTTCAAGTTTGGTCGCCCCCATTTCCTCTTAACATCTGTCAGTTTACTCCAGTGAATTATTAATTACACTTTAAGAACGTGTCGAGATCGTGTGTCAAAACCAGCACCACAAACGACTTCTGTCTCACTTCTGGGCAAAAGCCTCTTCTCATACAGAGAAGGCGTGAGCATTAATCACGACGCTTGCTCAAGATGGGTTGCCGATTTCAGTACTTCAAAGCTTAATATTTCACAAACGGATCCCTGAATCGAAAAATAGCTTTCACAGACTGGCAAAATTTTTATTAAATATTTTTTTTATTTATTTTTTTTTTTATTTTTTTTTTTTTTATTTTTTTTATTTTATTTTTTTATTATTATTATTTTTTTTTTTTTTTTTAATCTAATGACATCCCACACCATGGGATAGACGAGAAATAAGTCATCCCTACTTTAGGAGCAGGGGAGCTACCATAATTTTTTTTTTTTCAAAATTCTATTTTACCACTTTGTCGTCGTGATTGATATGCAACCGTGCCAAATTACAGCTTTCTAGTAATAAAAGTCTCTGAGCTAAGCCGCGGGCAGACAGACAGACACACATGGCGAAACTGTAAGGGTTCCTTATTGACTACGGAACCCTAAAAACAGACACATTCATGAACCGCTTACGTAAGTAGCCGAAATCACAATCATTACAAGATAAAACCTAGAAGATTATTCAACAGATAATTGTCTACCGTGATACGTAAACAACAGGAAATAAGATATATCTTTAAACATGTTATATCCATTAATAATTGCATGATTTGATCTTTTCTAATTACTCATTGATAATTACTTTAAAAAGTACTTCTGATTTTTAGTAATGATTTTGTTGTAATTATACAGGGTGTTCGGCGCATGGACCGACACAATTTTTTGGGGGATTGGGGGGGTCATTTGCTAGGTTTCACCTAAAGACCTCCATGTCCTAAGTGTGACGGTAATTGAGATATGTTTTTTTTTGTTCTTTCTTTGAATTACCCAAAATCTCGCCTTTGAATCGATATATTTTTTTTGTTTATGGTTGCAATAGAACAAAATAAATTTTATAATAGTCTGCAATGTATTTTTATTCTAAATAAATTATTATTTGATGTAATTGATCAGTAGAAAATGACTTATGTGCTTCCAAAGTCTTAAAAATGTTTAAATGTATGAAAAATTACTACTCTTAAATTCATTTTTATTTTTAAATGAAGCCATTTTGACCTTATTTTTATCTCAAAAAGTTCTTTAGCTTGTACCCTTTCTAAGGGTATGCTACACGCTATGAAAAACAATTCAAATGTAGTCAAAATACTAGTTAGAGAGTCAGTTATGGAGTGTTTTAAGAAAAGACTTATTACGGTAATTATAATTTTTTATTTTATTTCGAATAATAATACATTGTAGACTATAATAAAAATTATTTTATTCTTTTACAACCATAAACAAAAAAAATATATCGATTCAAAGGCGAGATTTTGGGTAATTCAAAGAAAGAACCAAAAAAAACATATCTCAATTACCGTCACACTTAGGACATGGAGGTCTTTAGGTGAAACCTAGCAAATGACCCCCCCAATCCCCCAAAAAATTGTGTCGGTCCATGCGCCGAACACCCTGTATAAGCCTCTTATTGTTTCATTGATGAAGAGATGGGTTAAGACCGACCGCATATTGTTATTTTTTAGGGTTCCGTAACTCAAAAGAAAAAAACGGAACCCTTATAGGATCACTTGTTTGTCCATCTGTCTGTCTGTCTATGAGTATGTCAAGACCCTTTTTCTCAGGAACGCGTAAAGGTATCAAGTTGAAATTAATATCAAATACGTACGTCTATGATCCCTTGGAATCCTAAAAAACTCAAGCTTCTACGTCAACGCAATAAAAACATACGGCCATTTATGCGACATATTTTGATAATCGCAAGTAAATCCAAACCTATAGGTTACCTACTTCCCGTTGACCTAGAATTGGCAAGAAGCAAGGTCTCACAGTCGTAGAGGAAAAGTTCGAAAATTGTTCATTAATTTGTAATTTGAACATAAAAAAAACATTTTTTTTTGGGATTACAATGTCTAGTTTGTTTTTCGGATAAATTCTTTTCAACTACGGAACCCTTCATTGTGCGTGATACGACATGCACTTGGCCGGTTTTTAGGGTGCCAGACGGAACCCTATTTTTAAGGCTCTGGCGTCCGTCACTCTCATTAACCGTAATGGTACCAACACAGTTGTCATAGATTGTGTATTTCTATTGCTTCTAGGATGTACCAGAAAGGTGTGGACCACACCTACTAATAAATAATAATAGTTCAGTTCTCGAACGTTATACTGGGATTCGATCTATCATTACTGACAGGACTATTGTAGCCAATAAGCCTGATATAGTGGTGATAGATCGATTAGCGCGCCGCGCAATGATTGTTGATGTTACCATTCCACATGACCAGAACCTCGTGAAAGCTGAGAAAGAGAAACAAATAAAATATCTCGACTTACTCGTAGTTCATGAGGTTGTTGACATGTGGAATGTGAGCTCGGCTGTCATTGTGCCGATTGTAGTAACGGCCAACGGCCTGATAGCCAAAAGCCTCGACCAACATCTTTCGAGGCTCTCGTTAGGCGGTTGGGTCAAGGGCCAGATTCAGAAGACAGTACTCCTCGATACGGCTCGTATTGTGAGGAGGTTCCTATCTCTGCAGCCCTAACCGCCGGTAGCTTGGACCCTGCTCCCGATACCGGCGGACCACCATTTTTTTATATTTTTAAATGTTTTTTTAATTATTTTTTAAGAAATATTTAAAAATGTATTTAATTAGGAAAAAAGATGAATAAACGAAATAATAATAGTAGTAAAGTAATAGTAAAGTATTAGTATAGTGTAGGTAATAGTACATAGACCATCAAACTAGTAATAAAATAAATGCTTGCATTAAAATCACTTCTTGCATAAACCCGTCCCAATAGCGGTGAGAAATCCAAAGCTTTTAAATTCCATTTAGCGCATTAGGACGTGATGCTACACTGTAAACATTTTGTAAACACCTCGTCACTCCACCTGGGCGCGTCTGTTATTGAAAATACATACAAATAGGTACTGAAAAAAAAAATGCCTATAGGCATAGCATGTTGCGGTGACGCGGTGACGCGAACCCTACCACAAATGGGTACGTATCATAATCCCGAATTTTAAAAGACCGAATTTTTAAATACCGATGGACGAAATCCCGAAAATTGAAACGCCGAATGCTTGTTTGGTCGAAAGTTTAAAATCCCGAAAGTTCATTTGCCTGAAAGCTTAAAATCCCGAAGATCCATATCCCGAAGTTTAAAATCCCGAGGTCTAGGCTTAGGGTTTTCGTTAGCAGGTCTGCGGAGCCCCGCTGCGCAGGGCTCCTATTGCTGTCCGTGGTGTTTAAAGGAACCTAACTAACCGAACATCGGGGTGTCCCCGATGTCGACCGTCTAAGGTTAGGGTTTTCGTCAGCAGATCAGGGAAAAAATGTAATACCTCAGGAACTTTACATAGGTACTTAGATCGGTATTTTTAATTTTGGTCAATTAACGATGAGTATTGGTATTTCGTCCATTCGGGATTTCGACCTTTCGGGCATTTGAACATCGGTATTTTGTGTTTCGATATAACGACTATCGGCATTTAAAACTTTCGATACTTATTTTAATTTTCGGTGTTTTGGACGTCGGTATTTCAATCATAGGTATTATGAACTTTCAGGATTTTGATACGTACCCCCAACAAATCGCTCAACGCACCTAAGTTTTTACTTCAATCAATCTGCCTTGCCTTTTCCCAACTATGTTGGGGTCGGCTTCCAGTCTAACCGGATGCAGCTGAATACCAGTATTTTACATGGAGTGACTGACTATCTGACCTCCACAACTAACTGGGTAATACGATACCCCTTGGTAAGACTGGTTGTCAGTCTTTCAGGCTTCTGACGACCCGTAACGGCTGTCAAAGATCCACGAATGATAGCTGGGACCAACGGCTTGACGCGCTTTCGGAGGCACGGAGGAGTCTCAGTATGTCTAATGGTCACCCATCCACGGACCAACCCCGGCAAGTGTAACTTAACCTGATAGATCAACCCGTGCGGCAATTATTACTTAGCAACGAGCTCCTATAGTAATATCTCAGGATAACAGTCAAAAAGATCACAGTATTCAGTTACATGGGAATAATTTTGTAATATAGGTAGTGTAAAATTTGGGTCAAACATAATTAAATTATGCAGCAAGCGAACTATTCTGGAAGTTGCTCGCTATCGGGAAGTATGCGAGGCTCCTCTTACTCGTAAATCTCGATGCAGTTAAGACTGCATTCTTCGGAAACCATGTGTTACACTTAAGAGGGCAGTGCCAAGGTAGCGCGATATTCAAATTTTCTTACGTTTTTTTGAAATTTTCAAGTCGGTAAAAAACGTAAGAGAATTTGAATTTTGCGGGTTACCCTGGAGTTTCCGTCTTAACCGACCTTTTAAGGCGGAACTATATGCCAATGACCTTGAGTGGTTAGCTTGCGCGTTCTGTGCTGAGCTCACGCAACGCGTCGTACGTCCAGCCAGTAATAGGACTCGCCCACCAAGGAGCGCTGTCCCAAATTAGACGCATTATTAATTTACTATACATAAAAAAAGGCATTTTAATAAAACACGTATACTAAAAGATTAATAATTAAATTACCTTTAAAATGGTGAAGGTTTCATAAAAATACGCCTGACAGTTTTTGCGTGATTCTCAGTTTTTTATCTGCGTTAGACATAACTTTACAAATTAATTACACTATTTAATATAAACATAATCTAAAATATTCACATATTAAGTTATTAAGAAAATGCTCTTATTTAAGATATATTTATTCCAAATCATTAACACTACTCGTTTAGACGTGATCTTCAGTTTAAAATCATCAAAAGTCAGATAGCGTCGCCTTAAAATAACTTAGAAGTAGAGTATTTACGAATGAAGAGGTAGTATACGAAATTTTATATGATTTCGCTGATTTGCGTGATTTCACAAACGCAATTTTACAGTTAACTGTAATGTACAGTTAAATGTAAGTAATTTTACTGTATTTCTTATAAGTTTTAATGCCCAACATGAAAGATCATTTCAGTTACCTATGATTTAATGAATGAGCTATTTTTTATTTTGCGTCGAGTTTATCGAGAATTAAGTTGTTTTAAAAGATTTTTAATGCCAAATGTTTAAATGACGACACGGTTGGCGCAGTAGTTGAGCGATTGACTGCTGCTCAGCATGTCGCGGGTTCGATTCCCGCACGGAACAAATATTTGTACGACCTACAAGTATTTGTTCCGAGTCTGGGTGTTTTTCTATCTATAATATGTATGTATTTACAAAAAAAAAAATGTATACAAGTAGTTTATCAGGAGGAGCTCGTGGCTAAGTAATAACAGCCGCACGGGTCGATCTATCAGGTTAAGCTACGCTTGCCTGGGTTGGTCTGTGGATGGGTGACCATCTTTACATACCGAGACTCCTCCGTGCCTCGGAAAGCACGTTAAGCCGTTGGTCCCGGCTGTCATTCGTGGATCTTTGACAGTCGTTACGGGTCGTCAGAAGCCCGAAAGTCTGACAACCAGTCTTACCAAGGGGTATCGTATTACCCAGTTACTGGGTTGTGGAGGTCAGATAGGCAGTCGCTCCATGTAAAATACTGGTATTCAGCTGCATCCGGTTAGACTGGAAGCCGACCCCAACATAGTTGGGAAAAGGCTAGGCAGATTGATTGATAAGTAGTTTATCAGCCATCTCGTTACCATAACACAAGCATTAGGTTGCTTAGCTTGGGACTAGATGGCGTTGTGTGAAATGTCCGAGGATATTATTTTTAATGAAAAACTTTTCTCAAGACATTTTCCTCCTTCCTCGTCATCACAAGCCCATACCATGACAACCGATTTTCACACAGCTTTTCAGTTGCTGATGTCACTTTTAGACTTCTTCTTCTATCCATTCGTGTCCACACATCCTTCTTAGCATTCTGTTCCAGACGGGTACCTATGAACAACGAAAATAATGACCAGCAGTGCAATAAGTAATATCAGCCGCACGGGTCGATCCATCAGGTTAAGCTACGCTTGCCGGTGTTGGTCCGTAGATGGGATGGCTTTATATACCGAGACTCCTCCGTGCCTCGGAAAGCACATTAAGCCGTTACGTTACGGGTCGTCAGAAGCCCGAAAGTCTGACAACCAGTCTTACCAAGGAGTATCGTATTACCCAGTTACTGGGTTGTGGAGGTCATATAGGCAGTTGTCCCATGTAAAATACTGGTTTTCAGCTGCGTTCGGTTAGACTGGAAGCTGATCTCAACATAGTTGGGAAAAGGCTAGGCAGATTCAAAATCAAAATCAAAATCAAAAGTCATTTATTCAAATTGGCACAGAATCAGCACTTTTTGAACGTCGAAATTACAGTAAGACAGTCCCCACAAAACGCCCGCCCTTCACCACTTCCTAGTGCTTTAGCTGGGAAGAAGAAGTAGCGGAATAAACTCCCCAGCAGCACAGCTGTCTGTTCAGTTAGAAGAACTACATAGATTCTATACAATAGTACCTATGCAAAATAATTATTTTACGCAACACAACACATTAAATTATATTTTTGTCAAATAAAATAAAATAAACAATTTTAGTACTTAACTCATATAACCTGTCATTATGTAAGCTGATTCTGGAGAAAGAACATAACATAAACATTGTCTTGAGTTAATCACAGCGACCAACTATTCTTATCGTTTAAGTAATCGTTGATAGAATAGTATGCCTTTGAACAAAGATTGGATTTTACTTTAATTTTAAACGCATTAAAAGGCAAATCTAGCAAAGAAGAAGGTAGCTTGTTATAAAAAGTTATACCAAGACCAACAAATGAGTTATGAACCTTATGAAGCCGATGAAATGGAGCACGTAATTTGTCCTTATTTCTGGTGTTAATATTGTGAATATCACTGTTTTTACTGTACAAATGTAAGAACAGTGATATTCACAATAATAACACCAGAAATACGGACAAAGGATAAGGACAAGGATTGCAGTTCAAGTCGGTGAAAATCCATGAAAACTATTTAAAGTGATTTGAAGTAAGCTGTCAATGGTGTTGAATCCATAGGGTCGAATTACAGCTCATTTCACCCAAGTTTTTACGTGAAGGCCCAATAATCTAACACTCGAGCCGCGTACTGAACTGAAGTAGGCTCGCGAGGCAACCGCCTCGCGCATTTGGTAGGTATTTAAACATAGTACAAATGACAACGACAAACTCAGTGAATTGCGCTAAACAATCTTGTTTACTACCTTTTCATTTAAGTATACAGGATGACTTTGAAAACATGCGACAAAATTTAAGGGGGTGTTCTACGCATCAATATGAACAACTTTTACTATGGGACCAAACCTGAAATCGCGAAAAAAAAATCAGCTGTTCAGGTACATTTTGACGAATTATGCGAACATTAAATGTACTGAACAGCTGATTTTTTTTTCGCGATTTCAGGTTTGGTCCCGTAGTAAAAGTTGTTCATATTGATGCGTAGAACACCCCCTTAAATTTTGTCGCATGTTTTCAAAGTCACCCTGTATAAAAAACTAGCGCCCCGACAGACGTTGTCCTGTCTGAACGGTCCTAGAACCCGACTGCAGCGCCACCTACCGGGTCCAATTGTATTTTCAAACCATCCAGGAACCTACTGAAATATAAACACAAAATTTTATCTAAATCAGTCCAGCCGTTTGGGAGGAGTTAGGTGACAAACACACGTACAGAAGAATTACATATATTAAGATATGAAAAAAAATTCTGTTTTGTAGCCTCTGACTTAATAAAAAATCGACGAAATCTGTTTTTTATTTAGTCTGAGTTTGCAGTTATGAGATTGATTAAACATAAAAGAAAAGGGCTAACTTTTGTATTTTTTTTCCATCCAACAAAATAAATCTGATCGTGTTAGTACAAACGATTGGCTATCCGGAACTGCTGTGACTGAGTTACAAACGTGGCATTTTTTCTTTTAGAAAGATAATACGATGTAGAATAATTTAAAGTAATAAAAAAGGTAGTTATTAGAGGGTTTTATAGAGAAATTTTACAATTATTGTAAAAATTGGTGAAATAATACCAGATTTTTGTTAAAAAACACCTTAATTCTCAATTGAGGGCGGTTTTTTTCATATATTTTTATTTTATGAGGACGCCCTGTTATTCCCAATCATTACTGAATTGGTTCATCGTGATAGATAGTTTAGTTCGGTCCGGGGGGTTTGGACTTAAAGTCAAATTTCCATCTTTTCATAATATCATCTGAAAATCAAAATGTCTAATGCCCCAAAATGCCTGAAATTCGTAACGGCTCTTTTTACTAATGACTGAATCACTGAATACCTTTTTGATACATGCGGTGACAAAATTGTATTGCGTGATCCTGTTCATGTAGTTTCCTAATAGATAAAGTACTTCTTGTTATCTTTGTACGACTAATGTCCATATATCATTCTTGCCACTTGAAAATAAAAAAAAAAAACGATCAAGAGTGAGTCGGACTCGCGCACCGAGGGTTCCATACCATCATTTATGTGTAATTTTTGTTGATGATTTCTGAAAAACTGTGCTATTTAAAGACATCGTTTTATTTTTCCTATAATCTATACATAAACTTCTATCACATAAATAATTTCAGATTTTTCTCTATGTAAACTTTGGAGATAAGGGGAACGGTATTTTTTTTTACATTTTTCATCAAAACTCAAAAACTATGCTGCCTAAAAAAAAGAAACAAAAATGTTTGAGAATTTGCAAACAGCACTTAAAAAAAATTTTAGATTTTTTTTAATACTTTTTCCGTCGATAAAATTAAGCATAGTTAAGTTCGATATGTGCATATTATGAAGACTCACACTGTATATTTCAAAGCGAGCGCTTGTAAGATTACCCTTCTAGAGATTAGGTCAAGTTAGCCGGAATAGGTAACGTAACAATAAGATTAGGGAACAGCTCGACTCTGATTGTACATCTAACTGACTACTGCTACTGAAGTTAAACTATCTACTTAAGGCGAGTAATGCCGCAAGTATCGCCACGACCGAGAAAAAAAACATAAGTCTGGAGATATGGAACATTTTGTATGCTCACACTTTTTTTCAGGCTACCTCACCTGAAAAAAAGGTCAGATGAGGTCATAAATTCTACCTCATCTAAATAAAAATGTGAGTGTATATGAAATTTTAAAATGTTCCATAATATCTCCAGACTTATGATTTTTTTCTTAATGGTGGCGCTAGATAAGTAACACATTATTAATCGAAAATTTATGTGGAAATGGTACCCCATGTGTGTTCTACGATTTTTGATATTTTTACAGATTCAACGAGGTGATGCTTTAAAAAATTATATCTTTTTTTTTGGTTTAACTTTGAACAAGAATACTAAAGAGGGAAATAATGCGGAATATTTGCTGAAAACGGTCGTTGAAAGTGGTGTATCTGAAATCTTGTGATTTTCATATTTTATAATTTATTATTATCATTGCATGTTTTGGCAATCCTGATATTTACTATTCCTCTACGTTTAAGCAGAGCTCAATTGATAATAAAAACATACATTTTATACCTACATCCTTAACCACTACCAATCAATCTGCCTAGCCTTTTCCCAATTATGTTGGGGTCGACTTCCAGTCTAACCGGATGCAGCTGAATACCAGTATTTTACATGGAGCGACTGCCTATCTGACCTCCACAACCCAGTAACTGGGTAATACGATACCCCTTGGTAAGACTGGTTGTCAGACTTTCGGGCTTCTGACGACCCGTAACGACTGTCAAAGATCCACGAATAACAGCCGGGACCAACGGCTTAACGTGCTTTCCGAGGCACGGATCCTTAACCACTACCATTGATATGAAATGAGGGATCCAAAACAACTCGAAAACTACAAAAAATCGTAGAACATACATGGGGGTTAAATCGATAGGTATGATACTCTGCTATCAGCTCGCACTGGCTTGACACCTTAAAAGAAACACGACACGGTTACGAAGTGTTTCAATAAGGAAGTTGTAGCAGATTTTTTTTTTTTATAAATGCCATAGAACAATTTTAAACGTGGAGCCAAAAATATATCTAAATATTAATAATATTATGTTAAATCCGTCACAATGAGGGGTAGCCAGCGACTGAGGTAGTGAGACAAATCTTATTCTTATTGTATCGCGAGTAGGGTGGAGTGGAGTGTTGTTGTCCGTGTCGTTAGTAGATTTATATATATATTTTTTTAAACTATTTTTATTTTTTTATCTAGGTTTTCCACTCACACGTCCATGCGAGTTTTACAGTAAAATTACAGATCAGGCCTTGTTACTAATCTTTTTAACAACAAAATATAATTCAAATAAATTACATTTTTTAAATCTTTTTTTGTGCTGTGTTTAAACTTTTAGAAGATTCTCAAGTCATGATAAATTCTTTCTTCCCAGAGAAAATGTAATCAGTGGGTTGTCTTAGGGTAGGTAAGTACATTAGGTAACCTTCAATTATGTTATTATACATAATTGAAGGTTACCTAATGTACCTTCCTGTTTATAGTGTAAAAACAGACCGACGGACGGCGGCGGCAGCAACGCTAACGCAAGCCAAGCGTTTACAAACAGTGATTACTTCGCTACAGCAATATCAACATAATTATAACAAAATGGTTTCTGCTTGTAACGAACTTAAGTATTTATCAGAGAGCTCATCAAAATATAAATAAAAAGAGAAGTCCTGACTGACTGGCTGATTGACTGACTCCTCAACGTTAGCCCAAACCCCTGGACCTAGAAAGCTGAAATTTTGCACAGACGTTCCCTTTACAATTTAGGTACGTACCCGTGGGATATTTTCTGACATCCACGCGGGCGAAGCCGCTGGCAAAATCCAGTTATAAATTAAAGTGGCTTCGATAATCTCGTCGTTCTTTTAAATTACGCAAAAGAATTTGATGCGGTTTTCATCATCATTTAAAGAATTTATTCCGGAAGTTTTATGTGTTTGTTACATTAATATTAAACTTCTATAACTAATTTTAAAAAATCTCGATATATTGTCAAGCAGTAAAAACCGGGTTAAGCAGGGTTTTACTATTTTGATTTTCATTATTTTATCACAGGTCCATCAACTGTACCTCCTACCCCACAATAATGAGATTCGCTTGTAAACATCTGCTCGAGATAGGATTAAAATATTATTCCGCCTGGTCCACCGCGCCTCTTGAGAATAACTAATTTGTCTTTTGTTTGATTTCGAGTCTTTATAGCCGGTTATATGAGAGGGGTAAGCAGAAATGCAAGAGGCTCTTAAAGTAGGTAACATGAAAAAATGCACCGCGGCTTATACATTCTTCTGTTGCATCGGACAGTCAATCTGCCTGTCTTTTCCCAACTATATTGGGGTAGGCTTCCAGTCTAACCAGATGCAGCTGAATACCAGTATTTTACATGGAGCGATTGCCTATCTGACCTCCACAACAAAGTTACTGGGTAATACGATACCCCTTGGTAAGACTGGTTGTCAGACTTTCGGGCTTCTGACGATCCGTAACGACTGTCAAAGATCCACGAATGACAGCCGGGATCAACGGCTTAACGTGCTTTCCGAGGCACGGCGGAGTCTCGGTGTGTAAAAATGGTAATCCATCCACAGGTGAAGCCCAAAGCGTAGTTTAACCTGATGTTTCGACACATGCAGCTGTTATTACTTAGCCACAAGCTCCTCCTTAGCCACGAGCTCCTCAAAAATAAGATACTCATCTACAAAACTATAATCAAGGTGATTTGTTCCTGTGACAGCCTCATGCAGGTTCTACCCGCGTGATGGTAACAATGTCGTCCGCCCGTCTCGCCGCCGGATGACCGACACTTCGTCTCCCACTCCTTGGTCACCACACTCCTGGCTGATTACCCCACCCCGCCCAGCCGTCTTACCAGGTGAGCAGGTTTTAAGCCAAGATCTAGCGTCTAGCTGACAAAAGTCTAAGGTTCGTAGCACAAGCACAGTTTAAATAAAAAAACCGGTCAAGAGCGAGTTGGACTCGCGCACCGAGGGTTCCGTTCCGATTTCTGAAAAAGTGTGCTATTTAGAGACATCGTTTTATTTTTCCTGTAATTTTTACATAAACTTCTATCACATAGAATAATTTCAGGTTTTTCCCTTTGCAAACTTCGAAGATAAGGGGGGGAACGGTATTTTTTTTTTTACATTTTTCATTAAAAGTCGAAAACTATGCGGCCTACAAAAAAAAAAAAGATGTTTAAGAATGTGCAAATAGCGCTCTTTTATATGATACACCACATGTCCTAGTAGCCCCACTTTGAATTTTTAAGTACAGTACCTGTTACAAAAAAATATATAAACATTTTTATTTCTTTCTTATTTGCAAAATAGTTGGGTAAACGTCATTTAAAACTGTTCCTAATTTCAAGTTGATAGCATTAGTAGTTCTTGAGATATCCAGCTGTGACAGACAGACAGACAGACAGACAGACAGACAGACTGAGTGACACCATAAGGGTTCCTTTTTTACCATTCTGGTACGGAACCCTAAAAACCGGTCAAGAGCGAGTTGGACTCGCGCATCGAGGGTACCTTCGTTTTATGTAATTTTTGTTGATGAAGAAAAAGAAGCTAACAAAATAAGCAATAATATGCAAGTAAGTACCATAAAGTCTTTTTTATTATTTGAATAATATTATACATTGTACGTGGCTAAGTAATAACAGCAGCGCGGGTCGATCCGCCAGGTTAAGCTACGCTTGCCGGGGTTGATCAGTGGATGGGTGACCATCTTTACATACCGAGATTCCTCCGTGCCTAGGAAAGCACGTTAAGCCGTTGGTCCCGGCTGTCATTCGTGGACCTTTGACAGTCGTTACGGGTCGTCAGAAGCCCGAAAGTCTGACAACCAGTCTTAGCAAGAGGTACCGTATTAACCAGTTACTAGGTTATGGAGGTCAGATAAATACTGGTATTCAGATGCATCCGATTCCGAACATAGTTGGGAAAAGGCTAGGCAGATTGATTGACTATTAAATGAGCAATATTTGTATATTAATTTGTATTCACGTTACTTATCGGTAAAAACGGCTGCAACGATTTCCATGAAAGTTGCATTAAAGGGATTTACGGGGGTAAAAAATCGATCTAGTAACACTAGAAAGATTTAGGTAGTAAAATAATGGTAAACAATCTTGGTGTGACTTTTTACACAAACACATATTAAACAAAGAAACTACTGCTTAAACTAATGGTTCAATTGATTTAGTAATCATTATTGTTGTATTTACATTGGTTTTTAGTTGCAATTTATTTTTAAACTGAGGTTTTAAATTATAAAAGATAAAAGACACGTCAAGATTGTTTATCTTTATATCACTACCTAAACCTTCCTACCTTCTAGTATAGGTATAGGTCTTTATCTCGGAAAATCCTTTTTCTCTATTTTCAGCCGAGCAGAGTTTGGTCAACCAGGTACTAAATAATAATAAAAAAATAATTTACCATTATTTTAGTATTGCATGACCGCAACGGACTTTTGAACTGAAGATACTTACTTAAGTAATATAAAATTAGTGTTGGAAAAGGCTAGGCAGATTGATTGACCTAACTCCTGCTGTCAGTCGTAGAAAACTCGGCCCTTAGTGCCTATTTCACGATGTCCGAATAATTACCGAATAAATTCAAAAATGGAATAGAATTTGTCTGAAATTAACTGCCAAGTAAGTTAATAGGAACTTAATCGTAGGTGGTGAAATAGGCCCTATGTCATAATAAACCAATGTAGGATCTTTTAAATCTGTGTAGCAACGAACAAGTAGCTCCATCTAGTAGGGAGTAGCAAACTTAATTTAAAAAAATACTTTTATCTTATGAGAACATCGTATTTTTTGCTTTATAAATATCATCACATTCATAAATCAAGCCTGAAAAAAATAATAGCAATTATTAAATAATTAAATATCATCCATTAGATAGAATTCCTATCAATCAGAGACGTTTATTTTAACTTTGAGGCAGCTAGCGACATCTGGTGTTGATTTCTCTGCCTGAGCCTTCAATCCTCATTTCATAAAGGGTATGAACGATGTTCATGCTTAAAAGTATTGTTAGGGTTCCGTACCAAAATGGTAAAAAGGAACCCTGATTGTGTGACTCAGTCTGTATGTTTGTGTGACTCAGTCTGTATGTCTGTCTGTCTGTCACAGCTGGATATCTCAAGAACTACTAATGCTATCAACTTGAAATTTGGAACAGTTTTAGATGACGTTTGTCCAATTGTTTTGCAAATAAGATAGAAATAAAAAATGTATATTTTTTTGCAACAGGAGTCCCTGTTTCGAAAAGGGGTCTTAAAAATTCAAAGTCGGGCTACTAGGTTATGTGAGGTATCTTATGAAAGAACGCTGTTTGCACATTCTGAAACATTTTTTTAGGCCACATAGTTTTCGGCTTTTGATGAAAAATGTAAAAAAAAATACCGTTCCCACACCCCCTTATCTCCGAAGTTTGCATAGAGACAAATCTGAAATTATTCTATGTGATAGAAATATTTATATGTAAAGATTACAAGAAAAATAAAACGATGTCTCTAAATAGCACACTTTTTCAGAAATTGGAACAGAACCCTCGGTGCGCGAGTCCGACTCGCTGTTGACCGGTTTTTTCATTTTTATTTATCGTGTTTTTTTATTTTACCCGGAAAAGGATAAGCATAAATTATGATGATGATGAAAATTCTTCTTCTTCTATCGTGTTGATGGCAACCTAAAAAGACTCGGCCCAGAATTTGGCTGCGTGTTGAACACAACATTTACACTCCAAGGCGGAGCTGTGTATGCCCTCTGTGATGAATATTATAAGCAGTTGACATCGTCAACACTTTGAGTTTTGGCAATGACAAAATAAACTCACGCCTATTCATAATAAAGTTGGCAGAAACTTTTTAACGAAAGCGCTGATTGTTCCGATTTCTTTCTCCACATTGATACATCTAACGCCATCTATGTACAAAAAAAAAAACACCAAAGAAACCTGTTTGAAGTTTCAGCCAAGTCTAAAACAAAAGTTAGCGACTGTAATAATCTACCCAACATCAATTCCTACGTAGTTCTTACACCCCTCCAGAGATGGCGCTGATAACAACATCTGAGGGACGAAGCGAGTTGCCAAGCAATTGTACGCGAAGGCAACTAAAGATTACTCGCTGGCATGCATAAGAAATAACTAGTCCAGCAGCTTTACCATGAGATTACACAACCAAAACTCTCTAGCGTCTCCGTAAATGATTTATATGAAATATTGTACAGCGCCCCTAGCGGTCATAGAAAGAATTAAAATGTGTACCACGAGAACTAGATTTCGATAGGTAACAAACCAAACGTAATCGTGGGCTGCGAGTTTTTATGCTTACTCGATCGCGTTTACGTTAACTTTGACGTACGTCAATTCGTATGGATTAATTGTGTTTCCCATTATAGTCACCAGGCGGCACTTATTCATTTTCAGTCAATGACATTATACATCTAGACGTTGCCATGATTACACTGTGAAGTGTGGAAGTGAGACACATATATACGAAATAATTAGGAAAATTGAGAAAAAGCATCGTATCTTCTGTCCCTTACGGCGTGCCGTATTTTTGCTTTAAAAATGTTGCCAAACAAAGTACTTTGTATGGCAAAATTTAAAAATGTTGCCAAACAAAGTACTGTTAATATTGCTGTCTCATAACCGGCCACGCGGTGGCTCGATCTAGATGTATAATTATCTAAGTTTTCAGAGGGCTTAGTGCGAGTTTTTAAACTTACTCGATCACGTTAACGTAAACGTCAGTTTGTACTGAAAATAAATAAGCGCCGCCTGGTGACTATAATGGGAAACACAATTATTCCATACGAATTGACATACGTCAACGTTAACGTAAACGCGATCGAGTAAGTATAAAAACTCGCACTAAGCCCACAGTACAAACTGACGTTTACGTTAACGTGATCGAGTAAGTATAAAAACTCGCACTAAGGCCTCAGAAGAACTACCCAGCTCGCTTGTCACTTGGACAAACGAGTACTTACAAACGGTAATGTTTTTTACTAAACTTACAAGACATAGGAACATACAATGCCGCCGTGGTCGCGGGTTGTTCGAAAGAGATACCGTGGCCCTGGCACAGGCAACTGAAGGAACACGGGTGGGTTTTAGTCAGTAAAAGTCTGACACGCCCTTCCGCTCCACCCAGATGAGCGAAGAAGTCCATCCACAAAAAGAAGGGGGGTAAAATAGTGGTTGATTTTAAAATACAAACCTGCACGGATTTCGACAACATTTGGCAAGGCTATAGATAGCGTCATAGGCTACAATTGTCTTAAAAAAAAATCCTACAGGGGATGAAAGTTTGTATGGGAAACTGTAACAAATCTACTAGCATAGAGAAATAAAAGGGGCTAAGGTAAGATTTGAAACATATATATTGAAAACTAAAAGATAAAAAATACAGACCAGTTTTTTAAAAAACACATCCTACTTAACACACACATTTAGGAAGGTAGAGGTTAGCTTGAAGTAGTAATTTGAGTAAGTCCAGGTTAGGCAAACACGCACGAATAGTATGGAAGATAAAGATTTGGTATTGAATCGCTCCGTTAAATTAAATGGTTATTTTCTATAACCCTCCTTTAGGGATCAACCGCATTCGGGTAAGTTTAAGTCGCTGAGTAAGTTTTCCCGGTTGACAAATAATAATTTTAGTTAGGAGATGTTTCGTTTATAGTTTCCGGAGCAGAACTGACCAGTCTCCGAGTCTTCCACCCATCGTTTCATCAGCGTTTTTCGAAATCGTCTTCCAATTTCAGATCCTTTCCACATTTGAAGCTTTCCGTCATCAGAATGCCAAACGCCACAGTCAATGCTTGAATCTGCCAGTAATATACGTTGAAAAACCTCTAACCTCTTCGATGAATTCCGAGTGTGTGTGGATTAATTTTATAAAAGTAATTAAAGATACAGCCATTCAATAATAAATCAAAATTATCTATAAAAATACAATATGTGACCTAACATATTGATAAAAAGAATTTAGATTACATAAATCAAAAGAAACGTTCATAGTCTATGCCATTATGAAACTCTATGAGAGATAGATAGAAGAAAAAGTAATGACAGCTTGACAACCTGACGTAAGTGTCATAATAAAGAAAATTTATAGAAAACGAATTGTTTTAGACCAATTCGCAATATATGAATGTAAATCTTTATAAAAGATAAATAAAAATGGATGCAAAGTGTATGTAAAGGTTATGTAGTGTCAGAAGTATGTAGATACTAGAAAACCCAGCTGTTCTTAGATAAATTATGAAAATTAAAATTATGCTTTTGGTAGGAAGTAAAGAAATATGTGGTACAGCGCTTTTTAGGGTTCCGTACCTCAAAAGGAAAAAACGGAACCCTTATAGGATCACTCGTGTGTCTCCGAAATTTTCTCCGAATCTAATGAACCGATTAAGTTGAAACTTGGTACAAATATGTATTTTGGTAACCCAAACACGGGCATGTAACGTAAATAAATGAATTTTGAATATGGGGGTCCCTTTTGGGGGAAAAATAAGTACAATTAAAAAAAAAGTTTTGCAAACTGTACCGTGTGACATATAAAATAAAAGGTCTTACTGTGAGGGTCTCAAATATATATTTTTTATAATTTTAAAATAAATAGTTTTGAAGTTATTTAACAAAATAGACGAAAATTGACCATTCCCCCCCCCTTATCTCCGAAACTAATGAGCCTAAAATTTTGAAAAAAATACAGAATATAGTTCTATACCTATAGATTACAGGAAAACCTATCAGAAGTTTATGGTCTTGTAAATCTATATATATAAAATTCAAAGTCCTGACTGACTCATTGACTGATTATAATCAACGCACACTCCAAACCACTGGACCTAGAGACATGAAATTTTACACATAGATACCTTATATAGTGTAAACATCCATTAATGAAGAATTTTTGAAAATTCCATCTCTAAGGGAATAAAATAGGGCATGAAAGTTTGTATGAAAAATCTTGTCTCTTGAGTTATTCGACTTTAAACTTAGCACGAATATTCATGTAAGTTAATTATAAAATTAATCATTTTTAGTTTTCCTAAACTACCCCCTTTCTTGTGGAAGGGAAATCATCAAATGACTTCTCCCGCTCTGGGTGGAGCGGAAAGGCGTGTCATACTTTTACTGACTAAAACCCACCCGTGTTTCTTCAGTTGCCTATGGCAGGGCCACGGTATCTCTTACCGAAAAACCCGCGACCCCAGAAGACGGGATTGGTGGATGTCAATGTTTGTATGGAGGAATTTTAACACGCGGTCCGATTTACTCAAAACTCAGTTTTTGTACTTGAGACCAAAAATAGAGACTAACTAACGAGTACCAGGGTTTTCCAAAAATCTACCCCTAAGGGGTGAAAAGGGGTAGTAAATTTTACAGCGGCGGATTTTATTGGGGATTGATTAACTCGAAAATTGGTGTAAATAGTGTTTGACCCAAGTTATGGAAACATCCTAGACGATTTTTGAAATTCTACCCCTGTGGGGGTAAAAACGGGGATACAGTTTATATGAAAAATCTTATTGTTTTGGTTAATGAACTTGAAACTTAGCACAAATACTTGGCTATGTAAGTAATAAAGTTTGTCATTATTAGTTTCTCAAAACTACCCCTCAAAGGGGGTTTAGGGATGTTAAAGTTTGTATGGAAGATTTTAAAAACGCAGTCCGATTAACTTGAAACTCAGTATTCAGTATTTTATACTTTTGATGAAAAATAAACAATAATAAGAAAATTAAAACCCATGAAATCAGACATCCACGCCGGGCAAAGCCACGGGCAGTCTAGCTAGTTTCTCAATATTGTGCGTACAAACTTACTAAGCCTCCGCTGTCCGACCGTCCGTCCGTCTGTCTGTCACAGGGCTGTATCTCATGAACCTTAATAGGTAGAGAGTTGAAATTTTCACAGATTGTGTATTTCTATTACGAATGAAACAACAAATAATAAAAATAAAGTAAAATAAAAACTAAAGAGGCCGCCCCCTTTAATTTTAACTTTACTTTCTTTTTCCCCATACAGAAAAGTTTTCATTTTGAAAAAAAAAAAAATAACCTGTGTGTGGGGATGTTATTGTGTAGAACTCGTCGAGTAGGGTACAAAGATTTTTTTTTTTTTATCTTCTAAAATGAAGAAATAGAGGGCCGTAAAAGTTGTTAATTTTATACCATTTTTGTACGAGCTCTATTATATAATGTACCTTATACTGTACTTAATCAAGAAATACTAAAAACGGCGATTCGTAAGGTATTTTGTTCAAATATGGACGATTTTCTGCAACTGCAAAAAATAACCTTGTAATTCACAGTATCATTACGAAATACAAAGTTATCTTTGCAATTGTTAAAAATATAATATGGTACGGAACCCTTTGTGTGCGAGTCCGTCTCGCACTTGGCCGGTTTTTAAATATCACCCCCTAAGGGTGTAAATAGGGGTTGATTTTAAAATTCACAAATAACATTAAAATTTTTGTGTTCCTATCTCTTTTTAAGAGATTTAAGGGATTGGAAATGTAGTCATAGTTCGTATCTTGAGGTAACATTTAGTCTTTATTTCATTCGACGTTTTTACGACGAAATTATTACAACAAATAACTTTTGAACGAGTGGACACTCGGTCAAGAGTTATTTGTTATTAGAGCGGGACTGGCATAATAAATTTGAACTAAGCAAAACGCCCCGGCCTAGTTTGTGTGTTTGTTTGAATTTGAACGCGTTAAACTCAAAAATTACCGAACGGATTTTCTTACGGTTTTTACTAATGGAAGAAGTGATTCAGTGTACAGTGCGTTTCAAATAAGAATAGGATCGACTCAGCGCCATGTTGTGACGTCATAGCTGTCAAATCGACTGAATTGGGTAGGGTGAGCAAAACAAGAATTTACGAATCACGAATGAAGAATTTGAAAAAAATGAAAAAAATTGTTACCAACAATGAAAATATGAAAGAAAGAAGCATAATTTATAAAAAACTAATTATGAATAATTTTTTGATGTCTGTTTTCACTTTGATTTAGCTAAGACAAAACAAAACGTTATTGATACGCAAATAAGTTTTCTTTGCAAACCATACTTTTCAATAAATATTTGACAGATAGAGGTCATTGACGTTCCTATTCTTATTTGAAACGCATTGTATAATTCATTGAGGAGCTCGTGGCTAAGTAATAACAGCCGCACGGGTCGATCCGTCAGGTTAAGCTACGCTTGCCGGGGTTGGTCAGTGGATGGGTGACCATCTTTACATATCGAGATTCCTCCGTGCCTCGGAAAGCACGTTAAGCCGTTGGTCCCGGCTGTTATTCGTGGATCTTTGACAGTCGTTACGGGTCGTCAGAAGCCCGAAAGTCTGACAACCAGTCTTACCAAGGGGTATCGTATTACCCAGTTACTGGGTTGTGGAGGTCAGATAGGCAGTCGCTCCATGTAAAATACTGGTATTCAGCTGCATCCGGTTAGACTGGAAGCCGACCCCAACATAGTTGGGAAAAGGCTAGGCAGATTGATTGATTGATTGATTTGTATAATTCATTAAGGTTTTGTGTAAATTGGCTGAAATATGACGATGATTATAATAATATTTTTTTACGATATCTTCAAATTGAAGATGTCGTAAAAAATCATGCCGACTGGGAACTTCAAGCCCGTCATAGATGGCAGCGTTATACCTATCGTAGCGTTTTGAGTTTGCACAGTTATATCGGACGGCCCTATGTTCTCCACATGTATACCTACGTTCCCATGGGATATTTCCGACATCCACGCGGGTGAAGCCGCGGGCAAAAGCTAGTAACTATAATATACAATGACTATCTGACAATCATACTAAAAATTTATTCAAATGACGACAAAAATGCCAAATAAAAGACAAAAATTAACAAAAAGTGAAGGGTCTGATATCTGCTTAAAACAATGAATGATTGAGTTCATAAACGTAATTAGCCGATCATTAGTTGATAAAATTAATCGGTGTTTGACTGTTCCTGAAACAATGTTATCTTATAACAAGCCGGTTGCCCGATGGTATTTCCCATCTGCAACTTCTGTTGTTTAGGAGCCTAAGGGGATAAGTTTCCAAAAAACGATGCTACAACTAACTTTTTAACCGACGAAAAAAAATTAGGAGTTTCTCAGTCGACAAATACATTTTTTTTATGTATTTAACCACGCATAACTTTTACAGAGTTGCCCGATTTGAATTTTTTATGTTTAATTCGAGAGGGTATACCTCAAAGTTGGTCCCTTATAAAATTATAGTTTTTAAGTTAGCTTGAATAATACGTATTTTTTTCCCACTTTTTATGTGGATGATGTTCTCATTTTTTTGCAGCTGTAGTGGTATTAGAATTTGTGTGGGGTGGGACACCACCACGACTATAAAGTTAAAAATATTTTTTTTTAGACGTAACGTTGGTAGGCTTCCCACAGGGTGAACCGATGACCTTGTAAACTCCATAGAAATCCGCTGGATAAATTTTTAGCCTCAAGTTTATATAGATCGAGTTAATCGGACCGTGCGTTAAAATTCCTCCGTAAAAACTTTGACACCCCCCAATCCATTAAGGGGTAACTTGTATTAGGAAAACTAAAAATGACAAACTTTATAATTTACTTAGATAAGTTTTCATGCCAAGTATCAAGCCTATTAACTCAAGGAGTAAGATTTTTCATACAAACTTTCATCCCCCATTTTATATCCCCTGAGGTATAGAATTTCCAAAAATCCTTTCTTAGTGGATGCCTACACTATTTAATTTTATGGTATCTGTATGCAAAATTTCAAGTCTCTTAAGTCCAGTGGTTTGGGCTGTGCGTTGATATATCAGTCAGTCAGTCAGTCACTCAGTCAGTCAGAACTTTGAATTTTACAAAGAAAATACATGAATAGGTCTATTATCTCAATCCTTTCGATAAAATCTCTCAAAACGATAGATAGATACCTCACTGACAATACGATTACTTATTCTGTTTTCGAGAACCAACACTGATAAAGAGGCTTTTTTTCGTACTTAATAATTATTATAATTCTTTATCGTGATTATGAAAATCTTCCTCAAATGGCGAAATCTAATGACATTTTGGTAAATCCAAGGGGAGTGACTAATGTGTTGCTAACCCTATGGCCTCCGGACACTTAAATTACTAACCTAATAACTGAACTGTCAAATGAATTACTTGCAGACTGGCATCGTGTCCGGAGCCCATAAAGGCTATTTAGTCAGTTCAACCTTCAGATCCGTATAACCTCATCAAAATCCGTAGGTACTGCTTGCCTGCTTACGAAAACTGGTGAACTGATGATATTTAGTGTCTCTCATGGTCAGCCTATATTATTCCTACTGCTGGGACACAGGCCTCATGTAAGAAAGTTCATTAGTATAAACTAGCAATAAGCAAAGGCCAATAATCGAACCTTGAGGCATGCCAATCTTAACTTGACCCCGAGGACGTCACACCATTAATTTTCACTTTATACTGCCTGTTTGATAGATAGGATAGAACAAGATCAATAGTTTATCCACGATTCTATATTGATGTAATTTACAGATTAGTTTATTGTGGCCAATGCAGTCAAACGCTTTAGAGAGGTCACAGAAAATTACAATTATATCCTGGAACCACTCCCAGGATTCTAAAATGTCACTGATGAGCTTTACTCTCGAGTCAGTCGTCAACAAAATATGCTAGCATTATTTTTCATAGATTTTACTCAATACTGTTAGCACAGATTTATATAGGTCTATAATTAGAGGGTTCATTTCGGGATCTCTTAGAGCAATAGCGCACTAGCGGCTAGGCTGCAGCGGCCAGGTCGCGGCGGCCATCGAGATAGATACATTAGTATGAAATTGCTATAGAGCACGCGCACCTGGCCGCACGCGGCCAGCAGCCACACCAAGCCGCAGCGCCCAGCGAGATCGAAGCGACGCATTTGCGGCCCGTGTTCCCGTGTGCCCGAGATCAATTGCATTGTAGTTAAATTACCAGTGTGCGCGCACTAGCCGCGGCGGCCGCATGTATTGTGGAACTGACTGACTGAAGCGCGCTGTAGGTATGTGCAACTGACGATCGTAGCCGCGGTTTTGGCCGCGTTGCAAATCGCAACCCCTGCGGCCGGGCTGCGCGTCGTGGCCGCGCTGCCAGGTCGCTATTGCGCTATTGCTCTTAGAGATCGATTTGAAAATACGTACAATTTTACTATAAGTAATTCATTAAATCAGGAAACGTACCGTTGTATAAACATTGACTAAATATGCCTGTTATGACAGAAACAATTGTGTCAATGACCTAAATGTCTGAAATAAGAATATGAGGATTTTCCCATTTATAAAGATATACTAGCTTTTGGCTTCGCTCGCGTTAATGTAGATTTTGTCAATAATTTTTCTATACCTCGGCAACAGTATTTATTTTCTGGTTGAAAACTCAAACTCAAACTCAAACTCAAAGCATTTATTTCAAATAAACCAATTACAGGCACTTTTGAATTGTCAAAGGGTCGGTCTTGGGTCGGTCAGTCAGAAAAATGAAGCTAGATTGCCCATTCCAAAGCGTAGATCCTATGGAGAAGAACGGGCAAGAAACTCCACGGACACTCTTTTAAAATCAAATATTTTACAAAATATTGGTTACATCGTTCATATTGAAAATATACATGTGAGAACAATGTAGAAAGACGTGCACGTTAAAAGCGTCCGTAATAAAAAAAAAAAAGATAAAAACTAAAAACAACTAAATTAAAAAATAAAAATAAGCCGTGGCAGCTAAGAGACGACCAGTCCCAACTGACGGCGCCCGTTCACGAACATGACGCATGGATCAGCACCAATTAGCTCAACCATTTTGAAGGGAACTTAATGATCCAACACACACGCCACCACCAGCGAGACATTTGAGTGAGCATGACATACTCTCAACCGCCAGGGCACATTCAAGTCAGTGAAAGACGAACCCAGTAAAAGGTAGCTTTATATTAGCTACATAGTGCTCACACATGTGCTATGCATTTATACAATACTAAGAGATTGAATTTAAACAATGCAAAGAAAAATTTTGTTTCTTCTTAATCTTCAGCAGGTCCAACAATATTTTTGAATGCTAATCAATTAGTTTAAGCGTCCTTGTGGAGCAGGACCAGCATTTAGCCAAGCATTTTTGTCAGCGATGTAATCTCCTAACTTATAATATGCCTGGCTGCATAGTGTGCGTTTTATACATGATTTAAATTTCGTTTCATTCAGCTGGAGTATGTGCGGAGGTATTTTATTATAACATTTTAAACAGTACCCCATGAAGGATGAGTCTACTTTAGCTAGTCTGAAACCTGGTTGAACTAAATGGTCCCTATTTCTAGTACTATAATTGTGTCTTTCACCTCTTTATCCGAAAAGATTTAGATTTTTCCTTACGTACATACATGATGTTTTCGTATATATATTGACAAGGTACCGTCATGATGTTAATATCTTTAAACAGTTCCCTTAGAGAATCGCGCCTGCGGAGGCCATATATTGCTCTGATGGCTCTTTTCTGCAGAATAAAAATAGACTCTATATCAGCAGCCCGTCCCCACAGTAAGATACCGTAAGACATAATACTATGAAAGTAACTGAAATAAACTAGCCTCGCGGTATCTACATCAGTAAATTGACGTATTTTTCTCACAGCATATGCTGCTGAACTTAGCCGTCCCGCAAGAGATGTTAAATGAGGACCCCATTGCAGCCTTGAGTCGAGCGTGATCCCCAGGAAAACCGTTTTATCGACGAATTCTAGTTTCTCTTTATTCAATACTATGTCACAATCAGTACTTTTAACATTTGGTAAAGCAAATCTTATACATTTAGTCTTTTTCCCATTTAATACTAAATTATTAGCAGTGAACCAATTTTGAACCTGCAGTAGGGCGTTATTTACGTCGCCAAGATTTGATGCACGTCTATTTATCTTAAAAATTAAGGATGTATAGTCAGCAAATAACACCATTTGTGGTTGGTTTTTAAATAAATGGGGTAGATCATTAATATATACTAAAAAGAGGAAAGGACCCAATATCGAGCCCTGTGGAACACCCATTTGTACTTTTAGACCGAGTGAATTGACACCATTTATTTGAACTTGCTGTTGTCTATCATTTAAATAAGATTTTGCTAAACTGAGCGCAAGTTTACCTAGTCCGTAATGCTCAAGTTTCAAGAGTAAGGTTTCGTGATTTACGCAGTCAAATGCCTTGGAGAGGTCACAAAAGATTCCTATGGCATCTTGGGCCTCCTCCCACGCTGAAAATATGTGTTTTAATAAAGTGACACCCGCGTCAGTCGTGCAACGTCCTTTGGTGAAACCAAATTGTAAAGGTACTCTATGTCCTTTTCTGCTTTATCCGTAATGATGATGTTAATGATGAAAGTTTCATGATGATTGATTATGTAGTTATGACGTCAAAGCGTAACAAACATACAAACTCACTCTCGCATTTCTAATATTAGTTAGTATATTCATATGAGGACAAAAAAAAATCCAACCAATGCTATTTTTGGCTTAGATATCTATGCATTTACATCAATCATTGATTTATCAAATATTATCAATTATCAATAAATCACGTTTCCTTCTTAAACTAATATTGATCGTACTTGATATACATCTAAATGATTCATTTGATTCAATATTAGTCATTAACGGAACGGAAAGTTTAAGAACAGTAGTTTGATTTAAAATAACATCTGCATCTCTAAAGACGATATTTATATAATTATTATGTAACATATAAGATAAGATAATAAGTGACAGTGGCAAGAGACCGGACGGAATGTCTTTATTTCCATGGAAGGTGGGTAGACCTTTAGTGTGGGATGCAACATGTGTCGATACTCTTGCGCCATCCCATCTTCCTGGCTCGGCGATTTTCCGCAGCCGCAGCAGTAGCGCCAGCACAGCAGCTGGCGCTGCTGCTGCGGCTGTGGAAAACCTCAAGCGGCTGAAGTGAAGCAGATGAATTTTTCGATGCCTAGTTAGGACATTATATTTTTAATTTATTGCTTTGTTTTATTGGAATGTTTTTATTATATCAGTTAAAGAGTATAATTAAGTTAAAAATAGAAAGAGAAAAAGAAAATAAAACTATTAAAAAACTAAAATATGGCGTCGAAAAATTCCTCCGCATCGCTGTCGACTGGTAGAGTGCCCAAGAGAGTTGTATGGCAATGCTAATCCTCTGGCCAAGCTAAAAGCCAGCCCTTGGGTCACGGGAAGTGTCAACGAGCCGTTTGGAGATTTCGTTGAACAAACTATGAGCACTTGGACACCACGGCCCAAGGGTTTGAACCCCAAATGGCTCAAAAATATAATTACCGATAAGGTTATTATACTTCCGCCGCTTGAGGTTTTCCGCCGCAGCAGCAGCAGTGCCAGCACAGAACGCCGAACCAGGAAGATGGGATGGCGCAAGAGTATCGACATACGTTGCGTCCCACACTAAAGGCCTTCCTACTTTCTATGGAAATAAAGACATGCCGTCCGGTCTCTTGCCATCGTCGCGTGCCAAGCCATTGGGTTCTAATGCAGCTGGAACGCCGACGGTGACAAAGGCTCGTCGGATGACGTCATTGATGTTCGCGACCCGCACTTCGGCTGCAAGACAGGCTGTGGTGTCCGAGACTGTTGACAACTTCGCCACAGTGATAGCGATTAGGAGAACAACATGGAGCTCCAAGTCGCAGGGAAACAGCGAGGCGGAAAGTAGTGTCGTCGAACAAAGTGCCAATGTTCGACGACGGTAGTGGATGAGCCACAGACCCGACTCCCACTTACCCACAGCTAGCAGACGCGCACGCTCCGCAGTAGTAGCAGACGTGTCAAGTAAATTGTTCTGTACTACTCTGCAGAGCGGCTCATCCCACCGCCTCTGGGAAGATGGATTGTCGGGTGGGTCTGAATTCGGTTAAGCGAGTTTCCAGGCATCCATAGCCTCGGTGGAACAAGGCACATCAAAATTAACCAGTGTGGAGGCTAGGATTTTCCTGATTAATTTCTCTGTGCCTTGGACCGAGGATATGAATGCCGGTAAACTAAGGTTTGTTAGTTTTTATATAGGTATAACAATATTTTAGTTTTGATAAATTTTATGTAAAACAGTTTGCTGAATATACCCCTTGCTAGTGAGAAAAAAATATTATATTATTACTGGAAATAAAGAAAGAAAGAGGAGAAAAATGGTTTATTCTGCATAAATAAGATGCACATCTATATAAATAAAAAGAGAAGTCCTAACTGACTGACTCATCAACGCCCAGCCCAAACCCTTGGACCTACAAAGCTGAAATTTTGCACAGAGGTACCCTTTATTATGTAAATAAGGAATAAGGAAGGAATTCCCGGTAGTACCTACGTTTCCGTGGGATATTTTACGACATCCACGCGGGCGAAGCCGCGGGAAAAAGCTAGTTATAAAATACAATAGTAATCCAAGATGCGAAAAGCCTATTAAACACATAAAGATAAATTACTAACTTCTATCATAGTAAAAGTAAGCAGAAAGAACTCATGCTCTAGAAACCACGCTCTAGAAACGGATCCTACAAGCTCCTGAGAATCTGAGTTCTGAGCCATCTCAACCGAAAAAAATCCCTTGCAAAATGTAACATTCGGTAGGAAAAAAAATCGGAAACATTGTATACCAGACCCCTTATTAAAACAACTTACCGAATCTTGGTATTTTCACCCCACCAAACGGCAGAAGTTTAGCGTGATATCTATTAAGTATCTCTCCATTAGAATTCCTATCGTCAATGATCTACGATTGCTAATCTATATTGTTCGATCTTATGATTCTAATCTATTTGTTTGCGACCGCCCAAAATGTATCAGATGCGGAATATTTTACATTAGCACTTACCGCGCGGCTTCACCCGCGTGGATGTAGGAAAATATCCCACGGGAATGAAAATTCTTCCTTATTCCTTGTCTACATTATAAAGGGAACCTCTGTGCAAAATTTCAGCTTTCTATGTCCAAGGGTTTGGGCTGGGCGTTGATGAGTCCAACTAAAATGATACCTCTTGGTAAGACTTGTAAAATAAAAAACAGCAGTTTCCTTAAAATATCACGTACCTACTAGCTTTTGCCAGCGGCTTCGCCCGCGTGAATGTCGGGAAATATCCCACAGGAACGTCCTACCGGGAACAGCTTTCTAGGTAAGGTTTGGGCTAGGCATTGATGAGTCAGTCAGTCAGTCATGACTTCTCTTTTTATTTATATAGTTATAGATAGATAGATTAAAATTTTAATTCTTTCACATTAAACAACATTATAATTTTTCAGAATTTCCGTTTGCAAACAGTATAGTATCTGTTTCCGCTGATATGAGGAAATCTTTACAATTGAACTGTTCTAATTAAATATAGAGGAAAAGGTTCCGTATGTTATTATATGGGTTTGAAGAAGCTTCCATAACTGACAAATACTCGTACAAATCATTATTTGCATAACATAGGTTCAGAGGATGTTACAAAAGGTTCATAAGGCACACTGAATTATAACCATGTGAGGTGTGCAAATATATTAGGCTCATTATGACCAGGGACCATACAACCCTGGTTAAGAGTTATGTCTTTCGAAGGGTTAAGCCGTCAAGCTTACCTTTATCATGTGTGTTGAATGTGTTTTAGGCTTGAAACCGAGTAAAAGGGTTATCCCTTCATTATGGATAACCCATTGAATGGGTTCTATTGAAACACAGTGAAATTATTACCCCTTCATTAAGATAACCTATTAATATAAGGGTTTTGTTCGGGTTACCATTATTATCTATTTGCAACGTACGCCCGTCATTGAGAGATCTTATTAAATTTCTCCGAGTCTGAATGTTACTTAATTTATTATTATTCAATGGTACGTACTTAGGTATCTACATACATAACAAAATAAAATAAGAATGAACCTACAATAATGGGCAATATTCCGTTATTATTGCTATTGATGATGATATTACCGTAACGTGTAAAAATAATACATTCGGTATATTAGAAAACACAGTAAAGAAAAACTGTAGGCAAAATTAACCCTATCAAATCTAGCATCAAATCAAGATAATCTAATCAGAACAAAGCACAGCGTTTTTTCTTGTAACCCGCGGAACTCTCAATCATCATAGACAATGTGTTTACAACGACATTGATTGTACCTTAATCACTAAATATCTTGGATTACCGAATGATATGGAGTATAAAATATGTTTCGCTATTCACAATCATTGCATTACAGAAAAGGTCTTATGACTGTGTGTGCAAAAATAACATAAAACACTCAAATAAAGGAATGATAAGTAAGTCCCATTTTATATTATTTCCTCCAAAAAATCATTTAGTACCGACTGTCGTTCGTAGATTTTAATAATAATAATATGTGGTGGGTGGGGCTTGCACGCTTCAAACGATAGGTCTGTGCCGGTAGAGTTTACTTTGCCGAAACAGGTCTAGAACGAGGAGCCCCAGACCAAGAGAGATACATGAACACGCAGGGCAGCATGTGGCGAGCTACTGGGCAGTAGCGACCCCACGGACCCTATCTCCCGGGAGAAGTCTTGTTCTTCACCTCTAGCTTGCCTTTATTGGCCGGCTGGAGTGAACAATGACGATGAACGGTGCTCCCAACTGTTTCTTGCCTTTATTGGCTGGCTTGAGTGGAAATTCGCAAGAGCAAAAATGCTTTGGAGGAAGGAAGTATTCCAGTAAGATGCTGGTAGGGATCTTGATCGTACTTCAGGGATTGTCCTGATAGCCGTGGAATGTCTCTCCACTCCTCAAGCACCTCAGGACATGTTGCCTCCTTGTCACTACGTCACTATGTGCGAGCAACCGTTTCCAAGGGCCCCATTATTGAGTGTGCAAGTCACCCCCCGCCAATTTATCTGTGTACCTATATTATAATAAGATTTGTCAGGCAGGGGACATAGTTCAAGGTACCCAATCCACTATAGCTACCCAAACCCACAGCCCAATGTTTTGTTTCTATATTCTGCAAAAGGCCTGCACCAACCGGGGGTTGTCCTTGGGTGCACTTGCATAGTGCAGACAGGGACGAGACGTTATATTGGGGACATGAGTCTACTTTTGGGTATCGCGAATGGCACATTGACTGTCCTGAAATCGTTGCTAATCCATCATTACGTACAAATCTGATGGGATTACGTCAACGGCCAATGTTAAATGTACCTTTCGCGATGACTAAATAGGCGAATTGTTTTTTCAATTAGAAATGCACTTATATTTCAATAAGCTTCCTAGGGACCTTAATGTCGACTTGTTCTGCACCAGTGTGGCGACCTTAAGACGGCTATTGTCTTTTTTCAAGGATAGTTATCTATTATTATCTTAAATAATTATATTAACTTGTATGTACATTTTTTTTTCTTTTTGTCGACTTTTTCGTTACTTTAAGTGGAGGCTTGTTATTAGTTTTTTATTAAATATTTATACATTATTTTTATTATTGGTTTGTTAGTCTGTAAGCCTTCTTTGAAATTAAATAAATAAATAAATGCTCAGAGGCCTTAGGCATTTTCTACCAGTTGAACTAATCTACTCATCTCTTTCAGAAACCCTTCTCCTCCTGACGACGCTTGCGCTAGTCCAGGCTCATCCCAGCGATGACGTAGACCCGACCAATGCCAGGTTATACGAGTTCCACGAGGACTGTCCCCCTTCACAGGTCCACTTCCTGCTTCCTCACGAATATGACTGCACCAAGTTCTACTACTGTGAATATGGCTTGAAATGGATCGAACCAAGGAACTGCGCCCCTGGGACTGAGTTTAATGCTGCAATCCAGGTTAGTCTACCTTTTATTCTTATCTTAAGACCTTAAGGATAGCTCGAATCTTGCTATTAGCAAGTCAGCGAGGCTAAAGAAGTGCGCTGAACGAGAATTCAAAATATATAAAAATAAATATATAATATACTAGCAGTGCCCCGCCGTTTCACACGCGTAAGTGTCGAACCCGTAAGAATATCGGGATCAAAAGTGTCCCGTGTTAATCAATGTTATAAACTATCGGTGTGTCAAATTTCATCAAAATCTGTTTAGTAGTTTTTGCGTGAAAGAGTAACAAACATAAAAATTTCGCGTTTATCTCTTCCAGTCCCCTCTGCCCTTCTACCCTCACTCTAAAATGACAAACAAAAACTAATGACAGACTTTATTCCTTGCTTGGGCAAGTATTTGTGCCAAGTTCTAAGTTAATTAACTGCAATACAATATAAATATTGCATAAGGTTGAACAAAATCAAATAATAGCCCATGTTTTGACTATTTATCTCATCTAAAATCCATACTTATATGCAATGCAAAATGCAAGACTAACTCTGTCTGCCGCTGGGGTCGCGGGTGCCGCTGGGGTCGCGGGTTGTCTGAAGGGGTTACCGCGGCCCTGGCATAGGCAACTGAAGGAACACGGGTGGGTTTTAGTCAGTAAAAGTCTGACACGCCCTTCCGCTCCACCCAGAGCGGGAGAAGTTATTTGATGATTTCCCACCCTCAAAAAAAAAAAAAAAAAAAAAAAAAAAAAAAAAGACTAACTCTGTCTGTACGTCTGTCTATCAGCTTTTCACGCCTAAAATATTGAAACGATACTATGAAATTTGGCAATTTGGGAAGAACTCGTGGCTAAGTAATAACAGCCGCACGGGTCGATCCATCAGGTGAAGCTACACTTGCCGGGGTTGGTCTGTGGATGGGTAACCATCTTTACATACCGAGATTCCTGAATGTCTTGGAAAGGACGTTAAGCCGTTGGTCCTGGCTGTCATTCGTGAATCTTTGACAGTCGTTACGGGTCGTCAGAAGCCCGAAAGTTTGACAACCGGTCTTACCAAAGGGTGTCGTATTACACAGTTACTGTTGTGGAGGTCAGATATGCAGTCGCTCCATGTAAAATACTGGTATTCAGCTGCATCCGGTCAAACTGGAAGCCGACCCCAACATAGTTGGGAAAAGGCTAGGCAGATGATGAACTATGAAACTTGACAGATAGATAGCTTGGGACCTGGAGATGGACATAGGCTACTTTTTGTCTCTAATCGCAGGCGGCAGCGGGCAACAGCTAGTCCTTTATAAAACACAATTGTAACTTTTGTCAAATTTCTGGACTGTCTGGTTATCTTAAATAATTTGATTATTTATTCCACAGGTTTGTGTCCATCCAGTGAATTCAGGATGCACTTTACCAGGATTCTCCACCACACCTGTAGATGTAACAACAGAACCAGGAACAACATGGCCAACATCAACAGCAGGAACTGTTGCACCAACCGCAGGAACAACTGCAGCTCCAACTGTTGCACCGACCGCAGGAACAACTGCAGCTCCAACTGTTGCACCAACCGCAGGAACAACTGCAGCTCCAACTGTTGCACCAACCGCAGGAACAACTGCACCTCTAACAGTTGCACCCACCGCAGGAACAACTGCAGCTCCAACTGTTGCACCAACCGCAGGAACAACTGCAGCTCCAACAGTTGCACCAACCGCAGGAACAACTACCGAACTTCCTTGTGATACGGAAGGCCCCGTGGTTCCAACTGCAGCACCCACGGCTGCACCTTCAACTTCAGGTAGAAACTTTTCAAATCAATCACGTAATATCATCACGAATGAATTCCCTTGGTGTGAATAGAATGTTCTTTTTTTTTTCAAACATATTAAACAGTTCCGTGCAAAAATAAATAATGAAAACCTATGAAATTTTGAACAAAATCCGAATCAAATAGGGACGTATTGACATCCACGTGGGCAAGCCGCGGGCAACAGTCTTCCTTATATGTATTAGACCAGTCCAGGGCCCTAATTCACTAGGACTCCTTAACGATTCCTTACTTCGAATACCACGCCAATTCCTTGAGGTAATCATGAAATCTGATAATAATGTGCTCCCTATGACACAACTAACGAAACCGCTTCTATATGAAAAGTACTCTGTGATAGTTCTGATTCTGATTCTTATGGTTTTCTACTAGACACGATAATTTGACGTGGTTTGCACGTGGTAAGATATAAGCAGGGAATTATCATACAGAATTAGGGACCAGTGGAGACGCATATATACAATGACAATTATTCGCAATGTCTCTTTCATTTCACGTCGTTGAGCAGACACATTTTTTAAACATATGTAGTAACTAGCTTTTGCCCGCGGCTTCGCCCGCGTGGATGTCGGAAAATATCCCAAGGGAACCTGCTACCGGGAATTCCTTCCTTATTCCTTGTCTAGGTACATTATAAAGGGAACCTCTGTGCCAAATTTCAGCTTTGTAGGTCCAAGGGTTTGGGCTGGGCGTTGACGAGTCAGTCAATCAGTCAGTCAGTCAGTCAGGACTTCTCTTTTTATTTATTTTATTATGTAGTAATAAAATCGGGATTTCTTTCAAAACACCTTGAAGTGTGTTACGAAATTAGGGTGCAGAACTTACATTAATTTGTAACATTTGTAACCTCATTTATGTGTTCTCCAGTCGAATAAAACCCTTCTTCTCTTTCACAGCTCCTGCTTCAACAGCTGACCCTGATGACTGCGAAACCTTAGACAATGGTTGCCCTGCTGACTTCAGCATTCACAAGCTTCTTCCTCACGAAGAATACTGCCACAAGTTCTACTACTGTGATAAGGGTGAACTGGTTTTGAGGTACTGCGCACCTGGAACTTATTTCAATCCTAAACTTGAGGTGAGTGAAGAAAACTTTATTACCTATTCAAAAACCATTCACTAGTAACAATGACAACTGACAATCGCTTGAAAACAGTTTCGTATTTGTACGACTTTCATTATGATTTACGAGCTTTTCGGTAAGCAATCAGTAGGAATGTGATATTTTTTAAATTTTCCATCATCGATATCGCTCATAGGATGTCAATTTTGTCTATATCAGCCAATCAATTCAATATCAGTCAGTCAATTTTGTGTATATATCACATATTTTGTCTGTATTTTGTATATATTTTGTCTCAGCCATACGAACGTTAAAGGTTATACAAGACAACCTTAAAAACGACCTTGACTATTTCCTGGGGTTTGAGCTACAAAGAAGTAGGGCAACAAACTCCACACCAGTACCTACTGCAAATATGCTACAGCTCACTTTTCTCTTTCTATAAGCATTCGTTGCAGCTGTCATAGCAATAAATTTAAATGAGAAGATGAAACTGTTGGACCTTGTACTTACGTGAAATAAATGAGTTGACAATTGCTCAGACCGAAAAGAAAACAAATATAATAATATTTAAAAACATGTTTACATACTCACGGTAGAAGAAGAATAGAACAGACGAGGGAAGCATGGCACAAAAGGGAACAAGGTTGTAAATAATGATGATGATAGAAAAATAGAATATTTGAATATCATTATTTTAAAAATTCTCAAACTAAACATAGATAAAGATACTCTTAAACCTAACCAATCTCTCCCTCTTTTAAAGGTCTGCGACTGGCCCCACAACGTAGACTGCGTCAACGATGGCTCCTACGAGTACCCTACTACCTCTGCTCCCGCAACTCAACCTCCATCTCCCCCCGGAGGCGGAGGCAATGACATCGGTGATATCTTGGACAACGGCTGTCCCGCTGACTTTGACGTACATCACCTCCTTCCTCACGAAACTGAGTGCAACAAATTCTACTACTGCGTTTTCGGTCAAAAGGTTGAAAGGACCTGTGCTCCCGGAACGTACTTCAACTATAAAATCCAGGTCTGTTTGTCGTATAAATATGCGTTGCTTATAAAATTACAAAAGTATTTTATGACTGTTTATTTAAGTGTTTCGAATGTTAAATCAGAGGCTTCCCGGGTGAATTTTTAGTTTTGTTTTATTCCACATTCATTGATATCGACAAAATTACGTAGGAATATACGTGATGATTAATTTTGAGTTCTGACGTTTGTTTCGAATAGCGGAACATCACGCTATTTCGTGGTTTGGCGGCAGAGGTGTGTTCAGGACATTATGATTTAACTTTAATTTTAATTATATTTCTAATTTTTCTTACCGATGTTGTATGCGGTTAGGCATAATTTAGAAGAACAAATTAATGATCCCTTTCTAAATACTTTAATGGAAATCATCACTATTTTTGTTAAAGTATTTATATAGAAACCAACCTAACTTCGATCATTATTATACCTGATTCGGTCTTCAAAAATATGTTGACAGCTGACCTGCATACCTCAGGTTTCGTAATCTAACTTCCATTATATTTATAAAACACTATCGAAAACGGGTCTTATCGCGATATTCTTTTTAACGAGGTAAACAGGTACCTACTTGTTTCGACCGCCTTGCAACGATCGTGGTCACGGGAGGGCTGATGACAGCTCAGCGACGTCTTCGTAAAGTGCGGGTATGTGCATCTACCCTCACTTGGTCTTCACAATTTTTTATAAATGTCACTGTCGGTACTTCTACACACAACACTAAGGACGTCCACACACTGGCGGACCTCGTCGGACGACCGGCGTTGCTTGCACTTGCTAATGACTGGATTCCAAGTTGTAGGCAGTCGGTATCCATCCTCTCTTTTGAAATTTATATATTTCCTGATTTCAACCGCTTCACGTACTATTCTGGAGTAATAGTAACGATCAGTGGAAAGAACCTGTGGCTTCTGTAAACGTCGGGAAACAAGTAGGTACCTGTTTACCTCGTTAAAATGAATATCGCGATAAGACCCGTTTTCGATAGTGTTTTATAATGTGTACAAATCGCAAAAGTTTAAAAAGTTCCATTATATTTGTTTTAAGTATTATTATTATCAATTAGTTATTATAATATTTATAACAAAGGAAAGTGTAGTATAGAGAATTTTGGTTTATTTATTTGTGGAGCACGTGTTAAAGTCATAAAAAATTAACATTGTAAAATTATTTTTGTCTCTTCCCAGGTTTGTGATTGGCCCTTCAATGTAAACTGCGTTTCAACTGGTACCACACCGGGTGGTGCTACAGATGACACTAGCAGTAGCGAAGAGATACCAAGCCCATCTGACCCAGAAAACCCGGAAGACCCAATTGAGTGGGTGCCTCTTCCCAACGGTTGCCCAGCTGACTCCAACATCAACCATCTTCTTCCTCATGAATCTGACTGCGGCAAGTTCTACCATTGCGTTCACGGACAGACTCTTGTGAGAGATTGCCCTGCTGGAACTCATTTCAGCCCCAGCCAGCAGGTAAATATTGAAAATATAATAAAAATAAGATGAGTGACCATTTTTTTTCATATCGAGATGATCATCCCCATGTTCCACGTTGCTCCATGTTGGTATTTAAGCCATCAGTCTCGATTTTCATTTAACATGTTGTCGTTACCGAGAATCTTACCAAGTATCGTGTTACCCAGTAATTGTTTTGTAGGGATCAGGTAGGCAGCCGATCCATGTAAAATACTGGTATTCAGCTGCTTCCGGTTAAGTATAAGCCGACAACAACATACTAAATAAGAAGTAGGGAAAGAGCTAAACATTTAAAAAGCTCTGAAAACCCTAACCATTCATACAGGGTGTAAGGGACAGCCCTCCGCAAACTAACAGGGTGCATTCAGCTCCTCATTTTGAATCATATTCTACCGGAAATTTTCTCAGGAAAATTTTCATTTTTTCCAATTTTTTTTTCAGTTACATTTTCATTATTTCAATGTAAAATTGCATTGTGTGTTCGCAGCATTCCATTTATGTAAAAAAAACCAGCAATGGATGTTGAAATACTCTAACCAACGACCCGAGTAATCAGCTGTTCACTTTCACGCATACCTATTACCTACCCCTCACAACCAGTAATAGACGTTCCGATTTGTGCACAAAAACACAAACAAATCAGGTTTATTGGATTCCCTTAACGTTCCTGAAAAAAAATCATGTACCAGTCATCTTAGTAAGACATACTGAATTCACCCTATCAGTTTGCGGAGGGCTGTCCCTTACACCCTGTATATCTAAAAACTTTTGTGGCGTAGTGTACGTTCCTGTAAAAAAAAAAGTATTAATCTAAATTTTATTATAAACGATTTAAAAGTAAGAGCAATCGAACATTCATTCCATAAATACAAATATTCCATAAATCAATCAACTTTTAAATTAGTAGAAGACACTATTGCTACGAGTCTTGTAACTTAAAACTTCGATATACATCAAAATGTAAGTGGTGAATTGAATCAGAGCTTATCACCTAATGTAAGTTAATAGGGGTTGAACGACATTGGTCAAGTCTGTTATTCGTCAAATCGGCAATTCAATGACTTCATTATTTTTAACTAGCTGCACCCCGCGGTGTTACCCGTGGTTCATGATATACACTAAAACGTGTATTATTTAATCGGTGAAAAAAGTATTCACAAAATAATTGCTCATAGGTTTTTTTTTAAACATAGGTACTCACTCTTTAAGAGAATATTATCTAATCCATTGTAGGGCAGATTTGTTCCGTGGCGTACTTGATGATATTTTGATTGATCAACCAACACTATCTACTTACAAAATACTGAAACACTTCTGCAAAGTAAAATTTAAACTAAATTATTGAAATATAGCGTGACTTTAAATGTTTCGGTAAATTATTTATCATCCCATTAAGAACCTTGTTATGAATTCATATTTAAATTAATAATGTCATTAATTAGTGAAGATCTTTGTCTTTGGTTTAAGATGTATCTTTTGGTTTTCAGTTTTTCCCATTTCCAGTAAATCTCTTTAACAAATGAATGATTTATTTTCTGTAAGTAGGTTTGTACAAACACTTTTACACGTCAAACATATATTTTTTTAAACTAGATGAGTTCGACGTTTCCTATCTGACTACTCTGAGAAGAAACGCCGAAACAAACTCAGAGGTCACAGTCTCTTTTAAAGTCCAGACATAATCTTGGTCAGATCATGTGAAGACCATGTAGATTGCAGTCTGAAATGGTCTTTTGATGAAAGAACCACACAGATTGAGTGGACCTGTCCAGTCAGTGCACGCATTTGTCAGTAATCGTGCAGCTCAACTCAAAACTTAAGGAGCTTAACGATTCGACGAACAATACCAAAGAAAAGACATTTGGGTAGGCCACATAAATTACTCAAACTGTCAGACTATAACTAAAACTGAGAAAAGGATAAAATAAATAAAAAACAATGATCCACGTAGTCTTCACATTCACAATAATTAAAAATAGTATAAGTAATACTTTACAAAGTAAATATTCATGTCATTGTATAGAATATGTAAAAAGGTATTTAAATCAACATTAATAGTGTAAATTTATTGGAGCAGCTCAATCCCAAGCCTTTTTGTCCTCAATATAGTCTTTGACACTATAAAAGGCTTTCTGACAAAGTTTCCGCTTTATACAATTTTTGAATTTATTAAGGCTTAGTTCTTGAATGTGGCTAGGTAGTTTATTATAAAAACGTATACATTGGCAACTAAACGAACCACTTATTTTCTTAAGCCTGGTTGTAGGAACAACAAATTTGTGTTTGTTTCTAGTATTCACATTATGGACGTCACTGTATTTTTTAAACAAATTGATATTTTTATGAGCATACAAAAGATTTTCATAGATATACTGAGAAGGCACAGTCATTATATTAATTTCTTTAAATTTATCTCTGAGGGAGTGTCTGGGACTTAATTTGTAAATTGAACGAATAGCCCTTTTTTGTAAAACAAAAATTGTCTGAATATCGGCGGCATTTCCCCACAACAGAATACCGTACGACATCACACTATGAAAATAACTAAAGTAAACTAAACGGGCTGTCTCTAAACAAGTTAAATCACGAATTTTCCTAACGGCGTATGCTGCAGCGCTAAGCTTTTTCGACAATTTATCTATATGGGGGCCCCATTGAAGTTTAGCATCCAAAGTTATGCCCAAGAACACTGTGGTATCTTCGGGAATCAACTCTTCACCCTTTATGAGAACACTAGTTTTTACTTGTCTAACATGAGGTATAGTGAACTTAATACACTTAGTTTTTTCTCGTTAAGAAGTAGGTTATTAACATTAAACCAGTTAACTACTTTTGCGAGGGCGCTATTTACATTGTCAGTAACCAGCTGCTGACGTTTGAGTTTAAATAAAAGTGAAGTGTCATCTGCAAACAACACTATATCATGATTATCCTTTATGAGGTAAGGCAAGTCATTAATATAAATAAGAAACAAAAACGGGCCAAGAATTGAGCCTTGGGGGACCCCCATTGTTACTACGGATCCGGGTGATCTTTTCCCGTTAACATCAACTCTTTGAATCCTATCACTTAAGTAAGAAGTGAGAAGATCCAGAGAGGCGTTCCGGATTCCGTAGTGATGCAGTTTCCTGATTAATGTTTCATGAAGAACGCAGTCGAATGCCTTGGACAAATCACAAAAAATGCCCAAAACATCGCATTTATCCTCCCATGCATTATAAACATGACCTAAAAGTTCAACACCGGCATCAGTAGTCGAACGACCCCTTGTAAAACCAAACTGTTTGTTATGTAATAATTTATGTTTATTAAAAAATCTTTGCAGTTGATCTAAAATAACTTTTTCAAAAATTTTACTAAAGGTAGGTAGCACTGAAATAGGTCTATAATTAGTAGGGTCAGATGTACTACCCGATTTAAACAACGGTATTATTTTACTATATTTCATAAGATCAGGAAACTCACCACGGTCAATACAATTGTTAAAAATAACTGCTAAAGTAGGTGCTACAATGTTTATAATTGATTTAGCAACGTCCACAGAATTACCCCATAGATCAGCAGTCTTTTTAATATTTAATGTCTGAAAGGTTTTAATTGTCTCTACAGGTAACATATTGGAAATTAAACTCAGAATCACAAAATGAATAATATTTTAGTCAGCCCATCGACAAATTTTTGCAAATCGTATATGGCGGTAGCTTTATTGTTTCTCTGTGCAAATCTTTGGATTGGTTAATTTCTAAAACTGTATTTGGTAGGTACGCTGCTGGATAAAGACCTCCTTCAAGTAACGCCACAACAATTAAAATGACCATAGCTGTTTACTGTATAAGTTAAATTGTTAGACAAACCCGATGGCCAACTTTTTCGTATAAAAATCAAGACTCAACTCGAAGTTGAAACAATTTTTCTCTTAATTCCAGATCTGTGATTGGCCTCAAAATGCTGGTTGTGAGCACTGGACTGGTGGATGCTCTGGCTCAGGTAATGACAACGGTGGCTGCGCTGGCACAACCGCTGCTCCCGGTGGTAACGATGGAACTACCGCTGCTCCTGGCGGCAATGAGGATACCACTGCTGCTCCCGGTGGTAACGATGGAACTACCGCTGCTCCTGGCAGCAATGACGGAACCACCACTGCCGGTACTACACCGGGTGAAGCTACAGATGACACTAGCAGTAGCAAAGAGATACCAAGCCCATCTGACCCAGAAAACCCGGAAGACCCAATTGAGTGGGTGCCTCTTCCCAACGGTTGCCCAGCTGACTTCAATATCCACCATCTTCTTCCTCATGAATCTGACTGCGGCAAGTTCTACTATTGCGTTCACGGACAGACTCTTGTGAGAGATTGCCCTGGTGGAACTCATTTCAGCCCCAGCCAGCAGGTAAATATTAAAAATATAATAAACCATTTTTGTGGCGTAGTGTAAAAAAGTATGAATCTAAATTTTATTATAAACGATTTAAAAGTAAGCGCAATCGAACATCCATTCCATAAATACAAATATTCCATAAATCAATCAACTTTTAAATTAGTAGAAGACACTATTGCTTCGAGACTATCTAAAACATAGGTACTCACTTTTTAGGAGAATATTATCTAATCCACTGTAGGGCAGATTTCTTCCGTGGAGTACTTAATGATCTTTTGATCGATCAACACAATCTACTTACAAAATACCTGTACACTCCTGCAAAGTCAAATTTAAACTAAATTATTGAACACGACTTTAAATGTTTTGGTAGGTACGCTGCTGGATAAAGGCCTAAAAATATAATAAACCATTTTTGTGGCGTAGTGTACGTTTCGTTCCTGTAAAAAAGAGTATGAATCTAAATTTTATTATAAACGATTTAAAAGTATGCGTAATCGAACATTCATTCCATAAATACAAATATTCCATAAATCAATCAACTTTTAAATTTGTAGAAGACACTATTGCTTCGAGACTCTATCTAAAAACTTCGATATACATCAAAATGCAAGTGGTGAATTGAATCAGAGCTTATCACCAAATGTAAGTTAATAGTTTGCTTAGATCGATGACTTTCGATTTCGGGTGAACACACAGTGATTGAATTGTAAATTAAGAATTTTCACACATTTTATTTTATATTGTAGCTTATATAAAACAAAATAGAACTGAAGTCGTGTTTGCTATCAATAAATGTAGTAAAATAAATTTAAAAAAAAGTTTATTGCACATTAAAATAACATACATGGAAAGGAACTCTTGACTACAAATCTAAGTAAGACTTGTATTATGGAAGTGAAACATAGGTATTTACTCTTTAAGAGACTATTATCTAATCCATTGATATTATATTATATTATATCCATTATATGATAAATTTAGAGAGAGCCCAAAGAGCTGTATTAAAAGTTTGTTGCTTTTTTCCAAGGCTATATCCAACTATGCAACTTTACCAACACTGCCAAGTGTTAACGGTCCGGCAGTTGTTCATATTCATTACAGTATTAAAAAAACACTCTGAACTTCCCATGATTCACGATTTCCTTTCACTAAATAGACGATCATCAAATGTTTGTTCTATCATCCGATTTAACACTGCTTTCTCCCATAAGTTTTTCTGTTTTCTTGGCACTTTTCTATACAATTCTATCAATAGCAAAATACATATTTACACAGATAAAAAAGCTATTTGTAAAAGAAATTTACGCATTTGGCTTTTAAATCTCGACTACACTGCCACTGAAAACTTATTAAAACCAGTGTCTTAACACCCACGCATTTACACTCACACTCCTACACTTACAATCATCCATACACTCACCCTTACTCTCATTCATACACTCATTCATTTTATTCTTCATTTTTCGTTAATCTCATTTCTATTTTATTTTGTTTTGTCTAAAAACGTATCATTAATATTAATATATCTACTTATAATTTGTACATTTCATTGAAAGTATATCTTGACTAACCATTTGGTAATGTAACATGTGTAACAAAAGAGCCGGGTGATCTGTAACTCAGGGCCCTCCTACTTCAGACACCTTTCTCTATATAAGATTGTGCATATAATATCTAGTGCCTGTAATACTGAATGAGAAAAATAAAGATTTTTATGATTATGATTCATTGTAGGGCAAATTTCTTCCATGGCGTACTTGATGATATTTTGATTGATCAACCGACACTATCTACTTACAAAATACTGAAACACTCCTGCAAAGTAAAATTTAAACTAAATTATTGAAATATAGCGAGACTTTAAATGTTTCGGTAAATTATTTATCATCCCATTAAGAACCTTGTTATGAATTCATGTTTAAATTAATAATGTCATTAATTAGTGAAGATCTTTGTCTTTGGTTTAAGATGTGTATCTTTTGGTTTTCTGTTTTTCCCATTTCCAGTAAATCTCTTTAACAAATGAATACTAAATGAATAATATTTTAGACAGCCCATCGACAAATTTTTGCAAATCGTATATGGCGGTAGCTTTATTGTTTCTCTGTGCAAATCTTTGGATTGGTTAATTTCTAAAACTGTATTTGGTAGGTACGCTGCTGGATAAAGACCTCCTTCAAGTAACGCCACAACAATGAAAATGACCATAGCTGGTTACTGTATAAGTTAAATTGTTAGACAAACCCGATGGCCAACTTTTTCGTATAAAAATCAAGACTCAACTCGAAATTGAAACAATTTTTCTCTTAATTCCAGATCTGTGATTGGCCTCAAAATGCTGGTTGTGAGCACTGGACTGGTGGATGCTCTGGCTCAGGTAATGACAACGGTGGCTGCGCTGGCACAACCGCTGCTCCCGGTGGTAACGATGGAACTACCGCTGCTCCTGGCGGCAATGAGGGAACCACTGCTGCTCCCGGTGGTAACGATGGAACTACCGCTGCTCCTGGCAGCAATGACGGAACCACCACTGCCGGTACTACACCGGGTGGAGCTACAGATGACACTAGCAGCAGCGAAGAGATACCAAGCCCATCTGACCCAGAAAACCCGGAAGATCCAATTGAGTGGGTGCCTCTTCCCAACGGTTGCCCAGCTGACTTCAACATCCACCATCTCCTTCCTCATGAATCTGACTGCGGCAAGTTCTACTATTGCGTTCACGGACAGACTCTTGTGAGAGATTGCCCTGGTGGAACTCATTTCAGCCCCAGCCAGCAGGTAAATATTAAAAATATAATAAACCGTTTTCTTCATGTCAAGATGATCATCCCCTCTGTGTCTCAGAAAGGGCGTTAAGCCATCAATCTCGATTGTTGTTCGACATATTGTCGTTACTGAGAGTCTTACCAAGTAACGTGTTACCCAGAAACTGGTTTGTAAAGGTCAGTTAAACAGTCGATCCATGTTAAATACTGGTACTCAGCTATATCCGGTTAGAGTATTAGCCGACCACAACATACTACATTTACTAGTAGAGAAAAGGCTAAGCAACTAAAAAGCTGTGAAAACTTTACTTTTCTTATAGACTTTTGTGGCGTAGGGTACGTTCCTGTAAAAAGAGTATGAATAAAATTGTTTAAAACGTTATAAAAGAATACTTTTGAATCGTCGCCGTCGCCGTCGTGGGCAACTTTTTCGTATACTCAACTCAAAATTGAAACACTTTTTCTTTTTTCTAGACCTGTGATTGGCCTCAAAACGCTGGTTGTGAGCACTGGACTGGTGGCTGCTCTGGCTCAGGTAATGACAACGGTGGCTGCGCTGGCACAACCACTGCTCCCGGAGGTAACGATGGAACTACCGCTGCTCCTGGTGGCAGTGAGGGAACCACCGCTGTTCCCGGCGGTAATGATGGAACTACCGCTGCTCCTGGCGGTAATGATGGAACAACCGCTGCTCCCGGCGGTAATGATGGAACAACCGCTGCTCCCGGCGGTAATGATGGAACAACCGCTGCTCCCGGCGGTAATGATGGAACCACCGCTGCTCCCGGCGGTAATGATGGAACTACCACTGCTCCCGGCGGTAATGATGGAACAACCGCTGCTACCGGCGGTAATGATGGAACAACCGCTGCTCCCGGCGGTAATGATGAAACTACCGCTGCTCCTGGCGGCAATGACGGAACCACTGCTGCTCCCGGAGGTAATGATGGAACTACTGCTGCTCCTGGTGGCAATGACGGAACCACCACTGCTCCCGGCGGTAATGATGGAACAACCGCTGCTCCCGGCGGTAATGATGGAACTACTGCTGCTCCTGGCGGCAATGACGGAACCAGCGCTGCTCCCGGCGGTAATGATGGAACAACTGCTGCACCCGGTGGCAATGACGGAACTACTGCTGCTCCCGGCGGCAATGACGGAACTACCGCTGCTCCCGGCGGCACTGATGAAACTACCGCTGCTCCTATTTGCACTGATGGAACAACCGCTGCACCCGGCGGTAATGACGGAACTACCTCTGCTCCCGGCTGTGACGCCTGCCGGCCTGTTACACCCGCAGACAGATGCAAGAGCGGATGCAACGTTCTCCCATTTGTCCATGACAACGACTGCGACAAATACTGGACATGCAACGGAGAACAGCCCCTACTGGTCACCTGCTCTGAAGGTCTTCACTTCAACCCCAACACTTACACTTGTGACTTCATCTGCAATGCTGGATGCCTGAGGGAAAACGTGCAGATTACAACTCTAGCTGAAGGTGTCAAACTTTTCATGCCATGGGGCAGCATTACCAGCGAGATGATGAATTTATTGGATGCCGAGTTAAATGCAGATTTGTAGATCCTCAGTTTGAAAAAAATAAATGATTGAAAATGTTCTGTGAAAATTATGGTGTTATTGTATTATAAATTATTATTGTTAAATAAATGAATTACAAAATATGAAAAATTATTTTTTTTGTATTAGACACATAAAGATAAATTACTGACTAACTTATATCTTAATAAAAATAAGCAGAAAGAACTCATGCAATTCCACGTTCCAGAAACGGATCCTATAAGCTTCTGAGAATCTGAGTTCTGAGCCACCTCGATAGAAAAAGATTGCTTCCAAATGTAACATTCGGTTGTGGAAAAAATCAGGAAACATTGTATACCGAACCCCTTATTCAAAAAACTTACCGAAACTTGATATTTCCACCCCACCAAACGACAGAAGCTTAGCGTGCTATCTATTAAGTATCTCTCAATTACAATTCCTATCGTCAATGATCTACGATTGCTGATCTAAATTGTTCGATCTTATCATTCTAATCTATTTCTTTGCTGCCGCCCGAAATCTATCAGATGCGGAATATTTTATACTAGCACTTCCCGTGCGGCTTCACCCGCGTGGATGTAGGAAAACATCCCACGGGAATGAAAATCCTTCCTTATTCCTTGTCTTCATTATAAAGGGCAAAATCTGTGCAAAATTTCAGCTTTTTAGGTCCAAGGGTTTGGGCTGGGCGTTGATGAGTCAGTCAATCAGAACTTTAAAACGATACCTCTTGGTAAGACTTGTAAATAAATAAAAAACAGAAGCTTCCTCAAAACATCAGTATTCAAATTGTAATATTTCACAGTATACAAGATTATCATTTTTCAGAATTTCCTGAGGTTTTCAAACACTATAGTATCTGTTCCCGCTGTTATGAGGAAATCTTAAGAATTTGACTGTTTTAATAAATACAGATAGAGGATAAGGTTCCGTATGTTTATTGTATGGGTATGAAGAAGCTTCCATAACTGATAAATACAAATTATTATTTGCATAACATAGGTTCAGAGGATGTTACAAAAGGTTCATAAGGCAAACTGTAATATAACCAGGGACCAATTCTAATCTATTTCTTTGCTGCCGCCCGAAATCTATCAGATGCGGAATATTTTATACTAGCACTTCCCGTGCGGCTTCACCCGCGTGGATGTAGGAAAACATCCCACGGGAATGAAAATCCTTCCTTATTCCTTGTCTTCATTATAAAGGGCAAAATCTGTGCAAAATTTCAGCTTTTTAGGTCCAAGGGTTTGGGCTGGGCGTTGATGAGTCAGTCAATCAGAACTTTAAAACGATACCTCTTGGTAAGACTTGTAAATAAATAAAAAACAGAAGCTTCCTCAAAACATCAGTATTCAAATTGTAATATTTCACAGTATACAAGATTATCATTTTTCAGAATTTCCTGAGGTTTTCAAACACTATAGTATCTGTTCCCGCTGTTATGAGGAAATCTTAAGAATTTGACTGTTTTAATAAATACAGATAGAGGATAAGGTTCCGTATGTTTATTGTATGGGTATGAAGAAGCTTCCATAACTGATAAATACAAATTATTATTTGCATAACATAGGTTCAGAGGATGTTACAAAAGGTTCATAAGGCAAACTGTAATATAACCAGGGACCATACAGCCCCGGTTAAGTTGTCTTTCGAAGCGGTAAGCCGAATGTGTGTTAGGCTTAAAACCCAGTAAAAGGTTATCCCTTCAATATGGATAACCCATTGATTGGGTTCTATTGAAACACAGTGAAAGGGTTACCCCGTTACCCCTTTATTTATTAAGATAACCTATACAATAGTAGGCTTTTGTTCGGGTTACCATTATTATCTATTTGCAATGTTTGTCATGGCATCGAGAGATTATATTAAATTACTCCGAGTCGGAATGTCACAAAGTATTCATTGATCATCCTGTGCAATGATGTATATAATACCTCATTGAATCTGTGCACTTGTAAATAAGTCCTACGTTGTAAATGCTACGCATACCTATTTTTGCACATTACTGTTTGAAAAAATAAATTATTTATTTACTAGCTGTTGCCCGCGGCTTCGCCTGCGTGGATGTCGGAAATTGTCTCACGGGAACGTACTACTGGAATAAAAAGTATTATCCTATGTGCTAAGGTGCTAATCAGGTCAATGGTCTATCTCTATCCCTTTCATCCAAATTCGTTCAGCCGTTAAGGCGTGATAAGGTAACAGGCCGAGTTTCTTTCGCATTTATTAATTTAGTTTCTGCCCGCGACTTCCTCCGCGTGAAATTTCTTGTTCCCTAGACCCACCCCGTCGCAATCGCAACGCATTGCCTGCCCGCGCTTGTGCTTAACCTCCGCCAATCCCCTCTCGCACCCCCTTCACCGCGTCCCCATCTACTCCCTCTCCCCTTCACCTCCACCTCACCAACACCTCCCCTCTCCCCTCACTACCTCTACTCTCTCACCAACCCCTCCCCTCACACTCTCACCACTGGTGGTGGCTGCCTAGCTAGCCGAGCTGGGTGAGCGGCGACCACGCCACTTTTTTCTAATACTTACATTTTTAAAGTCGTGATATCTTTCGAATGGAATGTCCGAATTGAATAATTCAAAAAGTTATATAAAGGTATTGCAGCAGTCTTGAATGTGAAGTATTTTATTTTGATAAGGATTATTACCAAAAGGGACAAATAAAGAGCCTTTTCTAGTGCCGGCATTACAATTATTTAAAAAAATAAAAGTACACTTATTGTGACATAACTATAATAGCTACACATATGTTGTCGCGACATTTTTTGTAGATAATGATGTGTTCTGCAAAGTCGTAGTATATTATTTTGTTCTATCATCAATAGTTTTCGCAGCGCACGCGATGTAAGGAATTTTTTAGGTAATTTGTTTACACCTCGGGTTACATTATTGGAGTTTTAGTAAGGATCCCTAATTTTTTTGAAAATATAATATAACCTATGTCACTCGGGGATAGTGTAGCTTCCCAACGGTGAAAGAATTTTTTAAATCGGGCCATTAGTTTCGGAGCCTATTCAATACAACCAAACAAACAAACAAATCTTTCCTCTTTATAATATTAGTATAGATTATTTATTATTATTCAATACGTACTTAGGTATCTACATACATAACAAAATAAAATAAGAATGAGCCTACATTATTGGGTAATATTCCGTTATTATTGATATTGATGATGGTGATACCGTTAAGTGTAAAACTAATACAATCCGTAGATAAGAAGACGCAGTAAAAATAGAAAAACAGTAGGCTAAATTAACCTTATCAAATCTAGCATCAAATCAAGATAGTCTTATCAAAACAAAGATCAGCGTTTTTTCTTGTAACCCGCGGAACTCTCAATCATTAAACAATGTGTTTACATCTACATCGATTGTTCCTTAATCACTAATTATTTTGGATTACCGAATGATAGGGAGTATAAAATATATTTCACTGTTCACAATCACTGCATATACTAAAGTGGTCTTGTGACTGTGTGTGCAAAAATAACATAAAACACCCAAATAAAGAAATGATAAGTAAGTCCCATTTTATATATTTCCTCCAAAAAATAATTTGGTCCCGATTGTCATTCGTAGATTTTAATAATAATAATATAAATCATTTATTTCGGGCAACAAAGACCCATAACATAAATACCTTACAGACTATCATACTAACTATTGTACATGAAGTGATGGCGTCGTATTGCGCTGCGTGGTGTCGTGTAGCCTTCCGCAGAATCGCCGATACACGACACTCTTCAGCCAAAACTCTTCCTTGAGAACGTTCTCAATATATTATTGTGTCGAAACTTGCACCACGAACGACTTGAAATTGGTGTTGTGGCGCGTCGCCAACTTCTCGACCCTTAAGGTCCAGCTGGTCTTCGCTCGAACATACTCCATGATCTCCTTAACCTTCGTGGTGTGATGTAACCGGGACACATAGAGCTGCGTCGTAGGTATTGCCAGACGCAGCATATTGGGTCCTACTGTTGCTGTCCTGTGCTGCTTTTATAAGTTGGTCCCAGCTGTCATTCGTAAATCTTATGAGTTTGTCCCGGCTGTCATTTGTGGATCTTTGACAATCGTTACAGGAAGACAGAAGTCCGAAAGTCTGACAACCAAGGGGCATCGTATTACCTATTAACTGGGTTAAGGAGGTCAGATAAGCAGGCCTTGTTAAATACTGGAATTCGGCTGCGCCTGGTTAGACTAGGAGCCAACTTCAATATAGTTGGGAAAAGGCAATCACATGATAACAGCTTAAGCACACTAATGCTCAGAGACCTTAGGCATTTTCTATCAGTTGAACTTGGACTAATCTACTCATCTCTTTCAGAAACCGTTCTCCTCCTGACAGCGTTTGCGCTAGTCCAGGCTCGTCCCAACGATGATGTAGACCCGACCAATGCCAGGCTATACGAGTTCCACGAGGACTGTCCCCCTGCAGAAGTTCACTTCTTGCTTCCTCACGAATATGACTGCACCAAGTTCTACTACTGTGAATATGGCATGAAATGGATTGAACCAAGGAACTGCGCCCCTGGGACTGAGTTTAATGCTGCAATCCAGGTTACCTTTTTTTCTTTTCTTAAGACCTTTAGGATAGCTCATGCCTAACAATATTAGCAAGTCAGCGAGGCTGAAGGAGTGCGCTGGACGAGAATTCATCTGTATGTCTGTACCGGGTGCGGCGATTGAACTGTCCGTATGTAAAAATGAAATATTTCTTTTAATTTTCAATATTTATTTATACACTTTTGCCATGTTAAAAAAGAAATTTCAATGTTTTATTATGACTTATTCCGAAGGAATAAAACCGCCTGTAGCCTTTACTACAAGCTAAAGTCTCTTTCTAAAAGAAGCGCAGGCTGCTCGAACGACATCGTCACTCAAACAATTCCATTTTCGCGTAAGAGTAACTTTGAGCGCTTCCAGCGAAGTGTGTTTTTTAGCACAGGCTCTGGCCTGTAAAACACCCCAAATACAAACGTCCAGCGGATTCAAGTCAGGCGATGACGACGTCCACATAATTATCTCGGTCGATCAGCACTGGAACGTTTGCTTTCAACCAATTTTGCGTTCCAATTGCTCTGTGCGATGGTGCCGAGTCTTGCTGGAAAGTCCAGCGCTCAGGTCCGAATGTGGTGCGTGCCCAAGGTATCAGCCCTGGTCGCCAGACTATGTCTCGATAGATTTGTTGGTTTATTTTGACATTACCATTACATTTTTTATTTTGGACATGTTTAAGACCAACATTTGAAATTTTGGCGGCAATCGATCCAGTGGTTCGAACTTTAAAACAGTTAGATAGAGACGGACAGTTCAATCGCCGCAACCGGTATATCAGCTTTTTACGCCTAAAACATTGAAGCGATAGGTATGAAATTTGACAGATAGGTAGCCTGTGAACTGGTGAAGGACATAGGCTACTTTTCATCCTGGATTGCAGACGGAGTCGCGGGCAACAAGCTAGCCCTATAGAAAAAAAAATTGTAATGTTTGACAAATTTCTAAGATATCTGAATATCATAAATAATTGTATTATTTATTCCACAGGTTTGTGTTCATCCAGCGAGTTCAGGATGCACTTTACCAGGATTCTCCACCACACCAGCACCAGGAACAATTGCACCAACCGCAGGAACAACTGCACCTCCCGGCGGTAATGATGGAACAACTGCTGCTCCCGGCGGTAATGATGGAACAACTGCTGCTCCCGGCGGTAATGATGGAACAACCGTTGCTCCCGGCGATAACGATGGAACTACCGCTGCTCCTGGTGGCAATGACGGAACTACTGCTGCTCCCGGCGGTAATGATGGAACAACCGCTGCTCCCATCGGCACTGAAGGAACTACCACTGCTCCCGGCTGTGACGCCTGCCTGCCTGTAACACCTGCAGACAGATGCAAGAGCGGATGCAACGTTCTCCCATTTGTACATGACAACGACTGCGACAAATACTGGATATGCAACGGAGAACAACCCCTACTGGTCACCTGCTCTGAAGGTCTTCACTTCAACCCCAGCACTTACACTTGTGACTTCATCTGCAATGCTGGATGCCTGAGGGAAAACGTACAGATTACAACTCTAGCTGAAGGTGTCAAACTTTTCATGCCATGGGGCAGCATTACCAGCGAGATGATGAATTTGTTGGATGCTGAGTTAAATGCAGATTTGTAGATGCTCAGTTTGAAAAATATAAATGATTGAAAATATTCTGTGAAAAATATGGTGTTATTATATTATAAATTATTATTGTCAAATAAATGAATTACAAAATATGAAAAATTATTTTCTTCGTATTTTAACTTAAAAGATAAATTACTGACTAACTTATATCTTAATGAAAGTAAGCAGAAAGAACTCATGCAATTCCACGCTCCAGAAACGGATCCTTCTGAGAATCTGAGTTCTGAGCCACCTCGGTCGAAAAAAATCCCTTGCAAAATGTAACATTCGGTAGGAAAGAAATCAGGAAACATTGTAGGACCGGATCCCCTTATTCAAACAACTTACTGAATCTTGATATTTCCACCCCACCAAACGGCAGAGTTTAGCGTGATATAGATCTACTAGTTCAATTAGTATACCTATCATCAATGATCTACGATTGTTAATCTTAATTGTTCGATCATATCATTCCAATCTATTTATTTGCTGCCGACCGAATATGTATCAGATGCGGAATATTTTATGTTTCGTCACGTTATGATAATGTATTGTGATTATTAGGCTATTTATTTATTTATTTAATTAGGATCTCCAACAAAGGATGTACACAAACACAAGAAAAAACTAATAACGACAAAAGTATCACGTAGGTGTACTCCTTCACTTACAGGAGACCACAGCATGCATAAAATAATATAAAACTAAGCTAACGAAGTTGTCGTAGCATTTAAAATATTTAAATAAAATTCAAAACACAGCCACAAAATTTGGAAAAATAGGATTAAAAAAAATAAAATAAATTAAATTAACAGTCATAGAGAAATTACAAAAAAATAAAATAAAATAAAAAATTAAAATTAAAATCATAACATATTCATTCGGTAATAAAATTGGGAAATAAAATTAAAACAATTAACAATATGAACAATTAAGTAGTTAAATTATTTATGTTTATAAATAGTAGGTACAGTAGTACCCAAGTAATAAGGCGCGTCGTGAATCTTCGTTCGCACAGAAAAGAAAGTATGGCCCCGAAGATTAACGAGAATACTTAAAACTTACAATCAACCTTAGATCACTACTATAAGGTTCATAATACACTGCAGCTGTTAGTTCCGTCTCACTCGCAAGTATGGCGGCTGTCAAGCGGCGCGCGCTAACATGGCGGCAGCTACCGACCAATAGCTGTACAGGAAAAAGCGTGGAGCGTGCCGATTGGTCAATAGCATTTCCCGCGCAATGAGAATTCATCTTCTGCGCAGGTACATCGATAAGCCATATTAGTTGAGTACCACTGTACTTGGGCGACCGAGCTCTGCTTTGATTAAAATAGAGAAAACCTATTTGTTTTTTTCCAGATTTGAGACCTAGCTAGATCGAATTTTCGATCAATGTACGATGAACTTTCATTAAAATCATTCGAGCCATTTCCGAGAGCGTGATTTCAAATACAATGCCGCCGATGGGCATGTGACCGCTTGTATTTTTTTGAATATTCATGAAAAAATATCGAAAATTTACTTTAATTAAAAGGGGTGGTTTACTCGTCTAACAATCTTTATTTTTTTTCATGTTATTAACTTTTTCATTTTTTGAGTATCGTTTGCTTTACATTTTTTGCCATATCTCAGATGTTATTAGCTCGATTTGGATCCCCCCCATTATTTTTTTTATTTCGATTTTAAGGTTTGGATATGACCCCCTTTTAAAGTTAATCAAACTGAATTTAGAGGCATGAGGAACAGGGTGTAAAGTTCACTCATCCTCTATTGAAAAGGGAGGATCCTCCGACCAGACGGGTGTTGTGTCTGGTGGGCCACTGCCCGACGGTTGATGTCGGGACGTTGTATATATGCTAATCGCGTGGTAAACTCTAATTGCGCGATGCAGGTTTGCGTGACGTCATGTCATTGATGCGTAGTTCATATGTGGCGATGTAGATGCCGCCACACTGAACAACTTTCTTCATGGGGCCAACATCGTAATCGCGAAAAAATTTTAACTGACGGCTGATTATTTTTTCGCGATTACGATGTTGGTGCCATGGAGAAAGTTGTTCGGTTTGATTGTCTACACCACACCCTTATAGACGAAGCTGCAAAACGACAGGTTGTATGTATGTACAAATAATGCTAGTCTGTTTAATACATAGTATAGTATAGGTATTTCAGTATCATCTGCCTAGCCTTTTCCCGACTGTCTACCCGGATCAGTCTACCCGGATGCACCTGAATACCAGTATTTTACATGGAGCGACTGCCTATCTGACCTCCACAACCCAGTTACTGGGTAACACGATACCCCTTGGTACGACTGGTTATCAGACTTTTACGCTTCTAACAACCTGTGACTGCCAAAGGTCTACGAATGACAGCCGGGACCATGGATGGTCACCCATCCACGAACCGACTGTGACAAGCGTAGCTTAACCTTGGATTGACCCGACTCCTACCTGACCTCCTCTTTCCCGTCCTTTAACAAATTAATCGTGACTAAGAAAATACGATTATTACAAAAGATTTTTCAACAGATACATGTAATTTAAATGCTCGTTGTGCAATTAAACATAGGTACTGCAGTTAAATCATTAAAAGCATCTTGTGATCTTTTGTGATAACACTATTTAATCATCATTGTGATAACAGGTGCATAAATTTACCTGTTAATAGATGTCCTGACAAGCAATGATGAAAAACGTACTTTAAAACTGTTTTGAAAGTGTCTCAGATTTGATAAAGAACGTAAGTACTTTAAAACTGTTTTGAAACGACCAATTTCAATCCGTGCACCTAGCTTCTGACGTTTCATAAGTGCCCACTAGGTTTATGTGAAATAAAATATTTTGATTTTGTCGATGATTTTTTGATTTTCGAAATATGTCTAAGATTCGAAAATTAGAGGAGCTCGTGGCTAAATAATAACAGCCGCACGGATCGATCCGTCAGGTTAAGCTACGCTTGCCGGGGTTGGTCAGTGGATGGGTGACCATCTTTACATACCGAGATTCCTCCGTGCCTCGGAAAGCACGTTAAGCCGTTGGTCCCGGCTGTTATTCGTGGATCTTTAACAGTCGTTACGGGTCGTCAGAAGCCCGAAAGTCTGACAACCAGTCTTACCAAGGGGTATCGTATTACCCAGTAACTGGGTTGTGGAGGTCAGATAGGCAGTCGCTCCATGTAAAATACTGGTATTCAGCTGCATCCAGTTAGACTGGAAGCCGTCCCCAACATAGTTGGGAAAAGGCTAGGCAGATTGATTGATTCTTGTCTAAGATTCGAAAATGATGAAAAACACACTTTGATACTGTTTTGAAAGTCTGTGTCTAGGATTTGATTTCCTTTTATTTTTGGTAGGAACCGATTTCTGAAACTATTCCATACATTATATCACCATTAGGTATCTAAAATACCCGAAAGTCTAGGCAGAGTTCACCCACATCTTGCCATGTATAAGTTCATGAGATAGGGGGCGAGCCATCAATCGGGCACAAATCCAGACTCCGGAATGCTACTGAGAAATTCCTGACGGAAACCCAATAACACTGCCCGACCTGGGAGTCGAACCTCATGTGACCACTAAACCATCGAGACAGTCAGTTCAGCAGTCCACTGATATTCATAATTTAGCCTCTCAAATTGCACGCCACCCTTCAGAGATAGCATTTCTAGAAGTTTTTCGTGATTATTTCATTAAATTTAAATCATAGGAAAATTTCCTGTGACAAATTCTTAGATCATTGGTATTTATAAGTATTCATATTTTTGACCTGCACTTTGTAAATTACTTTTAGAAAATAGAAAATAATTGACAACATGTAATTTTTTAGGAGTAAATCCAAAATAACTGTCAAAAAATACCATGCATGTAAGGGGGGCGCGAAAAAAAATATTTCACCTACCCCATCGAGTATCGTTGTTTAGAACTTGTTGAGTAGATGTATACTGTATTTTTGTTTTAAAAAAATATTGGAAAACAAAGAAATGAAAAGCCACCAAACTCAGCTTTTTTTTACAAAATTTTGTTCACGGACGGGTAAACTAAATAAATGAATTTTGAATATGGTGGTCTAAGCTTGACTCTTTTTAGGGTTCCGAACCTCAAAAGGAAAAAAGGGAATCCTTCTAGGATTACTCGTGTGTCTGTCTGTCTGTCCGTCTATCACAGCCAATTTTCTCTGAATCTAATAGACCGATTAAGTTGAAATAAATTGTTTTAAAGTTAGAAAATAGACGAAAATTGACCATTACCCCCGAATCATTATCTCCGAAACTATAAACATTTTGAACAAAACAGCCTAACATTTTGAAAAAAATACAGAAAATAGTTCTTTATCTGTAGATTACAGGAAAACCTATAAAAGAAGTCTGTGGCTCAATATTGTGAGTACAAACTTACATTTACAGTTGGAATGTATGGGAGAACATGTTTTCCAACTACAATGTTAAGTTTGTTCTTGGGATAAATTCATCCCAACTACGGAACCCTTCATTGTGCGTGGTCAGTCACGCACTTGGCCGGTTTTTTCTTATGCCTAGGCCGCACACATCGCGATAACCCGAAGATTCGCGTAATTGCGATGTATGTAGCCAAGTATTCGCGTATACTTCGGAGCTTCGTGCGTAGTCGCAAGGACTTCGCTCCGCTGTCGGTAAACTCTCGCAGATCAAAGCGTTTTATCGCGATGAACTTCGCTTGCGCGGCCACACTTCAGTCGGCCCCAAAGAGTAAAGTAAGTATAGAGAGAAAGAGTGGCAACTCTGTGGTAAAATTTGCATGTATGGAAAGTGCTGCCACCATACGTTTGGTGGGTGAACCAAGGGTCTAATGTATACACATACCTACCTATGCATACTGAGTAGGTACTCATAGTATGCATACCAGCTATAGCTATAGGTAGGTACCTATCTATATAACTCTCGTACGAGTTTATAAATTATGGGCAATCGGGATATAATATAATTTTAAAAACACGTATGCAGTTCAGGAAAATGTCCGTTTATTATTACCAATCAATCAGTCTTGAATGTGGGATCAAAATGGTGATCACTGCTTTTGTTCTTAAAATCTTCATACAATCACTTTCTCTAACCTCGCCGCCAACAGCCGCTATCCAAGCAGTGAACAAATCGGGCCTCGTAGTAGTTGTCAGGGTTTGGGAACCGGTGAAGAGGTAGGTACACCGTATGCCACTGAAATTGGAATGAAATTAATGAATAGCAGACGGCTAAATAAAACTTTTTCTTACTTTTATTAAAGGTACGGTACGGTAGTAAACACTTACATAAAGCATCACAGCCAAAAATACAATATCTTCTTGGGGGTTCACTCATTCTTGGGAGTTCGTTCAAAACAACTAATATGACTAATGAACATTGCTAACGAAAAACAAAGTATAACAATAATAGGAAATAATAAAAACAAAACTCAACAAAACAAATAACAGAATTAACTGAGATAAACTCGAAATGCGCATCAACAACGTCGGGAACGAGTTGACAATGGCCGAAAATCCCACAGATTAGATAGCTAGAAAATCCGAAATGTTTTTATGACAAGCAAGACAAGATGGCTGCCAAGTTTTGTTATCACACCAAACTCCAGATGTCGCTGTCATCTATGGAAATTGATGACAGTGTTATGTGTGCCCCCCCTGGTCGGCCCCCACCCTTCGTGCGTAGTGGACGTGTTAAGTTAAACTACAGTGCATAATATAGCTAATATAGTTCTTGACTTGTGAATAGTTATCATCCACTTCCTCCTTTTTCTTGCTTTTAATTTGTTTTTTACATGACATGAATGTAAAAAATAATTATTTGCTGCCATAAAATACAGAGCAACCGCGGCGTCCATTTTGTTTTTTGTGTTTGTACATCGCTCGTACATCACGATAAACTTGACAATACGCACTATGTGGCCGCGCAGCTTCGCTGTAGACCGAAGACGAAGTTTATCGCCCGAATGTCATCGCGATGTGTGCGGCCTAGGCATTAGCGTCATGATTTACCGCAAATAAAAGTATTTTCTTTTTTCTCATAATAGAACGAGTTCCAAACGTCAAGATCTGAAGACGTACCTACGAAGGTTTTCGATATCGGAAAATGAGTTATGGAACTCAAAGGGAGTTGTTCAGGACACCAGGGCCTCAAGTCTGCTATTACAATAGTGTCAGAATGGTCTATCATTGATTTCATAATTGTTGATTTTGACAAGTTTGGTAATCTACTAATATAATGGCGTCATAATGACTTTCCAATGGTCAACCACTGACACTCCATTGTATGAAATTATGAATTTAACAGATTACGAACTTTTAGCAAAATGACAATGCAGTGACAACAGGGCCTCAATTCTGCTATTACAATAGTGTCAGAATGGTCTATCATTGATTTCATAATTGTTGATTTTGACAAGTTTGGTAATCTACTAATATAATGGTGTCATAATGGCGTCATTATGACTTTCCAATGGTCAACCACTGATACTTTATTCAATCAATCTGCCTAGCCTTTTCCCAACTGTGTTGGGGTTGGCTTCCAGTCTAACCGGATGCAGCTGAACACCAGCATTTTACATCTAGATCAACGGTAAGTACCCTATAGGTTTTGATTTACTTGCGAGTATCAAAATATGTCGCATAAACGGCTGTATTTTTTTACTGCGTTGACTTAAGACCTTGATTTTTTTAGAGCCCCAAGGAACTGTAGACCTACGAATTTAATGTAATTTCAACTTGATACCTCCACGCGTTTCTGAGAAAAAGGGTCTTGACAGACTGACAGAGAGACAGATGGACAACGGAGTGATCCTATAAGGGTTCCGTTTTTTCATTTTGAGGTACGGACACATCTAAAAATGAATAATTTCAGAATGATGAAAACAATAGGCAATCACGATGACTATTAAATGATTAGTGACGTCCAAACATACCTAGATAACATATTGTTTTTGTTTTCAACACGAATAAATATTAGAAAATAATTCTCACGAGCACGAGTCCCAATCTGACTAGCCTTTTTCCTACTATGTCGGGGTCGGCTTCCAGTCTTACCAGATGCAGCTGAATATCAGTATTTTACATGAAGTGACTGCTTAGCTGACCTCCACAACCCAGTTACTGGGTAACACGATATCTCTTGGTAAGAGTGCTTGCCAGACTTTCAGCCGGTCGATTCTGTAAAAATCTCACCGTGAAAACTTAGGTGAAGTGAGTTTGTTTTTGCTAGGAATTGACACTATTGACAGCTCACTCCACGCTCACTTCACCTAAATTTCACGGTGAGATGGTTACAGAATCGCACTGCTGGCTTCTGACTACCCGTAACGACTGTCAAAGACCAAATAAATGACAGCCCGGACCAGTACCCTAATTGCGTAACACATTATCAATCGGAGTTGGTTTCATTTATTTGGAAGAATTATTTTGTAACCATATGCACCGTGCAGCGACAAATTTATAACAATATTTCACCTTTGTCCTCAAGCATCAGTCAATGTATATTGTATGTCATCACTATGACTGAACATTGTTTCCCAAAATACAAGCTCTAGCTTAGTTTGGGAATCAATATCAGCATGTATTGTACTATACATTTCAATTGTTACCCACTTTAGCCTGCAAAGTTGTGAATGTATCTGGTATCAATAAACAATTTTTATTTATTTTATTTTGAAACAAATTGCTAATCCATAGCTTCATATGTTCGAAAAATTTGTTTGCTCCACAACGTAAATAACGCAATGAATGTTGTTGAACTGTCAAAATGAAATCAACTCCGATTGATAATGTGTTACGCAATTAGGGTGTAGTCATCCTTTCTGAGTAGTAAATAATCTCAGAAACGCGGGTAGGTTGAAATTAATATCAAATACGTAAAATTATGATCCCATGAAGTTCTAAAAAAACTAAGCTTCTAAGTCAGCGAAAAAAAATATGTGATTTTTTTTTATATTTAGCAAGTAAATCAAAATGTTGTCCTCGAATCATGAGATTTGGCAAGAAGCAAGATCTTACAGCACAAGTAAAGAAAAAAGTCTGAAAATTGTTATTTAGTAATTTTATCACGTAAAAAATTTTTTTTTGGTATTTACAATGTTAAGTTTGTTTTTGGGATAAATTCTTTTCAACTACTTCGCATTTGGCTGGTTTTTTTAAATCTATATGACATAGGCCTCACATTTACTGCTTTAATCGTAGTCCGTGTAGGTAGGTGTGGCTTTAATGATAAGGTGCACATTTTTATCATTTCCTTACTATCTGTCATATAGTATATTTATTGTTACAATTATAACATTTCGGACAAATTGGTATGATGATCTCATATCCTGATTTGTTATAAAAATCGATGTATTTGCTGACCGTTCGAGAAAAAATTATCATTTAATATTGTCAGGTCTTGATAGTACGTATTCTTATACAGGGAGTTAGGTTAAACGAGGGACATACTTTAACGGAGTGTAGTACTCATGAAAATGAACAACTTTTACCATGGAACTATTTTTTTTTTGTGGATTGAAAAACATCAAATGACTTAGTTCTCCCGTTCTGGGCGGAGCGGAAGGGCGTGTCAGACTTTTACTGACTCCCACCGTGTTCCGTCAGTTGCCTGTGCCAGGGCCACGGTATCTCTTTCGAACAACCCGCGACCCCGGGAACTAACCCTGAAATATTAAAAAGAAAATCAGCTGTTCTCTACATGTCTACGCGATGAAATTGTACGAGACTGCAGATTTTTTTTTTCATATTTCAGGGTTCTAATTCCACGGTAAAAGTTGTTCATTTTCATGATTACTACACTCAGTTAAAGTATGTCCCTCGTACCTAACAGCCTGTGTAATACAAACACATCTAAAGGAAGAAAGAGGTATCTGGTTCAGTCTGTGGAGACATAGCCTTTGCACCACAAAAGGTGGAGTAGAAACGGTTTTGATATAATGTTGCTTAGGTATGCCTAATACTAATCCAAATTTTCGACCTTGGCGTGGGAAGGCGCGACCCGCCATCTTGAATTAAGGTGCCAAAATTTTTTTTTTAAATTTAGCCTCAAAAATTGACTTTATGACAAAAGTGTCTATAAAAGTATAAAATCTATCTATATATAAATAAAAAGAGAAGTCCTGACTGACCAACTGACCGACTCATCAACGCCCAGCCCAAACCCTTAGACTTAGAAAGCTGAAATTTTGCACAGAGGTTCCTTTTATAATGTAGACAAGGAATAAGGAAGGAATTTCTGGTAGGTAGTACGATCCCGTGGGATATTTTCTTTCCGACATCCACGCGTGCGAAGCCGCTGACGAAAGCTACTTTATTACAATTATTGATTTTTACTAGGCATCCATAACTAAGCAATATAATGTCAAAATCGTTTCTACTCCACTTTTTGTAGAGCAACAATACCTACACAAATCGTGTAACTGTGTTGTGGAGGTCATAAAAGCAGTCGGTTCATCTAAAATACTAGTTTTCTACTGGATCCGGTTAGACTGGAAGCTGACCCCAATGTAGTTGGCAAAAGGCCATGACATATAAATAAAAAATACAGATAAAAATAAGGTACAGATATAAATATTGAAATTTTACATTAATGTCTGTAGGGTGGTCTAGCAGAGATACTTCGCTCATTCGGTCAATTAAGTACTTACAGAAAAACACAGTGCAGCTTTGCCAGACTAGGGAATTAAACCCAGAATCTGAACTGCCAAAGCTGTTGAGCGTGGGTTCAGCAGTCTCACTAATGACAACTAGGCCAATGAGCAAAGCAAGATCAAGCCATTTTTATTTTTGCTTCTTTAACATCTTCCTGCCTTTGTCCCTTAATAGGTACGTGGGGTCGGCGCAACACTTTTTCTTCTCCCATTCTCCCCTGTCAACCGTCACGCTATCATTCACTCTCTTCTCTTTCATATCATTCCTCACACAATTCATCCTTGGTTTCTTTGGCCTTCCTCTCATCTCCATCCATCAATACTAAATTTTATATTCATCACTCTTTTAGTCATATACGTTTCCTTCCTCCTCATTACATGCCCTTATCAAGCCAAACGAATTCCTCTTAAGGTTGATGCGCCAAGGTAGCCCGCGAAATTCAAAATTTCTTACGTTTTTTGCAATTTGTAGGTCAGTGTGAGCTTGTATGTTGATTAAAATATGATTCGCGGGCGTAGCTAATATGGCTTTACAGAATTATAATCATTAGAATCAGCAATACAACTCCATACGTTAGCATTTATCTCAAATCTAGCGATTTCATGAAATCATGAGGTTTGAGATAAATGCTAACTTATGGAGTGGTATTGCTGATTCTAATGATTATAATTCTGTAAAGCCATATTAGCTACGGCCGCGAATCATATTTTAATCAACATACAAGCTCACACTGACCTACAAATTGCAAAAAACTTAAGAAATTTTGAATTTCGCGGGCTACCCTGGAGCTTTCGCCTTAACTTTTCTGTCACTGACGCCACTTTTATATTTCCCCTTCAACTCATTTCTTACTTTATTAATTTTGGTCACTCCACACATCCATCTCAACCATTCTCATCTCCGCTGCATGCAATCTTTTTTCATCCGTCTTCTTCTAAATCTTGGAAATCATCATCTGACTAGCCTTTTCACAACAATGCTGTGATCAGCTTCCAGTCTAACCGGATGCATCTGAATACCAGTATTTTACATGAGCGACTGTCTATCTGTCCGCCATAATCCAGTTACTGGGTATCTCTTGGTAAGACTTGTAAATAGAAAAAGCAGTTTCCTTAAAAAAACACTTATCGAAATTGTAATCCTTTCACAGTATACGAGATTATCATTTCTCAGTATTTCCTGAGGTTTGCAAACAGTTTAATATCTGCTTCCGCTGATATGAGGAAATCTTTAGAATTTAACCGTTTTAATTAAAGATAGAGGATAAGGTTCCGTATGTTATTGTATGGGTATGAAGAAGCTTCCATAACTGACAAATAGTAAATCATTTATTTGCTTAAGACGGGTTCAGAGGATGTTATAAAATGTTTATAAGGTACAGTGTATTACAACCATGTGAGGTGTGCAAATATTTAGGAACATTATGACAAAATTATTCTTATTCATTGCAGGCAGTAAATTTCGTTACAAATCAATTAAATCTCAACTAATAAATTATAACAGTATTGGTGCCGATTGTCACAAATGCCTCTAAACTAGACTAAAAGTTTATTCCTGTCAAATGACGATTTCCCATTCTGAAATTGATTAAAGTGACACAACTTAACTAAATTTTAGTTTGACAGCACTAAGATTGTACTGAGTCTTTAATTTAGTGTAAATGGCAATTTTGCTATTCTTAATTATTATCCTAAAATTTTGATTGGCAAACTAAATCAGACTATTTTTAATCGCGATTAAAAAGGTGTAGAATAAAATTAGTTGTCATGAACTAAAATTCACACCAACACCTTGACTTCAAGTGTAAAAACAGTACTGTATTTTTTTTCTTTTCCTTATATCTCAAAAACGGTGTGGCCTATCGCAAAAATAATGATTTGGCCCCCTTTATAAAACCCTTAAATCCCTAAACCTCAACACGTAGGTACCAAAAAAAAATCCACAAAGAACGCGTTGAAACTCCCCTCCCTGCCCCCCTCCAGCTCTAAAAAATATCTGACACGGTAACGGCGGCGATGTCGGATTGTCGATGAACAAAATATGACAAGCCTTCTCACTTTTCATAGTGATTTCGTTAGTTCCAATTAAAGCCACCTGTGTCAAATATACTACGGGCACTATACCACGCGGAGTCCCGATTTTAGTTTTGTCAAACTCGATTTTAGTTGTGTCAAAATTGTTTTTTTAGATGTTTTTTTTTGCAGAATATAGGCTATGTTTGTCATAGCCAAAAGTACGGAATTTTAGTGATAGTTTAGTTAGTTTAGTTCGGTGCTCAAGCTATATATTTCCAGTTTACACTGACCTCTCATTGTAAGGAAATCCTATACAATGCGAGATCAGCTTATACCGGAAATGTATAGCTTGGTAGCCGTGCGTACAAGAGAATCGGCACCAATGTCAAGCAAATTAATAATGTCAAAGTAATTTATAAGTCAGTCAGAGAGTGCTTTGCTGTAGCTCACTGAAATATACTATAGTTGTTAGACTTTTGGTCTTCAGATACCGAGTCGACTGATAAAGATCTACAAATGACAGCCACGTTCCGCCGAACAACGGCTAAACGTGCTTTCCGAAGCACAGAGGGGTCTCAGGTATCGGTACAAAATGGATGGTCACCTATCCACGTACAAAACGTAGCAAGCAGAACTTAACTTTGTTCTATCGATCCATCCATATCTGACTTACGGCTCGATCGTTAAGGTTGATGCGCCAGGGTAGCCCGCGAAATTCAAAATTTCCTACGTTTTTTGCAATTTGTAGGTCAGTGTGAGCTTGTATCAATCTGCCTAGCCTTTTCCCAACTATGTTGGGGTCGGCTTCCAGTCTAACCGGATGCAGCTGAATACCAGTATTTTACATGGAGCGACTGCCTATCTGACCTCCACAACCCAGTTACTGGGTAATACGATACCCCTTGGTAAGACTGGTTGTCAGACTTTTGGGCTTCTGACGACCCGTAACGACTGTCAAAGATCCACGAATAACAGCCGGGACCAACGGCTTAACGTGCTTTCCGAGGCACGGAGGAATCTCGATATGTAAAGATGGTCACCCATCCACTGACCAACCCCGGCAAGCGTAGCTTAACCTGATGGATCGACCCGTGCGGCTGTTATTACTTAGCCACGAGCTCCTCGTGTGTGAGCTTGTATGTTGATTAAAATATGATTCGCGGCCGTAGCTAATATGGCTTTACAGAATTATAATCATTAGAATCAGCAATACAACTCCATAAGTTAGCATTTATCTCAAACATCATGATTTCATGAAATCGCTAGATTTGAGGTAAATGCTAACTTATGGAGTTGTATTGCTGATTCTAATGGTTATAATTCTGTAAAGCCATAATAGCTACGGCCGCGAATCATATTTTAATCAACATACAAGCTCACACTGACCTACAAATTGCAAAAAACTTAAGAAATTTTGAATTTCGCGGGCTACCCTGGCGCATCAACCTTAAATGTTCAAATCTATAATAATAAATGTGCCTCGGAGAACACGTGGTCCCAGCTGTCATTCTTGGATTCTTTGAAAATAAAAACCTAAAATTCAAACCCAAACGGCCTTATTACAAAACGAGGTTTTTCTTCTGTCATGGTTTAAATCATTGAGCCAGTTTTTGTAATAAGAACCTAGTTGTGATAGAAATACAGTTCTTTATACAAAACTGACAACTTAGTCCGGTACTAAGTTGACAGTTTTGTAAAACTGACAACTGAATGTGTCGGAATAAAGTTCAAAATTCAAAAAAGGGTCTATGGTTTAAACCTGGGTTGAAGATGAACCTTGTTTTGTAATAAGGCGGAAAGTAAATAAATAAATAAATAAATAAATATCCTTGGACAGTTCACACAACGCCATCTAGTCCCAAGCTAAGCAACCTAATGCTTGTGTTATGGTAACGAGATGGCTGATAAACTACTTATATACATTTTTTTTTTGTAAATACATACATATTATAGATAGAAAAACACCCAGACTCGGAACAACTACTTGTAGGTCATACAAATATTTGTTCCGTGCGGGAATCGAACCCGCGACATGCTACGCAGCAGTCAATCGCTCAACCACTGCGCCAACCGTGTCGTCAAGTGTTTTTTTTTATTATTTATTTCAACTAAAGTTACACAAGAGTATTTTAAAAATCTTCTGCCAAACTGCAGGACAGTTTGTCGGCAGTGTTCTCGTGGACACAGCTCTTAAGTTTTCTTAACACTAATGCATCATTATAAAAGGTAAAAGGTAAGGGGACACATAGTTTTATTACTTACATAGACGTACGCATCACACCACACCCAACTTCACACAGCTCGAGTATCCGTACATTTGTAGTTTCTATACCTCGGCTATATCGACTTGCCCTCCATCCCGTGTTTTGCAGAACGTTGAACATACGAAAATGGTGCATGTCATCATAGACTACTATGGACTACTATATATAAATGCATGTCATCTGCTACTTACTCAGCCCTAATTTATTTGGCCTGGCCCCCTGGATATTATTTTTTTAATGCAAGTTGAAATTAAGATTTAAGTATTTTTTACATCTTTCTGTAAGTTTGAGGACTCATAACTTTTTTTCTAGCTAACATCTGAATAAAGCAATACTTTTATAAGAATCTGCCAACGATAAAAATTAAAAAAAAAACAAAACATTGCCTATTTTACCCATTTTTTAAAATAAAAATTACACTTTAAAGTTAAGAAAGTGGAAAACTAGAAGAAAGCAAAAAAAAAAATTTTTTTTTAAATATCCAGGGGCCAGGGCCGACTAAATTAGGGCTGAGTAAGTAGCAGATGACCCCACCTATCCATCATTTTCGTATGTTCAACGTTCTGCCAAACACCCCGTATACAGGGTGTAAGGGACAGCCCTCCGCAAACTGATAGGGTGAATTCAGTATGTTATTCTAAGATGACCGGTACATGAATTTTTTTCAGGAACGTTAAGGGAATCCAATAAACCTGATTTGTTTGTGTTTTTGTGCACAAATCGGAGTGTCTATTACTGGTTGGGAGGGGTAGGTAATAGGTATGCGGTGAGTTCGATGAACTCTGTAGCTAGACAGAAAGTGAACAGCTGATTTCACGCATCGTTGGTTAGAGTATTTCAACATCCATTGCTGGTTTTTTTTTTTGCTGTTTTTTTTTTGTAGTTTTTTTTACATAAATGGAGTGCTGCGAACACACAATGCAATTTTACATTGAAATAATGAAAATGTAACTGAAAAAAAATTGGAAAAATGAAAATTTTCCTGAGAAAATTTCCGGTGTAATATGATTCAAAATGAGGAGCTGAATGCACCCTGTTAGTTTGCGGAGGGCTGTCCCTTACACCCTGTATTATAAATAATGTATTTTTATTATTCAATGATACGTACTTAGGTACGATCATGGGTTTTAGGTAGGATCGCTTTTAGCGATAAGACCGCCCATTGTGTCACCCTATGTAAAATTTCAACATTTACATCTGTAATTTTTATGGTGTGCATAATAAAGAGTATTCTATCTATCTATCTATCTAAATATCATAACAACTTAAAATAAGAATGAGCCTATAATGAGTAATATTCCGTTACGTGTAAAAATAATACAATAGGTAGATTGGAAGACGCCGTAATAATAGAAAAACAGTAGGCAAGATTAACCCTATCTAATCTAGCATCACATCAAGATAATCTAATCATAACAAAGATCAGCGTTTTTCCTTGTAACCCGCGGAACCCGCAAACATTATCACATGTGTTTACAACTACATCGATTGTTCCTTAATCACTAATTATCTTGGATTACCGAATGATATGGAGTATAAAATATATTTCATTATTCACAATCACTGCATAACTAAAGTGGTCTTGTGACTGTGTGTGCAAAAACAACTTAGAAAACCAAAATAAAGGAATGTTAAGTAAGTCCTATTTTATATATTTCGTCCAAAAAATTATTTGGTTGCGGCTGTCATTCGTAGATTCTGACCTCTATAACACCGTTACTGGGTAATAACAAGAGATCGGATAATTGGATGCATATTTATCTATAATTAATTTTTGGCTAAGAAACAGAGAAGCGGCTTCTTAATTATTTTTTTCTTAATATAATTCCCGGGATTCCAGAAAATCCGGGAATGCACAACTAATCGGATACAGGGTTTGGAAACGAATTCCATTCCATTCAAGCCAACACCTCAACTTTAGGTAAATAATTATGCATCCGATTATCTGATCTCTAGTAATATCATACCTTATGGTAAGACTTAGTAGTACTCATAAGTACGGAAACCAATAAGAAAGTTAGTATTTTAATAAAAATTAAAATAACTTATTGCAACATTATTAAATGACGTCAAAATAATTAATTATATCGAAGATATTTCTAAGATAATAATATGAAAACTTATAAATACTGATTCACTGTAATCTACGCATATTAAAATTTTGATTAACGCACGTCAATGCTTAGTTGTAACTTTTAAAATAATTAGCTTGTAAACAATAATAATTTTGTTAAAGTTCGCATTTTCTCATTCAATAGTAAAGTTCACACCAGAGCAATATTTGATCATTTCATTTAGTTAATATACCTACAAATTAATCAAAACAGTAAATTAAGGCCGTACCTTGAAAATTAAAATAGTAGTTTGATGGGCGTGGCTTACATCACCCGTACTCGGGTAGAGGGGGTTCCTTCTTCCGTGGTCGGTCGGTTGCCGCCACAAACTTATGTGAATCAGAGTGGCCAAAAATGGAACTAACGAAATCACTGACAAATATTTCACAGCTTACTAGGTACATATTTCAAAAGTTATATAGTTAGTTATAAACCAGTAATTACTTTCCTGTAAAACCTAGCTTCTTGCCAAATTTCATAATTCTAGGTCAACGGGAAGTACCCTATATAGGTTTTGATTTACTTGCGAGCATCAAAATATGTCGCATATATGCCCCTATTTTTTTTATTGCGTTGACTTAAAGCTTGATTTTTTTAGAACTCCAAGGGACCATAGACGTATTTGATATTAATTTCAACTTGATGCCTTCACGCGTTCCTGAGAAAAAGGGTCTTGACAGACAGACGGACAATGAAGTGATCTTATAAGGGTTCCGTTTTTTTCCTTTGGAGGTATAGAACTCTAAAAATAGCAAGTGTTGGTATGAACATTAATGGAATGTTAACTTGGCACATCAGAATAATAAACTTAAAAGAAAACTTGAATGTGAAAAAATTTACCAAAATATATTATAAAACGCCACGATAACTGAACGCCCGGCAGCTCAGTAACGTAGCATATCTTTCCTTTATAATATCATCGATTCTAGCCATGGTATCTTTCACACAGTCCGTCCATAATTTCTTTCTTTCTTTGGTCATCCCCTACTCTTAAATATATCTATCCTCATGCATACTAAACAATAATATGTGATTTATATTAGATATGTCATACCTATAATGATAATAATAACTAACGTAAACTTAGTCTAACACCAATCAATTAAAAAACAAAATGGCGTTAAATTTGATTATTTATAATCTTTTGCACGTATTAAAATTTTATCGTACGACACCGTCTGATGTTGTAGATTTAAAAGATTAATTATAATCAATTTCATTAACGTTATAATTTTAAACAAGGAGTCATTACCATGGTCATTATTTATGTACGCTTTGTCACGTGAATTTGGTAGTTATACAAGGTTGATATGAGTGAGAGGCATTAAATTAAACCACATAGACCTTGTATAATTTTCAGCCTCTACATTAAAAACCGGACAAGTGCGTGTCAGACCACGCACAATGAAGGGTTCCTAGTTGAAAATAATTTAATCTCAAAAACATTTTTTTTGTGCGATAAAATTACAAATGAACAAATTGTGGACTTTTTCCTTTATTTGTACTGTTAGACCTTGCTTCTTGCCAAATTTAATGATTCTAAGACAACGGGAAGTACCCTATAGGTTTTGATTTACTTGCGAATATCAAAATATGTCGCATGAATGGCCGTATTTTTTATTGCGTTGACTTAGAAGCTTAATTTTTTTAAGACTCCAAGGGACCATAGACTTACGTATTTGATATTAATTTCAACTTGATACCTCCACGCGTTCAAAATCTGATAAATAGGTAATTGTTTAGTCATAGGATTATTTTTTAGTTTTTTCTTGGTTGAAACACGATGTATCTGCCCTAACAGCTGACTAAGTACCTACGCATATTTATCGAGGGTCATATACCTTAAAACGACAGAACTTTTTACGCTACGTGTCCGTTTTGTTACGTAAGGATGTTTACATTTTAATTCGATTACTAAGCTATTTTATTTGTTCGATAAAAGTTTTTTCTTATTTTTCTCCTAACCTTTTTTTTAATAGTTCCGAGCACTATGCACCTATAGTATATGTGGTTTAATTTAATGCCTCTCGCTCATATCAATCTTGTATGTAAGTCTCAATCGTAGGGGCCTCGTGGCAATATATTGTTCGTCGATGGGTGACCATCCATTACATATCAAGACTCCTCCGTGCCTCAGAAAGCATGTTAAACCATTGGTCCCGGCTGACATTTGTACATCGTTCACAGTCGTGACTGGTAGTCAGAAGCCCAAAAGTCCAACAACCAGGCTTATAGTAAGTATTACCCAGTAGGTAACTAGGTTGTGGAGGTCAGATAAGCAGGCCTTGTTAAATACTGCAATTCAGCTGCGCTTGATTAGACTAGCAGCCGACTTCAACATAGTTGGGAAAGGTTAAGCACACAAATGCTCAGAGGCCTCAGGCATTTTGTACCAGTTGAACTTGGACTAATCTACTCATTTCTTTCAGAAACCCTTCTCTTCCTGACGGCGCTTGCGCTAGTCCAGGCTCGTCCCAGCGATGACGTAGACCCGACCAATGCCAGGTTATACGAGTTCCACGAGGACTGTCCCCCTTCAGAGGTCCACTTCCTGCTTCCTCACGAATATGACTGCACAAAGTTCTACTACTGTGAATATGGCTTGAAATGGATCGAACCAAGGAACTGCGCCCCTGGGACTGAGTTTAATGCTGCAATCCAGGTTACCTTTTTTCTTTTCTTAAAACCTTATGGATAGCTTATGCCTAACAATATTGGCAAGTCAGCGAGGCGAAGGAGAAGGAATGCGCTGGACGAGAATTCAAATATGCATATTAAATGAACTGCAAGAAAATAGAAATATTGCAGAAGGTAGGAAAACATAGAACTGGTTGTTCAAAATCAAGATGTCAAAAATCGTCCCCCATCGAATCGGACCCCAGTGGTCCTATCGGCTCCCGACGTTAAGTTTACTGTTTTTGTATTCATAAACTATATCTTTACTGCTCTCACTAGCACAAAGTGTAGGGAAAAAACTATGGATGGCATACCGTCCATGTCAAGTCTCTAAAACAAACCAACAACGTTAACACCCAGAAATAAGCGAGCGAAAGCGAGACCAAGCTCACAAAAAAAAAAAAAAAAACAAAATGGCCGTCACAGTGCAAAGGATATTTTGTGTGGAGATCTAATTTATAATACATACAAACATTATAACTGCAAAAGTAACTCTGTCTATATGTCTATCTATCAGCTTTTTACGCCTAAAATATTGAAAAGACAGCAAAATTGAACAATTGAATTAATTAATTAATTGAATTAATTGAATTTGACAGATAGGTATCTGGTAAAGGACATATGTTACTTTTCATCCTGGATCACAAACGGAGTCGCGGGCAACAGCTAGTCCTTTATAAAAAAGACAATTGTAATCTTTATCAAATTTCTAAAATATCTGAATATCATAAATAATTTTATTATTTATTCCACAGGTTTGTGTTCATCCAGCGAATTCAGGATGCACTTTACCAGGATTCTCCACCACACCAGCATCAGGAACAACATCAACAGAAGGAACAGTTGCGCCAACCGTAGGAACAACTGTACCTCCAACAATTGCACCCACTCCTGAGGCAACAGTTCCTGCAGTTACAACTCCTGAACCAACAACACCTGAAGTTGTAACTCCTGCACCAACTCCTGAACCAACAACACCTGAAGTTGTAACTCCTGCACCAACTCCTGAACCAACAACACCTGAAGTTGTAACTCCTGCACCAACTCCTGAACCAACAACACCTGAAGTTGTAACTCCTGAACCAACAACATCTGAAGTTATAACTCAAACAACTCCTGAAGTTGCAACACCTGAACCAACCGTTGGAACTACCGAACTTCCTTCTAATACAGAAGGCCCCGTGAATCCAACAGCAGCACCCACGGCTGCACCTTCAACCTCAGGTAGAGACTTTTCAAATCAATAACGTAATATCATCAGGCCTTTTTTTTTTTTTTTTTTGAGGGGGGGAAATCATCAAATAACTTCTCCCGCTCTGGGTGGAGCGGGAGGGCGTGTCAGACTTTTACTGACTAAAACCCACCCGTGTTCCTTCAGTTGCCTATGCCAGGGCCGCGGTAACCCTTTCAGACAACCCGCGACCCAATATCATCAGGCCTGAATTCCCTTGGATGGAAGTGTGAATAGACTATTCTTTTTTAGGGTTCCATACCTCAAAAGGAAACAACGGAACCCTTATAGGATCACTTCGTTGTCCAACTAGAAATATTTAGCTAGATTTCTTATTAGCATCTTCTTTCTATCCCAATTCATTTGTGGTCGGCGCAGCACGTCTTCTTCTTCTATAATTAATAGACTAGACCAGACCAGTGGGGTAATATTGCGTAACACATAAAATGACAATAATTGTCAGTCTCTTTAATTTTGACAGTTCAGCTATTTTCATTGAGTTATTATGTTATTGAGAAAATCATTCATTTTGGGCTAATTATATGAAAGTTATATTACAGTAGAAAATATTATTCTTTTCACTTTTCACTATGGGACCAAATCTGTAGATATCCATTCCCTGCTCTGTTATACGAGTTTGATTTAATAAAATATATTGAAAATACAATTTTCAGTATGTTTTAATTAAATAATAAAGAATAATAGTAAAAAAAGTAAAAGAACAATAAATAAACAGAGATAATACAGACAGATAATATAGTATTCTTCCAAACTATACATTAATAAATTTGAGTTTTCATTCCAAATCCTTGGATTTTGCTTAAATATGTTACGCAGTTAGAGCTGCAGAACTTAAATTTGTTACCTTTTATTGTGTTCTCCATTCAAATAAAACCCTTCTTCTCTTTCACAGCTCCTGCTTCAACAGCTGACCCTGATGACTGCGAAACCTTAGACAATGGTTGCCCTGCTGACTTTGGCATTCACAAGCTTCTTCCTCACGAAGAGTACTGCCACAAGTTCTACTACTGTGACAAGGGTGAGCTGGTTTTAAGGTACTGCGCGCCTGGAACCTACTTCAACCCTAAACTCGAGGTTAGTAACGGAAACTTTATTATTCAAAAATTATTCATTAGAGACTATGAAACAACTCACAATCGCTGTCAAAGCATATTTCTATAACGTACGAGCTTTTCGATAGGTTATAACAACGTGAAATTTATTTTAATTTTCCATCATCGTTATCTCTGATACGATGTCAATTTTGTCTACATCGATCCTCAGATAGCCATTCCAACGTTAAAGGTTACTCAAGACAGCCATCACAAATGCCCTTGACCATTTCATGGTTTGAGCTGCTACAAACTCCACAGCAGTGCCTTTCTTATGATGTTCTAAAATTGGTCTTACTAACGGGTATCATGTTACCCAGTAATTGGGTTATGGAGATCAGATAATAAGTCGTTCCATGTACTAGTATTTAGCTACATCAGGTTAGACTGGAAGACGACCCCAAAGTTGGGAAAAGCAGATGATGATACACGAGAATAGATCATGCTGTTGTGAAAAGATAAACCAGTCATCAAGGTCAGGGAAGGACCATAAAAGATACAGGAGGAGGGGAGCAGTCAGGAGGGATTCTACCTAAGCTTCATGATTTGTGAAATCTTTGTAATCTAGTCGATCTTCATAATTATAACTATCTTACTAAACAACAAACAAGATGCTCATCAATTTTAGCCACTTCTAATTAATTAATCAATTACTGATAAAAAAAAACATCAACTTACTATTTTTATGATACATCCGGCCTTGTGACAAAAAAAAATCTACTATTATCATTTTTTATGGATTAAGTACTCGTAGAATTTTATTACTTCATTATAAAAGATTAGTAAAGGATAAATAAGTAAGGTTAGATTTAAACGGGGGAGCCCTGTTGATTGTACTACCTTGAACCACTTCATTTGATAAAGGTTATAAAAAATGTAAAAAATAGTAGGTAGCTATATACAGAACATATTATTTAGATTTGTGAACAATGGAAACCATAATGGTGGCTACTATATTATTACTAAAGATGTAAGGGATAAAATATATAGGAGATGAGCCCTACATAACTATCTTCTTGTCAGTCAATCATATCACAGATACCTACTACAATAATACGTACGCTACAGCCCACTTTCTCTTTCACTAAGCATTCGTTGCAACTGTCATCAGCAATAAATTTTAAAGGGAAGATGAAACTGTTGAACATTGTAGGTGAAATAAATGAGTCGACAATTTCATAGACCGAAAAAATTTAAAATAATCATTATGATATTTAAAAAAAAAAGCATCTGTACTTATGGTAGAAGAAGAATAGCACAGACCAGGGCAGCACTGCATGGCATGACAAAAAGGAAGAGGCTTATATTCGGCAGTGTGTGGAACAAGGCTGCAAATAATGATGATGATAATAAAACAGAATATTTGAATAACATTATTTAAAAAATTCTTAAACTAAACATAGATACTCATTAACCTAACCAAACTCTCCCTCTTTTAAAGGTCTGCGACTGGCCCCACAACGTAGACTGCGTTAACGATGGCTCCTACGAGTACCCTACTACCTCCGCTCCCGCAACTCAACCTCCATCTCCCCCCGGAGAAGGAGACAATGACATCGGCGATACCTTGGACAACGGCTGTCCCGCTGATTTTGACGTACATCACCTTCTTCCTCATGAAACTGAGTGCAACAAATTCTACTACTGCGTTTTCGGTGAAAAGGTCGAAAGGAGCTGTGCTCCCGGAACGTACTTCAACTATGAGATCCAGGTCAGTTTGTCGTTTAAATATGCGTTGCGTAAGAAATTACCGAAGCATTTTATGACTGTTTATTTGTGTGTTGAATGTTAAAAGAATATTAATGCTGATATTAGACGCTTCCCGAGTTTTACTCCACGTTCATAGGACACCTACAAAATTGTGTAGAAATGAATGTGATCGTTTCTGTTAAAATCAGCCCTATCTGAAAACTGTGAAATTAGCCCTTATTGTTGATGAGGCATTGTATGATAAGTTATGTTTATAGTTTTTGTTGTAGCAACCTCTATATTGGACCTTCTTTTTAAATTATTCCGTCGAATAAATCTGCTTCTTTTGCATTCTTATAGTTTGAGTTTTCAAAATGAAATAGTGCTGTTTACTTTGCAAAATCTGTTCCTAAAATTCACCTTAATACCGTTGACTTTACCTCATCAACAGTACTAAATCATGTGTTATTTATTAATAGTTTTGTTATGATCCAAAAATCTTTGGATAATTTGAAATAGATGAATACAATTAATCAAACATGACTTTTTATCCATTACCTTATTCGTTTGCGTAGTTTTTACTTTTCTAATCGTAGGTATATAAGAAAAGTTACAAGATATTTTAAAATGTTTTTTCATAGCCACTCAATCGTTACGGGTAGTCAGAAACCTATGTCTGACAACAGTCTTACCAAGGGGTATCTGTTACCCAGTAACTGGGTTGTGGAGGTCAAATAGGCTGTCACTCCATGTAATAATAATAATAAATAATAATAAAATTTATTTATTTCCAAAAAAGAGAAGGTTACAGACTTATAAATATAAAGCTTGGTTAACAAAAAGGTAGTGGTAGGAAGCAAGTACTGAGGAATAAGCTATGTTGCAGAAATCTGTAAACAATAATTGGTGAGCCCTGCCTCTTAAACTAGGCTCTAGGCTCTTTAACTACTATGTAAAATGCTGGTATTCAGCTGCATCTAGTAAGACTGGAAGCCGACCCCAACATGGTTGGGAAAAGGCTCGGCAGATTGATTGCCAAACTTGTGTAGGTGATAAAAATGGAAACAAAACGCAATTTAAAAAAAAATACATTATTTGATTATCTCCTTATAAAAATAATTCAATGTTTCGATAATGACTGATATGGTATCATATTGTATTGATTTTGTTCTGCGCATAGACCAAGTCATAAACTAAATATTTTATTAAACGAATATGTTTTTAATTCTTAGCTTAATTTGAGTAAAATGCACTAATCTAATAGCTTTACAAGAACTAGCTAGAATATCAGAATTTTGAATTTTGTTGACCAAAATAATTTGTTTAATCACTTCCCAATTTCAAGCAATAAAGCCAAGATGACATAATATAATATTTATAATTTTCTTGAAATTCCATTATTATTATAGTGATTATTGTTGCTATAAAGCTTTATATCGCAGGTGACAGCCAACACCTTTCAATGCAAAATATGACACATGTAACTGACGTTAAAAATAATTAAATCTACAACAAATAAAAAACAACCAACGTTAATTAGGGTAAATCAAATCAATCTGTGATCAACAGGAAATAACACTAAAAATGATTTTCAGCACAATTTACTACGTCGACTTAAATAAGACAAAGTGGTTTTTAAAATGACAATGGGCAAAAATGTTCATTGGATCTATATGAGTGAATATCAAAAAAATTGTACAAAAGAAAAAAGCTCGGTGACCTCATTACTAATACGGGCGTAAAAAATCCTGTAGTGAATAACTAAGCCCTATTTTTTTTTAGGGCGCTTTATCATTCATGCTTTCGTATATAAATATCAGATGAACTGAATTAGGCTAAAGAAATAAAATAAAAACCAAGGCTAATGATGTGGAGATTTTTTTTTGTAATACAAAATTTTAAAATTGGCACGTGGAGACACCACGTGCCAATTTTAAAAGAAAAAATTATTATTTTTTAATAATCGAACTAACACAGATTTCTTTAATAAAATAATTTCTTTAAAAATCCATATATGGATTTTTAATAATCACAATAAATGGATTTTTAAAAATCAGGGCAATTAATCGATAAAGAATTATGACTACTAGTCTTAATACAATTGTTCATGGATTTATCGCGTTAATTTCTAGGATAGATATAGTCAGGGTAGTAAAATTGATGATAGAAAATATAATAAAAGTAGGAAATAAAATTAAATTCAAATAGCTGGCGATAAAACACGGATTCGCGGTAGATAACGAAATAACTTCGAAACAAAGAAAATAAGTAGGTGAATAGATAAAGGGATTAAATCAAAAGTTGGAGTATGACGTCGGTACTGAAATATTGGATGATTAATATTGATAATTTGTAAAATAGTCAACAAGTACTGGAAATAACGATGATGTCATATTGACGATAAATGACGATCATACTACTAAATACAGGAACTAGGAAAATATAGCCGAACCTCGAATTATTTTCTCATTTTTGACAACAATTCCCTCAAAGTTGAAACTTCACTAGAAACTATCTAATAGTCATAGTAGACAGCAAAATTTGTTGTCTAACGTCGTTGAAAAACTATAGGGCATAATTATCTAATATGACTATTTTATTTAGTTATTAGGGTTCCGTACCTCAAAAGGAAAAAACGGAACCCTTATAGGATCACTTCGTTGTCCGTCTGTCTGTCTGTCAGTCTGTCAAGACCCTTTTTCTCAGGAACGCGTAGAGGTATCAAAATAAAATTAATATAAAATACGTAAGTCTGTGGTCCCTTTGATCTCTGAAAAAATCAAGCTTCTAAGTCAACGCAATAAAAAATACGGCCATTTAAGCGCCATATTTTGATACTCGCAAGTTAATCAAAACCTATAGAGTACTTCCCGTTGCCCTAGAATCATGAAATTTAGCAAGAAGCAAGGTCTTACAGCACAAGTAAAGGAAAAAGTCCGAAAATTGTTCATTTGTAATTTTTTCACACAAAAAAATATTTTCAAGTCTGTCAGCCTGTAAAACCCTTTTTCTCAGAAACGCGAGGAGGTATCAAATTGAAATAAATAACAAATATGTAAGTCTATAGTCCCTTGCAGCTCTAAAAAAATCAAGCTTCTAAGTCAACGCAATAAAAAAATACAGCCATTTAAGCGCCATATTTTGATACTCGCACGAAAAGCAAAACCTATAGGGTACTTCCCGTTATCCTAGAATCATGAAATTTAGCAAGAAGCAAGGTCTTATAGCATAAGTAAAGGAAAAAGTCCGAAAATTATTAATTTGTAATTATTTCACACAAAAAAATATTTTCAAGTCTGTCAGCCTGTAAGACCCTTTTTCTCAGAAACGGGAAGAGGTATCAAGTTGAAATAAATAACAAATATGTAAATGTATAGTCCCTTGCAGCCCTAAATCAAGCTTCTAAGTCATCGCGATAAAAAAATACGGCCATATATACGACATATTTTGATACTCGCAAAAATAAATCAAAACCTACGGGGTACTTCCCGTTAACCTAGAATCATGACATTTGGCAAGAATCAAGGTCTCACAGCACAAGTAAAAGAAAAAGTCTGAAAATGATTAATTTGTAGTTTTATCACACACAAATTTTTGTTTTTTTTGGGTAACAATGTTGAAGTTTTTGGGATAAATTATAATTTTCAACTACAGAACCCTTTATTGTGCGTGGTCCGACACGCACTTGGCCGGTTTTTTTTTATACTTGAATGATGTGCAAGCGAAATTAAACCTGGTGACAAGCAGTTAAGAGGTCGACTATAACTACTTTTTAATGGAAGTTGTAAAACAAAATTCGATCTTTATGAGCACTCGTAATCTATACTTATCTAATAATAAATTTTAAAATGGTAAAATTTGTGATTTCGTATGTAGGGGGTAATCTTCGGAACTGCTGCTCCGATTCCGAAAATTCTTTCAGTAATAGGAAGCTACAGTATTGCCGAGTGTCTTAGGAGATACTAGGCTTTTTTCAGCGGCTTCGCCCGCGTGGATGGCGGAAATTATCCCTCATTTATCCTGGATAAAAATTTGCAGTTGTGCTATTCCATACTATAATCTATCTCTGTGCCAAATTTCATTCAGATCCGTTCTGCCATTCAGTAATGATTGAATAATAAACATCCATCCATCCAATATGTATATGATTTTGTGTTAAAACCAAATAAAACGCAGATAGAGTCGCAGGTAGAAGCTAGTTTTAGTAGTCATAGTCGTACTGAAACAAACTATTTTCAATTACCTAAACAGTAGTAAGATAAAAAAAAAACGGTTTTTGATAATATGACTGATGTTAGAGATAGGGTATTATCGCCTACCGGAAAATGTGTAGCTTATTACCTGCGTAGGTGACTTGATAAAAATTTACAAATTAAAGATAAATAATATTAATTACTCATTAACGATTTACAAGTGCCAATAAAAATGTCATTCTATTTAATCTGTTTTTAAATTTCACGTAAATTGATATAATTAACTCGCTTTTGCCCACGGTTTCGTCCGCGTGAAGGTTAGAAATTATCCCGGGACACACTATTCTATGTTCTAAACCAGGTCATGGTCTACCTGTGCGAGAAATTTCACCGAAATCCGTGAAAAGGTAACAGACAGACAGAGTTACTTTCGAATTTACAGGGTGTGAGTGTAAACAGTGGCAATAATTTAAGGGGTCATTGTACTCATCATTATGAACAACTTTTACTATGGGACTAAACCTGAAATCGCGAAAAAATACCGCTGTTCAGTACATTTATGTTCGCATAATTCGTTAAAATGTAGGGAACAGCCGATTTTTTTTTCTCGATTTCAGGTTTGGTCTCATAACAAAAGTTGTTCATAATGATGAGTACAATGGCCCCTTAAAAGATTGCCACTGTTTACACTTACACCCTGTATAAGTATGATTGTTGTTATTTTGCTCAAGGAATGTGATTGGTGGTTGATATTTTGATCAACCAATCACAAAAGGGATTTAGATTTCAAAAAAGATTGGTCAATCAATCAATATTTTGGTTAATAAAAAGAAATTTAAAAATGATCATGAGTTTTAATAAATATAATTACAAGACGCTGATCGAGTGTATTATAGGTATACCTCTGCCTAACCATTCTAGGATTACAGGCGTAATTTTAAGTGTATGTTTTAATAATAAAAGACAGAGTTTTTCATCTCTAATAAAGTAGCCCATCTTCCTTTTTAATTTATGAAAGAGATGGCAAAACATTTTTACATCCATCTCCTTCTTTCACCGACTTATATAATTATAAGTTCTGCTCATAATAATTACTTCGTCAGATAATGATTCAGATCGTAAGATACAATATCAAATGAAAGGAATAAAGTAATTGCTAAGATTTTAATCAATTTGATTGATTATTATTTTAAAACGATTGTATTTTGCCGATCTCAATCGCTCTTATTACAAAACGAGGCTTTTCTTCTGTCATAGTTTAAACCATCGAGCCAATTTTTGTAATAAGAACCTAGCTGTGATAGAAATACAGTTCTTTAAACCAAAGTGACAACTTAATGTGTCAGAATAAAGTTCGAAATTCAAAAAAGGGTCCATGGTTTAAACCTGGGTTTGAAAATGAACCATGTTTTGTGATAAGACGGTATGAATTTAGGAAGTGGCCGATCTATTCTGCTCAGCGTGAAAACATAGGTAAAATGAGAAAAAAAAAGTTGAAATGAGATTGAAGTTAGCTGTCAATAATGTCAAAACGTGAAATGACACATGAATGACAGTACACTTTGAGCTCACTTCACCTACCTATTGTTTTCACAGTGATATTTTTAGAGAATAGACCGGTTGGTATAAAGAATATTTTCCTGCCATCATATTCAGTTGATTTTCATATTAAAACTAATTGACTGTATAAAAAGGGTGACAACCTATATTTCTTCAAAGAAATTCTTAAAATTAAAACCATATTCAGGGCCTAGCATACCTCCGCCGTGAAACTGCAGTAGTTCATTCAATACAGTATTTTACTCTATATGAAAATAATCTAAAAATACATTATTTAGATAGCTTAGGCAAAAAGCAGTTGGAAAATGTTAGTTTTATTTCATAAAATAACAATACAAATTTTAAAATTCAATTCAAAGTATTAACGTTTTTTAATCTGTTTTCTAACACCATGAAAGTAGCCGCCATGTTACTACGTCACACGGCTCTGTAAATTAAAAAGTGTCAATGTCAACTGTCAACTGATCAGCGTTTAAAAAGTGTTTGTTTACTCAGCCAACTGACGTCATGACCACATAGTATGGTGTCTGTCCACTGCGAAATTTAAAAATTTAAAATTTAAATGCATTTTTATGGCACTTTTGACAAATTTTGTGTTTTTTTAGTGGCATAATCGCACTATAGAATCGAATTGAGAGACTTTGCAATAATGGGTGTAATACTCTATTAAACTAACTCGCATGATGCAGAACATTATGAGGTTTCGTGGTTTGGGGCGGAGGTGTGCTAAGGACCTCAATATTTAACTTGCATTTTTTAATTAAATTTCCAATTTTGTTTACTGATGTTGTATGGAGAACTTGATTTAGATGAACAAATTAATGATTCCATTCTAAAAATTTTCAAGTAAACCATAATATGATTTACTTGATTTTTTTTAAATTAATAAGAATTTTGAAAAGAAGAATAATATGTTAACAAAGATATCATATTATGATATCTCTGTTAACATTATTCTTCTTCTTTTTTTAATAGAAACCACCTTGAATTCGATCATTACAGGTTACTGGCCTGCATAACTTATGTTTCATTTTTCATTACATTTGTTTTAAGTAATATTATTATCAATTAGTTATCATAATAACTAGATCAAAGGAAAGTGTAGGATAGGGTAATAAAAGTAATTTTTGTTTATTTATTTGTGGAGCATACTGGTGTCCATAACACATAATTTTTTGTCCATGAAAAATCACAAAAATTAACATTGTACTAAAATTACTTTTGTCTCTTTCCAGGTTTGTGATTGGCCCTTCAATGTAAACTGTGTGTCAACCGGTACCACACCGGGTGGAGCTACAGACGACACTAGCAGCAGCGAAGAGATACCAAGCCCATCTGACCCAGTAAACCCGGAAGAACCAATTGAATGGGTGCCTCTTCCCAACGGTTGCCCAGCTGACTCCAACATCAACCATCTTCTTCCTCATGAATCTGACTGCGGCAAGTTCTACCATTGCGTTCACGGACAGACTCTTGTAAGAGACTGCCCTGCTGGAACTCATTTCAGCCCCAGCCAGCAGGTAAATATTTAAAATATAATAAAAATAAGATGGGTGACCATTTTTTTTATATCGAGATGATCATCCCCGCCTTGTCTCAGAAAGGACGTTAAGCCATCAGTCTCGATTGTCATTCCACATGACTTCATTACCGAGAATGTTATCAAGTATCGTGTTACCCATTAACTGGTTTTTAGAGGTCAGATAGGCAGACGATCCATGTAAAATAATGGTATTCAGCTGCATCCGGTTAGAGTAGAAGCCGACCACAACATACTAAATAAGTAGTAGTAGCAACTAAAAAGCTGTGAAACCCATTGCTTTTCCTAAAGACTTTTGTGGCATAGTGTACGTTCCTGTAAATAAAAGAGAGCATGAATCTAAATTATTTAAAACATTTAGAAGTAAGCGCAATAAAACATTAATTCCTTAAATAAACAACCGACCAATCAACTTTTAAAGTAGCAGAAGACACTATTGCTTCAAGACTTTATCTAAAAACTTCGAAATACATCAAAATGTAAGTTGTGGATTGAATCAGAGCTTATCATCAAATTTAAGTTAATAGTTTGCTTAGATTAATGACATAATTAATTTTAATAATTAGACAGTAATATACTAAACTTAACTATTTCGGGTGAACCCACAGTAGATTGTATTTTGAATTAAGAATTTTTACACATTTTATTTTATATTGTAACTTATATAAAACGAACTTTTAGAAAACAGTAGAACTGAAGTCGTGTTTGTTATTAATAAATGTAGTAAAACATTGGTACTCACTTTTTGAGACAATATTATCTGATGCATTGTAGGGCAGATTTCTTCCATGGCGTACCTGGATGACCTTTTGATCGATCAACAACCAATAATAAAACAACCAAATCTACTAACAAAAAAAACCAAATCAAATCAAACGACAAACAACAAACCTGTTTAATCTACTTACAAAAGACCTCTACACTCCTGCAAAGTAAAATCTAAACTAAATTATTGGGAATCGAGCACGACCTTATGCTTTGGTAAATTATTTATCATCTAATTGCGTCTGATAAGAATTCATATTTAAGTTAAGAATGCCATTAATAATTAGTGGAGATCTTTGTCGTTGATTTATGATAAGTATCTTTTGGTTTTCGGCGGAACCGCCAGCAAAAATATATAACCTAGTGCTGTAATCCTTCAAACAAATGAAAACTTAATAAATAATATTTTAACTAAACCATCGACAATTTTTTTCTCTTATGCCAAGTGGCAAATTGTCTATCAGCAATTGACAATTGTCAATTGTCTATTATCCGTTGCTTTATTGTTTCTCTATGCAAATCTTTGTATTGATTTTTATTTAGTAGGCACTGCTGGATATAGGCCTCCTCCAAAGTAACGCCACCATAACTAAAATGGCCATAGCTCATTATTGTATAAGTTCAATATTGTTAGACAAACCCGATGGCCCACTTTTCAAAAATCAAGACTCAATTCGAAAATGAAACATTTTTTTTTAATTCCAGATCTGTGATTGGCCTCAAAACGCTGGTTGTGAGCACTGGACTGGTGGCTGCTCTGGCTCTGGTAATGACAACGGTGGCTGCGCTGGCACAACCGCTGCTCCCGGTGGTAACGATGGAACTACCGCTGCTCCTGGCGGAAATGACGAAACCACCGCTGCCGGTACCACACCGGGTGGAGCTACAGATGACACTAGCAGTAGCGAAGAGATACCAAGCCCATCTGACCCAGTAAACCCGGAAGAACCAATTGAATGGGTGCCTCTTCCCAACGGTTGCCCAGCTGACTCCAACATCAATCATCTTCTTCCTCATGAATCTGACTGCGGCAAGTTCTACTATTGCGTTCACGGACAGACTCTTGTGAGAGATTGCCCTGCTGGAACTCATTTCAGCCCCAGCCAGCAGGTAAATATTAAAAATTATATTAAAACTAAGATGGGTGACCATTTTTCTCATATCGAGATGATCATCCCCTCCGTGTCTCAGAAAGGACGTTAAGCCATCAGTCTTAGTTGTCATTCGAGATGTCGTCATTACCGAGGGTCTTACCAAGTATCGTGTTACCCAGTAACTGGTTTTTAGAGGTCAGAGATAATTCAGCTGCATCCGGTTAGAGTAGAAGACGACCACAACATACTAAATAAGGTATAAGGAAGAAACTAAGCAACTAAAAAGTTGAGAAAACTATTCACCGAAAGACTTTTGTAGCGTACGTTCCTGTAAAAGAGAACATGAATCTAAATTATTTAAAACGATTTAAAAGTTTTAGTAGGTTCGCTGCTGGATATTAAGCCTCCTTCAAGTAACGCCACAACAATGAAAATTGACCATAGCTACAATCTGATTTTTAATTCGACGGAATTCTGACAGCTGTAATTTCTTGACACTTCAGATATCATAAACCTTTTCTGTTTTGTCATTTTTCTATGTTATTTAAATGACTAGAATTTTTTGGATATAAAATAAAAAATATGATGGAGAATGAGATCAACTATATGACAATGTAAACAGTGTTTGTTCTGTGCATTTAATGCACACTAACTAAAATATTAATTTTATATGGCTAATTGGAAAAAAAGAGTAAAAGAACATATTTTTTAAGTTTAAATATTTATTTAGATAGCATTATCACTAATATCATCATCGTTGTCTGCCTGTAGTTACAAGAAGTGAAGATTTTACAAACAAAAATGTATTCCTAAAAAAATGTTTGTAACCTATGAATTAGTGGACAGGGATTCCTGTGAAAGAAAAATAATTACCTTACTAATTATTATAACTTCATTAATTTGATAATAAAAAAATTGATTACCATTTTAAAATTATCACTCAATTTTTAAGTTTTAGTTTTTCTAATTGAAACCAAGAAATTCTAAAAAGATTTTTTTTTTATTTCGCCTAAATGCGTTCCGCTTTTAATAGGACCGTTTTATTATTGGCAACACATCTCAAATGTCAGAATTCCGTTGAATTAAAAATCAGACGTTAGTTATTGTATAAGTCCAATGCTTAGAGCAGTTAACCTACCAATGGCAGGGATGTCCGCCATTGCTCCCGCGGGGTGGCGCTAGTGAGGTTGGCGGTCACTGTTAGCAGTTTCTCAAGGGAATATTTTATTTATTTATTTTATTTTTTCTGAATATTTTCCGTGTGTTGAATTAATTTGCGGGAATTTCAAGGTTTATTAGTCCAAAGCAGGGACCATTTTGGTTATCTATTGAAAGGGTTTTCGATAGGATTTTTCTATGCAGTTAAGAGGCCGTACACGAAATTTTGCCGATTTCACTGATTTACGTGGTTTTACAGACGAGATTTTACAGTTATATTAAAGTATTTGTATAAGTTTTAATGCACAACATGAAAGATAATTTCAATTATGATGATGATTCTCCCAAAATACAAGCTGTAGCTTAGTTTGGGAATCAATATCAGCATGTATTGTACTATACATTTTCAATTGTTACCCGCTTTAGCCTGCAAAGTTGTATGTATCTGGTATCAATAAACAATTTTTTTTTATTTTTTTTTTTATGATCTAATGTATAAGCTACTTTTTAGGGTTCCGTACCAAAATGGTAAAAAAGGAACCCTTATGGTGTGACTCAGTCTGTCTGTCTGTCTGTCACAGCTGGATATCTCAAGAAATACTGATACTATCAACTTGAAATTTAGTATAGTTTTAGATGACGCTTAACCAACTATTTTGCAAATAAGGAAGAAATAAAAATATTTATATTTTTTTTGCAACAAGGACTGAAAGGTTAAAAATTTAAAGTGGGGCTACTAGGGCATGTGGGGTATCATATGAAAGAGCGCTGTTTGCACATTCTCAAACTGGTTTTTATTTTTTTTAGGCCGCATAGTTTCCAACTTTTGATGAAAAATGTAAAAAAATACCGTTCCCCCCCCTTTTTTCTCCGAAGTTTGCAAAGAGAAAAATCGGAAATTATTCTGTGTGATAGAAGTTTATGTAAAGATTACAGGAAAAATAAAACGATGTATCTAAGTAGCACAATTTTTTAGAAATCGCTCGCTAGAATAAGACTCGCTCTTGACCGGTTTTTATTTTTATTGTTTAATTTTGATTAATCGATCTAAACCGGCGACTATTTTGTGAATTTTTGCTCTAAGAAGTTTAGAATATCACATATTTACGAATCATTGTGACGTCTAAAGGGTATGGAAAAATTACAATGTATTCTTGTGAAAGTTGTTTGTATAATGTATGAATCACTTTTTACAAGTTTCATAACAAAATTTTGAGTAAAAAAATATTCAACTTAGTCAAATTTTTGAGAAAATTGGCAAAGAATTGCTTTTGATTTCGGCTACTTAGAACTCTCGTTCATAAAATAAAATAAAAAAAAAACAGAAATAAACTTCAATTCAAAATCAATCCATTTCCTGACAAATAAATTAAAAACATTTGCCATTTAAAAAATCTTTTAAAACAACCTATGTCTCGCAATGATATATTACGTTTAGATGCGTTACCCGGGCTCAGAAATGGCAAATTAAATGAAGGGCAATTGCCCGGCGTGATATCAGTCACGCACGCGCGCCAGTGAACATGCAGCAGCTAGTGACGTAATTAAATAAGTATATTCATCTCTTTCTTACAACAGGTATCGGCATGCGTCTTTCCTTTTCTTTGCGGCCAGTATATACTGGTATGTTGGTACATCATGGCTTACGCTGTTTTTGAAAGCACTGATGTTCGTGTATGACGCGTCTATCTATAATACGTCATTGATGTCTCGCATAATAAACTCAACGCAAAATAAAAATGTAGCTCATTCATTGGATTATCATCGAAATGATTTTTTATGTTGTGCATTAAAACTTATAGAAATACAGTATTTTGACTGTAAAATTTCGTCTTTAAAATCACGCAAATTAGCGAAATCAGTAAAATTTCGTATACAAACAAAAACCCATACAATGTGGGGGGTACGGCTTAAATTAAACCGTTCAAAAGGGTTTCACTTCAACTCTCATATAAACGATAACAGCATAACATTCCGACTCGGAGCAATGTAATATGATCTCTCGATGATGGGTAAACCCTTAGGTATATTATATTGGTTATCTTAATGAAGGGTGTTTAATTTCGATGCTTGGGTCAGGAAGATGAGGGCTGTTGTGTCCTCTCGTGTTCGTGTTGGGTTCAGCAGGTACTTCAATGAACTTCTTTTATTGTCTAGTAGAAGACGTTTATTATACTAGAAATACTCGTTACAACAAAAAAATACTTAAAACAATAAAAATGTAGATTTCTTTTGGAAAAAAATGGTGGAGCGTGATATGCGAAAATTCTATCAAGTGAAGTTGGTGGGCGACGCTGCACGGTGATTGGCCGCCATGCTTGGCACTGGTTGGTCACTGTCATTTGCAAGTACGCCGTGTCGGCGACAACTTCAAGTCGCCTTTTTGCTTGTGTGTCTTCTTCCATGCTGGTAGATGGCGCAGGCGGTAACAAAGGGGTAACCCTTTCACTGGGTTTCGAGTATAGAACCCATTCAATGGGTTATCCATATTGAAGGGATAACCCTTTTACTGGGTTTCAATCCTAAAACCCATTCAAGGAGTTACTCATGATAAAGGTAACTTCATAAACGGCTTTCCCCTTGGTTGTACGGTCCCTGGTTCAGAGCATATTAGTCTGATTGAACAAAATGTGGGTTGCATATACGATAATGTTTTGTAGGTTTGTATTTGTCTCTTTCAATTGCTATAATCCACTTAATTATCTTATGTGTTCATCGCTTGGGAACCTGTATACTGACTTTTTTGAGGAGCACAAAGGTACAACACAACAGTGAGGCATTTTTATTTCAAGAAAATTATGTAATTTTGGTGAAAACTTCGTAGCTCCATAGAAATAACCTATGTTTGACAGTTCGCATGACCTCCAAAATAGCCATCGCCATCTGCTTTGAGCTTTTTAGATTACCTGCCATTGTTAGACAAACCCGTTAGCCAACTTTTTGGTATAAAAATCAAGACTCAATTTGAAATTTAAACCACTTTTCTTTTAATTCCAGATCTGTGATTGGCCCCAGTACGCTGGTTGTGAGCACTGGACTGGTGGCTGCTCTGGTTCAGGTGATGACAACGGTAACTGCGCTGGCACAACCGCTGCTCCTGGTGGCAATGACGGAACTACCGCTGCTCCCATCGGCACTGACGGAACTACCGCTGCTCCCATCGGCACAGACGGAACAACCGCTGCTCCCATTGGCACTGACGGAACTACCGCTGGTCCCATCGGCACTGACGGAACTACCGCTGCTCCCATCGGCACTGATGGAACAACCGCTGCTCCCATCGGCACTGACGGAACTACCGCTGCTCCCATCGGCACTGACGGAACTACCGCTGCTCCCATCGGCACTGACGGAACTACCGCTGCTCCCATCGGCACTGACGGAACTACCGCTGCGCCCATCAGCACTGACGGAACTACCGCTGCGCCCATCGGCACTGACGGAACTACCGCTGCTTCCATCGGTACTGATGGAACTACCGCTGTTCCCATCGGCACTGACGGAACTACCGCTGCTCCCATCGGCACTGATGCTCCCGACTGTGACGCTTGTATGCCTGTAACACCCGCAGACAGATGCAAGAGCGGATGCAACGTTCTCCCATTTGTCCATGACAACGATTGCGACAAATACTGGATATGCAACGGCGAACAGCCCCTACTGGTTACCTGCTCTGAAGGTCTTCACTTCAACCCCAGCACTTACACTTGTGACTTCATCTGCAATGCTGGATGCCTGAGGGAAAACGTACAGATTACAACTCTAGCTGAAGGTGTCAAACTTTTCATGCCATGGGGCAGCATTACCAGCGAGATGATGAATTTCTTGGATGCCGAGCTAAATGCAGATTTGTAGATCTTCAATAAAAAAAAAAATGAAAATGTTCTGTGAAAACTATCGTGTTATTACGAGTATATTATAAATTATTATTGTTAAATAAACAAATTACAAAATATGAAAAATTTATTGCTTTGTATACAGCTTCTGTTCCTTTCTTTAAACTTTTTTTCTTTCTTTCTGCAATAGACCCCTTATTCAGTAATATTTAATATTTATAAACCGTTTATAAATATCTCTCTTTATCATTGGCATGTCAATGAGACAAGAGGAGAATTTCACTAAATATTTAGTCTAAATATTTACTAAATCTAAATATACAAGCTAATACTAAAACATGTATATATGTACAAGTATTTAATAAAACATAAAAAGGGAAAGAGCTCATTGGGCATCAAAAAAAATATTTAGTTTTAAATCTTTTATAAATCTTAATTATTTTGAACACAAAGGTCAATATAAAACTAAAAATAATTATAATCTTACGTACAAGTGTACTGTTTTGTAAGAAATTCGGGAATGTAAATAAATAAAAAATAAATGTTTCTTTAAAAATTTTATTTTATTTATTTTGTAAAAATTATTGTAAATAAATATAAAATTCACAATTTAAATCGCCTCTTAGCGTTATGTCTTATATTAAGTTAATCCTAGATTTAAAATACGTAAGGCACAATAAACATTAAATTTTAATTAAACAATTTATTTTTACTTATAGTTTAAAATATTGGTCTGCCGCATGTTCATTAGATAGTATGAAAACCGAGTGTGTCATTTTTTGTACCTACTAAAACTTCACCCCAGCCATTTAGTGTTGTGCTCAACGTAAAACAGAATTGTTAAGCGTCAGTGAGTTCACACACTTTTTTTATCCTCGTCGACACAACTCGCCACTGGCGCGATCGAACACAAACTAAAGTAGTAGCGCGTCAAGTTTGTGCACAGCACAAACATGGGCGGCACGCTTGGTCGGATGGCTTGTGGTATCTGTGGGTCTGACGTTTCGTATACAGGGTGAATTTTGGATCTAACATACCATAACATTACGCCTGTATTCCCCAACGGTTAGGCAGAGGTGTACCTTAGCACACCCACCTTTCACCCCATGTAACAGAAGGCGGCTAAGTACATAATTATTAAAAGATATTGGCCAATGTAAAGTGTTTCATAGATTTTATTTACGATTTTTTTTTTTGGCGATTTCTGTAAGTTTATTGTTACGTGCCGATTCTCTTGTTCAATAACTAAACCAAAATTAGAGAATCGCTATCTTTTACTAACAGGCAGCGCGAGAAAAGGACGGCTATAGCTATGAACTAAGTTAGAGATGGCAAACTAGTTTACGCCATGCTTCACCGTGTTTTTAGTCGACATGTTTTTACGTGTCGTCTAAATCTGTATGGAAATATTAGTTCGTTTAAAGACAGCTCTAATTTACATCCGTCTCTTTCTTGTTTTAGCAATAGCTTATATTAAGTTTAGTTTGTGAACATCAGAATCGTCACCATTGTCGAACCTATCTGTCATCTGGCCGAAAGCAGTTTACATGACTTTTACGCAGTCATGAGAAAGTTAAAAATAAATAAATAAAATAAATAAATATCCTTGGACATTTCACACAACGCCATCTAGTCCCAAGCTAAGCAACCTAATGCTTGTGTTATGGTAACGAGATGGCTGATAAACTAGGTACTTATATACATTTTTTTTTTTTGTAAATACATACATATTATAGATAGAAAAACACCCAGACAAGTATTATGAACCGAATCCTTAGCTCTTACAATGGAATATTGAGTGCCATATACGAGATAAACTATTTCTTCGTCTGGCAATTAATATTCCAGCTAAAATAATTATTATCTAATCACACTAATATTTTAAAGGCGAAAGTTTGTGAGTGAGTGTGTATGTTTGTTACTTCTTCACGCTCAAACGGCTATACCGATTTGGATGAAATTTGGTACGTAGATAGCTGATACCCTGAATTAACACATAGGCTACTTTTTATCCTAGTCTAGCGGATGAAACCGCGTTGCGCAGGTAGTAATTTATTAATGCATAATTTGTAATCTTAAAAAATTTGGTTGTATTCCTGAATTAAAAATGATTTGTTTTTTTTTAACAGATCACAGTTCTTAGAGAAGTTTGATAAATTCTATGTTCTGTGGTTTGGCACACCCGAGAATATTCACTGGGAATTCTTTGACGACTTGAAAGAGTAGAAATATTAAAAATATAATCAGTTAGAATATTTCTGTAGAAGAATATCAAATTCCAAACACTTTGGATCAAACTTAGTATAGTCGCAAACTACAAAGTGTAGTATAGGCACAGATACTAACACAACGCTTATTACCTGCAGTTATATTCACTTTATTAATCTGTGGTATAGGATTGACAACTGCGCAGTCATTTGTATAGCGGCAAAATGACGCGAACTATACACACTGTTTGACAGGTGTCATTTCTGACATATAAATGGTTACCCTAGTAACAAATTACTTAGCTAAAATTAAACGGATGATAGGTATGTACTTACAATAGTTAAGTAGGTATACCTAACAGAACTGCCGAGTTCCGATCTATTTTATAAAAATCTCCCCGTGAAAACTAATGTGAAGAGAGCTGTCAATGGGGACAATCCTTATATAATATACATTTAGTTCGAGCCACCGCGTGGCCGGTCATGAGACAGCAATATAGTACTTTTTCTAGGTTATGTGGTATGAGAAATAAAGTTTATCGTAAGAAATCTTACATATTTTGGACTGAAACACATGTCAATACATTCGCACAATGCAAAAACTGTCTAAAAAAGTTAAATAAATTGACGCAAGATAAATTTTGTGACAGTGAAAGCCCTTTGTTTGGCTAACATTCTAAAGTTCGTCAAGCAAAAATACGGCACGCCGTAAGAGACAGAAGATACGATGCTTTGTCTCAATTTTCCTACTAATTTCGTATATGTGTCTCACTTCCACACTTCACACTGTAATCATGGCAACGTGTAGAGGTTTAATGTCATTGGAACAATCAATAGTCAGCTGGAATGACAGCTCACTTAACCTAACCTCCATTCACTATAACATGAGACATTTAGACAAACCTTTTTTACAGTCCGTTCAACCGATTTTGAGTTCTATTACGTTGGTGGCATGACACATGGCAGCTGCAGTAAACAGTTGGTATTGTAACAACTTTTTTGCCTTTAATGCCATCCTTAAGTCTACGGAATAGAAGTCAAAATGAGGACTGTAAAAAAGGTTTGTTTAAATGTCTCATCTTTCTTCACTTTCAGTTTTTTAGAGAATAGAATGGCTAGCGTGTAAATAAGTCTTTTATAAAGAAATCAACACAATTTCCTCTTAAAAATATTGCAAACTACTCAGACTTGATGAATGAGCCAAAATATAAAAGAATGCATAAGCTAACTGCACATATTATTTTGTTATTTTATTTCAACCAAAAAAGGATATAACCTAACGAGCGTAACAACTGTGCCCACAAACATGTATACCTTTAAAAAAAATACGGTCAAAATGACCCCATAAGACTAATAAAAAGTGGGGTCAAAACTACCCCAAAAGACTAATAAAAACTGGGTTAAAATTACCCCAAAAGATTAATAAAAAAATATACAATTTTTTATTGCTTTGGACCGTTGCTCTTACTAGAATTATCAATACAATAGCCGTACTTATAACATGAAACTTAACAAAATAATTAACAAATTTTATTTAAAAATACTAGACTGGAATGTTTTGTTTTTCAATTTTGACATCCCATTTTTTACTGACTGTCGGCTGCATGGTTTGCTTCCATTACCTGAAAAAAACAATAAAAAAGAAAATTAATTTTAGTGCTAATATCAACAAGGCATGGTAGACCAAAATATCTAGCCTAAGTCGGCGTTCCCACGAGCGTAATAAAATCGCGGCGCGATTTTATCGCGCACTCCATTTTCAACTCTCTGCTTAGCGCCGGGAGTTGAAAATCCAACAGTGTGTTTTTCGTCACGCTGGGATGCACTCTGTTTTTGTTAGGTTGGATTCTCAACGCTCGGCTCAACAACGAGAGTTGAAAATCTAGGGCGCGATAAAATCCCGCCGCGATTTTATTACGCTCGTGGGAACGTGGGATAGCCATAATTTGGAATTTAAACATAGTGCTTGAATAGTCAACCAACCATCGAATAATCGAAGTGGCGTAGCACTAGTAAAATTACCGTAATCGTCTAAATAATCGAAGTGGCATAGCATTAGTAAAATTACCGTAATCGTCTAAATAATCAAAGAGGCGTAGCACTAGTAAAATTACCGTAAACGTCTAAATAATCGAAGTGGCGTAGCACTAGTAAAATAACCGTAATCGTCTAAATAATCGAAGTGGCGTAGCACTAGTAAAATTACCGTAATCGTCTAAATAATCGAAGTGGCGTAGCACTAGTAAAATTACCGTAATCGTCTAAATAATCGAAGTGGCGTAGCACTAGTAAAATTACCGTAATCGTCTAAATAATCGAAGTGGCGTAGCACTAGTAAAATTACCGTAATCGTCTAAATAATCGAAGTGGCATAGCATTAGTAAAATTACCGTAATCGTCTAAATAATCAAAGAGGCGTAGCACTAGTAAAATTACCGTAAACGTCTAAATAATCGAAGTGGCGTAGCACTAGTAAAATTACCGTAATCGTCTAAATAATCGAAGTGGCATAGCATTAGTAAAATTACCGTAATCGTCTAAATAATCAAAGAGGCGTAGCACTAGTAAAATTACCGTAATCGTCTAAATAATCGAAGTGGCGTAGCACTAGTAAAATTACCGTAATCGTCTAAATAACCAGCAACAATGCCTTCCTGTGTTTTCAAAATGTGCACACAAATAGTGCAAAAACCAAAAACAAGTTCGACGTGATTACTTTTCACTCGTAAGTACAACCAAAAATGTTAATGGGCCCATTTAGTTCAACCAGGTTTCAGACTAGCTAAAGTAGACTCATCCTTCATGGGGTACTGTTTAAAATGTTATAATAAAATACCTCCGCACATACTCCAGCTGAATGAAACGAAATTTAAATCATGTATAAAACGCACACTATGCAGCCAGGCATATTATAAGTTAGGAGATTACATCGCTGACAAAAATGCTTGGCTAAATGCTGGTCCTGCTCCACAGGGACGCTTAAACTAATTGATTAGCATTCGGAAATATTGTTGGACCTGCTGAAGATTAAGAAGAAACAAAATTTTTCTTTGCATTGTTTAAATTAAATCTCTTAGTATTGTATAAATGCATAGCACATGTGTGAGCACTATGTAGCTAATATAAAGCTACCTTTTACTGGGTTCGTCTTTCACTGACTTGAATGTGCCCTGGCGGTTGAGAGTATGTCATGCTCACTCAAATGTCTCGCTGGTGGTGGCGTGTGTGTTGGATCATTAAGTTCCCTTCAAAATGGTTGAGCTAATTGGTGCTGATCCATGCGTCATGTTCGTGAACGGGCGCCGTCAGTTGGGACTGGTCGTCTCTTAGCTGCCACGGCTTATTTTTATTTTTTAATTTAACGTGCACGTCTTTCTACATTGTTCTCACATGTATATTTTCAATATGAACGATGTAACCAATATTTTGTAAAATATTTGATTTTAAAAGAGTGTCCGTGGAGTTTCTTGCCCGTTCTTCTCCATAGGATCTACGCTTTGGAATGGGCAATCTAGCTTCATTTTTCTGACTGACCGACCCAAGACCGACCCTTTGACAATTCAAAAGTGCCTGTAATTGGTTTATTTGAAATAAATGCTTTGAGTTTGAGTTTGAGTTTGAGTTAATTTGTTTAAAATTATAATAATATTTTAAAATTTGCTTCGCCAGGTTTGTGAGAGCAATGCAATCCAATGTCATTCATAATTCATTCGGTCAATTTCATTCGGTAGCTAACGCGATTTCGCTTGCACGATAGCGCCAACTCCTATCTCTGTCCTTGTCTATTATCAGTAACTGTAGGTTTGCGATCACAGATGTGCGAGTTTCGGTTCATGTAGTCGTGCGCCAAGTCCAGGTTTGGTTATTGTCACAGATTAATACAGATGGGACACTCCGCAGTTTAAGTATGAAGCTACAAGTACGCGGCGGGCGCCGTCCGCGGGGCTAATTCAGTAGGTCAGAAGGTATAAGAGTTACACGATAGAAAGAGAAGCAACTTGTAGTTGAACTGTACGTAATAAGCGCTGTGCGACCTGAATTGCACTTTATTGTGTCGTAGCAAGAGTCGCTTTTTATTTAAATGATTTTGTGGAGTGTCCCATCTGTATTAATCTGTGGCGTCACAGATCTTCCTCTAATATATCAATATAAACAGTAAATTAAGTTGTAAATTATACATACCCTTTTAAGTTTCTTCCCGAACATGGACCAGAATGTGACTTTGACTTGAGTAGGTTTGCCGGTCCTCGCGTCAAACACACGACAGCTATCAAACGGAGGGCAGTACAGGTGCAGGGAGACAGCTCCGTCTACGTGGGAGGTGTTCTCGACACGATGGAGGCCAAGAGCATCTGAGAAAATAAGGGGATAATAATTAGCATTTTGTAACATCCTATAACCTAACACTGCATATTAATCAAATTGCAGTCCATCAGCTTATATACAAGGTGTAAATAACGCACAACCTCTTAACCCCTCAAGTGTCGAATGCACCCCATGTGTGCATAAGAAAAACCCTTTTTTTGTTCGGTACATAAGCTTATATCACATATATATAAATGTAAAAAAACATCATCCGATGGAAAACCAATCAAATCATTAGTTGTGAACTTATGGAGTTCGCAGCTAACCTCCCCTCCCCCCCCCCGCGTGTCAAATGCACCCCAAGTGTGCAAAAGGACAAAACTTTACATGATAGGTATATAAGCTTAGATCAGGTATATATAAAAGTAAAAAAACATCATCCGATGGAAAACATATCATTATCAGTAGTTGTGAACCTATGGGGTTCGCAACTAACCCTCAACCCTCCCCACTCGCTGGGGTTTTGGGTCTAAAATCAGCCAAACTCAGACACTTGAGGGGTTAAGGGGTCATAGTACTCACCATTATGAACAACTTTTACTATGGGACCAAATCTAAAATCGCGAACAAAAAAATCAGCTGCTCCCTACATTTTACGAGTTTGATGTAGATAAATGTACTGAGCAGCTGATTTTTTTTTTTCGCGATTTCAGGTTTGGTGCCGTAGTAAAAGTTGTTTATAATAATGAGTACAATGATCCCTTAAGAGGCTGTGCGTTATTTATTTATTTTCATTTCCTATGGACTTTTATTTATGTTACACCTTGTATAATAATCACCCTGTATAATTTAACGCCTTATATAATCTGTCACCCAGAATGACCTATCATCCTGTCCAACATCCTTTATTATTCCTGACATTTATCATAAATAGTTGTGAACTTTATGACAAAAGCTTGAATAATGAGTTATTGGTAAGGTACCAAAACGGGGCTGATTTTCCAGTTTGCCCCCTATATTTAAGATATTAAGTTTCGTCAGTAAAAAAATCCTTAGAGAAAATCTCAATAAGATTTTTGAGATTTTCTGACATCAAAATCTTGGTATTCGTATTAATATCGCAATTTGCTGCTATTTACCTCAGCAATATTATCTCATATCAGTAATCGGACAAGCAAAACCACGTTTTACAGAGTAATGAATCATAATATATCAGGCGTTATGAGTAAAAAAACGTTTGCCTGCGGAACGGTACTACGGAGAAAAGTATCCTATGTTCTAATCTAAGTCATGGTCCATCCATTTGCCATATTTCATACAAATTCGTTTAGCCGTTTTAGCGTGAAACCGTAACCGCCGCCGCGAGATAGCTGTGCGAGGGAGATGCGCAGCTCGAGCTATGCGCTGCATCGACAGCAGGGAGGCGCGGGGAGCGGCAGCTACACCACTCGCGCAGTCATAGCTCCCATCCATAGCACGCATCCTTCCATATAAGAAACGTATCTTACTTGAACCCGTTTCCACCAGTGCTGTGCTATGTGGACCAATCATAGATACCTATAAGAAAGAAGGAGATGTGTCCAGTATGTTAAAATGTATCGGAACCCTGTGTCTCCACTTTGTCCCTTTGTCACTTTCATGATTTTAAAGACAAATACGGTAAAATACTTGTACTTACGTAAGGAAAGTGATTCCATGATTTACATGGCTTCGGTTTTTACAAGAAACCACTGAACAACACGGCATTCTTATAAATTGTCACGGTCACAGTCGAAAGGGCACCAGTTCGTGGAGACGGAATTTTTACTACGAACGGCTCATAATGAGCATGTCGCGCGGATTAGATTCGCCTGCTTGCCACTTCTCCTGTTTTTTTATATTTCTATGGGACCAATGAATATGATTGGTGGATATCAAACGCATCCATAGCAACATAGCATAGCACATCTCTGGTGGAAAAGCAGCCTTTTGCAAGGACGGACGCGTATGTATCTATATATGTATGGAAAAGTAGGGAAAGACTTTTCGAGCTGTATGGCCTTAAGCCTTATATTAACACGGAAACTTTTAAGAAGTATGTTGCTACTTACTCTAGAGTTTTTAAGAACACTTGTAAGGCAGCTAAAGCCTTATACATTAGCAACAAGGTTAAATCAGCAGATAATAAAATAAAGACAGTTTGGAAAATTATCAACAGTGAAACGAACAGGAACAGAAAGCATAATATTGATTACACACTGGAGTCGTCATGTGGTCTCATTTCCGATAGCAAAGAAGTTGCTCAAGAATTTGTAAATTTCTTTACCAGTATCCCACTTAAAACTACTGAGGTCTTAAACTCCTCGCCCTCGCTGTCTTTTGATTTAGTAAGGGCGAACGTTTCGGCCTGCCCGATTGAATTTAACTTTAAGCATATTAACCCCATAACAGTAATAAAAGCTTTTAAGCAAATTAAGATCAAACTGACCGAAGATCTTTGGGGAATGTCCATTAAAGTCTGTACCTCCATAATTGAGACTATAGCGCCTTACTTAGCCTTAATATTTAATTTTTGTGTAGATCAAGGAGTTTTCCCGGATTTAATGAAATACAGTAAGGTAATTCCACTTTTTAAATCCGGAGACAGTAAAGACAAAAATAATTATAGACCAGTATCCGTGTTGCCGGTTTTCAGCAAGGTGTTTGAAAAGGTAATGCTTAATCAAATGCTCAATCACTTTAACACGAATAAAATACTTCACGATCAACAGTTTGGTTTCACCAAAGGACGTTGTACGACCGACGCCGGTGTAACCTTATTAAAACACATTTTTAACGCGTGGGAAGAGGCCCAAGACGCCATAGGCATTTTTTGTGACCTCTCCAAGGCATTTGATTGCGTCGATCATGAAACCTTACTCTTGAAACTTGAGCATTACGGACTTGGAAAACTTGCCCTCAGTTTAGTAAAATCTTATTTAAATGATAGACAACAGCAAGTTCAAATAAATGGTGTCAATTCACTCTGTCTAAAAGTTAAAATGGGTGTTCCACAAGGCTCGATATTGGGTCCTTTCCTCTTTTTAGTGTATATTAATGATTTACTCCATTTATTAAAAAATCAACCACAAATGGTGCTATTTGCTGATGATACTTCATTAATTTTTAAGGTAGATAGACGTGCTACAAATTTTGACGACGTTAATAACGCCCTACTGCAGATCCAAAATTGGTTCACTGCTAATAATTTAGTATTAAATGGGAAAAAAACTAAGTGCATCAGATTTTCTTTACCAAATGTCAAAAGTAGTGATTGTGAGATAGTATTGAATCAAGAGAAACTAGAATTCGTCGATAAAACCGTTTTCCTGGGGATTACGCTCGACTCAAGGCTACAATGGGGTCCTCATTTAATATCACTTGCAGGACGGCTAAGTTCAGCAGCTTATGCTGTCAGAAAAATCCGTCAATTTACTGATGTAGATACCGCGAGGCTAGTCTATTTTAGTTACTTTCATAGTATCATGTCTTACGGTATTCTACTTTGGGGATGGGCTGCAGATATCGAGTCCATTTTTATTCTGCAGAAACGAGCCATCAGAGCCATATATAATCTTCGCAGGTGCGATTCTCTAAGGGAACTGTTTAAGGATATTAACATCATGACGGTACCTTGTCAATATATCTACGAAAACATCATGTACGTAAGAAAAAATTTACATCTTTTTAATAAAAGAGGTGAAAGGCATAATTATAATACTAGAAATAAGGACCTATTAGCTCAACCAGGTTTCAGGCTGGCTAAAGTAGACTCATCGTTCATGGGGTACTGTTTAAAATGTTACAATAAAATACCTCCACACATACTACAACTAAATGAGACGAAATTTAAAACTTGTATAAAACGCACACTATGCAGGCAGGCATATTATACGTTGGGGGATTACATAAATGATAAAAATGCTTGGCTCCATGCTGGTCCTGCTCCGCAACCTCAACTAATTAATTAACATTTGAACATACTGTTGGAACTGCTGAAGATTGTAAGAATAGCTTTGCATTGTGTAGACTCAATCACCATTGTATTGTATAATTGCTTAGCACATGTGTGAGTACTATGTACCTACTCTAAAGCTACCATTTACTGGGTACGTCTTTATTTGACTTGGATGTGCCCTGGCGGCTGAGAGTGTGTCATGCTCACTCTAATGCCTCGCTGATGGTGGCGCGTGTGGTTGGATCATTTAACGAATCCATACGTCAGGTTCGTCAACGGGCGCTGTTGGTGGAGGCTGGTCATACCTTAGCTGCCACGGCTTATTTTAATTTTAATTTTTGAATTGTTTTTTTTTTATTTTTTTAATACGGACGCTTTTAACGTTCATCGTTCTCACATGTATAATTTCAACATGAATGATGTAACCAATATTTTGTAACCATATTTTGATTTAAAAGAGTGTCCGTGGAGTTTCTTGCCCGTTCTTCTCCATAGATCTACGTTTTGGAATGGGCAACTAGCTTCAACTTTCTGACTTACCTACTGACCGACTCTTTGACAATTCAAAAGTGCCTGTAATTGGTTTAATTGAAATAAATGCTTTGAGTTTGAGTTTGAGTTTTTCTACCGAAAGTCGTAGGTAATTATTTCAAGGTCATTGCCCATATAAACTACTGTATATCTATTATTCTGTGGTTATAGGCACTTGTTTCCTGTTTGTAAGTTATTTCATCAGACAATAATAAAATCTATTTATTACTATAATAAACTTGCGTAGCTTATTACGTCGCTAATCTTAAGTGGCGTAACTGATTCGAAGAAAATTTTGCAGGGCAAGCTATTTTTCTTCTTTTTTTTTAACTGTAGATATATCGGTCTCGATTTTTGCATTATCATGGGGACCGTAAGGCATAGGTACAGATTCGCCGATTAGACAGATCGATTCGACTTGGAAAATGTATCAAATTACTATAGTTAGGTCGGCTATCGGCTTAGTCCAAAATGTCAGATACGTCAGGTAGTTAAATTAGCGACGATTATCAGGCAACATTTATCTAGCCTTTTCCCAACTATATTGAGGTCGGCTTCCAGTCTAACCGGATGCAGCTGAATAGGTACCAGTATTTTACATGGAGCGACTGCCTATATGACTTCCACAACCCAGTTACTGGGTAATACGATACCCCTTGATAAATGATAAATGATTTTATTTCTGTACATAGGTTTGTACAAACACTTTTACGCCTCAATCATTTTTTTTAAAACTAGATGAGGTCGGCGTTTCTTAGCTGACGACTCTGAGAAGAAAGGCCGAAACAAACTCAGAGGTCACAGTCTCTTTTATTGTCCAGATATAATCTTGGTCAGATCATGTGAAGACCATGTAGATTGCTTCTGACGACCCGTAACGGCTATCAAAGATCCACGAATGACAGCCGGGACCAACGGTTTAACGTGTTTTCTGAGTCACGGAGGGGGCCCCCGGCAAGTGTAGCTTAACCTGATCGATCGACCTATGCGGCTGTTGTTACTTAGCCCCTCTATAATAACTTGCTTAGCTAGACTACAAAACTTTTTAACAAAAAAAAAAAACCGACTTCCAAAAATCACTTCAAAGTGAAAAATAACTTTGATTTCGGAAGTCGGTGTCTTTCGTTTTTTATTTACTTTCTTTTTTTTTGCCACCGACTTCCGAAATCAAAGTTATTTTTCACTTTGTAGTGATTTTTGGAAGTCGGTTTTTTTTTTTGTTAAAAAGTTTTTATTTCTCGCTTTTTAGTGGGTCTGTTTATAATTTGTATAAGTTACAATAGTCTAATGTCAATTGCTCATCACATGTTACAAAATATTGCTTGTCCCGATGCTGGGACGTTAATTGTTGAGGAGTTCTGCTGGTAAAAACCAGGAGAACTCCTCAACAACCACTCACCACACGCATTGTGTGACGAGCGGAAATTGCTTAGCAACCATATTAAAGTAATGGAATCGCAACCCGTGAAATATTTATCATTGAGTAGAACCGGTAGCCATCTGTGGTCTTCATCATCAGTTCCACTTCATCAAGTGGTGCTTTCCAAGAGCAAATGCACGAGCTACTATAAAAAATACCCAAATCGCTATAGGTGTGCCTATAATATTTGAAGAGTTCCTTCGATTTCTACAGGATCCCATCATCAGAACAGGATTTTGACAAAAATGGGACTATTTGGGAAATATATCCTTTCCAACAAAAAAATAATTTTTCAAATCGGTTGGCAAGCGACGGAGTTATGCGCGAACAAACATAAAAAAAAAAAAAAATAGAAACATCCGAATTGAGAATCTCCTCCTTTTTTAGAAGTCGGTTAAAAACAAACATGTTGTGTTTATATCAGATACTAACCATTTATATAACAAACATCATTGATTTCCATTGTCGACCTCCCCCTCACTTTCATATCACTCGCATCATATCCCTCCTCTTCACTGTCATCTTCATAACTATCCCGCCTTTTCTGACAGCTGTCACTTTGCCTTCTCTTTTGACAGCTGTCACATTTGCAACTGCCACTGGTTTGACAGCTGTCATCGTCGATTTTCAGTTCGGATACGTTGTCCGGTAAGTCTTGGCTCTCGGAGCAGCATTTTCTTCTAGACTTGTTGTTGTTTAAGACCTTCATCACTTCCGGTTGTACGTTTTCAGGCCACTCGTATCTGGAAATCGTTAATTAATTTTAATTAGTTGAATTCAGGTTATTGGTATGAACTTGTGTTTATTTTTTATGATTAAAGGAATACAGTTGTAAAACAAAAGAAAATTGGTGTCTTGTTAAGAATTATACATGTTTATAATAATAATATTATTAACTGACTTAATTAAGACTGTAAAATACATATTTTATATGCGTAAAGTAGAGTTTAAGAGGTCAGTATACCTATTCACAACGCCACGATACGGTTTCGTAACGTATCGAACGCCATTGATATCGACGAAGTCCGCTAAACGCTATTCACAAATCCGTAACCGTACAATTTTGACAGTTCGTATACGGTATGAAAACATCAATTCTTCCGACAGGTATTTGCTGTCGGAAGTGATATCGAATAATAAATATTGTTTATAAACATAGTTATTTAAGCATTTTATGAAGCATTTAACTATATAATGTAGTCATGTAAAGTTTTATTATTGTTTTGACCGCTGCTTAGATCCAAGTATATTTAAATAATTTTAGGATCAGACTAAATAAAATATCAAGACATAGCACTATCAACAGTAAAGTGAAGCCGCACGTTTCGGGTTTCGAAAACATGTGTGCACGTAATGAGGTGTAGTTTAATTGTAGTTTGGTGTAAATGTGAGCGTGTGAGCGTGTATGTAAGTACAGAGCGAGGCACAGCAGGCTTCACTGTATTGTTTGCAGCGCTATGTCTGGGTTTTTTATTTAGTCTGAGATTTTAGGCAGTTACTGCATAATTCTATTCTAACCCTGTTACTCTACCCTTTGGTACCTACTACGTTAACCTTCAATCATAATTATTAACAATAGCAGCAACATTATTATCGTCTAAAAATGTGGATACATTATAAAGTTATAATGAGCTTATATTCATGTAGCATGAAATAGAGAACTAACTTGAAATAGAGAACAAAATATTTTCCCGGTTTGGTGAAAAAAAAAAAAACTTGAAGTTTACAAAGAAAGTTTAATCAAGCAGTTTTAGTTTTAGCAAGTTTTATCTGGTAAATTTTATTAATTAATGAAATCATTGTTTACTGTTTTTTTCTTGTTAATAGTCACTTGATGTAATTTTATAGTTGCACTTAACGAAACACCCAATAAATAACGTCTATGTACCACTTTACATTTTCTACCACAATTATCTATATACTACCATTTCGTAGCGTTCCCCTTAAACACACCTACAATCGTTTCAAAAAATAACCCATCCGCACGGATCTGTGAATAGCGTTTTGACAGTCCTACGGTTCAGAAATCAGAGGGGCAATTCTCGTACCTAAAAACGTTCACAATCTCATGCCAGCGTCAATCAAATGTCAAAAATGTAGGTAAACGCTATACAATTTTTGACAGATTGAGTCTTGAGATGATATTGCGAACGTTGTTAAAAATACGAGAATTGCCCCTCTGGCTATCGTATACATGTGTCAATTTCGATACGGTATCGAATCGTAACTTTGTGAATAGCTATGCTGCTGTGTGTATAGTTGTTTTATCTCACGAAAGCGGGCGAGCCATACATGTATGTGTAAATGTTACATGCACATTGTCTTTGTGTGCGTAAGCTCGGGAGCGCGCTACCTGCAGGTACACACACAAGAGCGCGTGTCTATACGCATTACATCTACAAGTATGGCTCACCCGCTTTACTGAGATAAAACAACTGTACAAGAGAATAAACACAAAGTCTGAAATATTGTTAAGGCTTGGTTGCCTTACCAGAAATAAGTAACTATCTACCTACTACTAGCATTTCACATTGCAATAATTATCCTTCAAAAGGTACAACGAACTTCATTATAATATCAATAATATAAGTGCATAGTTGATATTTGTTAAATAAAAACCAGTTAGAACTGCTCTCCGACTTTATCGCCGCGAAGTTATAAGCGTTCATTGTGTAAAGTATAAGGTTATAAACAATAAGGTTTGATAACACTGATCTGTCTTGGAACTGACCCTAAGGCCTTTTGTACACACCCTTGTTAAGGTTCCGTACCAAAATGGTAAAAAAGGAACCCTTATGGTGACACATAGTCTGTCTGTCTGTCACAGCTGGATATCTCAAGAACTACTAATGCTATCAACTTGAAATTTGGAGTAGTTTTAGATCACGTTTACCCAACTATTTTGCGAATAAGGAAAAAATAAAAATATATTATTTCTTTTTGCAACAGCGACTCAAAGGGGTCTTCAAAATTCAAAGTGGGGCTACTAGGGCATGTGGCGTACCATATGAAAGAGCGCTGCTTGCACATTCTCAAACATTTTTTTCTTTTTTTTTTTGGCTGCATTGTTTTCGACTTTTGATAAAAAATGTTTAAAAAAAATACAGTTTATGTATAGATTACAGGAAAAATAAAACGATGTCTCTAAATAGCACAGTTTTCCAGAAATCATCAACAAAAATTACATAATTATAAATGATGGTACGGAAGCCTCGGTACGCGAGTCCGACTCGCTCTTGACCGGTTTTTTTTTATTCAACGTATGAAAGCATGAATCACGATCGTCAGTGTTGTATGGATCACTATGGATGCTTTTTGACAGACATGTTTTTTTAGGATTATTCCACAAATCCCCATTGATAATCCCCATCAATGGGGCTTTGTGGAATACCTAGTAGAAAATCAGTCTTACCAAGGGATATCTTGTTACCAAGTTACTGAGTAGTGGAGGTCAGATAGGTAGTCGCTCCATGTGAAATACTGGTATTCAGCTAGGAAAAGGCTACGCAGATGATGGTGGTAATATTTTCCAAGACGAAAGGAAGCTCAATATATATTGAGCTTTCGTCTTGGAAAATATTGCCACTCAAAATAAAAGTTGGATTTAAGGCGAAAGCGCCAGGGTACCCCGCGAAATTTAAAATTTCTTACGATTTTTGCAATTTGTAGGTCAGTGTGAGCTTGTATGTTGATTAAAATATGATTCGCGGCCGTAGCTAATATGGCTTTACAGAATTATAATCATTAGAATCAGCAATACAGCTCCATAAGTTAGCATTTACCTCAAACCTCATGATTTCATGAAATCGCTAGATTTGATGTAAATGCTAACTTATGGAGTTGTATTGCTGATTCTAATGATTATAATTCTGTAAAGCCATATTAGCTACGGCCGCAAATCATATTGTAATCAACATACAAGGTCACACTGACCTACAAATTGCAAAAAACGTAAGAAATTTTGAATTTCGCGGGCTACCCTGGCGCATCAACCTTAAGTGACCTTATTCAAGATAATCATTATTTGGGATAAAAGAACAATATCAAATGAGTAGATAAAACATAATATATGATAAAAACGTGAGCATATCGATAAAAAAGAAGACAAAACTAAAAGGTCAGAGGACTGTCCCATTTAACACGTAAAGAAATAAAGATATGATGCTAAGATAACTAAATATAATATAAATATAAACTAAATATGTTATCGGGGATGTTTGCGGAGGCCAACACCGACTGCTTTAGAGCAATAGTGCGCAAGAGGGTGGCCTCCTTGATGCGTCGTGTGCGGGGCAGCTCCAATGAGCTTCTAAACACCATTACAGAAAGGGTTGAGTGTCCTATTGTGGGACACTGGAATAAGGTACACACTTCTGGTCGGGTCCTTTTTAATATTAGATAATTTGTTAGAAAAATTAAATGAAATTGACTTAAGTACGTTACTAACATAGTTTTAAGCTTTACTAACAATTTATGGAATTACAATGTTCTGAAACAAAATTATAAATAAATAAAATAACAACTGCTGATAATGTCAATAACAATAATATTATTAGAATCTTATATCAGGATATAGCTGCGTCATAAGTTGATATGTTAGCATAAAGAGCTCGAGGATGGGCTCTCACTGACCTATTTCCGCAAATAATACTGTGTTTTGAGTATCGGGCGTATAAAAACGGAAGTATAAAAACAATTGAGTCTTAAAATGTCGATTACACACCACACCACCACCACCACCACCATGTGTGCGGATAACAATAAAATGGCTATTGTGTCTGCTAATGGGGTTGGCTCCTTAAAACTTTTGGCAGATGACGCTAGCATAGCTTTCACCTGTCACATTTGTTTGCTCAATTTGTGTGTTCGGTTTTGTAAATTTTTTCATCAAAATACCAATATGGATGATAAGATAAACATGTACTCAACATGGAGAATAAGCGAGCTAAAGGCTGAACTGAAAAAAACGAGGTGCTTCTTTACAAGGAAGAAAGCAGACCTTATTGAAAGGTAAACTCTTAAAATTATACATCAAGCTATTTTATTTATGAAATAGTTTTGTTTGTAGGAAGTATATACATTTCATAATACTTTTCGCCAATTACCTACATTACTACAAAAAGCCAAATTAGACCACTTTTTTTAATTACTTTTTTTAACCACTTTTTTTTTATTCTACCGATATCGGAAATTGGTGTGCTCCTATTTCTTTGCAATAAGGCACTTCACATTTCTTAGGCATTTTGTAACATCAAACCAAATCAAAAAATTCATACAAATGAATATAATTTTGGTTAAAGCTATGCTAGCGCCACTTTGACAGTAGCCAACCCCATTGGCGCGCGACGGATTTAGGCACTTCGGATCTACAAGGTATTACACAAGTAATAGACAAAGGCAATGAAAATGAAGTAGTAATACGTCGGGGAAAAAGTTTTTTCGTATGTATGAACTTGTAATAAAATCTCTTTGGCTATACTTTTTGTAACATAATTCCAAATTCAAATTAGGAAAATGTGTGATTTTCATTTGTTTTTCGTACTGTCAAGATGAGTGAATCTAATGAAGAAATTCGATACGTTTTAAAATTTTACTACAAAAAAGTTAAAAATGCAACTTAAGCCGCGAAAAAAATTTGCGATGTTTATGGACCTATTGCAGTGTCTGTGAGAGTAGCACAAATTTGGTTTAAGCGTTTTCAATCCGGAAATTTTGATGTCAAAGATGCACGTCGCTCTGGTCGCCCTATTACGGATAAAATGGATGCCATTTTTGAAAAAGTGGAGCAAAATCGGCATATCAGTAGTTACGACGTAGCTGAAGAACTGGGAATTGACCACAAAGCAGTTTTGACCCATTTGGCAAACGACACATAACTAAATAATAAACTATGAAAAAAAAATGTCTTGAATTTGTATATAGAATACGAAGGAACTTTTTCCCCGACCTAATACTTCTTAACGTTGCCGTGCAGTTTAAACCTCGTAAAGAAAAATTACTGCATTATTTAGTGTAGAATTCCCAAAAAATTCTGAGCCTGCAAGGTATTTTGGCCAAAGAAAACACGACACAATATGCAAGGGAGGGTCATGAAATCACGGAGAAACTTGACACCGCGATTCAGCAAAGAATCAAAAATATACAACACAATCTATCGAGGCTGAAGGAACCAAGAAAATTCGAAATATTACAGTTTGACGTTTGACACTTCAAAACGACTGTGTGCATAAATTATTCACAGAACAAAACGTACACAGATTTAGGATACTTCTAATTCCTTCTGCTGATGATAATGAAAACCTCGGAGACAGCCATTTTGATTAAGACATCTATCCTTGTAAAATAACATTTATTGCGATCATGAGGTTTTCAATGCACGGTGACCTTCGATCAATAATGTGCTATTATTGATCGAAGACGGTGACGATATAGAAGCAAAACTAAGCATATGAATGTCATTCATATGCAGTGATTCGCAAAAAGGTAGCATCACTGATGCGTAGAACGCGGGTCAGTGACAATAGCATCCTGAAAACAGTGGTGGAGAGTCCTTACTCCCCTTTTCTGAGGCACTATGTGGGGAGAGTGGTCCGGTAAATTATTCCCTGCTTATCGTTCTCTGCACATTCTGCCTCAGTCACCTAATGTTCGTCTCTTTTTTTTGTGTTCTATACTAACACTAGTTATAAGATGTTTACTAACAAAATGGACTATATTGTTGTCCGATATAAATAAATAAATATGCCCAGCGCGATTTTGAAAGAGAAGTCGTATGAAACGTCAGTAAAAACAAAAATATTGTTTAGTTTGGGAGTGAATCCATCTCCCTGAGCAGTCTTACCGACCTCGGACATCGGTCTTTGACCGATTTAATCAAACAGTTAATAACCTGCATACTTAGGTATCTATTTTGCTGTACATAAATATTATTTTGAACTTGTTATCATAAAGCCTGATGAAGTTGCATCAGTTATTGCATCTGTTTCCATTCAAAACATCAAAGCAGTCTTTACAAATAACGATACTAAGGCCTTCACAAGCGATAGAAACGCCCGTGCAATCAAATTATCGTCGCGATAATGTCGCCGTGTGAAGATTGATTTATAGAGTTCCTTTTGAATTTGATGGCACGACGAGACCATCGCTACGATTCTCTCGCCCGTGGATATAGCGCCTTAGGGCGAGCACGCACTGCGGTGCGTTTCCGTTAGTTCTGCCGCACTGGGCGGGGCCTACAGTAACAAAACGCATGACCGCAGTGCGCGCACTTCAAAGACATTTCTTAGTTTACAGATTTTGCGTTAGAAAAACGCACCGCAGTGCGCGCTCGCCCTTAAGGCGATACAAAAATAAATTAGGGGCTTTTTCATAACCATTATTTCACCAGCATTGGATTAAATTTTTGGTTATATATGTTTAGTTTATTGGATATTTTGATTAATACTCTGAGTGAAGGAAAACGAAAACGGATTTTTCCTCGGTAGAATTTAATTCCGAAATTACCTCTAGTCAACTTTTTTTTTGTAATTCTAAGATCCTAAGTAATTTCATTGCAAAATTGCATTCAAAATGTGTGTATTAAGGCGAAAGCGCCAGGGTAGCCCGCGAAATTCAAAATTTCTTACGTTTTTTGCAATTTGTAGGTCAGTGTGAGCTTGTATGATTAAAATACGATTCGCGGCCGTAGCTAATATGGCTTTACAGAATTATAATCATTAGAATCAGCAATACAACTCCATAAGTTAGCATTTACCTCAAATCTAGCGATTTCATGAAATCATGAGGTTTGAGGTAAATGCTAACTTATGGAATTGTATTGCTGATTCTAATGATTATAATTCTGTAAAGCCATATTAGCTACGGCCGCGAATCGTATTTTAATCAACATACAAGCTCACACTGACCTACAAATTGCAAAAAACGAAAGAAATTTTGAATTTCGCGGGCTACCCTGGCGCATCAACCTTAAGTCATTGAAAACTCTGGCTGAAAAGAATTTTGATAGAAGCTTATTTTATTTTGAAACAATTTTATTTGTTTTGGCTGTTTTATTTTGGTTCCCGCGCATTGTTGCGCTCTCTTTTTTACGCATGTTGAAGTAATTGACTCTGTCACTTTCTTATGCCCACCAAGTTCACCTTTTACATTATCAGGCGGCAAGTAGGGAACCCGGGCTCGCCATGAGCAGAAAATCAAAATCAAAAGTCATTTATTCAAATTAGGCTGAGAATCAGCACTTTTTGAACGTCGAAATTACAGTAAGACAGTCCCCACAAAACGCCCGCCCTTCACCACTTCCTAGTGCTTTAGCTGGGAAGAAGAAGTAGCGGAACAAACTGTCCAGCAGCACAGCTGTCTGTTCAGTTACAAGAACTAGATTCTATACAATAGTACCTATGCAAAATAATTTACGCAACACAATACATTAAATTATATTTTTGTCAAAATTCTTCTACTAACTTTGCTGACTAACTTCAGACAGAGCATGAACTATTCAGCTCAGTAGCTGAAAAGTGGTTCACAGCCAGTGTCTGCGACGGTACGGTCAGCAACATATGTCGATTAACACTGCTACTTTTACACATCATGTGAATTAATAGAAAATGATTTGATTATCTCTTTTTTTCCTAAAATACCTAAGAGTCTAGTAGATCTTTAAATTATTTTACTTCTCAATAATTTAAGGCCCTGGTTCCAAGCTTGGTTTAGCTCGGTGTGTAAGTGAAATGGCTTTATGGCTGTCTAGTTTGACGCACTAGATAGAAGATTCTCACGCGCACCAGAATTATGTCGTAAAAGTGCAAATAAAATCGTAAAAAAATTAGAAAGTAACTATTTAATAAAAAGTAATCCATCACTGGATGCAGTTTGGAATTTGACATTTGGTGGTATATTTTTAATTATAATTATAATTGCTAATGAAGGGATAAATAGCTTTTAAAGATTATTAGGAGGTATGTTTAAATTTTTGATCGTTTTCAGGAAATCTGCGCCTTAAGATTTAAAAACTGTCGACTTCTGTTGCTGACTGTATATTAAGTAGCGCCACTCGTGTAGGTTATTTTAATGCTTAGAGCATTGTCACTGATAATGGTGCACAAATATTATTGCAATAATAATCTAAAACATACGAGTCGCTTGTTTCGTCATTTTGTTTATGTAACTTTGTGACGAGGTATTGTCGCGTGTTTTCGAGAAACATTCTAGTCTTATCCAGAGTTCTAATTGACGCAGGTCGCTAAGTTTATTATCCAAAGCTCCGAGTGCGGGCTTCAATAATCTTAATTCGTTGGTTGGCTTATCACAAATTCACAATTCACATATTTTTCGAAATAAGAGTTTGATTTTCATTTCTTTAAGTTTTCATCTGTTTGCCGGAACTATTCAATATTTTTCAATACACTTCCTCGAAAACTGATTCATATCGCACTACGATTAGGTTCACAATGCAATGTAGTTCACACGCGCGCGATTTTTCATTTTCCAACACGTGTGCGGGAATAAAAATTGCCACAGATAACTTATACCTTTATTTAGTCCAAATTGTTTCAATGCCTCTAATCTCTATTTTATCGGCGGTGAATGTTTTTTTTAAATCTCGGCAAACAGATATGCGTCTTTATGGCGTTAATATTTTCTGAATATTTAAATAATGTTTATAAATAGAATATCATCAAAAATCATCATTATTACGATAAAAAAAACGTTTATGAACAATTTAACATTTATTTGTGTTCTAAACTCAAAAATATTTGAATTTTCTATTTTTCATATTAGGCTGTTTATCGGTTTTATACCTTTGCTTCTCCTTCAACCTGGCGAAAGCAAAGCACGGAAAAAAAGAAAATTTTAATCATAGTTTCCTAATAAGTACGGAACCCTAAAAAGCTTTAACTTTTTTTTTGGACAAAAAAAAGGTACTTACCTAGTTATAATATTAGAATTAGGATGTATGTTTACTTCTTTACCTGACTTCATCAAGACTTCCACTCAGTAGTTTCATGAAGCAGTGGGAATCAGCGTGGTCGTGGATGGCAGACGCGTGTCCAGGGCCCCAGCACAGGATCATGATGTTGAAGGCACCGTTGCCAGCGTCCACTAGGTTTCTAGTATACCTGGGAGAAAGAGATGGTTGTTTAGTCTATTTGGAGGAGTGCTGTTATTCGTAGTCGAAAAGCTATTTGGTAAAATTGCCGTCACGTGTCGCGAGCACAAACTCGTCAACGTGCTCTTGTATTCTGTTTTCTATTTGTATTTAACCCCTCAAGTGTCAAATGCACTCCATGTGTATATAAGCTTATATCGCATATAAATAAACGTAAAAAAACATCATCCAATGGAAAACAAATTATTTTGTTATCCTTGGTGTTTTGGACCTAAAATATATTAGGTAGCTATTGTAGTGCTTCCGGTATGTTCGCTTTTGCGCATACTGATGATTTTTACGCCATAATGCGCAAAAAAACAAATTCCATCTTAACAAGGGCGCGGTCTAGTTCTAACGGCATCCTAAGTATGTTCATTGAAAAGTGCGACGCACCTTGGTTGTCGCACGCTGTGGCGGTTCTGGTCAGAAGACCCCACAGCTAACCTTACAGTTTTTTCTTTTGTATTTGTTTCTGTGTTTACTAACAATAATTTTTAAGATAAATGTTACTAACAATTGGGCCTAGTTGCCATTAATAAACAAATATTTAATTTAATTTAATTTAAATTAGTCCATCTCAGACATCTGAGGAGATAAATATCCCGTGTCTCCTCAGCCGTGATAGGAAATAAGATTCTAGGTTAGCGCTAATTACCCGTTATAGGTTATTATAGGTTTAGATTTATATGCAAGTATCAAAATATGTCGCATTAGCTTTTGCCCGCGGCTTCGCCCGCGTGGACGTCGGTAAATATCCCAAGGGAACCTGCTACCGGGCATTACTTCCTTATTCCTTGTCTGCATTATAAAGGGAACCTCTGTGCAAAATTTCGGCTTTCTAGATCCAAGGGTTTGTGCTGGGCGTTGGTGAGTCAGTCAATCAGTCAGTCAGTCAGTCAGGACTTCTCTTTTTATTTATATAGATAAATATTTTTTTATTGCATTGACTTAAAAAATTGTTTTTTTAGAACTCTGTGGAACCATATACTTACGTAAAATTTGATATTAATTTCAACTTGATGAAAAAGGGTCTTGACAGACTAACGGACAGGCAGACGGACAACGAAGTAATCCTATAAGGGTTCCGTTGTTTCCTTTTGAGGTATGGAACCCTAAAAGTAAAGAAAAGTCCCCTATCGACCCACTGACCGCGACAAACACTGCAACGTTGAACTTATTATTAAACGACGACCCCCGACGAGGTTATAAAAAGATAACGATTCTTAATTATTATCAACAGCTGCAGCAGTTACTATGCCTCTTATCAATGCACAGGTAATTTCACTTTATTCGGTTGACAAGATCAAACACAGTATTTTAATAACCAGGCATACACTACGTTACAATATAAACCCAACAGACAAAACGTCAAACATTTCAGCGTAGCATGGAAAGGAGTTAATCAATCTGCCTAGCCTTTTCCCAACTATGTTGGGGTCAACTTCCAGTCTAACCGGATGCAGCTGAATACCAGTATTTTACATGGAGCGACTGCCTATATGACCTCCACAACCCAGTAACTGGGTAATACGATACCCCTTGGTAAGACTGGTTGTCAGACTTTCGGGCTTCTGACGACTGTCAAAGATCCACGAATCACAGCCGGGACCAACGGCTTAACGATTTCCCCATCATACTCTAGAGCTTGAGGGGCTCGTGTCTCAGTAATGACAGTTACGCTTGCCGGGGTTGGTCCGTGGATAGATGACCATCTTTACACACCGAGACCCCTCCATGCCTCGGAAATGGTCCCAGCTGCCTTTTTGCCTTTGACAGTCGTTACTGGTCGTCAGAAGGCTGGAAATCTGTCAACCAGTCTTACCGAAGGGTTTCGTATTACACAGTTAGTTGTGTAAAATACTGGTATTCTGCTGCATCCAGTTCGTCTGGAAGCCGACCCCAACATAGTTGGGAAAACGCTAGGCAGATTGATTTTGTTTAAAATCACTATCAGAATAAAAACACACGCCCCCCACGACCTGCTTTGATAAGACAAAGAGTGGAAAATTAGGTTTCTGTCAAGATAAAGACTAGCTACTTATCGTTACAAATAACATGATACCGAGTCACCTTATTTTTCATCCGGCTACTGAGGTGTCCTTTATTCGAGTTTATCTAATTATCCTGTAACTGGGTTGTTGAGGTCAGATAGGCAGTCGCTCTATGCAAAATACTGGTATTCAGCTGCAAACGGTTAGACTGGAATCCGAACCTAACAGTGGGGAAAAGGGTAGGCCATAGAAAAACAGGAAAAACAGGAAAAAACTGGAGAAGTGGCAAGGCGGCGAATCTGTGTCCACGCGACATGCTCAGTATGAGCCGTTCATACTACAAATTCCGTCTCGGCGAACTAGTGCGCTTTCGGCTGTGACCGTGACAATTTATAAGAATGCCGTGTTGTTCAGTGGTTTCTTGTAAAAACCGAAGCCAAAAAAAAAACTATGTCAATCATGGAATAACTTTCCATAAGTAAGTACAAGTATTTTACCGTATTTGTCTTTAAAATCATGAAAGTGACAAAGGGACAAAGTGGAGATACAGGGTTCCAATACACTTTAACATACTAGGCACATCTCCTTCTTTCTTATATCTATGGGGTAGGCTGATCATGATGAGTTCTATTAGTTGGATCTTGTCACTGTCATTTGTGGATCTGCTGATGGTGTATCCACATCAGCGGATGCGGGAAGTTCCTACGGCATCCACAAGGCCATCGGTCCATCTTGTGGGAGGCCTTTGAACGTTACGTCTTCTGGTACGCAGCCGCCACTCCAGAACCTTTCAGCCCCATCGGCCACCTGGTCTGCGAGGAATGTGCCCTGCCCACTGCCACTTAAGTTTGGCAGCTTATACTTCTGCCTATCTACCTTTGGCAAATATACGCCTAGCCTTTTCCCAACTATGTTGGGGTCGGCTTCCAGTCTAAACGGATGCAGCTGAATACCAGTATTTTACATGGAGCGACTGCCTATCAGACCTCCACAACCCAGTTACTAGGTAATACGATACCACATTGGTAAGACTGGTTGTCAGACTTCTGATCACCCGTAACGACTGTCAAAGGTCCACGAATGACAGCCGGGACGTTGATACGTGCTTTCCGAGGCACGGAGGAGTCTCGGTAGGTATGTAAAGATGGTCACCCATCCACGGACCAACCCCGGCAAGCGTAGCTTTACCTGATGGATTGACCTGCGGCTGTTATTACTTAGCCACGAGCTACTAGGTATGGTGTTATATTATTATTATTATGTAATATTTCAAACTCACCTAAAACGATCGAACTTCGCAAACTTGCTCCAATCTTTGGGGTCAGACTTATATGCAGTCATCAGCTTCTGAACATCTTGTACATTGACGTGGTCGCGGGAGAACACCCTGTGTAACTCGCCAATCATATGTTCCAAGCCGGTAATTTCCCTGTGAACAATATTAATTTAATTGATTAGAGGTTGGTCAAAATAAATCTATTGTCATTGACTTATATATTACTGCGTAAGGACTGGGCGGACGGCATGTTAAAATGACGCCACGAACGTGCAGTGCGATTCTATAACCATTTCACCGTGAAAACTTAGGTGAAGTGAGCGTGGAGTGAGCTGTCAACAGTGTCAATTCCTAGCAAAAACAAACTCACTTCACCTATGTTTTCACGGTGAGATTTTTACAGAATCGACCGGGTGGTCCGAGAATGATCCTCCCCTAAACCCAAGTGAACTAGTCCGCGATCGGCTATCTTCGGGTGCGGTCGTAAATTTTAAAGGCAAAAAAGCCAAATTATGTCATGACGGGTTGCGTGAACTACGACAAAAAACATAACAAAAAAAATTATAACATTTCATATCACCTGTAAGTCAAAAATATGTCAATAAATCAAAAACAATTTTCTTTTCTACTTTCCTGCTACAAGTAAATTGTCTTATACGACGCGAGGCCACGCCCACAAGACCGTACCGCTGTGCGACATAACTTTGCAGCGGCGTGCGTTGTAACCGATGAAATAAAGATTTAATTATATTACAATAAGATTTAATTTTATACAAACTCTCACTGAATGGAACAACCTGTGTTATTAATCATAAATTACATTTATTAAAGGTCAATAATTGAAAGATATACAATGTCAGAAAACACTACGAATCCAAAATGGAAAATATGTCAAGAATAACAAAAAGGCCAATGAAAATTTTATTATTTATACAAACAAACTGCAATAAATATAATTTTTGAAAAATAAAAGTTTTCATAATTTCTTTGTCTCGAAAAATACCACGTCGCTCTTACAAGGTTACGTCTACGAGCAGCCTGCGCCGATCGACATCGTAGTTAAGAGTAGTTCTAATAGATGGCGTTAGTGTTTCTGTGTGGCGATCGCGTCAGGCAAATTGTACGGACGACCGTATCTTTACTTTTTATATCAATGTCTATTGTTTGAAAGAGCAACATCATACCCAAAAGGGCGCCCCGAAGGGTTTAGGCAGAGTAAATACATGTATCGCTACTTCGGCGCCGTCACTTCGTTCTCGTTGACGTCCCGTTGACGTGACGGTGAGCAAACAGCCTGAGTCACACCAGTGGAAACGTTATAGGCTGACTAGCAGTGCCCGCGGTTTCACCCGCGTACGTCTCGCACCAGTAAGAATATCGGGATGAAAAGTATTCTATGTGGGAATCCAGGTTGTAAACTATCTGTGTGTCAAATTTCATCAAAATCCGTTTAGTAGTTTTTGCGTGAACGAGTAACAAACAAACATCCATCCATCCGTCCTCACAAACTTTCGCGTTTATAATATTACTAGGTGCGCCCCGCGGTTTTACCTACGTAGACCGGAATAAAAAAGTAGCCTATGTCTTAATCCAGGGTATAAGCTATCTACATACCAAATTTAATCCAAATTGAGCGTAAAGAAGTAACAAAAGTACAAACACACACACACATCACAAACTTTCGCCTTGACCCTTCGCACGCCAATAAAGCAGACACAATAGATTTTTTATTGTTATCTGCTCACCTGGGTGATAATCGACGTTTAAAGAGTTAATAATATTAGTGTGATAATAATAATTTAGTAAGGTCCCTGAATTTGAACAGCCTAAAACGGCCACATTAAGCACTTCCTCTAAAAGCGATTCATTCCCTGAATTCCCACCAATTTATTATGATTATGCTATTTGACATTAAACTTCAATAAAGCAATTCATAATTTGTGGACCATTTTAAGAATCTGCATACAACACTGTCAAATAGATGAATTGGTTGCTGTGAATTTTACTGTACGCAGATAAATTGTGAATTGTCAGTTTGTGACCGTTTTACGACTCCAAATATGATTCATAATTTATATATTATCCTATTATGATTCTGCCAAAGTGGCCATTTTAGACCCCCCAGAACTGATGTGCCTACATAAAACGTCCATTTTTTGTTCCATACAATTCTATCCCAACCAAATAGCGACGATGCAAAGGGTTTGTTCAAATTCATGGCCCACGTCTTGTAAACGTACATTTGTTTTGGATACGAGTGGACTGACATACGCTATGCGTAAAAGATACAAGAGATGTAAAAAAAAGTGTGATAATTTTGTACTTACACGTCAATTTTCAAGGGTCTCTCGATGGGAAGAACTTCCATGTCAGCACATTGCGACACCTTGATCTTGCAGTTAGCATTCTCGACGTCCATACTGGTTCCTGCAACAAAAATATAATATGTCGGATCCGGTCAATAGTACGGTCAGGAAACGAATCGCAAGCGCGCCACTGGCGACATCGCGTGATCTATGATCTACCTACATCTATACGCTTCTACAGAGTCGTGATGTTTTAAGCTCATGGCGATGAGGACAGTCTAGTGTCTGATCGCATCGGGGTTACTACGCCACGGAACTGTATTCGATTCGTTGTGCTCAGTAGTTGTGTTAATTTTAATTTGGAGTGAAGTGTTAGATGGTGTTTTTAATAATCACCGTGTATAGCACCCAGTGTGTTTTCATTGCACGAAACCCATCTTCTGCCCACATGGTGTCTGAATCTAACTGAGTAAATCCTGACGATCCGACAAATATAAGTTTTAGATGCCACAGACTATTTCACTGGACCTCAACTTTGTAGATACTTTATTTGATTCTCTGTTATGTAAACTGTATTTATTTTTGGCTTGACGATAATTATTTTGCCAAATTTTATAGTCTAAATAATTATGAAATACCTATGTGACTGACATAGGTCAATCAATCTGCCTAGCCTTTTCCCAACTATGTTGGGGTCGGCATCCAGTCTAACTGGATGCAGCTGAATATGCATGATGCAGGATGCAGCTGACCTCCACAACTCAATAACTGGGTAATAATATACAATACCCCTTGGTAAGACTGGTTGTCAGACTTTCTGGCTTCTGACGACCCGTAACGACTGTCAAAAATACACGAATGACAGCCGGGACCAACGGCTTAACGTGCTTTCCGAGACACAGAGAAGTCCATCCACGGACCAACCCTCGCAAGCGTAGCTTAACCTGATGGATCAACCCGTGCGGCTGTTGTTACTTAGCCACGAGTGAGTGTCCTGATGATGTGGCTGACATAAGTACTTCATAATTATTTAGACTTTAGATTAAACACTGAAGCCAAGTCGCGGGACACAACCAGTTTTAATCATATTGAACTAGTAGTTCTAGGAACAGTAGGTACCTAGACCTCGCGAGCACAAACAGTTTTGCAACACAGCGTGATCTAGCGGTGCACAGTAGCGCCATCTAGTGCATCTTAGGCGAAAGCGCCAGGTAGCCCGCGAAATTCAAAATTTGTTATGTTTTTTTGCAATTTGTAGGTCAGTGGGAGCTTGTATGTTGATTAAAATATGATTCGCGGCCGTAACTAATATGGCTTTACCGAATTATAATCATTAGAATCAGCAATACAGCTCCATAAGTTAGCATTTACCTCAAACCTCATGATTTCATGAAATCGCTAGATTAGAACTATTTTCTGTATTTTTTTTTTCAAAATTTTAGGCTCAGTAGTTTCAAAGATAAGGCGGGGAATGGTCAATTTATTTTAAAATTATGAAAAAAATATATTTGAGACCCTCATAGTAATCCCTTTCATTTGATATGTCACACGGTACAGTTTGCAAAACTTTTTTTTTTTATTTTCTTATTTGCCCCCTAAAAGTGACCCCCATATTCAAAATTCATTTATTTACTTTAGCAGTACATGTTTGGGTCACAGAAATCCATATGTGTACGAAATTTCAACTTAATCGATCCATTAGATTTGGAGTAAATTGGCTGTGACAGACGGACAGCCAGACAGACAGACACACGAGTGATCCTATGAGGGTTCCGTTTTTTTCTTTTGAGGTACGAAACCCTCAAAACCTAATGTCTAAATTACTCTCCAATCATGATCATCATCATCGGCCCAGCCTTTGCCCAACAATATTGGGGTCGGCTTCCAGTCTAACCGGATGCAGCTGAATACCAGTATTTTACATGGAGAGTATACATGCGTCGGCAAACAAAGGGCCGTAGTCCCGATTTTATTATAATAAAATGATAATTCTATTGAATTACTGTGCAATTGTTAGTTTTAGATGATTCCAAAGTGTTGTCTAAGGCCGCGTTCACACCAAGCGTAATATTTACCGGGGCAAATTAAATAATCGATTTCCAAACATGATGTTATAAAAAACCGGTCAAGAGCGAGTCGGACTCGTGCACCGAGGGTTCCGTTCCGATTTCTGAAAAAGTGTGCTATTTAGAGATATCCTTTTATTTTTCCTGTAATCTTTACATAAACTTCTATCACATAGAATAATTTCAGATTTTTCTCTTTGCAAACTTCGGAGATAAGGGAAGTAACGTTAATTTTTTTTACATTTTTTATCAAAAGTCGAAAACTATGCGGCCCGAAAAAAAAATTTTTTTTTGAGAATGTGCAAACAGCGCTCTTTCATATGATACCCCACATGCCCTAGTAGCCCCACTTTGAATTTTTAAGATCCCCTTTCAGTCTCTGTTGCAAAAAAATATTTTTATTTTTTTCTTATTTGCAAAATAGTTGGGTAATTGTCATCTAAAACTATTCCAAATTTCAAGTTGATAGCATTAGTAGTTCTTGAGATATCCAGCTGTGACAGACAGACAGACAGACAGACAGACAGACTGAGTCACACCGTAAGGGTTCCTTTTTTAGCATTTTGGTACGTAACCCAAAAAAGTCTTCAAATGAATTTGAAGACTTTTTTGGCTAAGTAATAACAGCCGCACGGGTCGATCCGTCAGGTTAAGCTACGCTTGTCGGTGTTGGTCAGTGGATGGGTGACCATCTTTACATACCGAGACTCCTCCGTGCCTCGGAAAGCACGTTAAGCCGTTGGTCCCGGCTGTCATTCGTGGACCTTTGACAGTCGTTACTGGTCGTCAAAAGCCCGAAAGTCTTACAACCAGTCTTACCAAGGGGTATCGTATTACCCAGTAACTGGGTTGTGGAGGTCAGATAGGCAGTCGCTCCATGTAAAATACTGGTATCCAGTTGCATCCGGTTAGACTAGAAGCCGACCCCAACATAGTTGGGGAAAAGGCTGGGCAGATTGATTGACTTTTTCTTGTGATAATCAACCATGATTGTAGTCACTTAAAAATATCAGTTTTTTTTTTTTTTGTTATGACATTCACAGATGTGATTGGTAAGTATCGATATTTCAACACGATTAAACTACATTTTATCTACTCACACTTCAAGTAGGTAATAACATAATTAGCAGTCATTGAATCTAAAGAAAATAGTAAAATCTTTTTAGGGTTCCGTACCATAGTGGTAAAAATGAACCCTTAAGGTGCGACTCAGTCTGACTGTCTTTCCGTCTGTCACAGCTGGATATCTCAAGAACTACTAATGCTATCAACTTGAAATTTGGAACAGTTTCAGATGACGTTTGCCCAACTATTTTGCAAAATAAGAAAGATTTTTTTTTTTTGTAACAGGGACTGAAAGGGGGTCTTAAAAATTCGAATGTGGGTTATCATATGACACAGCGCTGTTTGCACATTGTCAAACATTTTTTTCCTTTTTTTAGGCCGCATAGTTTTCGACTTCTGATGAAAAATGTAAAAAAAATACCGTTCCCCCCCTTATCTCCGATGTTTGCACAGATAAAAATCTAAAAATGATTCTATACGATAAAAGTTTATGTAAAGATTACAGGAAAAATAAAATGATGTCTTTAAATAGCACACTTTGTCAGAAATCTCGGTTTGTCGAATGTATGTGCGTCATTTTTCGGGGGAATAAATAGTTTTTCTTTCTTTCTTTCTTTCTCTTTCAAATCTGGACGAAACCGGCTGTGCGTGAGTCCGACTCGCTCTTAACCGGTTTATATTTTGTCGTGTTTATATTATATCGATACCCATCATGGCTGCGGAGTTTCTCTAGCTAATTTAATATGACCCTGGTGTTCACACTAATCGGATGTTGGACGTGATGGAGCTGGAGCCAATAAGCTCGTGGCTAAGTAATAACAGCCGCATGGGTCGATCCGTCAGGTTAAGCTACGCTTGCCGGGGTTGGTCAGTGCAGTTGGTGACCATTTTTACATACCAAGACTCCTCCGTGCCTCGGAAAGCACGTTAGGCCGTTGGTCCCGGCTGTTATTCGTGGATCTTTGACAGTCGTTACGGGTCGTCAGAAGCCGAAAGTCTGACAACCAGTCTTACCAAGGTGTATCGTATTACCCAGTAACTGGGTTGTGGAGGTCAGATAGGCAGTCGCTCCATGTAAAATATTGGTATTCAGCTGCATCCGGTTAGACTGGAAGCCGACCCCAGCATAGTTGGGAAAAGGCTAGGCAGATTGAGATTCAGGTGACTATACGAGATGGACGTCGAAAAAACTTCTGATGTATTTTAAAAGTTAACAAAAAAAAAAACAACCAAAGAAAAAAAATGTTGGTTGTATTGCACTAAATGAGAGATTTAAGCTCCGTTTACACGGTGCAAGTTTCTGGAACGTTCAAGAGCAATAATTGCATGCCAAGCACGTTCAAGTTTTTTAACATTCAAGAATTGTATGTAAGTGTTTACACGCGTGCGATACAATAATTGAATGCAAGTTTTGCCATTCAATAAAATTGCATGCGACTTACACCAGGCAATAAAATTTACAGGCAATTAATGCATGCAAGTTTTCACGCCAGAATTGAATGCGGCAAAACCAGTTTTGAACGGCAACTAACTTGTCCGTGTTGTTTAGACGGTGCCAGATATTTGCCTTTCAATTTTGTGGTATGCCACAGGCAATAAACTGGCGCCATGTAAATGGAACTTTATATACCTACCTACTTTGGGAACTTTATAGACATTTATCACTGAATTGAGAAGTGACGAACGCGAGTAAGTAAGTTTTTTAATTATTTTAGAATGTACGGAACAATGTATGAAAGAACTAAGTATGTACTTCATCGGCCGACGACTGTACGTCTGGTGTGACCCTAACCTAATCGTTGACCCTCTCGTTAATGTTGCTTGCTTTAAACGATGGGGTACACACAGCAACAGGTCAAGTACTACAAACTGTCAAATTCCCTCATTCGATTTTGAACTTAACCGTCAACATTTTAAGTTTTAAAATCATTTGGAGAAATTTGACAGTTTGGTATAACCTGATGTGCTAGTGTTGTCTGTACAACAATAGTGACATTATATATGCCACACATGTTTCAGTAGGGTTACTATCTGTCCGGATTTGTTCGGAAATGTTCGGCTTTGTGGCCTCGTCCGGACTTTTTGAAAACAATATCACACTATCACACTTCACACTATAAAGGCCAAAGTTTGTGAGTGTGTGTGTATGTTTGTTACTTCTTCAAGCTCAAACGGCTGGACCGATTTAGATGAAATTTGGTATGTAGATAGCTTATACCCTGGATTAACATATAGGATACTTGTTATTCCGGTTTACGCGGATGAAACTGCGGGGCGCAGCTAGTAATATTATAAAGGCGCAAATTAGTGACTGTGTGTGTATTTCTATGTTTGTTACTTCTTCACGCTCAAACGGCTGGACGGATTTGGAAACGGGTAGACCATGACTTGGAAAAGGACATAAGCTACTTTTTATCGCCATACCACGCTGGTGAAGCCGTGGGCAGAAGCTAGTTAGAAAATAAAAAAATTAAATGAATACTGAAAAAAGTTAAATGAATACTGGAAAAAAATTGAGGTAGGTAGGTATAAAAAATTTAAATGTCCGGAATTTTTTGCAATTTAAGCCCCGTGAGATACAGTCGAAATTCCGTTTCGGAATTTGGACGTGACGAGTTTCGAAGGCAGCAAATCCATACAAAATCACGCACATAATACCATGCGCAATTTTGAATCGGAGAAAGAGAAATGCCCATTTGAGGCCCACAGCGGACAGGAGACTAGAGAAAAAATACTTTGTGCATTAATTTTGTTATAAAAAAATATGTATTTACTTTTATCCAAATGAGCGCCACTACAATCTACAACAATTCATTAAAAAAAGTAACTCTATTGAAAAAACAAGAAGTTTTGTGATTTTGACGCTGGTAAAATATTGCCAGCATCAAAATCATAAAGTATTATCATAAATCAATCGATTTGAATCAATTTATAAACAAATAGAATAACCTCAACGGCATATCCACGGAACTATTCTGGTATTGTAATCAAAAACCAACTAAAAGAAAACATCTATGAAAATAAAAACTAATGTCTACTCGTAAAAAAAAAAAAGGAAAATAAATCGATTATCGGTTATTTAAAAAAAGTAATCGATATATTTTTTTTTTCGTGATAGTGACAACACTGGATTGAATCTGACACTTCGATTGTTGATAAAAAAGTACTGTGGGATCACAGACTAGAGATGGGTAGCACACTCTTTGAAAATGAGGATCGTGCGAGGCACTCTTTTTACAAAGTGTGCTAGCACACTGTGCTACCACGAATGAGGCGAGGCCGCGAGGGTGCGGTGGCCTGTGAGCACGTAGGTGCTGTGAGTGTGTAAGTGAGTCGCGAGACTCGCCGCGCGAGTCGCGAGTCGGCAAGTGTGGTGTGTACTGTGTGTTGTGAGACAACGCGACACAGCACACACGCGGTAGAGTAGGCACACACTGTTACTAACACAGCTCGCACGAGTGCGAGTGAAGATGAGGGAAAGAGAAATAAGAATGGTTACTGTGAAGTCGTCAAACGAAAGCAAAATGCGGCAATTAAACTTAGACCTTAACTCCTTTGCTTAGAATCGTAAATATTATACGTACACACGGCTACACATCAAGCTGTACTTTCCAGTTTAAACTGACCTCTCATTGTAAGGAAATCCTATACAATGTGAGATCAGCTTATACTGATCGTACAAAATGATCTGTGTAGCTAATCTGTGGTGTGTGCTAGCACATCAAAATAAAAAGAGTGAGTGACTCTTTTTATCCAAGTGAGTAGCTACAACTGTGCTAGCACATGTGCTGAGTTACCCAACACTATCACAGACTACTTAGGGATATTGTGGAATGTTGCTTGTGCTCTTAAGTGTTTTGATTTTTCTTCGATTTCTTTTACTGCGACCTGGATTTGTTATATGGACTTGATTCGGATTTTTACCAACGACTTTGGCTTTGTTTTACGGATTTTGTTCTCACCTTCAACAACAACTTTAGCTCTGGGATCAAGGATCACGGCTGCATTCGATTTTGGATACCGATTAGTAACGTTTTATACAATGACTGAAGAACATTGTGTGAATTGTGCTTTTAACCTGACCGAGATTCAAAATCATACCTTTGGAATCCGAAGAAATAAGCGTGATACAGCAGTGGGTTGCACCACAGTAGGTAAATAAAAAAATAAATAACAAACCACAAAATGAATTTTTTATAGCCTACATCACATCATCATCCAATTATTTACCGATAATAATATTGTTTTAGGTGTCAAGAGATGATTTTGTTTGCCACAACTGCTGGTTGGTAGTAACTGCTGGCCTTGCTCGTCAACAAGAGCTGGAAGGATCTGTACGTCAAAACAGCTGCATTAATTGTGGATGGTCTGTTAGACGGATAAGAAGTCACTTATTAAGAACAGATACAGATAGAGAAAGTCTCATTAGAAATGTAATTATGGAATGGATTACCTCGAGAGGCAAGTTTTTAAAATACTTTACCAAAATGTATGATAAAATATAGTTATGTTAAATATATTTATTACTGTTATTATTTAGTTATAATAATATACTTTTTAGGTTTCATCATTAAGTCGCATCAGTCATCTTTGCTGGCAGAGAGCTAACAGGGCCGCTGATCATTTTGTACAAGAATCAATATCAACATCTTCAGCTGCTACTAATGAATCAGAAATAATTCTACCAAATTACTCAAGGGCTGCAAATACAGAAAGATGTTGTATTTTTCCAGACTGCCACGGAACTGAACAATGCACATTCTTAAATCAATTTTTGTGAGATTGTTAAGTATGTGATTTATCTTTTTATGTTCCTCAAAACTGCTGCATCTGTAACTTTCACCTTAGAAACTGTATATGGGATAATTTAATTGTAGAAAATGGAAATCATACCTTCACCGCAACATTAATTGAAGATTTGCTATCATTGCTAAAAAATCAGATAGGTCATAATATTGATTTTGAAAATATTGAAGATAGCGATGATCACTTAGTTTATTATTGGCTTGGTATGTCTAAACATCAATTTAGTCGGATATTGGAAGAAGTTCCTCGGCTAAATAACAGCCACAGAGGAACTACTGGACTGGCAGCTTATTTAAAAAAACTATGAACTGGTGATTCAGATCAAAAACTTTCTACGTTATTCAAGATGCCTTTTTTTTTTTTTTTTGAAGGTGGGAAATCATCAAATAACTTCTCCCGCTCTGGGTGGAGCGGGAGGGCGTGTCAGACTTTTACTGACTAAAACCCACCCGTGTTCCTTCAGTTGCCTATGCCAGGGCCGCGGTAACCCTTTCAGACAACCCGCGACCCCAGCGGCGTCGGCCCTATTGGGCCCCGTCACTTGCTGACATCTCTTTGAGGCGCGCGTGGAACACGACGCGCCGTCGACTCGGGCCTGGTCCTTACCGGACGGCGAGCTACCCGCTGCTCACCGTCCGCAGGCCCGCGCCTACGGTGGCCGGAAATCGCCCCGCGATTCCCGCCGCCCAGGGCGTCTCCTGCGGCGACTGAGGGCGTGAGGCTGCCTCTCCCTCACGCGTTCCGCCTCCTCCTTCGCGAGCATCACTGCTTCGCAGAAGGAGGTGACGGCCTCCCATGCACTCTCGCTCCGCACCATGGCCTGGACCAGGCTCGGACGCGAGAGATCGCCGCCGCCGATCGCCTCCGTGAGAACACGGCGGTGCTCTGCCCAAGCCGGGCAGACCTCCACTGTATGCTCCACCGTGTCCTCCGGGCGATCTACACAATGGAAACACCCGGGCGTTTCCTCCCGCCTTATGCGAAACAGGAACCTCCCGAAACAACCGTGTCCGGTGAGGACCTGCGTCAGGCGGAAGGTGAGGACGCCGTGGCGCCTCTCTAACCACTCCTCAAAGAGGGGACTTATCGCCGCTATTGTGGCGTGCCCAGCGCTGGGTTGCGACAGTCGCGCTCTCCATGCCGCCATGAGATCCCGCCGGAGCTCTGTCCGCTGTACCGTGATTTCTCGCGGCAGCGGAGTTACGCCCCGGCGCTTCGCCTCCTCGCGCCACTCCCACACGTGCGCGAGGACCTTTGCCTCCAGATCCCACGGCGGCAATCCGGCAAGGAGGCTCGCCGCCTCCCGGGAGACCGTGCGGTATCCCCGGACTAGCCGGATGGCCATGACCCTCTGGGACGCGTTCAACCTGCCGGCTGGTCCCAGCCTTAGGGAACGCGCCCACACCGGTGCTCCGTAAAGGGCCATGGACCGCACGACCCCCGCGTAGAGCCTCCGGCAGGAGGCGTTTGGACCCCCCAGATTGGGCAGGAGCCGCCTCAAGGCAGCCCCAGCCCGTGCCAGTCTGGGAGCCAAACGTCGGAAGTGCTCCACGAAGTTCCACCGGCTGTCGAGGACGAGTCCCAGGTACTTCATCGTCGACCCGACTCCGATGTGAACCCCTCCCACCGTTATTTCGGAACCCGACGGTGGCGCATTCCGAGGACCATGAAAACACATGGCCTCGGACTTGTGCAAGGCCACCTCGAGTCCCAACTGCCGGATCCTCTCCACGACTATCGCAACCCCGCGTGTCGCTAGTTCAGCCGCCGCCTGGTGCGACCTCCCCTGCGCCAGGACCAGCGTGTCGTCAGCGTAACATACTACGCTGACGCCGCTTGGGAGGTCGGCGCGCAGCACCCAGTCGTAACCGATGTCCCACAGATGCGGCCCCAAGACCGATCCCTGTGGGACACCGCACGACATCTCTCGCCGGTTCCACTCTCCCTGATGACCGGGGTAGATGACGGCCCTGTCCGTCAGATAGGCCTCGACCACTCGACAGAGGTAGGTCGGCATCCGGTGATACCGCAATGCCTCCCTGATGCAACTCCAGGGCAGGGTATTAAAGGCGTTGGCGATGTCTAGGGACACCGCCAAGACGACCCCACCCCGGGCCACTGCATCCCCCGTCGTGAGGGCTCGCACGCGCATGATGGCGTCCACCGTAGAGCGCCCCTTGCGGAAACCAAACTGGGTCTCCGCCAAATCCGGCCCCTCCTGCACCAGCCACCCGACGAGGCGGTCTGCAATTACTCTTTCAAAGAGCTTGCCCACCTCGTCGAGCAGCACGATGGGCCGGTAAGCGGACGGAGAGTCCGCAGGGCGCCCCGGCTTCTTAATGAGGACCAGTTTCCCCATCTTCCAGCGAAGTGGGAACTGGCCCCTCTCCAAGCATGCGCTTAGGAGCCCCCCTAGTCGAGGCCCGAGAGCCCCAAAGGCCAGAACCCAGGCTCTTCCAGGTAAGCCGTCGGGTCCTGGGGCGGTATTTTTGGCACTGAGCCTACGTACCGCCGCTCTCAACTCTACCTCGGTCACTTCCGGAGCATCAACGTCGTCGTCGGTGTCGTGGTCCGCAGCGGGCACCGCATGAGGCGGAGCCATAGGCGGGGGAGTATGTTCCCCTCGCGAAGGGAACAGAGCGCTCACCACGTCCTCCACGAGCTCGGGCCGGAGACTCTGCGTCAGCGGGGGCGCCCATGGGCGGAGTTTCTCCCGCACCAACTTGTAGGGGCGCCCCCATGGGTCTCTGTTCAGAGTCTCCAGCGACTCCTCGCGGCCCAGATCCCTGGACCGCAAGATCTCCGCTCGGAGGGCGGTCTTCGCCGCTCTGTACCCCTCGTACAGCTCCGCCTGAATGGCTTCCGTATCCGGAGGGCGGATACGGAGCCTGCGGTGCCTGGTGTACAGGCGTCGCGCGGCGACGCACGCCTCGCGCAGAGCCGTCAGCTCCGGCGACCACCAATACACCTGGCGAAAGGCGCGACTGGGCTGGACCCGGGGCATTGCCACGTCGCACACCTCGGACATGGCCTCCCGGAACCACTCCGCCTCGTCGTTGATGTCGGCAGGCCTGTCCGGTGGTGACACCCAGGCCTGCACGATCGAGGCTTCCAGGAGGAGCTCCCGGTCCAGCTTCTTCAGCGCCCACCGCGGACCACTCGGGGCCTGTCGGACCGGCGCGCTCGAGGTATGGGCGGAGACGTCAAACCGGATGTACCGGTGATCGGAATAGGTCTCCACCCCCTCCATGACGCGCCAGTCAACCACGTGCGGCAACAGAGCGGGGCTGGCGAACGAGATGTCCACCACAGACTCGCCCCGCATCCGCACACACGTGGGGACAGAACCCCGGTTTAGGACGACCAGGCCTGTCTCCAGAGCCCAGTCCTCCACCATCCTGCCCCGTGTGTCCGTACACCGGGAACCCCAAGCCACATTCTTGGCGTTGAAGTCCCCGAGGACAAGCACGGGAAGGGAACGAAACCCGACGACGACGGTTTTCAACTCCGCAAGGGAGTTGTGGAACTCGGCGAGAGTTCGGTTCGGGGAGAAGTATGTCCCCACCACGACAATCCCCCCGAACCGTGCTGCGACGCAACCCTGTCCCTTCTTGAATTCAAGATGCCTAGAAATACTTTGGAAAGACTAATGAATAATGCGAGAGAATATCTTGCTCAAGATTTTTTTCTTGGTCTACGGCACCATCCAGGGACAAAATGTCCAATCTTTGAGAATGTGGTAGGTAAATGTGTTCAATAACTCATCAAAGCGCTTTTTTACTACTTATGAATGACAAATAATAAAAACAAAATAGGTACTGAAAGAACTTCATAAAGGTAAATATATGTTATAGATATATGACAACATAGCTTATTTACCTTTACAAAGTTCTTTCAGTATTTTGTATTTTTTTGTTTGTCTTTATGACTTCCCACAATTAACAATGAATGATTTAATATTATTTCCATGTGGTACCTATCAAATAAAGCAACCTTGATCATACTATAGAGAACGTAATAGAGCTAACGGTATATAGTAGATATTGAAATATATAGAGAAGAAAATACAAACCTTCCAAGCGAATTAACAAATGAAAACTGCTGGTTTTGCATGCCAGAATACAAAGCAGCTATAAGATATATTTTGTGTACCTACATAAGTACATTAAAATAAATAATTATTATTATGGCAGAGCGGCAATTGATGGATACTATTGCAATTGCATAATAGGAGAATGCATGGTAGGCAATTAGGTTGTTGTGCACACACCATGACTGTGCTTTGGTATATAGGTTGGGCAAAATATAAATCAAATATATGGCCTGCTGTGACATTTTTAGATGATTTGCTAATTGTATATGACAATGAAGAGAATATAGATATTTAAAATAACAAATGTGTTTTTTTTGTACCTACAATTGAATAAAAATATTTATTGGGAACACCCCTTCTATCATAATCAATAATCAAGCATTGAGAAAAGTAAAGTTCTTGAATTATCTCACAGTCCCAAACTTTTTCATATAGAAAATTAACCTCAAAACGTTATATTTTTTTTTTAATATTTCTAAAGTAGTGGCCGCAATTTGTATATATTTTTTAGATATCCAATACTATTAAGATTTTAAAACACTCCATGTTTATAGTAATATTTGCTGTCCGTCTTGGGCCTAGGACACTAAGGAGAGTTGGCAATCCCCTTTCGAACGGGGAGCTAGATTTTGAATGGATTGCTGCCTTCGAAACGGAATTCGGAAACAGAATTCTGACTTGTGGCCGGCCTAATTGTCCGGCTTTTTATCAGAACTTTTTCCTTGAAACCCCATCAGAACAACAACTCGCATCTCACATCGCTTTCACTCTCACTTCGCATCACTTCTTCTCACTTGTTTTTTTTATGTTTGACACTTTGAATCAGCCGGTCGATTCTGTAAAAATCTCAATGTGAAAACTTAGGTGAAGTGAGTTTGTTTTTGCTAGGAATTGACACTATTGGCAGCTCACTCCACGCTCACTTCACTTAAGTTTTCACGGTAAGATGGTTACAGAATCGCACTGCGGGTTCGAGTGCGAAGTGAGCGTCGAAGTGACAGGAAATTACCTTACTGAATGCCACTTCTTACGTCATCTCATACTTTATCTGTCAAAATCTCACGGTCAATTTAGTTCAACACGCTGACACGCTCGTAGGGGTAGCGCTAGTGTAGGTAAATTCGAATTATCAACAGAGTTTTTAGAATTCCAATCAAGAAACTCACAGCGGATTCAGATTCGAAGTTTAGAATGAGGTCTTACAGAATCACACGGCAGTTTTAAGTTATAGATACGTCGCCGCTCTATAGTCGAACTTTTTCTAAATTTCTATTACAGCCATGTTGACGGCCATATACTGGAAGGCCTTATAGCAATTATCAACTTTCGGTACTAAGCCGAACACTGAAAATCCAACAAAGCGTGTCAAAAAACGCACTGTTGGATTTTCAACTCTCACCTCTAAGCAGTACGTTGAAATTTAAGTGCGCGATGAAAAATCGTAGCGTTAAAAAATGGCCCGTAGGTAATAGTTTAGAAATTTTTCCATATTATTATCTAAGATGTAGGTATACCTAGCTAATTGTTATGTAAATTGCAATCTAAAGATTAAAAGCTATAGATAGTTATAAGTAATTTTTATAATCAATTGAATGCTTGAGTGATATTTATCTGATTTTAATTTGAATACCTATATTATAAAGCCGTTGTCAAGGGCCAAAAGAAAATCCCAACATTATTGAGATTATACAGGACATTTTTTTTATCACTTGCCAAACACAGCGTATTCTACCCATGAATATGAACAACTTTTACTATGGGACCAAACCAGAAATCGCGAAAAATAAATCAGCTGCTTCATACATTTAACGAGTTTGGTCTATATAAACTCCTTTGCAAAAAAAACGGGCACCTTACAGTCATTGGCTTTTCTATGGAAAATATTAATATTTTTAGTATGTCGTTAGCATAAATGACTAGAAATTTCTTATTATCATTGAGAATATAGTTTTTAACCCTTAAATCATAGAATCGGTGTTTTAGTCAATGCAAACAGAGAGTCGTGTTAAAATGGAAATTTTTAGGGTACAATTAAATTAAGACTACGAGTATTTTTAAGGTATTTTAATAAAAAAAAGATATTGAAAAATAAAAATTAATAACGAGTATGACCTCCTCTTGCAGCGATTACGACATGTAATAGTCTTGGCATGCTTTCCACCAGGCTTTTGATGGTGTCCTGTGGAATGTGTTCCCACTCAGCCGAAATCACACGTTTAAGCTCCCTGATGTTTTGTGGAAGTGGTTGGACAGATCGTACTCGCCTTTTTAGGAGGTCCCAGACGTGCTCGATGGGGCTAAGGTCGGGGCTCCTCGCTAGCCAATCCAGACGACGAATACCGACCTCTTGCATATAAGCATCTACGTCGCCAGAACGGTGGTCCCGAGCATTATCGTCCATGAAATGGCATCTTCACCAATTACAGTCAGTGCGGGCTGTGCATGTTGACAAATTATTCTTGTTATGTACCTTTGCGCATTTAGTGAGCCATTTTCAATGAACACTATCTCGGTACGATAGCTGGAAGTTACGCCCGCCCAAAACATAACGGACCTTCCACCATAAGGGGTGATTTCTTCAAAACACACGTCGGCATAGCATTCCCCTGGTCTTCGTAACTCTCGCCGACGTTGGTCCTCACCATTCAGGCAAATTCGAGCCTCATCGGAGCAGAGTACGCGTTCCAGTTACCTAGTGTCCAAGATAGACAATTTCTAGTGAACCTCAGTCGAGCAATCCAGTACTCACGGAGTAACTTGGGGGGCCGTGGCGGTCGTTGATTGCGTATTTCAACCGCTAAAAGCCTCCTCCTCACTGTCCATAGGCTAACTTGTGCTCCTCGTACCTCTTCAAGGTTTCTTTTGAGGTCTATGTAACTGAATTTGCGGTTACTCAGTGCCTGAGTCACTAAAAGCGGTAGTCTCGTAGTTGTGTGCAACGTTTTCTCCCACAACCTTGCCTTCTTTGAACGGAACCTGTCTCTTGGTATCGAGTCCAGGTTTTTTGGACGGTGGAACGACTCACGTTTAACCGCTGTGAGCCGTAACATTGGCTACACCCCATTTCCAGCAGCGCTATAATTTTACTAGCTCTTATTGCTTTTTCTGCCATTATAATCGACACAAAGATATCTGTTTAAGTCATAATAAGGCAGGATTATGCGACAAACATAAATTATTATAATAAAAATAACGAGAAGTTAGTTTTAGTTGCCTGATTACCTTTTAACCGCAAACCCGCGAATAGCAAGTAAAAAGTCATAAACTGAAAAATGGATTATTATTTTTAAAAACAACAGTTCTGAATTTGAATTTAACTTTTTTTCATACCCAGACTCTTTATTAAGTGCCAGTAACATAGTTTGGCTATTAAAACCTCTTTAGAACTAAATGATTACCAATAATGTAGAAAAATCCAAACCGCCCGTTTTTTTTGCAAAGGAGTGTAAATGAACAGCTGATTTTTTTTCGCGATTTCAGAGTTAGTCCCATAGTGAAAATTTGGCAAGTGATAAAACAATTGCCCTGTATTACTGATGACTTATATATAAGGGCTAGCGCGCACTGCGGTGCGGTGAAATACGGTGCGTTATTTCCGCTGTACGGTAACAAACGCAGATAGAGTCTGGCCACGCTAACTCTGTAGTGAAATAATGGTAGAATTTGGAAATCTGTATAAGACATCACCGTCTGTACTACGGAAAAAAGTAATAAAAACATTCTTAGATAAATAATCTATTATGCAAAAATTAAAAGGCAAAATACCAAAATCATTAGATCTACATACACGTCAGAAAATGTAAAACTTTTTGGGGTTGTCCATTTATTGCATGGCAGAGTTAGCGTGGCCAGACTCTACAGCTGAAGACCAGCGGTGCGATTCTGTAACCATCTCACCGTGAAAACTTGGGTGAAGTGAGCGCGGAGTGAGCTGTCAATAGTGTCAATTCCTAGCAAAAAAAAACTCACTTCACCTAAGTTTTCACGGTGAGATTTTTACAGAATCGACCGGCTGTACTTTACGTGGAGCGACTGCCTATCTGGCCTCAACAACTCAGTTACTGGGTTATACAGGGTGTAAAAAGACACATCACAAAGCCGTCAACTATACATAGTGTATAAGTAATAGGTAATACTTGGAATACGTTTTAGTAAAAAAAAATTCGACTTTGACCTCTAATATGTATCAAAATATATCGCAAAATGGCCGTATTTTTTATTGCGTTGACTTAGAAACTTGATTTTTTTAGAACTCTAGACTAATTTGAAATTAATTTCAACTTGATATATTCACGCGCTCCTGAGAATAGGGTCTTGACAGACTGACAGACTTGCAATTTTTTTTTATGTGATAGAATTACAAATTAATATTTTTCGGATTTTTTTCTTTACTTGTGCTGTGAGACCTTGCTCCTTGCCAAATTTCATGATTCTAGGACAACAGGAAGTACCCTATTGGTTTTGATTTACTTGCGAGTACCAAAATATGTCGCATAAATGGCCGTATTTTTTTATTGCGTTGAGTTAGAAGTTTGTTTTTTTTAGAACTCCAAGGGACCACAGACTTACGTATTTTTTATTAATTTCAACTTGATACCTCTAAGCGTTCCTGAGAAAAAGGGTCTTGACAGACTGACAGACAGACAGCGGACAACGAAGTGATCCTATAAGGGTTCCGTTTTTTTCTTTTGAGGTACGGAACCCTAAAAAACGATCCAAATAATGGGTAGAATCCGTAGTTTTCGGCTTCAGCAAGTGTCTTTTTACACCCGGTATAGTTGTCAGATTTTCGATTTTTTAGCTATCCGGAACGACTGTCAAAGATCTTCTCATGAAAGCCGGACCAAACGTGCCTTCCAAGGGATGGAGGGGTCCCGATGTGTACTGGATGGTCACCCATCCACAAACTGACTTCTGCGACCATAGCTTAACCTTCGATCGACCTCTGTGGCAAATATGGGAATTTAAACTACCTATGTGTTAGTCATGTTGCTAGCCCCTCTCCGGTATGTGCAAGCGCTTAATTATTACTTATAAGGTGAGTATTGTACCTATAGCAAATACTTCCTGAATCGTTTAGCATGACACTTAAGACGGAAATCATAGTTTTACCTAAAAAGGGATTTGTTTTTCTTTCCTACAATGAGATTTCTTGTTTTGAAGTAAATAAATTAATACCCATACTTACTGGAAATAAATAAGTAATAATACATAATATATTGACACCAAAAATGTCTTTGAAGTGCGCGCACTGCGTTAAGAACAACGCATGAGTTTTGTTACCGTAGGCCCCGCCCAGTGCGGCAGAACTAACGCACCGCACCGCAGTTCGCGCAGGCACTTAGGGCCCTCGCCCACGGCGACTTTATGTAGCGATGCTGTCGCGCGTTTACGAAATGCGCAACTGCATCGCTACTAACGCGCGTTAGTCGCATTTGCAACGCGCTGCAGAAGCGATGCCAACGCGCTACTAACGCGCTACAGTATCGCGACTGAATCAATGCAAACGCGTGACCTTGTCGGAAGGCATCGGGGAGAGAACAGAGGGAGGGTGGCGCGTGAGTGGAGAACCGAGCTTTTCGTTGCCTACGCTTCGGCTGCTTACGTAAAAGCAGCACCAAAGACAACGTGACTAATGTTGCCTCAACAGAGTCCATCTTGCAACTGTAGCGATCGCAGGTATTTTTGTGCCGTTACTGAATCGCGTTTGCATCGCGACAGAAGCGCACCAATCTGGGCCCGTGGGCGAGGGCATACAGCTAGCGACCGCTTCGCGACTGTATCGATGCGTACGCGCGACAGCATCGCTACTGCATCGCTACAAAAAGTCGCCGTGAGCGAGGGCCCTTATACTTTCAATTTCTTACGTGACGATATACATCAATCTGACTATCTGTGTGTGTGTTCGCGCATCTAAAACTACTGCATTCCTGAGGGTTTTTCGGATATCTAAGGATGTTACACACTTGATCGGCACAGATATTCACAAACATTCGATACGCTTCCGTAGCGAATCGAAAATCAATCAATGTTATTGAAGTATGCGCGCTGTGTAGCCCGCGAAATTATTTTTTTTTTTTTTGGGTTTTAGCAATTTGCAGTTCCGTGTCAGGTTGTATCTTGATCAACGTATGACACGCGGTAATAAAACATATGTATTTACATAATTTTAACCATAAAAATCATCAATACATCTCTCTAAGTTAGATTTCGTGCGTTTGACGAATCTGCACGAAATCTAACATAAAGAGATGTACCATTGATGATTTTTGTATGGTTAAAGTTATGTAAATACATAATGTTTTATTGCCGCGTATTTCGCGGGCTACACAGCGCTATCACCTTATGTAAACGATGTTTACAAATCCAAAACCCGAAAATTTTATTAGTTGACATCAAATAGGCTATTCTTCTAACAGCTGTTTGCTGTCGGGAGCAAGGCAAATCAGGTTAACAAAATGTGATATTTTTAGGGTTCCGTACCTCAAAAGTATAAAACGGAACCCTTATAGGATTACTAGTGTGTCTGTCTGTCTGTTGGTCTGCCACAGCCATTTTGCTCCGAATCTAATTTAAATTCAAATTCATTTATTGGTGTGATTTTTGGTACATTTTACATGAGATCTTAATAATAAATAATTAGTTCCTCAAAATCTACCATAAAGGTGTACACTCATACACATAATTAGTCATTATTATAAAAAATGAATAATCAACATACTAAAATAAATATAATTAGGTACTTACAACAAAACACAACATAACATTTTATATATATAAATAATAATTAATATTAACTCATTTATGGACCGATTATGTTGAAAATTGGTACACATATGAATTTATGTGACCCAAACATGGACGTGTAACATCCCATACGGTCACTTTTGGGGGGCAAATAAGAAAATTTTGGGAAAAAGTTAAGCAAACTGTACCTTGTGACATATCAAATGAAAGGGTTGCTGCGAGGATCTCAAATATTTTTTTTTATAATTTTAAAATATTTTTTTTAAAGTTATTTAAGAAAAAAAATAAAATAAAAAGGTTCCGACGAATTGAGAACCTCCTTCTTTTTGAAGTCTGTTAAAAATAGACGAAAATTAACCATTCTCCCCTTATATCCGAAACTACTGAACCTAAAATTTGGAAAAAAAAGTACAGAAAATATTTCTTTACCTATAGATTACAGGAAAACCAATATGTATAGTATTAAAATAACATGGTAAATCTCTCAATATTTTGAGTACAAACTTACGTTTATTGTTGGAATGTATGGGAGAACATGTTTTTCAAATCAATGTTAAGTTTGTTCTTCGGATAAATTCATTCCAACTACGGAACCCTTTTTTTTTTTTTTGAGGGTGGGAAATCATCAAATGACTTCTCCCGCTCTGGGTGGAGCGTGTCAGACTTTTACTGACTAAAACCCATCCGTGTTCCTTCAGTTGCCTATGCCTCTTTGAGGCGCGCGTGGAACACAACGCGCCGTCGACTCGGGCCTGGTCCTTACCGGACGGCGAGCTACCCGCTGCTCACCGTCCGCAAGCCCGCGCCTACGGTGGCCGGAAATCGCCCCGCGATTCCCGCCGCCCAGGGCGTCTCCTGCGGCGACTGAGGGCGTGAGGCTGCCTCTCCCTCACGCGTTCCGCCTCCTCCTTCGCGAGCATTACTACCACGGAACCCGACACGCACTTGGCCTGTTTTTTTCATTCATTTCCAATCATGCTCCTTTCTCGGATTATCAGACATTATCGCGAAAACAAAAGAGCTACCTTTTCATCGATACGCGCTGCTGGTTTGCGAAGGTAAACAAACGAACAATACCACTTAATGCTTTCTTGATTTCAGAGTTCTGCCTTGGATTGAACGTTTTAAATGATAAATAATTTTATTTCTTTAAGTAGGTTTGAGGAGCTCGTGGCTAAGTAACAACAGCCGCACGGGTCGATCCATCAGGTTAAGCTACGCTTGACGGGGTTGGTCTGTGTATGGCTGACCATCTTTACATACCGAGACTCCTCCGTGCCTCGGACTGCACGTAAATCCGTTGGTCCCGGCTGCCATTCGTGGATCTTTGACAGTCGTTATGGGTCGCCAGAAGACCGAAAGTCTGACAACCAGTCTTACCAAGGGGTATCGTATTACCCAGTTACTGGGTTGTGGAGGTCAGATAGGCAGACGCTCCATGTAAAATACTGATGTTCAGCTGCATCCGGTTAGACTGGAAGCTGACCCGAACATAGTTGGGAAAAGGATCAACCTCAATTTTCGTCGTTTATTTTTAGGGTTCCGTAATTCAAAAGGAAAAAAACTGAACCCTTATAGGATCACTCGCGTGTCTGTCTGTCTGTCCGTCTATCGCCACTTTGCTCCGAATCTAATGGACAGTACTTATATGGATTTGTGTGACCCAAACACGTACGGCTAAAGTAAATAAATGAATTTTGAATATGGGGGTCAGTTTTAGGGGGCAAATAAGAAAATTAAAAAAAAAAGGTTTTGCAAACTGTACCGTGTGATATATCAAATGAAGGAAAAACATATCATTAAAATAAAACTTTTTTAAGTTATTTAAGAAAATAGACGAAAATAGACCATGCCCCCCTTATTTCCGAAACTAGGGATCCTAAAATTTTGAAAGAAATACAGGAAAACCTATAAGAAGTTTGTTGTCTTAAAACAACATAGTAAATCTCTCAATACTGTGAGTACAAACTTACATTTACTGTTGGAATGTATTGGAGAACATGTTTTTCAACTATAATGTTAAGTTTGTTCTCGTATTCTAAAAGTTGGAATTTCAGTCAAAATGCACGTCAAGAAGAACGCTGGAGCTGTTAAGAATTTGCAAAAACGAGGAACGACAGAGTTTGCACCAAGTATTGTTCTGCAGAGTGGAGGGTGTAAAGCAGTAATAGGAGAACGGGGGAGTCTAGCAGGAGCCCGAAACTGAAACTTGGATAGTAATAGGGGACAATCAATTTTGTATTGGAGTAGCTTACAAACGGCGGCGGTCGGGCTGGTCCACAAATTCAAGGTCGCTCAGCGCGCTATGGAGCGGGCTATGCTCGGAGTTTCTTTGAAGGATAAAATCAGGAATGAAGTTATCCGGAAAAGAACCGGAGTAACCGACATAGCTTGCAGAATAAGCAAACTGAAGTGGCAGTGGGCTGGCCATGTTTGTGGAAGGACCGACGCCCCCAGCTAGATGGACCAACGACCTGAAGAAAGTGGCTGGGACAGACTGGATGCGGAAGGCGGAGGACAGGGTGCTGCGGTGCAGACTGGGAGAGACCTATGTGCAGCAGTGGAATGCGATAGGCTGAGTTGATTGAGCTTATAAACGAATATGGAATCAATGATTATTCTACGCTTCTCTACTGAGACCATCTTAAAATAAGATAGTCGGGCTTCATAAGATCGTATCCTTTTTGCATTTCCGCAGGCATAGGACAGATGCCCGAGGAATCTCTTTTGTATTCGCTCCAGTCGAAAGATGTGCGTGGAGTAATGAGGTCTCCAAATTGTACTGCAGTATTCTAAGATACTGCGAACGATACGGTTGTATAAACAAGATCTTTGTCCGATTATGCTTAAAACCAGCAACATATTCTAAGATACTGCGAATGATACAGTTGTATAAACAAGATCTTTGTCCGACTATGCTTAAAACCAGCAACATATTCTAAGATACTGCGAATGATACAGTTGTATAAACAAGATCTTTGTCCGACTATGCTTAAAACCAGCAACATTCCTTACAACAAATCCCAGCATTCTAGAAGCATTTTTTATGACGCCCTCAACATGAGGCACAAATGTCAAGGCCAAAGGTCCACCTCCTGGATAACGTTAGGGCCCACATGATATACACTAGCCGTCAATTGCTTTTTCAGGGTGTATCTCACGTGGTAGCACTTTTTTACGTTTAAGCTCATTTCATTATCTGAAGTAATGTTTTATCGTTTTTAGATTCGATTATCCTAGAGAATTTATGATTATCTGCATACATATAACATTCTGAGAATCTTAGGCAGTGCGGGATATTGTTAACGAAAACATTAAATAGAACCGGTCCAACATGAGAGCCCTGGGGAGCCCCTGATGATTATGAATTCATGTCATACTTGGCTATTATGTAATTTTGCAATATTATGCTAGATGGTGTCACTGAGACATGGGATAACAGTTTTTGTATGACATTTCTTCTGATAGCCTCTCTATAGTATCTTAAATCTCTTTGCATGAAATCATATGCAATACTTAATTAGCCCCTAACTGATAGAGTCGCCAGCCCGTCTTGAGCAAGCGTGGTGATCGGTGCTCGTGCCTTCTGTGTATGAGAAGACGCCTTTGCCCAGCAGTAGGACAATAATAGACTGGTATTATTATATTATTAAGTGATAGTGCCCTATAATAGTACATTTTGGTTCAACTGGAGAAAGTTTGTTACTACATTTGAGACAGAATTAAGAGGAAACGGGGGCGAAAAATTAGGTATTTTAAGAAGGTATTGCTGTCGCTCTGCGAACGCTCCACACTCGAATTCGTGCGATAAGGACAACTGCAGATTCGACTAAATAGCCTGTGTAAAAAGTCACATTTCGAGGTTTGGCTCTCGCCTATTTCCTCCTCCAATATTGAACCAATTTAAAAGATATTTCATAAACTGAATAAGAAGGATATATACTATGCCCCATAGACTTATAAAAAAAGATGGACTCCGCGCCACGCATATCGAAAGTGAAGCACAGTAAGTATGCCGGACCGTTTTGTACAAACACGCCTCGCGCACACATTTACATCATAGTATGCCGACCGGCCGCCATTAGGTGACACGGGCGACGCCGTCTTTGCAGGTACTCAAATCATGCACACATAGATCGGTACGGTGCTTCACTTTCGATATTCGTGGCGTGGAGTCCATCTTTTTTTATAAGTCTATGCTATGCCCCTATGTTTTCCTTTTTTCGTTAATAGTTGTCAAATTGGTACAGTAGGCGTCTGTTGACAGCGGTCTGAATATGCAATTTTGAGCATTTTTGGAGGGTTCTAGTTCTTATAAAAATAATATATCATCAAAAAGGAAAACATAGGGGCATACAAGTAGCTGATATTTAAATTTCTGTAAAAATCATTGCTTTATGGTCATTAACCAGAAAGAAAACAGGCGAGAGCGTTTGTATCTTTTTGTATGGAGAAAAGAGCATCCACGTTTCCTCTTAACAACCGAGCCGTAGGCTATGTTGTCTTTGAGCCGAGAACTGCAATAACAAATGTCCACGTGTATCAAACGACATTTTACAATATTCTTTTGAAGAAATAAAATAAAATAACGAAAAATATTTTTGTCATGAATTATTAGGAAACTATGATTTAAATTTTCTTTTTTTTTTTTGCGCTTTGTTTTCGCCAGGTTGAAGGAGAAGCAAAGGTATCAAGCCGATAAACAGCCTGATATGAAAAATTTAAAATTCAAATATTTTTGAGTTTAGAACAAAAATAAATGTTAATTTGTTCATAAACGTTTTTAGGGTTCCGTACCTCAAAAGGAAAAAACGGAACCCTTAAAGGATCACTCGTGTGTCTGTCTGTCTGTCTGTCTGTCTGTCTGTCTGTCCGTCTCTCCGTCTGTCACAGCCAATTTTCTCCGAATCTAATGAACCGATTAAGTTAAAACTTGGTACACATATGTATTTTGGTAAACCAAACACGGACGTGTAACGTAAATAAATAAATTTTGAATATGGGGGTCCCTTTTGGGGAAAAAATAAGTACAATTAAAAAAAAAAGTTTTGCAAACTGTACCGTGTGACATATCAAATAAAAGGTCTTACTGTGAGGGTCTCAAATATATATTTTTTTTAATTTTAAAATAAATAGTTTTGAAGTTATTTAACAAAAACCGACTTCCATAAATCACTACAAAGTGAAAAATAACTTTGATTTCGTAAGTCGGTGTCTTTCGTTTTTTATTTACTTTCTTTTTTTTTGCCACCGACTTCCGAAATCAAAGTTATTTTTCACTTTGTAGTGATTTATGGAAGTCGGTTTTTTTTTTGTTAAAAAGTTTTTATTTCTTTTTTTAGTGGGTCTGTTTATAATTTGTATAAGTTACAATAGTCTAATGTCAATTGCTCATCACATGTTACAAAATATTGCTTTTCCCGATGCTGGGACGTTAATTGTTGAAGAGTTCTGCTGGTAAGAACCAGGAGAACTCCTCAACAACCACTCATCACACGCATTGTGTGACGAGCGGAAATTGCTTAGCAACCATATTAAAGTAATCGAATCGCAACCCGTGAAACATTTATCATTGAGTAGTTCCGGTAGCCATCTGTGGTCTTCATCATCAGTTCCACTTTACCAAGTGGTGCTTCCCGAGAGCAAATCTACGAGCTACTATAAAAAATACCCAAATCGCTATAGGTGTGCCTATAATATTTGAAGAGTTCCTTCGATTTCTCCAGGATCCCATCATCAGAACTGGATTTTGACAAAAATGGGACCATTTGGGAAGTATACCCTTTCCAACAAAAAAAAAATTTTTCAAATCGGCTGGCAAGCGACGGAGTTATGCGCGAACAAACATAAAAAAAAAAAAAAATACAAACATCCGAATTGAGAACCTCCTCCTTTTTTAGAAGTCGGTTAAAAATAGACGAAAATTGACCATTCCCCCCCCCCCCTATCTCCGAAACTACTGAGCCTAAAATTTTGAAAAAAATACAGAATATAGTTCTTTACCTATAGATTACAGGAAAACCTATCAGAAGTTTATGGTCTTGTAAATCTATATAATAAAATTCAAAGTCCTGACTGACTCATTGACTGATTATAATCAACGCACACTCCAAACCACTGGACCTAGAGACATGAAATTTTACACATAGATACCTTATATAGTGTAAACATCCATTAAGGAAGAATCTATGAAAATTCCATCCCTAAGGGAATAAAATAGGGGGATGAAAGTTTGTATGAAAAATCTTATCTCTTGAGTTATTCGACTTGAAACTTAGCACGAATATTCATCTAAGTTAATTATAGAATTAATCATTTTTAGTTTTCCTAAACTACCCCCTTTCTTGTGGAAGGGAAATCATCAAATGACTTCTCCCGCTCTGGGTGGAGCGGAAGGGCGTGTCATACTTTTACTGACTAAAACCCACCCGTGTTTCTTCAGTTGCCTATGGCAGGGCCACGGTATCTCTTTCGAACAACCCGCGACCCCAGAAGACGGGATTGGTGGATGTCAATAATGTTTGTATGGAGGAATTTTAACACGCGGTCCGATTTACTCAAAACTCAGTTTTTGTACTTGAGACCAAAAATAGAGACTAACTAACGAGTATCAGGGTTTTCCAAAAATCTACCCCTAAGGGGTGAAAAGGGGTAGTAAATTTTACAACGGAGGATTTTATTGGGGATTGATTAACTCGAAAATTGGTGTAAATAATGTTTGATCCAAGTTATGGAAACATCCCAGACGATTTTTGAAATTCTACCCCTGTGGGGGTAAAAACGGGGATACAGTTTATATGAAAAATCTTATTGTTTTGGTTAATGAACTTGAAACTTAGCACAAATACTTGCTTATGTAAGTAATAAAGTTTGTCATTATTAGTTTTTCAAAACTACCTCTCAAAGCGGGTTTAGGGATGTTAAAGTTTGTATGGAAGATTTTTAAAACGCAGTCCGATTAACTTGAAACTCAGTATTCAGTATTTTATACTTTTGATGAAAAATAGTTAAACAATAATAAGAAAATTAAAACCCATGAAATCAGACATCCACGCCGGGCAAAGCCACGGGCAGTCTAGCTAGTATCATAATTATATTGTGCATACAAACTTACTAAGCCTCCGCTGTCCGTCCGTCCGTCCGTCCGTCTGTCACAGGGCTGTATCTCATGAACCTTAATAGGTAGAGAGTTGAAATTTTCACAGATTGTGTATTTCTATTACGACTGTAACAACAAATAATAAAAATAAAGTAAAATTAAAATTAAAGGGGCCGCCCCCTTTAATTTTAACTTTACTTTTTTTTCCCATACAGAAAAGTTTTCATTTTGAAAAAAAAAAATAACCTGTGTGTGGGGATGTTATTGTGTAGAACTTCTCGAGTAGAGTACAAAGATATTTTTATTTTTTTTATCTTCTAAAATGAAAAAATAGAGGGCCGTAAAAGTTGTTAATTTTATACCATTTTTGTACGAGCTCTATTATATAATGTACCTTATACTGTACTTAATCAAGAAATACTAAAAACGGCGATTCGTAAGGTATTTTGTTTAAATATGGACGATTTTCAGCAACTGCAAAAAATAACCTTGTAATTCACAGTATCATTACGAAATACAAAGTTATCTTTGCAATTGTTAAACATATAATATGGTAAGGAACCCTTTGTGTGCGAGTCCGTCTCGCCCGGTTTTTTTTTATTGTAATAATCATGGTTTTTGATGATATTCTATTTATAAACATTATTTAAATATCCAAAAAATATTAACGCCGTAAAGACGCATAGGTATATCTTTGCTGAGTTTAAAAAGAAACATTCACCTCCGAATAGAGAGGACCGTCTCGCGCCAGTGTCATTTTAGCACTAACTTGGCACCGGCAAGTGCCAAAATGAAACTGGCGCGAGACGGTTGTGAATAGATGCATTGAACCAATTTGGACTGAGTATAGGTATAATTTATCGGTGGCAATTTTAATTTCCGCACACGTGTTGGAAAATGAAAAATCTCACGCATGTGAAATACATTGCACTGTGAACCTAATCGTAGTGCGATATGAACCAGTTTTCGAGGAAGTGTATTGAAAATGTATTTAACCCCTCAAGTGTCTGAGTTTGGCTGATTTTAGACCCAAAACCCCAGCGAGTGGGGCGGGTTGGGGGTTAGTTGCGAACCCCATAGGTTCACAACTACTGATAATGATATGTTTTCCATCGGATGATGTTTTTTTACGTTTATATATACGTGATCTAAGCTTATATATCTATTATGTAAAGTTTTGTCCTTTTGCACACTTGGGGTGCATTTGACACGCGGGGGGGAGGGGAGGTTAGCTGCGAACTCCATAAGTTCACAACTAATGATTTGATTGGTTTTCCATCGGATGATGTTTTTTTACATTTATATATATGTGATATAAGCTTATGTACCGAACAAAAAAAGTGTTTTTCTTATGCACACATGGGGTGCATTCGACACTTGAGGGGTAAGAGTAAAGTTGCAATCTCAACTCCGATTTTATAAGAGATTGCTTCAAGTGGGTATTGAACCGCGGTAATCCTGTTCTGCAGTCCTGTTTGTTGCTACGAGCCTAATGGGGTTACTCCAAACGTTTCAACATGTTTGCGTGATTGCCATTGCGTGTTTTTAGGGTTCCGTACCTCAAAAGGAAAAAACGGAACCCTTATAGGACCACTTCTTTGTCCGTCTATCTGTCTGTCAGTCTGTCAAGACCCTTTTTCTCAGGAACGCGTGGAGGTATCGTAATGAAATTAATATCAAATACGTGGATCTATGGTCCCTTGGAGTCCTTGGAGAGAAAAATCAACCTTCTAAGTCAACGCAATAAATAAAATACGGCCATTTATGTAACATATTTTGATACTCGCAAGTAAATCAAAACCTGTAGGGTACTTCCCGTTGACCTAGAATCATGAAATTTGGCAAGAAGCAAGGTCTCACAGCACAAGTAAAGGAAAAAGTCCGAAAATTGTTAATTTGTAATTTTATCAAATTACTAGCTCTTACCAGCGGCTTCGCCCGCGGGAACATGCTACAGGGAATTCCTTCCTTATTCCTTGTCTACATTATAAAGGGATCCTCTGTGCAAAATTTCAGGTTTCTAGGTCCAAGGGTTTGCTCTGGGCGTTGATGAGTCAGTCAATCAGTCAGTCAGTCAGTCAGGACTTCTCTTTTTATTTATATAATAATATAGATCACACAAAAAACATTTTTTTTTGGATTACAATGTTAAGTTTGTTTTTGGGATAATTTCTTTTGAACTACGGAACCCTTGGCCACTTGGCCGGTTGATTTATTCATTCATTTATTTTAATGTATTATTCATGTGAGTATCTAAACTAAACCAGCAAAGGAAATCAATTAGAAATATAAAATACAAAGGTACTTAATGGCTACTTGTATTTCAATAAAGAAAATAACCCTAAAAAAATTGTATAATTTTATGTATTTTTGTAATATTTTAAAATTAAAGTAATATGAATCTGTTTCACAGTCTCCACATAAGCATTAGTCAATTTTTATTTTTAAAAATCTGCCAGCTAAGAAACCTTTACTTATCCAGAGGAAGTGAACCAGAACATAATTTATAAGTTCTAAAAACAAACCTTATTTTCACAGATTCCACAAAAAAAAAAAAGAAAATCCGATAAAAAGTTGCACCAATTTTTCCAAATTCAAAAAGCTTCCAAATTCAAACCGACTACTGACAATGATAACACGGTACTGCCAAAAACATTTATAACAGAACAATTTATTTAACAAAACGTAACCGATCACTTTTCTCCGATATCTTATCTTTTAATTACCGTAACACTGTTAAAATAAATAGATAAACACAGCACTATACTCACACGAAATCTCGAAGTTTCTTTAAGAAAGTCAAGTTAAACTAAGAAAAGTAAACAGTTTTAAAGTTATTTAGTTATTTCGAACGAACGTCCGTTCGTTTGCGCGAACTCACTACCAATGTACCGTGTTTTTCTTGCACCTATGTTATAAGCGCGCGAAAGTATTTTTTAAGGCTGCGTACCACGGTCCGGTTGCAAGAATGAGGAATATTTCGCAAGAAACTTCATTTTTAGAATTCCGTACCTCAAAAGGAAAAAACGGAACCCTTAATAGGATCACTTCATTGTCCGTCTGTCTGTCAAGCTTCTAAGGTCCGTATTACAGAACGTCACTCAATACTCAAGCATGACTTAAAACTAGATTCAAGCCATTTGATTGGTTGAAACTAGTTTTAAACTTAATTTAAACAAAGATCAGTACTTGAGTTTCCTTCTGTAATACGGACCTAAGTCTACACAATCAAAAAATACGACCATCTTAGCGAAATTTTGATACTCGCAAATAATTTAAAAAATATGAAAACAACAAATTAGCAATAACAATACCTACTTGTGTTGCAAGTTTATAATCGTAGTTGGTAACGTCAAAGACCCAGAGAAAACTTTTTTTGCAGATGTTGAGTAAAAAGGCGGAGATTCGGTGAAAAGAAAATAACAGGGCTTGAAATTGCTCGCCAATATTGTAATACTAGTAGTTCTGCAAACAGTACAGAACTCGCTAGCACAAACTTTTTTGCAGCAATTAACAATACCACTAAAGTTATATAGAACACCATATTTTCCATGTCTTTTGTTTTTAAAAACATGTGTGCATGTGGTATTTTAATCAGGGACCGTACGACTCCGGATAAGAGTTGTATCTTTCGAAGGGGTAAGCCGTTTATAAGGTTAGCTTTAGCATGTGTAACTCCTTGAATGGGTTTTAGGCTTGAAACCCAGTAAAAGGGTTATCCCTTCAATATGGATAGCCCATTGAATGGGTTCTATAGTTGAAATCCAAAGGGTTACCCCTTCATTAAAATAACCTAAATAATATAAGGGTTTTGTTCGTATTACCATATTAGCTGTTTCCAACGTATGCCCATCATCGAAAGATCATATATTACATTGCTCCGAGTCGGAATGTTACGCTATTATTGTTTTGAAGAGAGTTGAAGTGTAATCGTATGAGTTTTTGATTAACTGCTTAGAAAAACCCTATCGAAAACCCTTTCAATGGGTAACCATAAAATGGTCCTTGGTTATAATATCTGTATTATTACTAAGTTTTTCATTAATGCAGTAGTTCACAGCTAACAGTAGGTAGGTAGGTATATTGGTTGGTTGGTGTATTGTGGTATTTGAAGTATTTACCAAAGATAATATTGTTATCTACGAAAATATGGATCCGCAAAACCGTATCAGGTCCCCCACGGACTTGTCACAAAGATTGATTCACATTTAATCTTACCGAGTGATTAACGCGTAATACATAAGAAGTATATTATTTATAAGTGTATTTAATAATGACCAATCTGATTATGGAAAGTACATAAAGATTAGCTCTATATGCACCACAATGATTAGTAATTTGGGGGGATAGAAATGAAAATCAACAACAACAAAGTCCAAAAATCTCTATTTTGATATCTTATTTAATATTATAAATGCAAAAGTAACTTTTTTTGTTTGTTCGTTACCCTTTCACGCCCAAACCACTGAACCGATCACCCTGAAACTTTACAAATACGTTGTCAGATATACAGAAACGGACATAAGGTACCTTACATCCCGAAAAAAAGTACTGTTCCCGCGGAAAACAACAATAACGTTCTTATGATAATAGATGGCGCCACGTGTCTTTCGAATCATTATTGAATTATATTACTATAAGCAGAACACAACCCGAATTGATTGTTAAATCGAAATTAAAAACAAAAAACGAATAAAAAAAATCAAAAACAAATTAAAAACTAATAATATTATTAATGCGAAAGTGAGCTTGTTTGTCAGTTTGTTTGTTTGTAACGCTTTCACGCTAAAACGGCTGTACGGATTTGGATGAAATTTGTCACACGGTTAGACCATGACCTGGAAAAGGACACAGGCTATTTTTTATCGATATACCACGCGGGCGAAGCTAGTAAACTATAAATCTCCATTGCTTGTTTTGCGCTCACATGCAAATTGCAACATGCATTTACCTGATTATTACGAGTATATACAACACTGTCTTACTTTACTATTTCACGAAAATTCTGCTTACTGTATAAGCGAAAGCCTATAAATTAAAATTCCATTCTTGTCTCAAACTCTTGCAAGATTTATATTTCTTGCTTTCAATCTCGTGGGAGGCAACCTTATCTTACGAGAACAAGACAACTCCTCTCGCCCATTATTGGCATACTTCAATAGTGATGTGCCTACTACAGGCCGAATATCATTGCAGTTGAATTTCTGAGGCCGAATACGGCGATCGATGCCACATATTTTGACACTCGCAAATAAATCTAAACCGTACGGGTAAGGTACTTTCCGTTGACATATAATCATGAAAGGCAAGAAGCAAGGTCTCACAGCACAATTAAAGGAAAAAGTCCAAAAATAGTAAAATAAAATTGTAGTTGTAGTTAACACATATGTAAATACTTAGGTACTTTTTTTTTCTTTTTTATTTGAAACTTACATTAATTGTATTTGGAAAATGTAACGTGACGTATATCGATGAGATAAACATCTGAGAACATATTTTTCAACTATAATGTTTAGTTTATTTTTGGGGTAAATTCATCCCGGCTTCCTACGGAACCCTTCATTGTGTATTGTCCAACACGCACTTGGCCGGTTTTTTTTTTACAATAGGATCAAATCTGTACGGTTTCTGCACTGTTATACAGGGTGGAAACTTTCAACGGGGCAGTAAGGGGAAGTACCTTATCCGTTGCAGCTAAGGAAAAAAAAAGGAAAAGTTTTTTGCAATTTGTGCTTTTTGAGTACCCCAACGATGGTTGGTCCCATAGAAGTTTTTGATCAGTATTAGAAACAGAATCAACTGGCGTCAAAAAATGTTTTGGTGTAAAATGGCTATTTTCTTGCTAACCGTAATTTTTTTTGAAAATCTGTGAATAGGGATCAAAATTCCATAAAAAAATATGGATAGTCTCCTAAGACCATTTTCGCGTAGCTGCAACGGATAAGGTACTTGCCCTTACTGCCCCGCTGAAAGTTTCCACCCTGTATACGAGCTTGACGAGTACTAGTTCCAATATGTTTTAGTTAAAATACTTAGGGCCTATTTTATTTCACGACGTCCAAATAGCATGTCCGTAAGGATTGAGTCGCCAAATTTCGTATCTTAATGAAATTTAATACTTATTTAGTAGTAAGTTTAAAAATTTTGTAGGTTCGATCCTCGATTTTGTAGGTATAATACTTCAAAAGATATATGAACTTATAGGTGGCAACTCAATCTAAATGTTTGGATTGAGTCGCCTCGTCAGAACTAAGTCAAAAATAAATAATAAATTCAAAAATGGAACAGAATTTGTATGAAATTATCTGCCAAGTAAGTTATTAATAAGAAGTTAATCGTAGGTGGTGAAACAGGCCCTAATGGTAATCATCAAATAAAGAAATAGGTACCTATTGGAATTATTGTTTTCTGCGTATTTCTGCAAATGATGTTTCCATGAAAACTTAGTACTTAAATAGTTGTTGTACAACTATTTACTAAGTTTTCATGGAAACTGAAGACTGGGTAGGACAAGGGGCGGTTGGGCAAAAAAATCAACAATAACTGTTAGAAATAAACTTGAAATATCATACTTCAAGTTTATTTCTACAAGTTTAATTAAGTATAGGAATGTATAGAAAAGTGTCAAAACAATATAAAAATTCAGTGTTTAATAGAAACAGTTTTCTTTTAAATAGATGTCCAGCACTTCATTAGCGTCCATTTTATCAGCAATATCTTGATGGATATGATAATATGATATAGCCAAATGTAACAAATCTACTAGCCTAAAGAAATAAAAGGGGCTAAAGTAAGACTTGAACAATATATTAAATATTAAAAGATAAAAAATACAGACCGGTTTTTAAAAAACACGTCCTACCTAAAACACACACTTATTTAGGAAGGTAGAGGTTAGCTTGAAGTAGTAATTTGAGTAAGTCCAGGTTAGGCAAACACGCACGAATAGTATGGAAGATGAAGATTTGGAATTGAATCGCTCCGTTAAATTAAAATGGTTATTTTCTTAACCCTCCTTTAGGGATCGACCGCAGTCGGGTAAGTTTCAGTCGCTGAGTAAGTTTTCCCGGTCGAAGAATACTTTTAGGAGATGTTTCGTTTATAGCTTCCGGAGCAGAACTGACTAGTCTCCGAGTCTTCCACCCATCGATTCATCAGCGTTTTTCGAAATCGTCTTCCAATTTCAGATCCTTTCCACATTTGAAGCTTTCCGTCATCAGAATGCCAAACGCCACAGTCAATGCTTGAATCTGCCAGTAATATACGTTGAAAAACCTCTAACCTCTTCGATGAATTTCGAGTGTGTGTGGATTAATTTTATAAAAGTAATTTAAGTACAGCTATTCAATAATAAATCAAAATTATCTATAAAATACAATATTTGACCTAACATATTGATAAAAAGAATTTAGATTACATAAATCAAAAGAAACGTTCATAGTCTTTGCCATTATGAAACTCTATGAGGTAGTTAGATAGAAGAAAAAGTAATGACAGCTTGACAGCCTAACGTAAGTGTCATAACAATGAAAAATATCTAGAGGTGTTCTTATTTCAGATTTTAAAGAAACGAATTGTTTTAGACCAATTCACAAATTACAATGTAAAAAACAAGGAGATAACAAAAATGGATGCAAATGTAAGTAAAGGTTATGTAGTGTCAGAAGTATGTAGATACTATACAATCCATTCAAACGCCGACTGATTATCATATTTCATTTGTAAGTGCGTGAATTCGCAATTCCAGCCCGAAATAGACAAGAGTTTTTCTGTTATTTTCTTCATTATATTTATTTTAAGAACTCTGATAATTTGATTTGCTTCTAAGTACCTTTATACTGTGATGGAATCGTGCCCCCGTACCCCCTTAATTCCGCCCTTACCTCTACACACCCCCGGGCGGAGGAAATCCATGATTTCTACGCCGACAAAAAATCCGAGCGAGCAGTGCCGCGACAGAGGCGAGAACGATTCATGCTGGTCGCAGTTAATTGGCTTTTTAATATTGTATGACAACATAACAAGAACAACAACATACACAACACAACAACAACAACACACCAACAACAACACAACAACACCAACAACAACAACACAACATAATCAGCCTATAATGTTCCCACTGCTGGGACACAGGCCTCCTCTCTGTAAGAGGGAGTGGGCCGTAATCCACCACGCGGGCCCAGTGCGGGTTGGTAGATGTCACATGTCTTCGAATTGTTGGTTCTAGGACATGCCGGTTTCCTCACGATGTTTTCTTTCACCGTTTTGAGAGCAGTGGTGATGAAATAATTTACACAAAGTAAAGCGACTGTTTGGGTTGGACCCTACGACCTACAACTCATAAGTCGCGACCTTTACCACTGGGCCACCACTGCTCTAGACAAGACTACTACAATTGTATGACAAAAAAATTGGAATAGGGATGATGACTAAAAATTTATTTTTGGTCCGTCATAGAGATTATTAAAAAATATTGGACACGTATTTTTTCTTTTTTTACGTAATCAAAAAATTACGGCGATACATTGAGTTAAAATATGGCATGACGTCACGCGTAGCTAGGTTTTATACGTACAAGTGACGTAGCGAGGCCCCACTCCCCCACTTTAATGCGTGATAGCTAAGTATTTTTTATTAATATGATAAAGCAAAAAATACGTGTCTAATATTTTTTTATTATCTGACTGACGGACTAAATAGAATTTCTTTTTTTTTACCCAGGCATCATCCCTATTGTGGTTGACAAAAATACGATTTTTATAATTAGAATGTCCATTTTTAACCGACTTCTAAAAAAGGAGGAGGTTCTCAATTCGGATGTTTGTATTTTTTTTATATTTAGAATACATGCAGGCATTAATACTACCAAAAAGTGAGGCCGAAAAATCCGAAAGACGAAGGACATTTTCAAAGACCGCTTCTTCACATAGTTACATCACTAATCGTTCGATTACAAACAATGTATCGTTCTTTGCCCTTTCGACAACAATTAACAACTCAACTCGTAATTTAATAGTAACGTAAAGACGTCATTTCAGTTATTTTAATAATTTATCTACTTTTCTTCACATTACGGTTAATAATTTTACTTTTATAGGCAATCGTAAATCTACATAATGTTAAGGTTTTTCTTCTTTAGTAAGGCTTGCTACACACTTGTCTAGTTCGGGTTGGCATTCATCGGCACAGTCGGGCAGTAAAATGGAACTACTAATACTAATATTAAAAACCGGTCAACGAATCGGACTCACGCACCGAGGGTTCCGTTTCGACATCCTTTTATTTTTCCTGTAATCTTTACATACATTTATAGCACATAGAATAATTTCAGATTTTTCTGTGTGCAAACTTCGGAGATAAGGTATTTTTTTTTTACATTTTTCTACAAAAGTCGAAAACTATGCGGCCTAAAAAAAAGAAAAAAATGTTTGAGAATGTACAAAGAGCGTTCTTTCATATGATATCCCACGTGTATCCCCACTTCGAATATTAAAATTAAAAACTGGTCAAGAGCGAGTCGGTCTCACGCACCGAGGGTTCCGTTCCGATTTTTGAAAAAGTGTGCTATTTAGAGACATCGTTTTATTTCAACAAGACCCTATCAATTTATAAACTAATCCTGCATAAGGTCAAGCAGAATCTAAAGCCATGGTTACTGTCCCTCAATTACGACGAAACAGAGCAAATTCTAAAAACTCTTTCGTAATAAGAATTCTAGCCAATGAGAGGCACTCAACTTCTTCCTTTAATCGCGATCCCAGTAAATTTTTCCTGTACATCCAATTCAATTTACATACACACACACACATACTTCAAGCACACACCCACACACACCCCCACACACACACACACACCACACATTACACGCACACACACAATTACCACTACAGGCTCATTCTAAACAATTTTCATTTATTTATTTATGTTGTATTATTTTAGTCTTTTTATTTTTTATTGTTAATCTTATTGCATAAGTTTTTCAATAGTATTTCCTCCCGGGAGAGGGCACTAGCTCTTGTAACACAGGTTAACCACCTAGCACAAGTGTCAGGGACTTCACATTAATTGTAACCACTTCCTTATGTAATAAAGATTATTATTAAAGATTATTATTATTTTTCCTGTAATCTTTATGATATAAACTTCTATCACATATAATAATTTCAGATTTTTCTCTATGCAAACTTCGGAGATAAGGGCCCTTAGGTGGTGATTAGCCTTGAAGCACATTTATTGTGATTATCTATTTCAAGAAATCATTATTAATTTGGTGCCTCAAGTCTTAACTAAAACACTTTCAAGAACCGTTTAATTTTTTATTTCTTTTTAACCGACTTCAAAAAGGAGGAGGTTCTCAATTCGTCGGAACCTTTTTTTTTTAATTTTTTTTTTATGTATGTTCCCCGATTACTCGAAAACGGCTGGACCGATTTGGATTTTTCTTTTTTTGTTCGAAAGGGTATACTTCCCAAGTGGTCCCATGTTCATCAAGTCAGGGTCTGATGATGGGATCCCATGGAAATCGAGGGAAACCCTCAAATTTTATGGGCACACTTATATCGATTTCGGTATTTTTATAGTAACTCGTGCATTTGCTCTCGGAAAGTACCATTTGGTGAACTGGAACTGATGATGAAGACCACAGATGGTCATCGGAAATGCTCAATTATATCTAAGTATATCACAGGTTGCGATTCGATTACTTTAATATGGTTTATGCTCATAAAAATGCATAATGGTGATGGTGACTTCACCATGAGCTCCAGTTCTCCTGGTTCTTACTAGGAAAACTCCTCAACAATTAACGTCCATGCATCGAGAAAAGAAATATTTTGTAAAACGTGATGAGCAGTTACAATGGGTTATTGTAACTTAGATAAATTATAAACTGACCCACTAAAAAGTGAAAAATATTTAAAAAAAAAAAAAAACAAAACCGACTTCCAAAAAAAATACTACAAAGTGAAAAATAACTTTAATTTTGGAATTCGGGGGCAAAAACCTAAAACTAGATCCCAAGACACCGAATTCCGAAATTAAAGTTATTTTTCACTTTGTAGTATTTTTTTTGGAAGTCGGTTTTGTTTTTTGTAAAAAAGTTTTTACTTTTCTACAACCTGACTCCTAAACTATTCGCTAGACAAGGGTATTAACTATTGGGAAAAAAAATCGCGTTCGTCAACACTGTTAACCAGTAGAACGCATCATTCCCAGTAGTTAACCCCTTTTTTTTTTTTTTTTTTTTTGAGGGTGGGAAATCATCAAATAACTTCTCCCGCTCTGGGTGGAGCGGGAGGGCGTGTCAGACTTTTACTGACTAAAACCCACCCGTGTTCCTTCAGTTGCCTATGCCAGGGCCGCGGTAACCCTTTCAGACAACCCGCGACCCCAGCGGCGTCGGCCCTATTGGGCCCCGTCACTTGCTGACATCTCTTTGAGGCGCGCGTGGAACACGACGCGCCGTCGACTCGGGCCTGGTCCTTACCGGACGGCGAGCTACCCGCTGCTCACCGTCCGCAGGCCCGCGCCTACGGTGGCCGGAAATCGCCCCGCGATTCCCGCCGCCCAGGGCGTCTCCTGCGGCGACTGAGGGCGTGAGGCTGCCTCTCCCTCACGCGTTCCGCCTCCTCCTTCGCGAGCATCACTGCTTCGCAGAAGGAGGTGACGGCCTCCCATGCACTCTCGCTCCGCACCATGGCCTGGACCAGGCTCGGACGCGAGAGATCGCCGCCGCCGATCGCCTCCGTGAGAACACGGCGGTGCTCTGCCCAAGCCGGGCAGACCTCCACTGTATGCTCCACCGTGTCCTCCGGGCGATCTACACAATGGAAACACCCGGGCGTTTCCTCCCGCCTTATGCGAAACAGGAACCTCCCGAAACAACCGTGTCCGGTGAGGACCTGCGTCAGGCGGAAGGTGAGGACGCCGTGGCGCCTCTCTAACCACTCCTCAAAGAGGGGACTTATCGCCGCTATTGTGGCGTGCCCAGCGCTGGGTTGCGACAGTCGCGCTCTCCATGCCGCCATGAGATCCCGCCGGAGCTCTGTCCGCTGTACCGTGATTTCTCGCGGCAGCGGAGTTACGCCCCGGCGCTTCGCCTCCTCGCGCCACTCCCACACGTGCGCGAGGACCTTTGCCTCCAGATCCCACGGCGGCAATCCGGCAAGGAGGCTCGCCGCCTCCCGGGAGACCGTGCGGTATCCCCGGACTAGCCGGATGGCCATGACCCTCTGGGACGCGTTCAACCTGCCGGCTGGTCCCAGCCTTAGGGAACGCGCCCACACCGGTGCTCCGTAAAGGGCCATGGACCGCACGACCCCCGCGTAGAGCCTCCGGCAGGAGGCGTTTGGACCCCCCAGATTGGGCAGGAGCCGCCTCAAGGCAGCCCCAGCCCGTGCCAGTCTGGGAGCCAAACGTCGGAAGTGCTCCACGAAGTTCCACCGGCTGTCGAGGACGAGTCCCAGGTACTTCATCGTCGACCCGACTCCGATGTGAACCCCTCCCACCGTTATTTCGGAACCCGACGGTGGCGCATTCCGAGGACCATGAAAACACATGGCCTCGGACTTGTGCAAGGCCACCTCGAGTCCCAACTGCCGGATCCTCTCCACGACTATCGCAACCCCGCGTGTCGCTAGTTCAGCCGCCGCCTGGTGCGACCTCCCCTGCGCCAGGACCAGCGTGTCGTCAGCGTAACATACTACGCTGACGCCGCTTGGGAGGTCGGCGCGCAGCACCCAGTCGTAACCGATGTCCCACAGATGCGGCCCCAAGACCGATCCCTGTGGGACACCGCACGACATCTCTCGCCGGTTCCACTCCCCCTGATGACCGGGGTAGATGACGGCCCTGTCCGTCAGATAGGCCTCGACCACTCGACAGAGGTAGGTCGGCATCCGGTGATACCGCAATGCCTCCCTGATGCAACTCCAGGGCAGGGTATTAAAGGCGTTGGCGATGTCTAGGGACACCGCCAAGACGACCCCACCCCGGGCCACTGCATCCCCCGTCGTGAGGGCTCGCACGCGCATGATGGCGTCCACCGTAGAGCGCCCCTTGCGGAAACCAAACTGGGTCTCCGCCAAATCCGGCCCCTCCTGCACCAGCCACCCGACGAGGCGGTCTGCAATTACTCTTTCAAAGAGCTTGCCCACCTCGTCGAGCAGCACGATGGGCCGGTAAGCGGACGGAGAGTCCGCAGGGCGCCCCGGCTTCTTAATGAGGACCAGTTTCCCCGTCTTCCAGCGAAGTGGGAACTGGCCCCTCTCCAAGCATGCGCTTAGGAGCCCCCCTAGTCGAGGCCCGAGAGCCCCAAAGGCCAGAACCCAGGCTCTTCCAGGTAAGCCGTCGGGTCCTGGGGCGGTATTTTTGGCACTAAGCCTACGTACCGCCGCTCTCAACTCTACCTCGGTCACTTCCGGAGTATCAACGTCGCCGTCGGTGTCGTGGTCCGCAGCGGGCACCGCATGAGGCGGAGCCATAGGCGGGGGAGTATGTTCCCCTCGCGAAGGGAACAGAGCGCTCACCACGTCCTCCACGAGCTCGGGCCGGAGACTCTGCGTCAGCGGGGGCGCCCATGGGCGGAGTTTCTCCCGCACCAACTTGTAGGGGCGCCCCCATGGGTCTCTGTTCAGAGTCTCCAGCGACTCCTCGCGGCCCAGATCCCTGGACCGCAAGATCTCCGCTCGGAGGGCGGTCTTCGCCGCTCTGTACCCCTCGTACAGCTCCGCCTGAATGGCTTCCGTATCCGGAGGGCGGATACGGAGCCTGCGGTGCCTGGTGTACAGGCGTCGCGCGGCAACGCACGCCTCGCGCAGTGCCGTCAGCTCCGGCGACCACCAATACACCTGGCGAAAGGCGCGACTGGGCTGGACCCGGGGCATTGCCACGTCGCACACTTCGGACATGGCCTCCCGGAACCACTCCGCCTCGTCGTTGATGTCGGCAGGCCTGTCCGGTGGCGACACCCAGGCCTGCACGATCGAGGCTTCCAGGAGGAGCTCCCGGTCCAGCTTCTTCAGCGCCCACCGCGGACCACTCGGGGCCTGTCGGACCGGCGCGCTCGAGGTATGGGCGGAGACGTCAAACCGGATGTACCGGTGATCGGAATAGGTCTCCACCCCCTCCATGACGCGCCAGTCAACCACGTGCGGCAGCAGAGCGGGGCTGGCGAACGAGATGTCCACCACCGACTCGCCCCGCATCCGCACACACGTGGGGACAGAACCCCGGTTTAGGACGACCAGGCCTGTCTCCAGAGCCCAGTCCTCCACCATCCTGCCCCGTGTGTCCGTACACCGGGAACCCCAAGCCACATTCTTGGCGTTGAAGTCCCCGAGGACAAGCACGGGAAGGGAACCATACCCGACGACGACGGTTTTCAACTCCGCAAGGGAGTTGTGGAACTCGGCGAGAGTTCGGCTCGGGGAGAAGTATGTCCCCACCACGACAATCCCCCCGAACCGTGCTGCGACGCAACCCTGTCCCTTCTTGACGGCTTCAAGGGACAGGGTACCGGCGGCGGCCGACGAAATGAGGGTCACTGAGCCGCTCAGGTCCTCCACCCAGTAATCACTGGGCGGGACAAAGTACGGCTCAGCGACCACGGCGATGTTAATCGACCACTGCGCCATGCTCTGGATCAACAGATCCTGAGCGGCGGCGCAGTGGTTGATGTTCGCCTGGAGGAGGCGCAATGGGGCCACTACTGGCATTCCATTGCAGCCCCCTCCTGAGCCCCCTGTGAGGGCTCCGCCGCAGTGGGTACGGCGGTGACGGCAGTGGGGGCGGCAGCGACGGCGCCTGTGGCGACGGCTGCGGCGGTGACGGCGGTAGAGGGGGCGGAGGGCTTGCCCTTGCCCCGGGCTTTCGCGGGTGGACCACAGCCCTTGCTTCCAGCCCGGTGATCGGCCGGCTTGCCAGCTGCCGCACATAGGTAGCAGTGCGGCGTGGCATTGCACGAGCCGGCCTTGTGACCGGGCTGACCACAGCGGAAGCAGTTACTGCTGCGGTCCACCTCCGAGGCGCATTTCGCTCCCACGTGGTTGCCCACTTGGCAACGGAAGCACCTCAGAGGTCTGGGTTCCAGCAGTTTCACCCGCGTGGAATCCCAGCCCACCTGAAATCTAGGGCCCTCCCCAACGATTTTGTTGGCCGCCGATACGGGGCAGCTCACCGTGACGGCTCGCAACCCCGTGGAGTCTGGACGGATGGTGCCTACCTTCACCTGCTCGATAGCGCACCCCCCCATCTTGACCACGGCGGCCACAACTTCCCCCTCTGTGACGGAGTCGTCCAGACCCAGGATGCGCATGTCAGCACACTTGGCGGGTCTGGACACCCGGGCTTCGTCCGCATTTAAGGACGCCCTGAGCTTTTCAGCCAGAGCGTCAGCGGTCGGGCCACTGGCCGCACCGGGAATCTCGAGCATACGAGCCCCGGTCGCCGTGACCCTAACTCGCAAGCCCTTCGTGACCCCGACCTCCTCCAGGTTCACCGCCGCCCGCGCCTTGGTGAGCACGTCGCGGTAGGACACGCCCCTCTTCTCCGCTTCCGGCTGTAGTGTGATCACTACAGCTGCGGACTTTGGGGCGCGCAACCTCGCCGCGACGCTTCGCTCCTTGCGCCGACGCCGCCTCTCCTTCCGCTTGGCCGCCCTTGCCGCCTTGCCCTCCTTCTTCTTCTCCCCGGCTACCTGCCATTCGGCGTCAGCCGGAGGAGATTTAGAAGGCGGGGGCGGCCGCGTCGTCGTCGCCGCCGCCACAGCCGGGGCCCTCTCAGGCGCCTTTGCAGGCGCCTTCGCAGGCGCCTTCGCAGGCGCCTTTGCAGGAGCGGCCCCGCCCTTCGCCTGCCCCGCCGACCCAGGTTTGGGCGTGGCGGCTGTGGCGGCGGCGTACGATGCCGCCTTTGGCTGGCCCGAGGCCTGCCGGCTCGCCGCCAGCGGGGGCCGGAGGACAATGCCCTCCAGGACAGAGAACCGGCTGTTGAACGCAGCCAGTTCCTTCCGCACCAGGGTCAGAAGTCTGTCCTCTGCGGGCCCAAGCCCGCTCTGCCCCTGCTGCGCCCCCTCCTGCGGCGCCTTCTGAGGGCCGGCATCGGCATCGCGGAGCCTGGCCAGGTCCGCTCGGAGCTCCTCGTTCTCCTTTCGGAGAAGCTCCATGGCGGCTGTCAAGCGGGCGACCTCCGCCCGCATTTCTGACATGCCGTCCGACGGAGGCCCTTGAAGTAGGGCCTCCGCTGCCGCCATAATGGAGGCCTTGGCTGCGGGTATGGCCTTGTCCTTAGAAGATTGCTTCTTCTTTAAGGCCACATCCCTCACTGCAGCAGCCACGACCTCCGCGAACTTGGCCCGCTCCGCCTTGGAGCCACCAGCGGCGTCCGACTCATCGCCAGACGCCTCCAGAGTGCTCCCCTCGGCCGAGCCGACGGAGTCATCCTCCTCGGTTGCCCGGCTCTTGCTCTTGGACTTTTTGTGGCTCCAGCCTAGAACCCGGCGAGCTTTTTTGGCGGAGCCCTTCCCGCCGTCCGAGGAAGACGACCCCTGGCCATCCCCCGGCTTCTCCTCCACGTTCCGCTTCAGGAATGCATTCCTACCAGCGGAACTACTGCCTCCCACTACGCTCTCCGGGCTCTTGAAAGAGCCCTTCGCGTCCTTCGCTCCCTATGCGGTGTCGGACTCCGACCCCGCATCACTCCTCGCCTTCTCCTCGTCTCGTCTTGGGTTTTTATTACAACTTTCCATATTGTTCCCACGAGTATAAACTTTAGGTACTTGCTCAAAACGAAGTGGTTCGCACTAGCGATTAATTTAGCTACCCATTAATCAAGCTACCAACCTCCCTCACGGTGCGCCGCCGCTTGGAGGTTTGGGGTAATTTTTTATAGAGGTTTTCTTCCTCGCGGTCCGGGCGGTTAAGCCAAGACCCTCGACCCCCGTCAAAAGTCAGAGACATGACCTTGAACGATCTTCGGGGCTACGAGACTAACGGTGGCAGAAGGAAATGACGAAATGAAAATGGAAATGATGATGGGAATGATGATGGTGGATGACGGGATGGGAATGATGATGTGGTGAATGATGAATGGTGTATGGTAGCGGGGATGATGATGATTGATGGTGGATGATGGGATGGGAATGATGATGTGGTGAATGATGAATGGTGTATGGTGGCGGGGATGATGATGATTGATGGTGGATGAATGGCTTCCTTCTGCCTGCCCGGCGGCAGGGTTAGTGCACACCGAGCCCGTTCTTACTCCGCCGCTGTGCGTCTCTGCTTAGAGCAGAGGGACACACGTTGGAGCGTTCCTCCGACAGGATATTGGCATACGGGCAACGAAACCCCTTAGGCACTTGTGCCTAAGGGGAACCATTGCCCGCACCCCAGGGTGCACCGTCCCGAAGACTGGCCTTCCCCACGGACGTATCCGAAGGGAATTCCAGCCCACGGGCACTAACCCCTCAAGTGTCGAATACACCCCAAGTGTGCATAAGGAAAAACCTTTAAATAGTGGTATATAAGCTTATATCCATTGATATAAAAAGTAAAGATACGGTCGTCCGTACATTTGACTGACGCGATCGCCACACAGAAACACTAACGCCATCTATTAGAACTACTCCTAACTGCGATGTCGATCGGCGCAGGCTGCTCGTAGACGTAACCTTGTAAGAGCGGCGTGGTATTTTTCGAGGCATAAAGAAATTATGAAAACTTTTATTTTTCAAAAATTATATTTATTGCAGTTTGTTTGTATAAATAATAAAATTTTCATTGGCCTTTTTGTTATTCTTGACATAATTTCCATTTTGAATTCGTACTGTTTTCTGACATTGTATATCTTTCAATTATTGACCTTTAATAAATGTAATTTATGATTAATAACACAGGTTGTTCCATTGACTGAGAGTTTGTATAAAATTAAATCTTATTGTAATATAATTAAATCTTTATTTCATCGGTTACAACGCACGCCGCTGCAAAGTTATGTCGCACAGCGGTACGGTCTTGTGGGCGTGGCCTCGCGTCGTCTAAGACAATTTACTTGTAGCAGGAAAGTAGAAAAGAAAATGATTTTAAATAATGTTAGAAGTTGATTTATTGACATATTTTTGACTTACAGGTGATATGAAATGTTATAATTTTTTTTGTTATGTTTTTTGTCGTAGTTCACGCAACCCGTCACGACATAATTTGGCTTTTTTACCTTTAAAATTTACGACCGCACCCGAAGATAGCCGATCGCGGACTAGTTCACTTGGGTTTAGGGGAGGATCATTGTCGGACCACGTTCGTGGCGTCATTTTAACATGCCGTCCGCCCAGTCCTTACGCAGTAATATATAAGTCAATGCTTATATCGCATATATATAAACGTAAAAAACATTATCCGATGGAAAACCAATCATCATCAGTAGTTGTGAACCTATGGAGTTCGCAACTAACGCCCCCCCCCCCCCCCCCGCGTATCAAATGCACTCCATGTGTGCATAAGGACAAAACTTTACATAGTAGGTATATAAGCTTATATCGCATATATATAAACGTAAAAAAACATCATCCGATGGAAAACATATCCTCATCAGTAGTTGTGAACCTATAGGGTTCGCAACTAACCCCTAACCCCCCCACCGCTGGGGTTTTGGGTCTAAAAATAGCCCGAACCCAGACATGTGAGGGGTTAATAGTGTTAACCACGGAGTATTAACCAGCGGGAAGTACCCGTCTCACCGCTCAGATACCTAATGTAACGGTAATGTTTCCCCATTGTTGGTATTATTTGTATTAGTATATTTATGTATATTTATTTGTGCTTATTTTTATATATAATTAGGTATATATTATTATATTTATAGTTTTTAATAGGTATTATGTGTATCTTTATATTTAAATAAATATTTATTCCTTTAATTTTTCGAAATTGCACCTGCCACTGCTTGTCTCTGCATCACCCAAAGGTTGACTGGTAGAAAATGCCTATGGCATTAAGTCCGCCTCTGTACATTTGTGCTTGAAGTGTTAAATAAATAAATAAATAAATACCTCAGATGGTGATTAGCTCTTGCTGCAATGTAATATGGTCAGCTTTGTTTTTCAACAAATACTGCCAAACCGAATGTACCGACCCGAACAAGAGTGTGTAGCATGCCTAATAGTAGAGTTCTTTGTGAATGAGATCATGCAGCAGTACTGTAGCATGGTAGCGGTACTTCCCTGGAAGTAAATCAATCAATCAACTCAGCCTTTCGCAGTTCACTGCTGGACATAGGTCTCTCCCAGGCTGCGCCACAACACCCTGTCCTCCGCCTTCCTCATCCAGTCTGTCCCAGCCACTTTCTTCAGGTCGTCGGTCCATCTAGCTGGGGGGCGTCCCACACTACGCTTACCGATACGCGGTCTCCACTCCAGGACCCGTCTGTTCCACCGGCCTTCGGTCCTTCGACAAACATGGCCAGCCCACTGCCACTTCAGTTTGCTTATTCTGCAAGCTGTGTCGGTCCCCCGAAGTATCGCTACCTATTTTGTACTTTTAACATTAGAATAGAATAGAATGCTTACTCTTTATTATGCACACCATAAAATTCCGAAAAAAAAAATCTAAAAATAAATAAAATGGTGTGTGTGATCTGATGAGTGTGTGGGATGTGGGGGTGTGTTTTGTGTGTGTGCTGTATGAGTTTCGTATTCAGTAACTTGACAGTTGAAGGCATAAGTTCCTGACAGTAAGAAAACAAAACCTACTTCCAAAAAAAACACTACAAAGTGAAAAATAACTTTAAGTTCGGAAGTCGGTGTCTTTGGATCTGTATTTTAGGTTTTTGCCCCCGACTTCCGAAATTAAAGTTATTTTTCACTTTGTAGTGTTTTTTTTGGAAGTCGGTTTTGTTTTTTGTAAAAAAGTTTTTATTTTTCACTTTTCAGTGGGTCAGTTTGTAATTTATCTAAGTTACAATAACCCAATGTCAACTGCTCATCACGTTTTACAAAATATTGCTTTTCCCGATGCAGGGACGTTAATTTTTGAGGAGTTCTCCTAGTAAGAACCAGGAGAACTGGAGCTCATGGTGAAGTCACCATCACCATTATGCATTTTGACGAGCATAAACCATATTAAATTAATCGAATCGCAACCTTTGATATACTTAGGTATAATTGAGTATTTCCGATGGCCATCTTCATCATCAGTTCCAGTTCACCAAATGGTACTTTCCGAGAGCAAATGCACGAGTTACTATAAAAAATACCGAAATCGATATAAGTGTGCCCATAAAATTTGAGGGTTTCCCTCGATTTCCATGGGATTCCATCATCAGATCCCGACTTGATGATCATGGGACCACTTGGGAAGTATACCCTTTCGAACAAAAAAAGAAAAATCCAAATTGGTTCAGCCATTTCCGAGTAATCGGGGAACAGACATAAAAAAAAAATTAAAAAAAAAAAAAAAGAATCCGACGAATTGAGAACCTGCTCCTTTTTGAAGTCGGTTAATAAAAAGGAAATGAGGTGAAAAAAAGAATTAGCGAAACTGCCTTGATGTGCTTATAGCTTTAATTGAAACACGTTAATTCGTTTAAATCATACTAAAGGCGAAGTAATTTAAAATCGAAGATTATTTTGCTTCAAACTGTCAATAAGTTACTGAATATGATTAAAAGTCCAAGTATATTCATAATTGTATATACATAATTCTCTGCCGCAAAACAACGATCGATGCTGTGTTCCGGCTTGAAATTTATGAGTAGGGCCTACAATTAAAATCCTATTATCATACTTGGTAGTTAATTTCATACAAATTCTGCTACTTTTTTGATTTTACTCGGTAAGTAGTGGCTATTCGGACATCGTGAAATAGGCCCGGGCCTGTTTCACCACCTACGATTAAGTTCCTATTAACTTACTTGGCTAATCATTTCGTACAAATTCTGTTCCATGTTCGAATTTATTCGGTAACTAGTGGCTATTCGGACATCGTGAAATAGGCCCGGGCCTGTTTTACCACCTACGATTAAGTTCCTATTAACTTACTTGGCTGATCATTTCGTACAAATTCTGTTCCATGTTCGAATTTATTCGGTAACTAGTGGCTATTCGGACATCGTGAAATAGGCCCGGACCTGTTTTACCACCTACGATTAAGTTCCTATCAACTTACTTAGCTGATCATTTCATACAAATTCTGTTCCATGTTCGAATTTATTCGGTAAGTAGCGGCTATTCGGACATCGTGAAATAGGCCCGGGCCTGTTTTACCACCTACGATACGCGGTTGGTCTGTGGGGACCATCTTCACATACCAAGGCCCCTCCTCGATAATTATGTCGGTCTCGATATACAGGATGTAAGTGTAAACAGTGGCAATCTTTTAAGGGGTCATTGTACTCATCATTATGAACAACTTTTACCATGGGACCAAACCTGAAATCGCGAAAAAAAAATCAGCTGTTCAGTACATTTATGTTCGCATAATTCGTCAAAATGTAGGGAACAGCTGATTTTTTTTTCGCGTTTTCAGGTTTGGTCCCATAGTAAAAGTTGTTCATAATGATGAGTATAATGATGCCTTAAAAGATTGCCACTGTTTACACTTACACCCTGTATAATAGATGGTCACCCATCCACGGACCTCCTTTAGCAAGCGTATCGACCCATGCAGATGTTAATTAGCCACGAGCCCAAGATGATTACACAATACCTACAGAAATCTACGTACATACATACAATTTCGTTCAGAACTATTGAATTAACTGAATTAATGTTTATAAAACATACCTTTGTAGCTGTGGCTGAGGTTTTTAAGAGGATTTGTTGTAATGGAGTCGAGAGTACAATGACAAATGCTCACGCGCATCAGTCGACGAATTTCAACCAGGGAACGTACAACCCCGGTTAAGAGTTAAGTCTTTCGAAAGGGTAAGCCGTTTAAGAGGTTACCTTTATCATGTGTAACTCCTTGAATGGGTTTTAGCCTTGAAACCCAGTAAAAGGGTTATACCTTCAATATGGATAACCCATTGAATTGGTTCTATACTTGAAACCGAGTGAAAGGGTTACCCCTTCGTTAAAATAACCTATATAATATAAGGGTTTTGTACGGGTAAAAGTCTCGAACAATCATGATGACTTCAGAGGCCGGTCGCGTTAGTGGTTAGCCTTTTTGAATGGCTTAATTTAAGCCGTTCAAAAGGGTTAAGCTAGATAAACAATACCCCATACGATGTGGGTAACCCTTATCGAAATACCTTTCAATGGATAACCAGAATGTTCCTTTAGAGCCATTCAAAATGGCTACCTACATCGTATGGGTTTTTGATTAACTGCTTAGGAAAACCCTATCGAAAACACTTTCAATGGGTAACCAAAGTGGTCACTGATTTCAACACACTTGCAAAGGAGAAATAAATACCGTTCTACATCTACAAGGTGTAATTTAAATAACGCAAACTATCATAAGGGGTTATTGTACTCATCATTATGAACAACTTTTACTATGGGACCAAACCTGAAATCGCGAAAAAAAATCTTCTGTTTCCTATTTTTTATGTTCGCACTAGCTTTAGCCCGCGGCTTTGCCGCGTGGATCCCACGGGAACAAAAATTCTTCCTTAATTTAATAAAAAAAAAAGTTTTAATGTTGATTGCAATAGATATACCAGGCAATCCGCTTCCATCTATAACAAATTAAATAAACTTTTAAATATTTTCCCCATGACTTATCGGGATTGTAAAAAATCTCTGGTAGATTGGCTAAAAAGCAAAAGCTATGACGATATCGAAACTCTTTTATAATCTATCTGGCGATAAGTGATGTATACACAAACATACCTCCATATACACTGACATACTCTTTACATACACACACACACACTCACTTACACAACACACACCCACACACCCCCACACACACCCATACACGCATATGTTTTATGTTAATTAGTTTTTGTTTGCTTACCTTTTTTATTCTATTTTTAATTTTTATTTTTTCCATTACTTATTAAGTTAGTAAAAGCTCATGTAAGCACACTCCTACTTATTATTGTACTAGTTTTAGAAGAGCGGGGCCTCCTAGCACAGGTATTTCTCTTACTTAAAAGGAGACCCCTATGTATGCTTAAACATTGTAGAAGTTGTAAAGTTACTGAAATAAATTTTATTTATTTATTTATTATTTATTAGCTATGTGAGCTACTGAATATTCATCATCTGTCTATATAGCCTTTCCTCAACTTTGTTGGAGTCAGCTTCCAGTCTAACCTGAAGCAGCTGAATACTAGTACTTTACATGGAGCGACTGCCTATCTGACCTAAAAAACGCCGTAACTGAGTAACACAATACTCCTTGGTAAACTGGCTATCAAACTTTCAGGCTGTTCAGTTTTGGCATTTGATAAATTAAATATCATCATTCTCCTGCCCTTATCATACCTACTCATAACTTTCCTCATCACATTTTCCTCATTCCTCCGTATCACATACCTTGACAACCGATTTCCACACAACTTTTCAATCACCAGTGTCACTTTCAGACTTCCTCTACTGTTGAGTTTTGCATAGTTACAGTTGCGAATTTAGCAAATTCAGATAACATGATACTATCAAGATTGATATACCTAACGGTAATGATCAAAACAATACAAGATAATGATCTTGATTAAAACTTGAGATAATTTTATCGTTTCGTGTCCTCAGAAAACGTGTCAAAAATATTTGGTTCACTTCCGAAGAGTCTAGAAAAACAATAAATTTCTTTAAATTATTGTGATAAATTTAAATGTCGTTGGATGGCGAGGGAGAGGAAGGCCAGAAAAAAAGATGGATGGATTGTGTGAGGAATGAAAGAGAAGGGAGTGAATGATAGCGTGACGGTTGACAGGGGAGAATGGACGAAGAAAACGTGTTGCGCCGACCCCACATACATGGGACAAGAGAAGATGATGATATTTGTCAAATCGTCAGTGAAGTTCTAACAGTACGGAAGTCAAAAATGGCTACTTTACAGGAGAGTGAAAAAACTGTATGAGATTAATGGGGCTTGCGCTTGGGGCCATATTGTGTTTAATTATTAATAACAAATTTGTATTAATAATTGAACACAATGTGGCCTTAAGCGTGAGTTACATTCATTTCATACAGTTTTTTCAACATCGGAGCACTTGATGCACGACAAATTTGTATGTGAATGGCTGACATATGCAGTGTTGGCGCCAACAACTGAGATACGCAGTGTAACTATTTTTCAAATAACGTATTCGTATTGGTCAGTTTACTATGTTTTGATTGGTCGATACGATGCGCGCCATTAAGCTTTATCCAATGACATTCAAATCTCAAAACACTCATAAAATGACTTACGCACTGTTAGAACTTCACTGACGAAATCGCCAAGAGTTTTCACAGAGAGATAATAAACAAGTGTAGGTACTATTAAAAAAATATTTTTTAAACAAGCTTTTATATTAGTCTGGATATCATCTACCTAGTACCCTCTTTGTCAAGATGAATCAAAAGAGCCCAAACACGATAGGATGGCGTTTTTTTATTACAGAGTTCCTGTAGCCGCCTTCCGTCTCCATCATCAGATCAGCTCGATGGTACCAAAATATTACATTGTCACCAATTTTACATATGTATGAAATAAAGTGGGTTTAATTTATAAAACTATAAATTTTGAAAGGATAACTTACATCATACGAACATTGCAACTATAAAAGCTTGCAAAAAGATTGCGTTTACATGAATTTAGAGTACCTATATATTTAATTCATCCCCAAATAATTCCCATTTTATAGTTTCCTAAAAATATTATTGAACACTCTAATACAATGAATGCACCTCTTTTTGTGAACCTCAAATAATCCTTATTTTACATAATCAGCCTATAATGTTCACACAGGCCTTCTCTCTACGAGAGGGAGTGGGCTATAATCCACCACGTGGGCCCAGTGCGGTTTGGTAGATGTCACATGTCTTCGATTGCTTTTTGATTCTAGGACATGCCGGTTTCCTCACGATGTTTTCTTCACCGTTTTGAGAGCAGTGGTGATGAAATAATTTACACAAAGTAGAGTGCCTGCTTGGGTTCGTATCCACGACCTACAACTCGCAGCCGTTACCACCAGCCCACCACTGTTTATAAGTCAATCAATCTGCCTATCCTTTTCCCAACTATGTTGGGGTCGGCTTACAGTCTAACCGGATGCAGCTGAATACCAGTATTTTACATGGAGCGACTGCCTATCTGACCTCCACAAACCAGTTACTGGGTAATACGATACCCCTTGGTAAGACTGGTTGTCAGACTTTCGGGCTTCTGACAACGCGTAACGACTGTCAAAGATCCACGAATGACAGCCGGGACCAACGGCTTAACGTGCTTTCCGAGGCACGGAGGAGTCTCGGTATGTAAAGATGGTCACCCATCCACTGACCAACCCCGGCAAGCTTAGCTTAATCTGATGGATCGACCCGTGCGTCTGTAATTACTTAGCCACGAGCTCCTCTGTGTATTTAACCACTTTTATAAGTATTGGTCACTAATTAACAGTACCTATATAGGCACACCCGTATGGTAATTAGTGACTGAATTTTATTGTCTTACTGGGTCCGCGTGGTGGATTATAACCCACTCCCTCTCAACGACAGGAGGCCTGGGTCCCACAGCAGCAGGGACCAGTTTGGTTACCCATTGAAAGAGTTTTAGATAGGGTTTTCCTAAGCAGTTAATCATAAACCCATACGATGTAGGTAACCCTTTTGAATGGCTTTATAGGACCAGTTTGGTTATCCATTGAAAGGTATTTCGATAAGGTTTTCCTAAACAGTTAATCAAAAACCCATACGATGTGGGTAGTAGCCCTCTCGACGGTTCAAAAGGGTTAAGCTTCAACTCTCTTTAAAACGTAAGCGTAACATTCTCGATGATGGGTGGCATACGTTGCAAATTGCTAATATGGTTACACGTACAAAACCCTAATATTATACAGGGTGTAAGGGACAGCCCTCCGCAAACTGATAGGGTGAATTCAGGATGTCATACTAAGATGACCGGTACATGAAATTTTTTCAGGAACGTTATGGGAATCCAATAAACCTGATTTGTTTGTGTTTTTGTGCACAAATCGGAGCGTCTATTACTGGTTGGGAGAGGTAGGTAATAGGTATGCGGTGAGTTTAATGAACTCTGTAGCTAGACAGAAAGTGAACAGCTGATTTCACGCGTCGTTCGTTAGAGTATTTCTACATCCATTGCTGGTTTTTTTGTTTTCAGTTTTGTTTTTTGCTGTTTTTTTACATAAATGGAGTGCTGCGAACACACAATGTAATTTTACATTGAAATAAAGAAAATGTAACTGAAAAAATTATTTAAAAATGAAAATTTTCGTGAGAAAATTTCCGGTGGAATATGATTCACAATGAAGAGCTGAATGCACCCTGTTAGTTTGCGGAGGGCTGTCCATTACACCCTGTATAGGTTATCTTAATGAAGGGGTAACCCTTTCACTCGGTTTCAAGTATAGAACCCATTCAATGGGTTATCCATATAGAAGGGATAACCCTTTACTGGGTTTCAAGGTTAAGTATATATAATCCATTCAAGAAGTTACACATGTTAAAGATAACCTCACAAACGGCTTACCCCTTCGAAAGACTGAATGCTAAAATCGCGAAAAGAAAAATCAGCTGTTCGCTACATTTGCAAACATAGGCAACAACAATTTTTTTTTCTCGATTTCAGGTACTTTTGGTCCCATAGTGAAAGTTCTTTATTGAGAGGAGCTCGCGGCTAAGTAATAACAGCTGCACGGATCGGTCCATCAGGTTAAGCTACGCTTTCCCGGTTTGGTCCGTGGATGGGTGACCATCTTTACATACCGAGACGCCGTTGGTCCCAGCTGTCATTCTTGGATCTTTGACAGTCGTTACGGGTTGTCAGAAGCCCGAAACTCTAACAAACAGTTTTAACAAGGCGTATCGTATTACCCAGTTACTGGGTTGCGGAGGTCAGATAGGCAGTCGCTCCATGTAAAATACTGGTATTCAGCTGCATCCGGTTAGACTGGAAGCCGACCCCAACACAGTTGGGAAAAGGCTAGGCAGATTGAGTAAAAGCTGTTTGTTATCATGAGTACAATCGTGTATGTATTTATGTATCGGTCACTAATTACCAGTCATCCTATATACGCACAATTCCACGCAAATATTTTTGCATGACGCTTCTACCTACGTATATAAACAAGTACATAACTCGTTGTTTTTGCGAAGTTCTAAGTACATAATACCTTTATCAGTAACAACGCGAAATTACGCATCTTGCTAGTAAAATAGCTAATATTTGATAATAAGAAATATATTTGTTAGATAAGCTATTATAATTAAAATCAAAACTTAGATTAAATGTTATGTTGCGATCTAAACTAACCGTTCCATTCAGTGACTGATAAAGTTGGGTATTATGTTTTTTTTTGTCAGGTTTCAAGATGATACATTGTTTTTATTAACCGATGAAAAAAAGGACGAGGTTTTCAAGTAGACACGTATATTTTTTTTTCTTTTATTTGTAACCACGTATAACTTTTTACAGAGTAGGTAGGTAATACGATTTGAAAAAAAAATGTTATATTCCAGAGCGTCAAAAAAAATTAATCAACTGATTTTTTATTTTTTTTTGTATTAAATATAAATATTCATGAATTATTCATGATTGTTCATTTATTAAAAAAAACGTTTTCACCGCCACGGACATCAATAGAAGTTCCAAATTTTCGTGCCACCAGCGCCACGACTTCATTAGAAGCTCTTCATTTTAACTATGTTATAAAATTTAATTTACTGTATTTAACAGGTTATTTTTTCATTTTATTATTTAAAAGCACTGTCTAATACCCTTTTTTTTTATTTTTCCACACAAAAGAAGCCCTTATTGCCTTAAAATTGGCAAAAACAAAAACTCCGAACATTTTTAATATCCCCAGAACGCCAAGGACTTTATTTAGAGTCGGCCAGTGATGAGACGCGAAAGTTAACACTGTTTGATTTCACATGTTGAAATACAGGGTGTAAGGGACAGCCCTCCGCAAACTAACAGGGTGCATTCAGCTCCTCATTTTGAATCATATTCCACCGGAAATTTTCTCAGGAAAATTTTCATTTTTAAATAATTTTTTCCGTTACATTTTCTTTATTTCAATGTAAAATTACATTGTGTGTTCGCAGCACTCCATTTATGTAAAAAAAAACTGAAAAAAAAACAGCAAATACAAAAAACCAGCAATGGATGTTGAAATACTCTAACCAACGATGCGTGAAATCAGCTGTTCACTGTCTGCCTAGCTTCAGAGTTCATCGAACTCACCGCATACCTATTACCTACCCCTCCCAACCAGTAATAGATTTGTGCACAAAAACACAAACAAATCAGTGTTATTGGAGTCCCTTAAAGTTCCTGAAAAAATTTCATGTAGGTAACGGTCATCTTAGTATGACATACTGAATTCACCCTATCAGTTTGCGGAGGGGTTGGGAGCTCCAACAGCGTTCTGATGATGATAGCCGACAGGCTGGACTGTCCGTACATCTGGCGCTGCAGTGACTTGCACGTCACCTCCAGTCGTCGGCTATTAACATGAATTTATGTCTTGTGTAGTTATTGTTTTGTATTGGAATGTTTAATGTATTGTGTGTGTTTTTATGTATTTATATAGCGAATTATGTGTGTATTAATGAGTCCTTGTTACTTGAATAAATGAATAATAATAATAAAAAATAATAAAATACTGGTAATCAGTAGCAGCCGGTTAGACTGGGAGCCGACCTCAACATTAGTTGGGAAAAGGCAGATGTTGATGACCGAGTTTTATCGAGATGTAGAGCTAGTACCTAGAATGTCGTCACTCAGGCTATTTCAGTGAATGACATCATGCTGGTGACAATTTCTCCATTGTATTTTCAAGTACATCTATGCATCATATAATTATTAGGTATGTAACTTATTGACTGATGTCCGCGTTTTTACATAAATAACCACCCTTAAGGAGGATGCACTAAGATAGCCCGCGCAATATTTTTTTTTTACGTTTTTGCAATTTGCAGCTCAGTGTCAAAAAACCGGTCAAGAGCGAGTCAGACTCGCGTACCGAGGTTTCCGTACCATCATTTATATGTAATTTTTGTTGATGATTTCTGAAAAACTGTGCTATATAAAGGCATCGTTTTATTTTTCCTGTTATCTTTAAATAAACTTCTATATAACATAGAATAACTTCAGATTTTTTTCTATGTAATTTTTTTTAACATTTCATCGAAAGTCAAAAACTATGCGGCTTACAAAAAAGAAAAAAAATGTTTGAGAATGTGCAAACAGCGCTCTTTCATCATGTTACCCCACATGCCCTAGTAGCCCCACTTCGTATTTTTAAAACCCCCTTTCAGTCCCTGTTGCAAAAAAACATATATATAATTTTTTTTTTTGTTATTTGCAAAATAGTTGTACAAACGTCATCTAAAAGTGTTACAAATTTCAAGTTGATAGCATTAGTATTTCTTGAGATATCCAGCTGTAATAGACAGACAGACAGACAGATTGAGTCACACCATAAGGGTTCCTTTTTACCATTTTAGTACGGAACCCTAAAAAGAAGAATAAGTAAGTTAGTTTAGTGTAAGTTAGAATTGACCTCAAACTTCATGATTTCATGAAATCGATACATTTGAGGTCAATTCTAACTTATGGAGTTGTATTGCTGATTCTAATGATTATAATTCTGTTAAAGCCATATTAGTTACGGCCGCGAATCATATTTTAATCAACATACAACATGACACTGACCTGCAAATTGCAAAAAAACGTAAGAAAATTTTTATTTTGCGGGCTACCCTGGCGCATACCCCTTAATAACAGCCTTTATCTATCTATCTATAATTCTATATAAATAAACAGAGAAATCCTGACGGACTGACTCATCAACGCCCAGCCCTTGAACCCAAACCCTTGAACATATAAAGCTGAAATTTCCAGTTGTACGTTCGTGTGGGATATTTTCCGATACGAGTATCCACGCGGGCGAAGCCGCGGGCAAAAGCCATAATATAATTTTAATTTGTTATCTATCATAATATTGTTATTCACGTGTTTCATAACATTTTTCAGCACGTGTTTTAGAAATGACACACCACCTACGTGTTTGTGACTCAACCTCAACTTAAAACTCAAACTCAAAGCATTTATTTCAAACTTTATTTGTTCGTGCTGTGGCGGCATCTACATCGCCACATATGAACTACGCATCAATGACATGACGTCACGCAAACCTGCATCGCGCAATTAGAGTTTACCACGCGATTAGCATATATACAACGTCCCGACATCAACCGTCGGGCAGTAGCCCACCAGACACAACACCCGTCTGGTCGGAGGATCCTCCCTTTTCAATAGAGGATGAGTGAACTTTACACCCTGTTCCTCGTGCCTCTAAAGTACCTTGGAAGAGGAGCTCGTGGCTAAGTAATAACAGCCGGACGGGTAAATCCATCAGGTTAAGCTACGCTTGCCGGGGCCGGTACACGGGTGACCATCTTTACATACCAAGACTCCTCCGTGCATCGGAAAGCACGTTAAGCCGTTGGTCCCGGCTGTCATTCGTGGATCTTTGACAGTCGTTACGGGTCGTCAGAAGCCCGAAAAGTCAAAACAACCGTCTTACCAAGGGGTATCGTATTACCCAGTAACTGGGTTGTGGAGGTAGCAGATAGGCAGTCGCTCCATGTAAAATACTGGTATTCAGCTGCATCCGGTTAGACTGGAAGCTGACCCCAACACAGTTGGGAAAAGGCAGGCAGATGAGTTGTTCGTGCCCGACGTCGCCTGAGTGAATTTCATATGTCTATCTCCAGTGGTTTAGGCTGTGTTTTCATACAAAAAAAGAACCGGTTAAGAACGAGTCGTACCCACTCGCGTACCGAGGTTTTCGTACCATCATTTCTGTGTGACTTTTGTTGATGATTTCTGAAAAACTGTGTTATTTAGAGGCATCGTTTTATTTTTTCTGTAATCTATAAACTTCTATCACATAGAATAATTTCAGATATTTTTCTCTGCAATCTTCGTAGATAAGGGAACGGTATTTTGTTTTTTACATTTTTCATTAAAAGTCGAAAACAATGCGGCAAAAAAAAATGTTTGAGAATGTGCAAGCAGCGTTCTTTCATAAATGATACCCCACATGCCCTAGTAATCCCACTTAGATTTTTCAGTCCCTGTTGCAAAAAAAAAAATTATTTCTTTCTTATTTGCAAAATAGTTGGGCAAACGTAACTGTTCCAAATTTCAAGTTGATAGCATTAGTAGTTCTTGAGATATCCAGCTATGACAGACAGACAGACAGATAAAGTCACAAATTATGGGTTCCTTTTTACCATTTTGGTATGGAAACCTAATATCATACAAATTTCCGACTTTTCCGGTGAATTAAAAAAAAACCTGTTTTTACAAATATAGGTCTTTACCTATGAAATTGCCGTTTTGTATGAAAAAATTTAAACGAATTTTTTTCATGTATTTTTTATTTGTATTAATCGAAGTAATCACCCATGCAATCAATGCATCTTTGCCAACGCAGTGGCAGTTTATTGATGCCCTTCTTAAAGAAATCAGCTGGTCGGGAGGCAACAAATTCTTCAAAGACATTTTGTACTGCCTCTCGGGTATTGAATTTTTTTCCCGCCAAGAAGTTATCCAAATTCTGGAAAAAGTAGTAGTCTGTAGGCGCAAGGTCTGGTGAGTAGGGCGGATGACGGAGAGCTTCCAACCCCAGTTCTTGCAACTTGGAGACCGTCTGCTGTGCAGTATGAGGTCGCGCGTTGTCGTGCAGGAGCAGCGGAGACGAGCGATTGACCAATGCTGGTTGGAGATGTGCCAGCTTCTCCATCATTGTGTTCAGTTCTTCACAGTACACATCTGCAGTAATGCTCACCCCGTTTGGTAAGAAGCTGTGATGAATCACACCGGCGCTAGACCACCAAACAGTGACTATCACTTTTCTAGGGGTAAGTTTTCGTTTAGGGCATTGTTTAGGTGCTGAACCAGGATCCAACCAACTTGCTGAGCGCTTGCGGTTATCAAACAGAATCCATTTTTCATCGCAGGTAACAATGCGGTTCAAAATTCCTTCACTTGTGTGTCTGTTGAGCAGTGCAAGGCACGTCTCCCATTTGTCAAGCTTTTTTACCTTGCCAATTTGACGCAAATGAACCAATATTGTTTTGACGCTAACGTCGAAAGCTGCTGCTAATTCAGCCGTAGATTGTGTATCATCAGCTTCCACAATCGCCTTTAATTCGTAATTGTCGACCAAAGTCTTCGGACGACCGCGAGGTTAATTTTTCAGCTCGAAATTTCCAGAACGGAAGCGAGCAAACCAATAACAGGTGGTGCGTTGGTTTGTAGTGTTAGCTCCGTAAACGTCGTTGATGTTGCGTGCCGCTTGTGCCGCGTTGCTGCCACGACGGTACTCATATTCCATAATTACTCGAATTTTTAACGTATCCATGATGACGAAAAAGATTGCAATGCGATGAAAATGTAACACTAATCAATAAACAAATGACTACTTTTGGAAAAAAATCCATGTTTTTAAAATAATAGGATTCTTAGCCAAACAAAAATTATTTTGATTTGAAATGGCCAGTACTGCAGAACGGCAATTTCATAGGTAAAGACCAATACTTACAACAAAGAAATAATATTATCCAAATAGGTGCAGCCGTTCTGAAGTGTTGCGCTTACATATATTCAGCAATTGATTTTTACTTATATAAGATAAACCAACAGGCACTATTGAATTTTCAAAGGGTCGGTCAGTCAGAAAGATGAAGCTAGTCACCTATTCCAAAGCGTAGTAGGTTCCTATGGAGAGAAGAAAGGTCAAGAAATTCCATGGACCACTCTTCTAAATGAAAATATTGGGACAAAATTTTAAAAACTTGCTTTTGCCTGCGGCTTCGCCTGCGTGAATGTCGGAAAAGATCCCACGGGAACGTACTACATGGAAATCCTTCCTTATTCCTTGTAATAATATAATTCATTCACGATTCGAAAGACACGCGGCGCCATCTATTAGGTATAATAAGAACGTTATTGTTGTTTTCCTCGAGAACAGATTTTTTTTTCGGGATGAAAGGTACCCTATGTCCGTTTCTGTACCACTGACAACGTATACAGTGTGAGTCTTCATAATTATACATATCGAAATGAGGGGAAACTATGCTTAATTTTATCGAAGGAAAAAATATTTAAAAAAATCTAAAAATAAAAACGCTGCTGTGACCCCTGTGTAAACAAAACAGTATAACTTTTAACCTAAACGATCTATAATGATGAACCAAACTCAGTAATGATTGGAAATGGCGTCCTCATAAAATAAAAATTTAAGAAAAAAAAATTTTATGATGTTTTTTTTAAAAAAAAATCTGGTATTATTTCACCAATTTTTACAATAATTGTAAAAGTTCTCAATAAAAACCTGTATTACTTACCTTTTTTATTACTTTAAATTATTCTACATCGTATTAGCTTTCTAAAAGTAAAAATACCACATTTATAACTCAGTCGCAGCATATCTTATCAACTGTTAAAGAAAGGCCTTGCACACTGCCACATACAATACTTCAGCAAGTAGACACTTTTTTTTTTCTTTTAGATCTTTAGTGTCTAAACACACTATGCCGAAGTTACATTCCGACGTGTTCGGCTGATATGACACACCATCAGTGCCAAACTTACGCGGCGGAAATTCAGTTGCGGAACGTCAGTGTCTTGAAACCCCCCCCCCCCCCGTCAAACATTGCTTCCCTTATTTCGATATGTGCACATTATGAAGACTCACACTGTAGTTCTGTGGTTTAGGCGTGAAAAGGTAACCAAAACAAACAAACTTACTTTCGCATATATAATACTAGTTACATATGAGAAAAATGTAGTCAGGTTAAGCTACGCTTGCCGGGGTTGGTCAGTGGATGGGTGACCATCTTTACATATCGAGATTCCTCCGTGCCTCGGAAAGCACGTTAAGCCGTTGGTCCCGGCTGTTATTCGTGGATCTTTGACAGTCGTTACGGGTCGTCAGAAGCCCGAAAGTCTGACAACCAGTCTTACCAAGGGGTATCGTATTACCCAGTTACTGGGTTGTGGAGGTCAGATAGGCAGTCGCTCCATGTAAAATACTGGTATTCAGCTGCATCCGGTTAGACTGGAAGCCGACCCCAACATAGTTGGGAAAAGGCTAGGCAGATTGATATTGATGAGAAAAATGTAGAAAGACGTGCATGTTAAAAGCGTCCGTAATAAAAAGATTAAAATTAAAGACACTAAATTAAAATTATAATAAGCCGAAGTGACGGCGCCTGTTGACGAACATGACGCATGGCATGATTAAAACGCGTTGATGTTAAAACGCGGACGTCAATCAATAAGTTACAGATTATACAGGGTGTAAAAGACACTTGCCGAAGCCGAAAACCACTTATTATTCTACCCATTATTTGGATCGTTTTTTTGGGAGAGGAGCTCGTGGCTAAGTTATCTAGAGATCGGATAATCGGATGCATATTAACCTAAAGTTAATATTTGGCTAACAAACTATGGTAGCGGCTTCTTAGCATTTTTTTTCTTAATATAAATCCCGGGATTCCAGAAAATGTGGGAATGCACAACTAATCGGATACATGGTATGGAAACGACTTCATAAATAATGTGGTTTTATTTGTTTGGAAATACCGGGAAATCGGGATCACATAAATATTCCGTTTGTTACACGTGATCCCCGCGAGAAAAACAAAGCTGCCGAATTAAAATGGTTGTCTCTGGAAGGTACCGTCACTATATCGGTGGGTTTGTTTTCATATGGGTTTCGAGAATGTTAAAGCCGATAGTGACGTTAAAATGTAAATCCAAGATGGCGGCTGCAAACATTTATCAAGTTTTTCGTTATAGGTGTCGTTTTTATGGTTTTCGAGGGTGTTAAAGCCGATAGTAATGTTAAAATTTAAATCCAAGATGGCGGCTGCGAACATTTTCAAATTTTTCGTCAAGGGTGTCGTTTTCATGGTTTTCGAGGGTTTTACAGCCTAAAGTGATGTTAAAATGTAAATCCAAGATGGCGGATGCGAATATTTTTTAATTTTTCGTCATGGGTGTCGTTTTTATGGTTTTTGAGAGTTTTAAAGCCGATAATGGCGTTAAAATGTAAATCCAAGATGGCGGATGCGAAAATTTTCTTATTTTTCGTCATGGGTGTCGTTGTCATGCTTTTCGAGGGTGTTAAAGCTGATAGTGGCCTTAAAATGTAGGTAAGTCCAAGATGGCGGCTACAAAATTTTCAAACTTTTCGTCATGGGTGTCGTTTTCATGGTTTTTGAGGGTGTTAAAGCTGATAGTGACGTTAAAATGTAAATCCAAAATGGCGGCTGCCAACATTTTAAAATTTTTTGTCATGGGTGTTGTTTTCATGGTTTTCGAGGGTTGTAAAAGCGATAGTGGCGTTAAAATGTAAATCCAAGATGGCGGCTGCGAAAATTTTCTTATTTTTCGTCATGGGTGTCGTTTTATTGGTTTTCGAGGGTGTTAAAGCCGATAGTGACACTAAAATGTAAATCGTAATTAGTATGAACACTTGTACAGTTGACGGCTTTGTGATGTGCCTTTTTACACCCTGTATGAATTTAGTTGAAAATACAATGGAGAAATTGTCACCAGTATGATGTCATTCACTGAAATAGCCTGAGTGACGACATTTTAGGTCTTTACATCCGGCTAGCTTAGTCATCACCAGGGTTGACTCCCAGTCTAACCGGACACAGCTGATTACCAGTATTTTACAAGGAGCGACTGCCTATCTGACCTCCACAACCCAGTAACTGTGTAATACGATACCCCTTGGTTAGACTGGTTGTCAGACTTTCGGGCTTCTGACGACCCGTAACGACTGTCAAAGATCCATGAATGACAGCCGGGACTAACGGCTTAACGTGCTTTCCGAAGCACGGAGGACTCTCGGTATGTAAAGATGGTCACCAATCCACGGACCAACCCCGGCAAGCGTAGCTTTGCCTGATTGATCGATCCGAGCGGCCGTTATTACTTAGCCACGAGCTCCTCTTGGAGACACTCGGGTATTTAAGTAATCAATCTGCCTAGCCTTTTCCCAACTATGTTGGGGTCGGCTTCCAGTCTAACCGGATGCAGCTGAACACCAGTATTTTACATGGAGCGACTGCCTATCTGACCTCCACCAACCCGGTTACTAAACATGATACCCGTTGGTAAGACTGGTTGCCAGACTTTCGGGCTTCTTACTACCCGTAACGACTGTCAGAGATCCACGAATGACAGCCGGGACCAACGGCTTAACGTGCTGAAGCACGGAGGAGTCTCGCTATGTAAAGATGATCACAAATCCATGGACCAACCCCGGAAATCGTAGCTTAACCTGATGGATCGACCCGAGCGGCTGTTATTACTAAGCCACGAGCTCCGGAGTATTTAAGTAATTAATTAATTTTGTCAACCCTATTTTGGTAGTTTTGGGCTGATTTTGCCGACTGTACTTTATTAGTTCATGACAATTTATCATTTTCAGCCTGTACTTTTCCATGCTCATTATTAATAAGTCCTTAATGTTTATTAATAATCGCAATATCTGCAATAATTTCACACTATTATTGAGTGTTATTTGCACGTGAATTTCTAGAACATTCATGACGATATCAAGATAGCTTAGGGGTCAGATAGACTCACAAACTCAGTTATAATCATTATAGATATTTGCTAATAAGCCCAACGCTTGATACATCTAGTTCTTTCATCATCCTGAACTTCGTCTGTCCTGTTTATTTAAATCATTCAATCAAATAATTGATTAGGTACTTTGATATTTCATATGTAAATTTAACAGCCGCACGGGCCGATACTTCAGGTTAAGCTACACTTGCCGGGGTTGGTCCGTGGATTGGTTGACCATCTTTACATACCGAGACTCCTCCGTGCCTCGGAAAGCATGTTAAGCCGTTGGTCCCGGCTGTCATTCGTAGATCTTTTTTACGGATCGTCAGAAGCCTGACAACCAGTCTTACCAAGGGGTATCGTATTACCCAGTTACTGAGTTGTGGAGATCAGATAGGCAGTCGCTCCATGTAAAATACTGGTATTCAGCTGCATCCGGTTAGACTGGAAGCCGATCCCAACATAGTTGGGAAAAGGCTAGGCAGATTGATTGGATCACTAGCATGTCGTCAGAAATGCTAGTGGTCAAATACGCATTTCGCCAGAAAACGCATATTGACAGAAACCCATCTTGTCAGATTTGCACCACGTCAGAGACGCAGCTCGACAAACACGCAACTTGACAGATGCGCGTCTCGACGGATACGCAACTCGACAGTCAATTAATAAGTAGGATTTAAAGGATCACTAGTATGTCGTCAGAAATGCATGTGGTCAAATACGCATTTCGTCATCTCTCAGGATAGACTCGCAACTTGTCAGAAACAGAACTCGACAGATACGCAGCTCGGCAGACACGCAACACGACAGATACTCATTTCGTCAGATATTTGAAACCATCCACCCAGATTGATGTAAACAAAAAAATAGTCAAATACAAGAGTTAGTAATGGTCACTTGATCAGTATTAGGGTTCCGTACCAAAATGGTAAAAAAGGAACCCTTATGGTGTGACTCAGTCTGTCTGTCTGTCTGTCACAGCACAACTGGATATCTCAAGACCTACTAATGAAAAAAAAAATCTTTTTACATAAAATTCCGACTACACTACCTACCTACTAATTAACCGTATTTAAAAAAAAAAACCAGAGGAGGTCATCAATTCAAACCCTCAAATTTTATAGGCATACGTATAGAGATTTGGGTATTTTATATAGTACCTTGTGCATTTGCTCTCGAAAAGCACCATTTGGTGAAGTGGAACTGATGATGAAGACCAAATAATATGGCTATCGGAACTACTCAATAATGGTGAAGTGGAACTGATGGTGACTTCACCATCAGCTCCAGTTCTCCTGGTTCTTACTAGGAGAATTCCTCAAAAATTAACGTCTCTAAAAGAATATAGGGAAAAGCAATATTTTGTAAAAGATGATGAGCAGTTGACATTAGGCTAAACGTGCAATGTGAATGGAATAACTTAGATAAATTACAAACTGACCCACTAAAAAGTGATAAATAAAAACTATTCTACAAAAAAAAAAAAAAAAAAAACAACCGACTTCCAAAAAAAAACTACAAAGTGAAAAATAATTTAATTTCGGAAGCCGGTGGAAAAAAAACTAAAATACCATCAAATAAGATCAAAAGACACCTACTTCCGAAATTAAAGTTATTTTTCACTTTGTAGTATTTTTTTTGTAAGTCGGTTGTTTTTTTTTTTTTGTAAAAAGTTTATTGTTTGTCGGTATTATTGGATGTAGGTATTTGTAGCTTGGCACAGAGGACACGCTTTTGCTTTTAAGACGTGGCGGTCAAAAAGCTAATCATATTAGTTTTTTAATGATAAAATACAAAATAGCACATTACTTTGCTTTTAAATCTTATTTATTAATTGACTGTCGAGTTGCATATCTGACGAGACGCGCATCTGTCAAGTTGCGTGTTTGTCGAGTTGCGTCTTTGACGTGGTGCAAATCTGACAAGATGCGTTTCTGTCAACATGCGTTTTCTGGCGAAATGCGTATTTGACGACTTGCATTTCTGACGACATACTAGTGATCCGATTTAAACACAAAGTAATCTGCTATTTCGTATTTTATCATTAAAAACTAATATGATTAATTTTTTGACCGCCACGTCTTAAAAGCAAAAGCGTGCCCTCTGTGCCAAGCTACGCATGTAACAACAACACTAGGTACGGTTATCATTATCATCATTATTGTCGCCATGAGATCCCGCAGGAGCTCCGTCCGCTGTGCAGTGACTTCTCGCGGCAGCGGAGTCCCACGTGTGTGCGAGGGCTTTTGTCTCCAGATCCCACGGTGGCAGTCCGGCAAGTAGGCTCGCCGCCTCACCGGAGACCGTGCGGCATCCCCGGACTAGCCGGATGACCGCCTGCCGTTCAACCGGCGGGCTGGTCGCCGCCTCAAGGAACGCACCCACACCGGCACCCCGTGAATGGCCATGGACCTTCCACATACTGGCTGCATCATCAGTCTCTCGATAAAAATTCTATCATCGGGTTATCAAAACGTTCTAAACTGAATCTAAATTCTCTTTTATGCCTGGAAGAATGTAGAACGACATTGTTAAGTACTTTATTTTTTATGATTATATTATGTCACCTATTTGTAGTTGATTAAAAGGTAAAGTAAATAAAAAAAAACTAAATCTTATACCGTGTTAATCATTATACCATAATTATATTACCGTTTTAGTTAGTGAGTGCATATATTGTTAACTGATATTGTTTATTAAAAAATACTGATCATTATTAACTCTTTTATTTGACTAATTCTTTTGTTTACATCAATCTGGTTGAATGGTTTCAAATATCTGACGAAATGAGTATCTGTCGTGTTGCGTGTCTGCCAAGCTGCGTATCTATCGAGTTCTGTTTCTGACAAGTTGCGAGTCTATCCTGAGAGATGACGAAATGCGTATTTGACCACTTGCATTTCTGACGACATACTAGTGATACGATTGATTATATTCCAAAATTAAATGACTAGCTAACTAACTATACAAATAAATACAAAAACAAAAGGACACTTAGGCATCGAAGTACCCGTCCGCATCGCTGTCATCTGGAAAAGCGCCTAGAAGACTGGCAATCCTAATTCTTTGGCCAAAGGATTTGTACCATATGTATATAGTCGCTAATTTAACTAACTGACGTATCTGACATTTTGGACTAAGCCGATAGCCGACCTAACTATAGTAATTTGATACATTTTACAAGTCGAATCGATCTGTCTAATCGGCGTATCTGTACCTATGCCTTACGGTCGCCATAATAATGCAAAAATCGGGACCGATATATTTACAAATAAAATAAAAATAGCTTGCCCTGTAAAATTTTCTTTAAATCAGTTACGTCACGTAATTATTATTGACGATAGGTGTGCGTCAAAAGAAACGTCATGATTTCATGAAATCGCTAGATTTGAAGTCAATTCTAACATATGGAGTTGTATTGCTGATTCTAATGATTATAATTCTGTAAAGCCATATTAGTTACGGCCGCGAATCATATTAATCAACACACAACCTGACACTGACCTGCAAATTGCAAAAAAAAACGTAAGAAAATTTGAATTTCGCGGACTACCTTAGCGCATCCCCCTTAAGTGAGCATGCTTAAGTTATGGCCACTGTACATCAGCATTTCGTAGGAAGTAATAATCTCTTTCAATAATGCATTTGAATCACTGTTTTATCTTCATTCCATTCAAAAACTAGTAAAATCATTTGCCAATACTTACTAGTTGCGAAGGGCTACATTAAAACTAGTTGCGGTAGGTTAATACCGGTTAGAATCGTAATTACGTAAGAATGCAACTGGTTTACGTTAGTATGGTCAGCAACATAATTCGGTTAACACTGTTACTTTTAGACATCATCTAAATTAACACAAAATGATTCGAGAAACTGTTTTTTTTTTCGTTTAACTGTTAAGAGTTAATGTTTTTAAAAATATTAAGTACTTCTGTTCCGATTTGAATTAAATATTTCGCTTAATAATTAAGATTTAAAAAAACCGTGCAAGAGCCAGTCGGACTCGCGCACCGAGGGTTCCGTTCCGATTTCTGAAAAGGTGTGCTATTTAGAGACATCGTTTTATTTTTCCTGTAATCTTTACATAAACTTCTATCACATAGAATAATTTCAGATTTTTCTCTATGCAAACTTCTCCGAAGTTTAGGGGGGGATAGGGGGGGGGGGGGAACGGTATTTTTTGTTACATTTTTCATCATAAGTCGAAAACTATGCGGCCTAAAAAAAAGAAAAAAATATATTGAGAATGTGTGCACATCGCTCTCTCATATGATACCCCAAATATATATACACCCCCCCCGCACATATTGGCCCCACTTCGAAATTTTAAGACCTTTCAGTCCCAGTTGCAAAAAAAAAATTGGCAAAATAGTTGGGCCATCTAAAACTGTTCCAAAAAAGTTGATAGTATTAGTAGTTCTTGAGATATCCAGCTGTGACAGACAGACAGACAGACAGACTGAGTAGCACCATAAGGGTTCCTATTTACCATTTTGGTACGGAACCCTAAAAAGTGTTAATCGACTTTTTTTGCTGACTGTACTATTATTTATTCTGTGGTTATGTGTCCAACGATTCCTAAACAGGTAGAATAGCGGTAAAACACCTACGAATAGCTAAGGCGCGAATTACACAGAAGCGGCGTACGGTAAAGACGCGGCGCAGGCACAGAGCAGGCGTAGACCAGATAAGGCACGGATAAGATTTAAATTATATGATAGAGGCGAAGAGACGCCGCAACTAGTCATTATACAGACTGACTTTATCGTGACAGCATGTGTTCCTCTTCAGACGACGAACAATCCGTCGTGCTGCGTGCGCGCCTCTCCAGTCGCGCCTGCTAGCGACGCGGAACAGGCGACGACACGACGTCACGCCGCTTCAGTATAATTCAAAACGTGCCGCCTACCTACATTTTCTATTGAAACGTTTTGAAGCAGCAAGATGCCTGCGCCGCGCCTGTAATTCGCGCCTGACAGGGTGCAAACTAGTAGGTTCAGTATTTTTACATCACGAAGCGTCACGCACTTTACTTGTGGTGTACAAAAACGCTGTGAATGTGTGTGTAAGCGCAAGAGCTCTCGGTACCGTCCAAAAATCTATCAACTCAGCCTATCGCAGCCCACTGCTGGACATAGGCCTCTCCCAGGCTGCGCCACAACACCCTGTCCTCCGCCTTCCGCATCCAGTCTGTCCCAGACACTTTCTTCAGGTCGTCGGTCCATCTAGCTGGGGGCGTCCCACACTACGCTTACCGATACGCGGTCTCCACTCCAGGACTCGTCTGCTGCACCGGCCATCGGTCCTTCGACAAACATGGCAAGCCCACTGCCACTTTAGTTTGCTTACTCTGCTAGCTATGTCGGTTACTCCGGTTCTTTTCCGGTTCTTTTCCTGTCCAAAAATTGTTGGAAGCAATCCGCGCGCTTCCACAAACATAGTCAATGCGTTGCAATAGCGGGGGAGCGCCAACATCATCCTGAACGCGTTGTTGAACAGGGGGTCTAATCCCTAAGTCCGTCCGTTCGTCCGTCCGTCCGTCTGACATAACGATCTATCAAAACAAGTGTAAAAGTTACATTTTTCGGACGGCCAAAAACACATCGGGAGTAGGGACAACTGTCAAATCGTGTTGTCATTCATACTTCGTTCGGGGCCCGAACCAATCATCCATCCGTAGGTGATACGGAGTAAGAAACGCCCGCAACGAAGGCCGAAACTACGAGCTTCTTGCTTAGGGAGTAGACCCCCTGGACACGAAGGTGACGAAGGGCGCTGTAATACCTTTGCGATTTGCATAGGTATAGTCATTGACAGAGGCGTAACTACAGGGTGGCAAGTCGGCAAAATGCCACGGGCCCCCAGCCGGAAGTGGCCCCCGGTCAGAGGAGAATCCCAACATTTAGTAAAAAAAAATAGTTTTGTCTTTAATTTATTTAAGTTACCTACCTCTATTTAGTTGTATACACAAGTAAAAAAATGTGTCAAAATTTCAATGCATTTCTAAAAAAAGTTGTAACCCAGTTTTAGAAAGAATGATACGCCGATTATAGTATAGTTAAAATCTCGCTGCAGACTCGGTCATAAATCATTCGAGTATTTCGCTCTTTTTCCCACTCACGGGCCTTATGGGCAGGCCACGCCCACACGTAGTCCTGTGCATTACTGCAGTCGATGAGTGATATCGATAGTTTTATATATTTATAAATGAGTGATAGAAATAAATACACATTTTTTTTTATTTTATTACCAAATTTACTACAAAGCATATTAAATATATAAACAAAAGAACGTATAAGTATATAAAACTAAAAATAGAAAATTAAAATTCTTCGTCTGAGTCATCGTCATCATCTGTTATCGATAATGGCCTTGAGCGCGTGCAACTAGCGCACATCCCTACTCCGATTATGATTTATGACCAAGTCTGCAGCGAGATTTTAACTATACTATAGACAGATCGATTCAACTTGGAAAATGTATCAAATTACTATATATAGTTAGGTCAGCTATCGGCTTAGTCCAAAATGTCAGATACGTCACTTAGTTAAATTAGCGACGATATGTTCGAGAGGGTTGAAACACTAGGCCCATAGCGTCCGAGTGCCTTCTTAGTTTTTCGGGACATCGCCAAGCGGTTGGTCGACTCTACACGTGACCAAAGGGCTGGCCTATTTTTTGGTCAAGGAATTAGCATTACCATACAATACAATGCTGATAGCCTTTTGGGCACTTTTCCTGTAGACAGCGATGCGGACGAATTTTTTGATGCCCTATGATTATTTCCCTTCCTTTTTTTATATACCTATTTGTACATAATATTTTTTTTAAGACTGTTAGATTTTAAATTATGTAAAGAACGTAGATTGCGCACTTTACTTACTTACCGTATTACCGCCGCGGTCGCGGGTTGTTCGAAAGAGATACCGTGGCCCTGGCACAGTCAACTGAAGGAACACGGGTGGGTTTTAGTCAGTAAAAGTCCGACACGCCCTCCCGTTCCACCCAAGGCGGGAGAAGTCATTTGATGATTTCCCATCCACAAAAAAAAAGTGTGATTCATTCATTACCTACGTAAGTATTGTACTTTATGTTTAAACTTGTTATAGAGGGTGTTTCAATGATTGTCATTGATATGTGACGAATGATGTCGGCTCGTATTAAATAACTACTGCCATTATTTCGTAGTCCTTCAACATTTCTTACATTTTGTGCTAAAACTAATAATTAAGTATTTCCTTTCATCACAGCTAGTTTTAGAATTAATGTTTTCGGACGGTATAAAAGTTACGATATTGGCTTTTGTAATTCCATCCTTGCTTTTCCAGTGTCCGATAAGGCTAAACAATTGTACAAATTAGTTATAAGGTAGATTATAATCAATAATTTTGTGTTTTTCTGCACTGGGTGATGTGGTCGCTAAGTGACAAAGCCCTTTAAATAAATAAAATTAAAAAAAATTAAAAGAAAATTTGAGGTTGGAAACTTATATGTTTTATACTTTCAAAACTGGTTTTTATAATAAAATCCATTTTTATATGTACTGTTTTATATACTCAATACTATTTGTCGTCTTTCTACCTAACTTTGTAGTGTAGTTATTTGAAAATAATAAAACATTTTTGTATGTTATTATTTGACATAATCCCGAATAGTTGCGCATGCTAGGTGTCGCTACTGTCGTGCACGAAGTCACTTCGGGGCAAGAGGGCGTGATTTTATGTAAAGTCACATTATGTTAATCAAATACAGTCTTCATGTAGAGATGAATAACCTTATTCAGAAAAATCAGACAAAAATAAAAATTGGAAGATATTCCGACTTAAAAGTCATTACCTTAGCTAGGAGAAAGCCAGTACATACAATGAATTAACTAATCCAAACAAACGGATTATAAATATTGTAAACTCGTAAACGAAAGCATTTTTCTATTTGTTACGCTTTCAAAAAACCGCCAGTTCAACAGAAGAAAAACATCGTTCTAATCGCATCACTAACTCAATACATACGCCATTTTGTAACCAAAGACAATGCGCGCGAAAAAGTAGTATACCATTTCTTAAACCGGAATAAAAACCTTTTTGAATGAAGAACGTCTTATCCTTTTGCTAAAAGTCTAAACACTTACTACCTTTTAGATTTTTTACAAAATCGTGCAAAAGTAGTATACTATATTCTGCTTCAAAAGGATGAAAGGTCGTAAGTAAACACAAAATGGCTGAAGATACGTCGTTTTGGACTTGAAAATGAGCGTTGCGGAAATAAAAATTCGTGATTCGTAGTTCTAATATAGGTGAACGAGTGAATTTGTACGTTTGTTGAATTATTTATACTTGTTAATGTCGAACTTATGTTTTTTTTCTAGATAACGTAACACTGATCACGTTTTCGGGATCGGCAGAGGTTTGGTGATAATAATTTATAAAGTGGGATCGATTTATTATGAATTTATGACTGATAGGATTAATAATGAGCCTAATATTTTCTGTATGGGGTCAAATTATACGGCGTCAAATGATACGGGGTCAAATCATACGGGGTCAAATTATACCGTGTCAAATTATATAAGCTAGCGAAATTCCGCAGACGTGGGAATGGAAACACGACGAAAAAAAAGATGATTTGTTTCGGGGTCAATGACCTATGTAATGAGGTAACCTGACCTAACCTGAGGTGACCTAATTATTAAAAACACATTTCAATTGTGTTATATTTGATAACACAATTGAAATGCGTTTTTAATAATTAGCTCGAAAAGTATTATGTGTTTTTGAGATGAGTTAAATGAATGCCACAATAAAAATAATGTGTTTTAATAATAACCTATTAAATTTACATTATTTACTAGTTCGCTAATTGATTAGGTACATTTAAAAAAAAAGCATTTTTTCATTTAACATTCTTAAAAAATTGGTCCCGTGTGAGCGAACGAGGGCGACAGCCCTCTTAAGCAGTGCGCAAATTCACAGAGTGTTCTACCTATGAATATAAATGAACAACTTTAACTACGAGACCAACTCTGAGATCACGAAAAAAAATCTGCAGTTCCATGCCTACTCGACCAAAATATATGAAACAGCAGATTTTTTTTCGTGATTTGGTCCCATAGTGAAAGTTGTTGATATTCATGAGTAGAACATCCGGGTTGTTATCAGAATGACTGGATCGCAAATTGACCACGTCGCTCTTAGTCCAAATCTCAAAATGTCTAAATCTCAAAATACCTAAGTCGCAAAATGACTACATCGCTTTTAGTCCACATCTCATAATGTCTAAATCTCAAAATACCTAACTCGCAAAATGACTACATCGCAAAAAGTCCGAACAGTTGTGTAGGCACCTATACAGGGTTGATATCAGAATGACTGGATACATCATCATTCATCATCGTCATCTGCCTAGCCTTTTCCCAGCTATGTTGGGGTCGGATGCAGCTGAATACCAGTATTATATTACCCAAAATAGGTGATTTTAACATTTTTGTCTGATTGTAGGTTTGTCTGTTCAAGCATGAAAATGGACCGATTTGGTTCAAGTTTGGTGTAAAGAGTGAATTTTGGGGAAGCACATTATAGTCTAGGGAAAGTTAGAAAAAAAGTCACCTTAAGAACCAAAGAGATTAATGTAGGTGCCTACACAACTGTTCGGACTTTTTGCGATGTACCTAGTCATTTTGCGAGTTAGGAATTTTGAGATTTAGACATTATGAGATGTGGACTAAAAGCGATGTAGTCATTTTGCGACTTAGGTATTTTGAGATTTAGACATTTTGAGATTTGGACTAAGAGCGACGTGGTCAATTTGCGATCCAGTCATTCTGATACCAACCCGAACATCCTAAGAATTTGCGCACTGCATAAAAACTTTTCCTGTATAAATTAATGTCAGACGAACCCCATGTGTGCGAAAGGAAAAATAAAAAATAAACCTTTATACAGGGTGTAAGTGTAAACAGTGCCAATATTTTAAGGGGTCGTTGTACTCATCATTATGAACAACTTTTACAATGGGACCAAACCTGAAATTGCACAAAAAAATCAACTGTTCAGTACATTTATGTTCGCATAATTCATCAAAATGTAGGGAACTTCAGATTTTTTTCGCAAATAGAAGCAATAGTTAGAATCACAGGATTATTTTTTAGTTTTTCTTTGTTGAAAGACGATGTATCTGCCCCAACAGCTGACTGAGTACCTACGCATAGTTATCTAGGGTCAGACACGCTAAAACGACAGAATTTTTGACGCGACGTTGCCGTTTTGTTAGGCAGTTCAGTGGAAATCTCTACAAAGGATGTTTGCATTTTAATTCGATTATGTACTAAGCTATTTTAAGGAGGAGCTCGTGGCTAAGTAATAACAGCCGCACGGGTCGATCCGTCAGGTTAAGCTACGCTTGCCGGGGTTGGTCAGTGGATGGGTGACCATCTTTACATATCGAGATTCCTCCGTGCCTCGGAAAGCACGTTAAGCCGTTGGTCCCGGCTGTTATTCGTGGATCTTTGACAGTCGTTACGGGTCGTCAGAAGCCCGAAAGTCTGACAACCAGTCTTACCAAGGGGTATCGTATTACCCAGTTACTGGGTTGTGGAGGTCAGATAGGCAGTCGCTCCATGTAAAATACTGGTATTCAGCTGCATCCGGTTAGACTGGAAGCCGACCCCAACATAGTTGGGAAAAGGCTAGGCAGATTGATGTACTAAGCTATTTTATTTGTTCGAAAAAAGTTTTTTCTTATTTTTCTCCTAAACTTTTTTTTAATAGTTCCGAGCTAACACTATGTACCTACATACACAGAGGCATTAAATTAAACCACATATACTATAGGTACCTATAGTATATCGACGGCGAAGTGCCAATAACACAGGACCTAACTACTTACCACCTAACTGACAAAGTCAAAAATTTACACAAACTGACAAACGAGACTCGTTGGTTTAGTTGGGAGGTATGTACCTATTTCCACATTTTAACTTAATGCTGCTGCTGTTAAAACAGAAAATACACTAGGAGATTTCACTAAAACAAGCGAATGACGCCTTTAAATTCAAAATAAAAAAAAGATAATTTCTCGAAAAATGTCAGTTAAGAGATATTGTTACTTCACCGTCAATGTGTAGTTTAATTTAATGCCTCTCGCTCATATCAACCCTGTATTAGCGTACCTATAAAAAAAAATAAAAATATAAAATATATTATAAACGTAAAATACCGTCACCGGATGACGACCGCGGGCTTACAGTAGTTGTTGTAGTAGTAGTAGTTGTTGTTGTTGTTGTTGTTGTTGTTGTTGTTGTTGTATGGGGTTCGGTTGATATTCGAGCACACATTGACATGGACCTATGGGATTCATATGGTAATACATTGCGGCATGTAACGGGTTAAAATCAAATTACCATAAAATAACACAACCACCACCACCACCACCACCCACAACCACCATACCACCACCACCACCACCATAACCATAACCACCAACCAACCACACCACCATACCTTAATCTCATGTAGATTTCCAACTCGATAGGTCAAGTTATTACCAGTATGAAATCAACTATTCATAATTGCAATCACGTTCCTAGTAATTTCCTAGGTTGAACTATCACCTAGTATAACCCTTTGACCTATAGCCTACAGTAGCTTAACGTTAACGACGCGCTAATGAGCTAGTATCAGTCTATCTAATAAAATTAATAACCTTTTGACCGCTTGGCTAAATATCAATAATTGCCGAGCCCCTAGCGCGGGCTACAAATCGATAAAATAATACCTACAATAAACTACAGTTATGACGAAAATAGAACGAAAAGTCGTGCATGTTCTCTGTTGCAGAAATAGATAGATAGTTATGTAAAACATTTATTCGGTGCACACAAAAGACAATGAATAAAAAAAGTAAAAATTAAAAAATAAGGTGCTAACATACAAAAAACCGGCCAAGTGCCAATACAATATAATACAATGAAGGGTTTCGTAGTTGGGATAAAATTATCCCAAGAACAAACTTAACATTATAGTTGAAAAACATGTTCTCCCATACATTCCAACTGTAAATATAAGTTTGTACTCACAATATTCAGAGATTTACCATGTTATTTTAATACCACAAACTTCTTATAGGTTTTCCTGTAATCTACAGGTAAGTATAGAACTATTTTCTGTATTTTTTTTCAAAATTTTAGGCTCAGTACTTTCGGCGAATGGTCAATTTTCGTCTAGTTTCTTAAATAGCTCTAAAAATATTTATTTTAAAACTATTAAAAAATATATATTTGAGACCCTCATAGTAAGCCCTTTCATCTATATATATAAAATTCAAAGTCCTGACTGACTGACTGATTGATTGACTGACTGCTAAATCAACGCACAGCCCAAACCGCTAGACCTAGAGACTTGAAATTTTCCACATAGATACCCTATACAGTGCAGGCATCCACTAAGGAAGGATTTTTGGAAATTCCATCCGTAAGGGGACAACTTGAGGTAATAGACTTGAAACTTGCCATGAATATTTATCTAAGTAAATTATAAAGTTTGTCATTTTTAGTTTTCTTAAACTAGGTGGGATTGGAGGGTGTCAAAGTTTGTATGGAGAAATTTTAACGGGCGTTCCGATTAACTCGAAACTCAGTATTTATACTTAAGACTAAAAGTAAAGAATAACGTGTATCAGGGTTTTTCGAAAATCAACCCATGAAGGCGTGAAAAGGGATAGTAAATTTTACAGGGCAGGTTTTACTGCGGGGCCTGATTAACTCGAAAATTGGTGTAAATAATCTTTCAGTCAAGTTACGGAAATACACCAAACGCTTTTTTGAAATTCCATACCTGTGGGGTATGAAAATAGGGAATATAGTTTATATGAAAAATCTTATTCATTAGGTTAAATAACTGGAAACGTGGCACAAATATTTGCCTAAGCAAGTAATAAAGTTTGTCATTAATAGTTTTTCCCCCAGAGGAAAGGGTAGAGGGGAAGCGGAGAAGGGGAGGGGGTGTTGATGAGGGAAAGGGGAAGGGGAGGGGGTGATGAGGAATTTGACGAATGTCGTGGTTACCATGTGGAGGAGAGGGAGGAAGGGTGGTAAGGAGGGAGAGGGGGAGGATGATGGAGGGAAGTGGAGAGCGATAGGAGGGTGTAGTGAGGGAGGAGGGTGTGGAGAAGCAAAGAGGGGGGGGAGGAGTTAGTGTGGGTAGATGGAGAGGGGAAAGCGGTGAAGGGGGTGTGGGAGAGGGTGAGAGGGGGACGGGGAGGAAAACGGGAAAGGGATGTGGTGAGGAGTATGAGACGGAGAGGGGTTGGGGGAAGGGTGAGGGGGTGAGAGGGAGCAGTGAGGGGGATGATAGGGGAGGGTGACAGTGGTGGGAAGGCGAAGGCGGTGAGAGGGGGTTAGAGTGAGAGGAGGAGAGGTAAGAGTTAGAGGGGGGCACGAGTGCCTTTACACCTTAAAGTTCCTATTTGTACAGCACTGATTCATTGAAGAAACCCAGCCCGACAGAAATGACCGAAAAATAAAAAGTCGGAAACTCGAAACGGCACAAAAACAGGAGTAAACTGCATTCGTGCGTCGGAGTCGACACACACTTTTTTTTGTTTGTTTGAACGCCCTTATCTCTGGAACTACCAGTCGGACTTAATAATTATTTTTGCATTTGATAAGCCCAATTGTTAAGGAAGACTATAAGCATATTTAACATCACTCTAGGATCCTTATGTGCCGAGCAAAAAGAAAAAAAGTCAGAAAGAACGCTAAGCGAAAACGAAGTAATAGCGCGGGCAGGCAATGCGATGCGAGTTTGTTCCCGTGGGATGTCTTCCGACATCCACGCGGGCGAAGCCGCGGGCAACAGCTAGTTTGATATATCACACGGTACAGTTTGCAAAACTTTTTTTTTAATTTTCTTTTTTGCTCCCAAAAGTGACCCCATATCACTTTTGGGAGCAAAAAAGAAAATTAAAAAAAAAAGTTCAAAATTCATTTATTTATTTTACCGTACCTACGTATTTGGGTCACAGAAATCCATATGTGTACCAAATTTCAACTTAATCGGTCTATTAGATTCGGAGCAAATTGGCTGTGACAGACGGACAGACAGACAGACACACGAGTGATCCTATTTAAGGGTTCCGTTTTTTTTCCTTTTGAGGTACGGAGGCCTCAAAATAAAGTGAGAGTGTTATTAATATTTATGCGACATTTCGTCGCTAATCTAAGTGACGTAACTGATTCGAAGAAAATTTTACAGGGCAAGCTATTTTTCTTTTTTTTTGTAAACTTAGGTATTTCTGTCTCGATTTTTGCATTATCATGGAGCCCTAAGCCAGATACAGAAACGCCGATTAGACAATGACGAAAATGTATCAAATTACTATAGTTAGGTCGGCTATTGGCTTAGTCCTAAATGTCAGATACGTCAGTTAGTTAAAATAGCGACGACTTATGCGACATTTTTACGCGACACCAGCGGTCAAAAGGATAATTGAAAAGTGAGATTATCTAATTATTCCCTCTCAAATCTGCTTAAAACAGAGAACGAGGGAAACTTTATTGTCCCACCGTAATACAGTTTATAACTAGTACGGGGGTCAGGGTGAAGGTGAATCGGTTTTGTAACAACCTTTTTTTTTTGCGGATGGGAAATCATCAAATGACTTCTCCCTCTCTGGGTGGAGCGGAAGGGTGTCAGACTTTTACTGACTAAAACCCACCCGTGTTCCTTCAGTTGCCTATGGCAGGGCCTAGGTATTTCTTTCGAACAACCCGCGAGCCCGGCGGCATCGGCCCTATTGGACCCCATCATTGCTGACACCTCTTTGAGGCGCGCGTGGAACACAATGCAGCGTCGACCCGAGCCGTCCTTACCGGACGGCGAGCTACCCATTACTCGCTGTCCGCAATCCCGCGCCTACGGTGGCCGGGAATCGGCTATCGACTCCCGCCGCCCAGGGCGTCTCCTGCGGCGACTGAGGGCGTGAGACTGTCTCCCTCACGCGTTCCACCTCTTCCTTCGCGAGCATCACTGCTTCGCAGAAGGAGGTGACGGCCTCCCATGCACTCTCGCTCCGCACCATGGCCTGAATTTGTTATTGGAGTTACAAATAATTAGTTATATATATTATACTTTTAGATTCATAGAAAATAAGTAGGTACTTACTAGTGTAGAATTTGTTGTAAGGTTGTTTCTATTGGAAAAATAAAGATTATGATTATGAATAAAGGATGGATTATGAATAGACTGGATTCAATTCCCGGGTCGTGATGTATATTTTACAAAAAATAAAATAAACTTAGGTAATGATAATTCCAATCTGCCGTGTACCTACTTTCCGAGGCACGGAGAGTTTATTTATTTATTTATTTATTTAACACTTCAAGCACAAATGTACAGAGGCGGACTTAATGCCATAGGGTTCTTGGTATGCCGCTGGGGTCGCGGGTTGTCTGAAGGGGTTACCGCGGCCCTGGCATAGGCAACTGAAGGAACACGGGTGGGTTTTAGTCAGTAAAAGTCTGACACGCCCTTCTGCTCCACCCAGAGCGGGAGAAGTTATTTGATGATTTCCCACCCTCAAAAAAAAAAAGGGTTCTTGGTATGTAAAGATCACCCATCCACTGACCAATCGCGGCAAGCGTAGCTTAAAACCTGATCGATCGACCCGTGGGGCTTTTATTACCTAGGAACCACTTAGCAAAAATCTACCCTGTAAGTATATATGTAATAAATAAAATAAATAAATAAGTTATAAGTTGTACACACGGCTACTTATTTAACAAGCAATTCCAAAAAAAAAAACCGGTCAAGAGCGAGTCGGACTCGCGCACCGAGGGTTCCGTACCATCATTTATATGTAATTTTTGTTGATGATTTCTGAAAAACTGTGCTATTTAGAGACATCTTTTTATTTTTCCTGTAATCTTTACATAAACTTCTATCACATAGAATAATTTCAGATTTTTCGCTCTGCAAACTTCGGAGATAAGGGGGGGGAACGGTATTTTTTTTTACATTTTTCATCAAAAGTCGAAAACTATGCGGCCTAAAAAAATATAAAAAATAGTTTCAGAATGTGCAAACAGCGTTCTTTTACATGCCCTAGTAGCCCCACTTTAAATTTTTAAGACCCCCTTTCAGTCCCTGTTGCAAAAAAAATATAAATATTTTTATTTCTTTCTTATTTGCAAAATAGTTGAATAAACGTCATCTAAAACTATTCCAAATTTCAAGTTGATAGCATCAGTAGTTCTTGACATATCCAGCTGTGACAGACAGACAGACAGACTGAGTCACACCATAAGGGTTCCTTTTTGACCATTTTGGTACGGAACCCTAAAAAGCAAACCATTTTCAGTATGAGCAGACCTCTCATTTTTCGGAAATCCTATACAATGTGAGATCAGCTTGTATTGGAAATTTATAGCTTAGGTAATTTAGCCGTGTGTACAAGGAGAAAGACATACAACATAACAACACATAGGTACACTAAACATGATATTACAAGTGGTAGTAAAAATAATAACTAAGTAAAAAGATACTTGTATCTCAGGAGCCAACATATAGCCAGCATTTTCATATTTAAATATCTGTGGACTGGCGCGCAATTCGAAATTCAAATTTTTATTCGAAAATCAGTCATTTGTTTTTAGATAGTTTTTTGTTATTGTATAGCCAGCATTTTCATGTTTAAATATCTGTGGACTGGCGCGCAATTCAAAATTCAAATTTTTATTCGAAAATCAGTCATTTGTTATTAGATAGTTTTTTGTGTGGTCGTTTTTGGCGCCATGGATAAACTGAAAATTCGTACAATTTTCGAATATGAGTTCCTGCGTGGAAATTCCGCTGTGCAAACAACACGAAACATTAACGACGTGTACGGGCCTAACACTGCTTGCATAAACACGGTCCATTATTGGTTCAACCGCTTTCTGGAAATGAGTTGAAGAACGACCCTCACGGGTTTATATTTTAAAATTTTCATACAAATCTCCAATTTCATAGGTAAAGACCTTATATTATCATATAATATCATCATATTGTACATACATGCATACATGTGTGCATACATGAACGGCTCAAGTCGATTCCGCGACGATAAGACAGTGTGGTCACTGCCTTACTTGACCTAAGAACAATAATTATTATATTATCAATGAGATTACGATCTAAGATTACCATCAACATGCTAAATAAACTTATTAAAAGAATAAGTGGCGGCACAGCCAATATTTAATAAATGCCGGTCAATAATCGGTAAAGTGATAGAATTGCTATCGGAAGATCAGTCTTCGATTCGGAAGACAGCAAAGATTTAAATCGAAAGATTCGCCGTACCGCGACAAAAGATAGTCACGTTCCTGTTTCGTTTTGACACAATGACGTAGTGACTTGACTTGTTTGCCAAACAAAAGGAAGGAAACTTTTTCGCGTGATTAGATACTTAGGGTGAGGGCAAATCTAGCGATTTAAATCTTTGGAAGACGGTACGATCAATGGAGCTGTAATCTGCACGTAATAGAGATAAAACAAAACTTATTTTTTGGGGAAAATTTATTATGAAAGGTGTCATTGAAATGTTAGTACCTATTATTAGGCCTCCAAGCATCGCTATCTGTTTATGCAAAGGTGTAGGTAGAAGGAAGTTAATTGTTTATCAAATTGACGCTCTCACTATGTCAAAATAGGAAACCTTACTGTCAATTTCTCCCGCTAGAAGGCACCGCGTTGCACTAGGGTCGGACTTTTGTAAAATTACACTTGTCATCTGTCATTTCGTTAAAATGACATTAGAAATGTCATTTTACTGCAGCAAATTAAAAGTCCGCTTCTTAGATAAAAGCTTCAAGAGAAAAACGTCAATTTTGTTTTCTATGTTGGTAAGCCGACGTTCGCACGGACGTAAAAAAATCGCGGCGGGATTTTATCGCGCACTAGATTTTCAACTCTCGGTGTTGAGCCGAGCTTCGAGAATCCAACCTAACAAAAAATCGGCCAAGTGCGTGTTCGACGCACACTGCAATGTAGGGTTCCTTAATTGGTATTAAATTAATTATCCCAAGAACAAACTTAACATTAGATATAGTTGAAAAACATGTTCTCCCATTTTCATACATTCCAACAATAGACGTAAGTTTGTACTCACAATATTGAGAGATTTACCATGTTATTTTAAGACCACAAACTTCTTATGTTTTAATGTAATCTACAGGTACAGAACTATTTTCTGTATTTTTTTCTAAATTTTAGGCTCAGTAGTTTCGGAGATAAGGGGGGGAATGGTAAATTTTCGTCTATTTTCTTAAATAACTTTATAACAATTTATTATAAAAAAAAAATATTTGAGACCCTCATAGTAAGCCCTTTCATTTGATATGTCACACGGTACAGTTTAAGTGCCGCTACAATATAAATACCAGATGGAAGGGGTAGCCATTCCGTGGGTTGATTCTGTGCGGAACTTAGGGGTTAAGTTTACTAAGGACCTGACGTTCCGTAGGCATATTGAGCAAGTGTGTAGGGAGGCATTTAGGAGTTTAGGCTTTATAATGCGGGAAACGCGGGACTATAATAACACGGAAGCTGTAAAATCTTTATACAGGGTGTCCCGTAAATAATGGATAATCTCTTAAGGGGTCATCGTACTCATCATTATGAACAACTTTTACTATGGGACCAAACCTGGAATCGCGAAAAAAAAATCAGCTGCTCCCTACATTTTGACGAGTTTGATGTAGATAAATGTACTGGTCAGCTGATTTTTTTTCGCGATTTCAGGTTTGGTCCCATAGTAAAAGTTGTTCATAATGATGAGTACAATGACCCCTTAAGAGATTATCCATTATTTACGGGACACCCTGTATAATGCGTTGGTTAGGAGTAGGTTGGAAAGCAGTGCTATTATCTGGAAACCCAATGAGGCTAAATATAACAAATTTATCCGGTATTTGTATTTAGACAATATGGAGTTTACCCTTATTATCCGCTTATGTATCCAACCCTCTTTGTTATATAGATTCGTAACTTAGCGTTAGCCAAGTATATATTTGAAGTCTTTCGTGGTAGATTAAATAACCCTAATAATAGGTCTTTACCTATGAAATTGCCGTTTTGTATGAAAAAATTTAAACGAATTTTTTTCATGTATTTTTTATTTATATTAATCGAAGTAATCACCCATGCAATCAATGCATCTTTGCCAACGCAGTGGCAGTTTATTGATGAGAAATCAGCTGGTCGGGAGGCAACAAATTCTTCAAAGGCATTTTGTACTGCCTCTCGGGTATTGAATTTTTTTCCCGCCAAGAAGTTATCCAAATTCTGGAAAAAGTAGTAGTCTGTAGGCGCAAGGTCTGGTGAGTAGGGCGGATGACGGAGAGCTTCCAACCCCAGTTCTTGCAACTTGGAGACCGTCTGCTGTGCAGTATGAGGTCGCGCGTTGTCGTGCAGGAGCAGCGGAGACGAGCGATTGACCAATGCTGGTTGGAGATGTGCCAGCTTCTCCATCATTGTGTTCAGTTCTTCACAGTACACATCTGCAGTAATGCTCACCCCGTTTGGTAAGAAGCTGTGATGAATCACACCGGCGCTAGATCACCAAACAGTGACCATCACTTTTCTAGGGGTAAGTTTTCGTTTAGGGCATTGTTAAGGTGCTGAACCAGGATCCAACCAACTTGCTGAGCGCTTGCGGTTATCAAACAGAATCCATTTTTCATCGCAGGTAACAATGCGGTTCAAAATTCCTTCATTTGTGTGTCTGTTGAGCAGTGCAAGGCCCGTCTCGACGCGTACTTCGCGCTGGCGATCATTGAGTTCGTGGGGCACCCATTTGTCAAGCTTTTTTACCTTGCCAATTTGACGCAAATGGACAAATATTGTTTTGACGCTAACGTCGAAAGCTGCTGCTAATTCAGCCGTAGATTGTGTATCATCAGCTTCCACAATCGCCTTTAATTCGTAATTGTCGACCAAAGTCTTCGGACGACCGCGAGGTTCATTTTTCAGGTCGAAATTTCCAGAACGGAAGCGAGCAAACCAATAACAGGTGGTGCGTTGGTTTGAATTGTTAGCTCCGTAAACGTCGTTGATGTTGCGTGCCGCTTGTGCCGCGTTGCTGCCACGACGGTACTCATATTCCATAATTACTCGAATTTTTAACGTATCCATGATGACGAAAAAGATTGAAATGCGATGAAAAATGAACACTAATCAATAAACAAATGACTACTTTTGGAAAAAAAATCCATATTTTTAAAATAAAATTAATTTGAAATTAGAATTCTTAGCCAAACAAAAATTATTTTGATTTGAAATGGCCAGTACTGCAGAACGGCAATTTCATAGGTAAAGACCTAATATATTAGACCCGTTGCGGCTGCTCGTTCCAAACACCAGCACCCTAATTGCGTAACACATTATCAATCGGAGTTTGAAACATTTTGAAACAAATTGCTAATCCATTGCTTCTTAGGTTCGAAATATTTGTCTGCTCGACAACGTAAATAACGCAATGAATGTTGCTAAACTGTCAAAATGAAACCAACTCCGATTGACAATGTGTTACGCAATTAGGGTACAGGTTGCGGCAGGCGCCGAGGGCACGGCTTTTCGACGTCCCGGTGGCTCGCACTAACGTAGGTAAATTCGCACCGGTTGCAGGAGCCATACGGTTAATAAACAGCGCCTCATAAAGGATTGACATCTTTAACTGTACATTGGCAGAATTCGTGAGGGTGTCTCTCGATTTATTAAGTAAGTGATAATCATGTAATCACATTATCGCATTGGGTATGGACCTGTTAAGATAGTGTAAGATTATATAAATATATAAATAAAGTTTGCAAAACTTTTTTTTTTAATTTTCTTATTTGCTCCCTAAAAGTGACCCCCATAATTATTCAAAATTCATTTATTTAGTTTATCCGTACGTATTTGGGTCACAGAATTCCATATGTGTACCAAACAACTTAATCGGTCCATTAGATTCAGAGCAAATTTGCTGTGACAGACGGACAGACAGACAGACAGACACACGAGTGATCCTATAAGGGTTCCGTTTTTTCCTTTTGAGGTACGGAACCCTAAAAACAGAGTGCATCCCAGCGTGACGAAAAACACACTGTTGGATTTTCAACTCCCGGCGCTAAGCAGAGCGTTGAAAATGCAGTGCGCGAAAAAAAGTCGCCGCGTTTTTTTTTACGCCCGTGCGAACGTCGGCTAACCAAAATCAGTGTTTGAATCTACCTATGTAAGCTATCTAGATAAATCTAAAACAGGTGTGTCTGAATCAAAAGACATACCTAAGTGCTCGACCTTTTCTGTTATCAGACAATGTTCCTATTCTCCTTCTACGTAGTCCATAATAAATATTGACTGAAGTTTTCAAGCAACATTTTCAAGCACATTGAGTCATCCTTATTTAATCTATATAAATAAAAAGAGAAGTCCTGACTGACTGATTGACTGACTCATCAACGCCCAGCCCAAACCCTTCGACGTAGAAAGCTGAAATTTTGCACAGAGGTTCCCTTTATAATGTAGACAAGGAATAAGGAAGGAATTCCCGGTAGCAGGTTCCCTTGGGATATTTTCCAACATCCACGCGGGCGAAGCCGCGGGCAAAAGCTAGTTACTAATAAAAATTCGAAAGTAACTCTGTCTAAACCGCTGAATGGATTTCGATAAAATTTGGCAAGGAGATAGATGGCATCCCGGGGAAGGACATGGGCTATTTTTAGGGTTCCGTACCAGAATGGTAAAAAAGTAACCCTTATGGTGTCACTCAGTCTGTCTGTCCGTCTGTCACAGCTGGATGTCTCAAGAACTACTAATGCTATCAACTTGAAATTTAGAATAGTTTTAGATGACGTTGACCCAACTATTTTGCAAATAAGAAAGAAATTAAAATATTTATATTTGTTTTGCAACAGGGGCTGAAAGGGGGTCTTAAAAAATAAAAGAGGGGCTACTAGGGCATGTGGGGTATCATATGAAAGAACGCAGTTTTCACATTCTCAAACAATTTTTTTTCTTTTTTTTAGGCCGCATAGTTTTCGACTTCTGATGAATAATGTAAAAAAAATACCGTCCCCCCCCCCCCTTTTCTCCGAAGTTTTCAAAGAGAAAAATCTGTAATTATTCTATGTGATAGAAGTTTATGTAAAGATTACAGGAAAAATAAGTCATTCTGGCAATATATACGGTCTAAGACCATCACAGCTAACAGACAAACTATTATTAAAAATGGTCAACACCTAACGGATCTTGAATGTGCCAAGCAATTTGCGATGTTTCTCAAGTCAGTATACGGTAATGAGCCACCAAATCTTGATCCACAAGCGGCTGCGGCGACAGCGGTGGGGGCCACGAGTGTGTCGCATGTGCATCTAAACTCGCTGAGTCTTAAGGACGTTAGAGATGCACTCGAGCGCCTTAAACCGAAGCATTCAGCAGGCCCGGATGGTGTACCACCCTTCCTATTCAGGGATTGTAGTAGAGTATTAGCGGAACCTCTGCACTATATATTTAATACATGTCTCCAATCAGCGGCGTTTCCAACTCGATGGAAGATAACGCGTGTCATTCCAGTCCCCAAAGGTAAGGCAGGATCGGATATCAGTGGATATAAACCGGTGGCAGTGTTGTCGACACCTGCCAAGGTTTTCGAGTCAACCATCCAGCACAGCATGCAGGAGCAGGTCCGCGCTCAGCTATCCGATGCGCAGCATGGGTTCCGACCGGGGCACAGCACTACCACCAATCTCCTTAACTTGATGTCACAGGTGGTGCCAGCGGTGGATGCTGGTGTGCAGGTTGATGCTGCTTATTTTGACTTCAAAAAAGCGTTCCACACCGTCGATAATGACATATTATTACGTAAGTTAGCAGAAATCGGTTGCACACCACATCTATTACATTTCTTAGCCAGCTATATGCAAGGCAGACAGCAGTATGTAGACTACAATGGCTGTGAATCCGGTCCGTATTATACCTGGTCCGGGGTAAGTCAAGGCAGCAACTTGGGGCCTCTGGAATTTATAATAATGGTAAACAACTTACCAGAAGTCGTCAAAAATGGATCTTGTTTGTTATTCGCAGATGACCTCAAGTTGCTGTTAGAAGTCCAGACAGAGTCTGATTGCAGACGTTTGCAGGATGACATTGATAGGATAGTGGAATGGAGTCATGAGAACAGGATCTACTTCAACGTATCTAAGTGCTCGGTGATAAGTTTTACTCGTGCACGTTCACCTCTACTCTACGAGTACGTAATGGATGCAGTACCGATGCAACGAGTCACGCAGGTACGTGACTTAGGGGTTGTTCTCACTCCAGAATTGTTGTTTCGTGATCATATATCTAAGATCTGCAAAAAGGCATTTAGAAACTTGGGGTTTGTTCTGAGGCAGACGCGAGACTTTACCAGCATCACAGCCATCAGAGTCCTGTATGACGCATTAGTCAGGAGTCATCTGGAACATAGTGCTGTCATATGGGCTCCACATGAGGCTAAGTACTCAGTGATGTTGGAGCGAGTCCAGAACAAATTCACACGCCACCTGTACAAAAAACTTTATGGAGTATACCCATTTTACCCTTTGATGTACCCTACTCTATTCGTACTGGGTATGGTTGGGTACAATCAACTCAGGGTACGACGGGAATTAGCACTGGTGTCGTACATAGTGAAACTGCTCCGAGGCATAGAGCACAACCCAAGAGTGCTGCAGCGGTTGCACTTGTACGTACCGGACCGTTATGTGTGGAGGCGACGCTCCCCGCCATTGCTGGTCGTACCATCAGCCAGGACCAACTTGAGACCTCTGACTCGAGCAATTCGCACCATCAAACTTATTTAGGTCGAAATTGATGTATTTACATGTTGCTGGGGTGAATTCGCAAAAGTACTATTATATAGATTATGTTATTTAAACAATGATTTTTAGATATATTTTGTAGGTACTTTAATTTTAATTTTAGGCGTGTGACTTAGCTATCGCATTAGGATAAGTCCTGTAATGGTAGTTTTAAGGCATTTCAATAAATAAATAATAAATAAATAAAACGATGTCTCTAAATAGCACACTTTTTCAGAAATCGGAACGGAACTCTCGCTGTGCGAGTCCGACTCGCTCTTGACCGGTTTTTTTTTCTTAAACATAATATTTAGAGCCGCTCGTGCGGGATGAAAATTTGCATTGGAAACCCAGCATTTCTCATGTTAGGGATTTATGATTTTGTAAAATTAGACACGTATTTTTTTGTCTTATCATAAACTGTTTATTTATAATGAATCCCTATTTCCCTTGGTCACACCATAACTTGAGCAAATACTTTGTAGAAGGTTCTCACGGAAAGAAAAATTAAGAAAATTGTGCAGAAAATTGGAAAAACAAATCTTAAAACTTAACGACTGTTTTAACTTCGCGCGTTTACATTAGAATATTCATAGCAAGAACAACGTCTGTCGGGTCAGCTAGTAGGTATGTTAATAAAACATGACTTAGATAAAACGCATTAAAGTAATCTAGCCAGGAGCGACGTCATTCCCGTAATATTTTGACTGCGGTAAAAAAAGAAAAAAAATACTTGTCCATTTTTAGGGTTCCGTACCAAAATGGTAAAAAACGAACCCTTTTGGTGTCACTCAGTCTATCTGTCTGTCTGTCTGTCTGTCTGTCTGTCTGTCTGTCTGTCTGTCTGTCTGTCTGCCTGTCTGTCACAGCTGGATATCTCAAGAACTACTAATGCTATCAACTTGAAATTTAGAATAGTTTTAGAAGACGTTAACCCAACTATTTTGCAAATAAGAAAGAAATTAAAATATTTATATTTGTTTTGCAACAGGGACTGAAAGGGGGTCTTAAAAAATCAAAGTGGGGCTACTAGAGCATGTGGGGTATCATATGAAAGAACGTTGTTTGCATATTCTCAAACATTTTTTTTCTTTTTTTTAGGCCGCATAGTTTTCGACTTCTGATGAAAAATGTAAAAAAAATACCGTTCCCCCCCCTTATCTCCGAAGTTTGCAAAGAGAAAAATCTGAAATTATTCTATGTGATAGAAGTTTATGTAAACATTATAGGAAAAATAAAACGATGTCTCTAAATAGCACACTTTTTCAGAAATCGGAACGGAACCCTCGGTGCGCGAGTCCGACTCGCTCTTGACTGGTTTATTTTTTAATAAATGACGGACAAAAAAAAATTTAGTCTGATCCCTGCCTCTGGGAGTGCTGTTGCCTGTCTACGGCTGTTGCTGACCTGCAAAATATCAATGTCAAGTTTTTTTTTTCTAGAATATTATCATTGACTTATATACAGGGTGTAAGGGACAGCCCTCCGCAAACTGATAGGGTGAATTCAGTATGTCATACTAAGATGACCGGTACATGACATTTTTTCAGGAACGTTAAGGGAATCCAATAAACCTGATTTGTTTGTGTTTTTGTGCACAAATCGGAGCGTCTATTACTGGTTGGGAGGGGTAGGTAATAGATATGCGGTGAGTTCGACGAACTCTGTAGCTAGACAGAAAGTGAACAGCTGATTTCACGCGTCGTTGGTTAGAGTATTTCAACATCCATTGCTGGTTTTTTTTTTTTTGCTGTTTTTTTTGCAGTTTTTTTTACATAAATGGAGTGCTGCGAACACACAATGCAATTTTACGTTGAAATAATGAAAATGCAACTGAAAAAAATTTTGAAAAAATGTAAATTTTCCTGAGAAAATTTCCGGTGGAATATGATTCAAAATGAGGAGCTGAATGCACCCTGTTAGTTTGCGGAGGGCTGTCCCTTACACCCTGTATTACTTTTTATATCAATGAATATTATTGTAAACTTGTAGAGATCGGCAACTAACTGCAATAAAGTCTTTCTTTCACCTTTGTTACGTATTACTTATTGTGTTTTCATTTGTTTTTCACAGATTGCAGATAAGATTGGTAGGTTGGTATGTTCTGATTGAGACGGTGGGTGGTGATCTTATTAAGAGCGTTGTTGCATTTTTCATACGTAAATCGAGAACTTGGGAGATTTTGAAGTGATTTTGGTCACATAATTTATTTTTTTAGCTTCTTTTGACTTCCAATCATCGTAATTATCATATATTTTTATTTAAAGTCTATTAAAAAAAACTTGTTCAAATTGAATTATTGACTACGAAAACAGTCGATTTCGAAGGCGCGATTTCCAGATGACGCGCGAAGGCTCAACTTTGAAGTAATCTTACACCAATTATTACTACTAATTAAGAAGGTAAAGTGGTATTCATTCGAAAAGGCATATCCTGAAATTTAAAATGCATTGAGAAAAGTTTGATTTTTAATTCATTAACTTGTATTTTAATCACGTCTAAGATAATCAAAAATCGAGAAATCGACTACAAAAAAACACGTCATTTCTCAGAATCTAAAAGTCATTTGGCAACACAAATCATTTTATACGTAAGAAGAAAGATTGTAGTATATATGTGTAAAAAATAAAATATATCTGTCTTCAATCATTTACGAAAATAATTTTTTAAAGTGAGTATAAAATCGGGTGCATCGAACGGCCTAAGTCAGTCGCGCTCTGGCGCTCGTCGACGCCGGACCTATGTCGGTTGACCTCCCGCCGCCGCGCATGCGCCTCGCGTGATATATAGTAAATTGTAGTGCGACTAAATATTTTTAATCCTTTCATTTAAGTAATATTTTAAGAAGCTAAAGTGGTAGGCACACTTACTTTAGGAGAATTATGTTACAATTCTTGAATTATGTTGTATTACTTGTAATATTGATATTGTAATTACAATATCAATAATACAATATAATTTGGTCAAAATGTAAATCCAAGATGGTGGCTGCGAAAATTTTTAAATTTTTCGTCATGGGGATCGTTCCCATTGTTCTCGAGGATGCTAAAGCAGATAGTGACGTTAAAATGTAAATCCAAGATGGCGGCTGCGAACATTTTAAAATTTTTCATCATGGGTATCGTTTTCATGGTTCTTGTGGGTGCTAACGTCGATAGTGTAGTCAAAATGTAAATCCAAGATGGCTACAAGAATTTTGGATGATGAATATGGAGAAAAAATTTATATCAGATTTTTATTTGAAATCTCTACTGCCACAATCTCTATTGTGGATCCGTGACAAAGGAGACGGAAACCATGTCATATAAACATGGGCCTGGGCCTGGGTTGTAAAAAGATGAAATTGGTGTCAATTTATAGCTACTATATTATCAAACCATCACTGAACATTTTGCGGATTTTTGCGGTCTGAGTTCCGAGTTAAAAGAGATGTAATAAAAGTGAGGTTACATACCGATCCACATATAGGTACTTAACAGCTGATTTTTGAAGTTCTTCAGCTCGACGACCACGTAAACTACAGCCTCTAGTCACTTTGCCACAATTTACACAACGATCCATGGTGCCAATATGAAATCGGTAGGCTGGTCGTAATATACAAAATAACAAGTTCAAGTCCAACGTTTATGCGGGGTTCTCCGTACCGTGTCCGGTGTGGTAGCAAGGTTCGTACAAGAAGCAAGATCAGAAGTCCGCAGAAAGAAAACAGGGGTCGAGGAAAACATCAATAAAACTAAATACACTCAAATCGCGACCGCACTAAACGATACGAAACGAGTGAGGCATAGATAAAGGCACTATATAAAGGTGTGTCCAAATATAGGGCGGCATTTGAGCGCGGCTGCCACGCGCGGCTAGCCGCGCTCTGATCGGACAAGGGCCGCGCGCGGCGGTGTTGAGCGTAATATATCTTCTCATCTCACATCAGTGATGACCTCTGGCACTGAAACGTGCTCGCTCACAACATAATGGGTCTCAATCATAATCAGCCTATAATGTTCCCACTGCTGGGACACAGGGCTCCTCTCGGTGAGAGGGAGTGGGCCGTAATACACCACGAGGACCCAGTGCGGGTTGGTAGATGTCACATGTCTTCGAATTTTTGGTTCTAGTCGGTTTCCTCACGATATTTTCCTTCACTGTTTTGAGAGTAGTGGTGATGAAATTATTTACACAAAGTGCCTGCCTGAGTTCGAAACCATGACCTACTCGTATGTCGGGATCGTTACCATTGGGCCACCATTGCATTGCTCTCATGGGCCGCATAGTGCAGTCAATCATCCCTTCTACGATGATTGATTCACTATCGGCTTCATCCTCGAGAACTATGAAAACGATACCTATACAAATCCTTATCACTTACCACTGACGTGCGACGTGTGGTCGACTGTATAGTCATTAGGTCGACTGGGCACGTACAATACCTGCCTAGGCTAATAAACATTATAAAACCAACCCCACACGAACGCAGCAGTACTATTATTTATTCTGTGGCAGCGGGGTGACCTATCTATTTGAAATTTGAAAACAGTAAACCAATCATTTGCGCATGAGGCGGCTTTATGTATTTATGTATTATTGTTGGTTCAAATTCAACTGTTTTATGAACTTGATACGGTTGCTAAACCTATAATGCCGCAAGAAAAATAAAAAATTATAGCTAGCGCGTGGCGTCTTTATCTACATTGAAATAGGGCTTAAATTCAACTGTTTTACACAAAAAAATAATGATTTTGGTCAAAAGATGGTTCCGCTGTTAACAAAATTTTATTCTGATTGTGTTCTCCCAGAAATTATAGATCCAAGGAAAAGTCGATCGATCTCCTTAGACAAATACTTTTATAAAACTTCAATTACTTATTAGTATACAAATACTTAAACAAATAAGTAAAATGAGTTTAGTTTTTATAAGTACCTACATAATATTATTTTTCTATCCATATTTGTATAAATTTAATTAAAATACACTAATAACGTATTGTGGACAGTCTTTTTATTTTCTCCGTAAACCTCTAGCTTTTACTTCAAAAAAATATAGGTACGCCATAGCTACAGATCAAGATCGTTTAATCGTCGTAGCTTCGCAACTGTGTGCCGTACATGAGGAAAAACGCACACACGCGCACTCGCTACGTGGCGTCGAGCGTCAGATGTTTAAAATCCGAGCGCGAAAATAGGGAACCACACTCTTAAGGCGAAAGCGCCAAGCTAGCCCGCGAAATTCAAAATTTCTTAGGTTTTTTGCAATTTGTAGGTCAATGTGAGCTTGTATGTTGATTAAAATATGATTCGCGGCCGTAGCTAATATGGCTTTACAGAATTATAATCATTAGAATCAGCAATACAACTCCATAAGTTAGCATTTATCTCAAACCTCATGATTTCATGAAATCGCTAGATTTGAGATAAATGCTAACTTATGGAGTTGTATTGCTGATTCGAATGATTATAATTCTGTAAAGCCATATTAGCTACGGCCGCGAATCATATTTTAATCAACATACAAGCTCACACTGACCTACAAATTGCAAAAAACCTAAGAAATTTTGAATTTCGCGGGCTAGCCTGGAGCATCAACCTTAAGTGTTATTTTCTGCAAAACATGCGATAGTGTCGAGTGGTGTACTTGTAATCTGACACACCTTTTAGGTAGGTACCTAAGTCTTAAATCATTTGTTTACCTCGCAACCATGTGGGGCATTGTAATGATAACTAAAGACAAAGACAGGCATTATGTACCTAATAAGTAGTAGTTTATGAATCTGTTGCTTATTGAGGGTTATTAAAATACGAGTGTGTGTTTAAAAAAACCGAGCAAGAGCGAGTCAGACTCGCGCACCGAGGCTTCCGTTCCGATTTCTGAAAAAGTGTGCTATTTAGAGACATCGTTTTATTTTTCCTGTAATCTTTACATAAACTTCTATCACATAGAATATTTTCAGATTTTTCTCTTTGCAAACTTCGGAGATAGGGGGGGGGGATCGGTATTATTTTTTACAATTTTCATCAAAAGTCGAACACTGTGCGGCCTAAAAAAAAAATAAAAATATGTTTGAGAATGTGGAAACAGCGCTCTTTCATATGATACCCCACATGACCTAGTAGTTCCACTTTGAATTTTTATGACCCCCTTTCACCCCATGTTGCAAAAAAAATACATATATTTATTTCTTTCTTATTTGAAAAATAGTTGGGTAAACGTCATCTAAAACTGTTCCAAATTTCAAGTTGATAGCACTAGTAGTGCTTGAGATATCTAGCTGTGACAGACAGACAGACAGACAGACAGACAGACTGAGTCACACGTCACACCATAAGGGTTCCTTCTTTACCATTTTGGTACGGAACCCTAAAAACCGAGGCTTAGTAGGTACTCTTATGTACTTTTTCTGTGCCGTATACGGCACAGAAAAAGTACATGTATGACTGGCGCCACAACCTAGCTCATCACCGCGCATGCGCTAAAGCGGACGCTGCTACAGAAAATTGGAGTCAAAACATATTTGTAATGCTCTATCAATGGCGCGCCCCGCATATTCGTTCCATTAAAAAAAACTTTTTAACAAAAAAAAAACCGACTTCCAAAAATCACTACAAAGTGAAAAATAACTTTGATTTCGGAAGTCGGTGTCTTACGTTTTTTATTTACTTTCTTTTTTTTTGCCACCGACTTCCGAAATCAAAGTAATTTTTCACTTTGTAGTGATTTTTGGAAGTCGGTTTTATTTTTGTTAAAAAGTTTTTTTTAATGGAACGAATGTGCGGGGCGCGCCATTGATAGAGCATTACAAATATGTTTTGACTCCAATTTTCTGTAGCAGCGTCCGCTTTAGCGCATGCGCGGTGATGAGCTAGGTTGTGGCGCCAGTCATACGTTTTGTTGTTGTGGGGGATTTAGTGGGAAAAATTGTATTTAGGTTCAAGTTCAATCTCAATGTATGAGAGTACCTAGTTAAAGTAATGTATGAAACGGTACATAACTAGGTACCTATTATAACACTCGTGTGATAAGTGATAATGATAAGTGATAATATTAAAAATCTCGCATACGGCACAGAAAAAGTACATAATAGTACCTACTACGCCTCGGTTTTTAGGGTTCCGTACCAAAATGGTAAAGAAGGAACCCTTATGGTGTGACTCAGTCTGTCTGTCTGTCACAGCTGGATATCTCAAGAACTACTAGTGCTATCAACTTGAAATTTGGAACAGTTTTAGATGACGTTTACCCAACTATTTTTCAAATAAGAAAGAAATAAATATATGTATTTTTTTTGCAACATGGGGTGAAAGGGGGTCTTAAAAATTCAAAGTGGAACTACTAGGTCATGTGGGGTATCATATGAAAGAGCGCTGTTTGCACATTCTCAAACAAAAAAAAAACCGACTTCCAAAAATCACTACTATTAACAAATATTAACGAAGATAAAGAAGTAATGCTACACTCATCGAAATATAGATGTAATAAGTTTGGTGTCCCACAGGGAAGCATACTAGGTCCGATTTTATTCTTGATATATATAAATGACATCATTAAAATAACGAAACATAAGTGCATATTGTTTGCCGATGACATCTCTATTATTGTGACATCCGATAAAAGAAATAATACAATTAATGACCACGAAACTGACATTAACAATACAATTGACATTTTAATTAACTGGCTTTATGTACAGTAACAGCCAGAAGTCGACTAGCAATCTCACAAAACCGTGGCATAGCAATATTAGTTGTACTTATGACCTTCTTCTTTAAGAACGTTTGACAACACTACACATTGGCAACTTGTTGCCCGCTTATGATTGTTATTACAAATTTCAATTAGTGTCGTAAGCGTTACGGTGGCCAAAGTGGTTAGCACTGTGCCTCGCATGGCGAACGTTCGGGTTCGAGTCTCACATCAAACATGAAAAATATTTTTTAAGTATTACATGTGAAATAAGAATGCCGAGTTGCTAACAAATATGTTAAATATTCCACAACTATACGAAGATTCTTTCATTTTACAATTATTTTCAATCTTAGCGTCGTTATTAAAATATGAGGGTAGATTTGAAACAAAGTGATAATTTCACTTTGTAAATCTACCTTCATATTTTAACTACTTTACTAGTTCACATAAATTATTCCACTATTAGCTGTTGTTGGTTGGTGAGCGTTATTACGAGCGTTTGTGTTATCTTGCTGTTGCTATTTTTGTATTCTTCTGAATTCAGTATGCAGGCTAATATTAGTATTGAAGCCAAGGCAAATCTTGTGGCCCTATATTCGAATGGCCTTAATATATCTCAAATATCGAATGGAACCGGCTTATGCGTAAGTTTATTTTTTTAATTTTATGTGATTACTATTATTACGCTTGTTGCAAGTGTGTAATATAGTTTTATTTTTTTAGGGAGAGACTGTTAGTGGTTGAAGGGATTTGAGGAAGAAGGTAGCCTGAAGAGTCGTGAGAGAAGCGGAAGACCACCTCTTATTAGCCAGCCTCAGCGACGTTATATGGTAGCTGAATATGAGACGAATGGTTTCATCCCAATAAGGCGTTTTGCCGATGAGTTCGGCACATCAGTACGCACCGTTCGCCGCATACTCCATGCCGAAGGTCTTCATCACCGAACGCCAACGCTAAGAAACCGTTTTTAATGCAACGGCATAAAGAGGAGAGGTTAAGTTTTGCCCGGGAATATTTGGACTTTGGGAGACGACAATATTCACCGACGAAAAATCTTTTAAATCGTGCCAAAAAGGAAGGCTGCGTTTATGGCGTAAAATAACACGCGTTGGTCTGAAGGCAATGTCAGACCAAATACGGAGTCAGGCAGAAGCAGTGTGAATATGTGGGGGTGGATAAGTGCTCATGGGCCCGGTGAATTAAGATTTATATCGACGCGAGCCAACAGTGTTAACTATGTGGAAGTGTTGAATGATATAATGTTGCCTACGGTGCGTAATATGTTAAGTTTTGTGCAAGACAATAAAATTGTCCTATTCACCGAAATCCTAAACAGGTAGGGTAATTTTGTGTCATAGTGGCCGTAACTTTAACAAATTAGTATTTATATTTATTGTAATATTGAGGTTAAGTTTCAATCCTCTTTTCATTGAGAAAATGAATAATTAAGCTATAACCTCTTAAATTACATCACAGAATATCTATATGTAACCTAAAATGTGTTTTTTAACATTCAATACTATAATAATAACCTAAGTAAGTGTAAAGGATTTCTTTTATATAAAAAATATTACAATGTTACCATATCAAAATTTGTTTCATTTATTATCATATTATAATAATAAATTACCTATGTAACATATATTTGTTCAAAGTAATTTACCAAAATAAATTACTAAAACAACAATTATATAAAACATAAAAAAAACTGACCCAACTCGGATTCGAACTCACATCTATCCCGATCACATTAGCGAGAGCAGCCTCGTTACCGATCTAGCTAATGTTACCTTATATTTACTTGTTGAAATTTTGCATTACTAGGAAAAAAATAATCAGACGACGATAGAAAAACAAGTTACTGATATTGTCATCCTTGTCTAGCATTGACCACATCTATAACTACTCGTAGCAATGCTACACGACATGTTAATCTGTTAGCGTTGGAACATCGCTCACACGGATAAATATGCGTATGTGTGTATAAGCACCGCAGCCCGTATAGCGCAGGCGATAATGGTCATTGCGGTGTAAGTGGACTTCTGGCCGTTGACTGTACATAACTTGAAAATAAACCTTGACAAATCCGTTTATATACAATTTAATAAATCGAATAATCATAAATTTAACTTCAAATTAAATATACCCAAAATTAAACCAGTAACACATACCAAGTTCCTAGGAGTTACTATTGATGAAGCTCTTCATTGGAAAGTGCATGTAGACAATGTTTCAAGCAAGATAAATAAATTTGTGTATGCTCTTAGGCAAGTAAAAAAAAGTACTAATCTAAAAACAGCTATATTAGCCTACCATGCGTATGTGGAATCCATATTACGTTATGGACTAATAATTTGGGGTAACAGTACCGACCAGAATAGAACATTTATTGCTCAAAAAAAATGCATTAGGGCTCTATACGGACTTCATCCTGAGGAATCATGTCAGTCAGTATTTAAGAAACTTGGCTTGTTACCGCTACCTTGTCTGTATATTAATGAAATATGCATGTTTGTATGGAAACATATGGAGTTATTTAAAATAGCAAACGATATAAATCCTCGGAGCCGACGAGATCCTCACAGACTCGTACTTAACAGTGCTCCCAGGCTTGCTAAGTACAATAAAAGCTGCTTAACTATGTGTGTACGAATATATAACAAATTACCTAGTGATCTGAAAACATTAAACTCGAGATATACTTTTAAAAATAAATTGTATGAATGGTTAATTGATAACAACTTCTATAGTATAAAACAGTTCTTAGAACGAAAATAGCGTTGTTGTAATATAATAATAATAATTTTGTTAAGGAAATTGTTAATACAAATTTGCATGCTATGTTTAATCTTGGCAAAACATGTCTGCTCTATTTTTGTATTGTAAGACCTTTTCATACCATGTTTTACGCAAATAAATATATTACTATATATTACTTACTACAAAGTGAAAAATAACTTTGATTTCGGAAGTCGGTGTCTTTCGTTTTTTATTTACTTTCTTTTTTTTCGCCACCGACTTCCGAAATCAAAGTTATTTTTCACTTTGTAGTGATTTTTGGAAGTCGGTTTTTTTTTTGTTAAAAAGTTTTTATTTCTCGCTTTTTAGTGGTCTGTTTATAATTTGAATAAGTTACAATAGTCTAATGTCAATTGCTCATCACATCACATATTACAAAATATTGCTTAATTCCCGATGCTGGGACGTTAATTGTTGAGGAGTTCTAGGTGTGCCTATAATATTTGAAGAGTTCCTTCGATTTCTCCAGGATCCCATCATCAGAACTGGATTTTGACAAAAATGGGACCATTTGGAAAGTATACCCTTTCCAACAAAAAAAAAAAAAAATCAAATCGGTTGGCAAGCGACGGAGTTATGCGCGAACAAACATAAAAAAAAAAAAAAATACAAACATCCGAATTGAGAACCTCCTCCTTTTTTAGAAGTCAGTTAAAAATAACCGGTCAAGAGCGAGTCGGACTCGCGCACCGAGGATTCCGGTCCGATTTTTGAAAAAAGTGTGCTAGGTATCTATAGACATCGTTTTATTTTTCTTGTAATCCTGAAAACTTCTGTCACATATTATAATAATTTCAGATTTTTCTCTTTGCAAACTTTGGAGATAAGGGGGGAATTTTAGAAAAATAATTAGGGTTCCTTGCAAAAAAATGAAAACCCATTAAATTGTGAACAAGATCCTATTCAAATAGGGAAGTATTATATTATATACTTCAAAACGAGTTTATACTGACATACAACTAAAAAAAACACAACTACCGAAAATTAAAAATAGAATGAATGATTCTATTTTTAATTTTCAGTATAACACTTTATCTTTATGTACAAATTAAGACTTACTTACTAGATAAAACTATTTTTTTAGCATTAAATATGACCAAAAAGTTTCCATATTAGGGTTCCGTACCAAAATGGTAAAAAGGTTATGGTGTGAACAGTCTGTGTCTGTCTGTCTGCCACAGTTGGATATCTCAAGAACTACTAAGTAATGCTATCAACTTGAAATTTGGAACAGTTTTAAATGACGTTTATCCAACTATTTTGCAATTAAGAAAGAAATAAAAATATTTATATTCATAAAGGGACTGAAAGGGGTCTTAAAAATTCAAAGTGAAGCTACTAGGGCATGTGGCATATCATATGAAAGAGCGCTGTTTGCACATACTCAAACATTATTAATTTTTTTTAGACCGCGTAGTTTTCGACTTTTGATGAAAAATTTAAAAAAAATACCGTTCTGCCCCCTTATCTCCGATGTTTGCAAAGAGAAAAATCAGAAATTATTCTAACTAAGTGATAGAAGTTTATGTAGAGATTCCAGGAAAAATAAAACGATGTCTCTAAATAGCACGGTTTTTCAGAAATCGGAACGGAACCCTCAGTGCGCGAGTCCGACTCGCTCTTGACTGATTTTTTAACCTTACATCATTAGTGACTCTGCATTGCTTTGCATAAAATAATCTAAGCTCAATAAAAAGTCCAAACATTCATTAAAGAACGCGATTAAATTCTCCAACAATGGAAGTATCCGAACGGCTTAAACGTCTGTCAAATGTCGTTGACGTTACGCTACCTACGTCACTCTCGCTCGCGTCAAACAAATCCACAATTTGTAAACAAGACAAGCTAGCGTTATTTATTGTTATTTCTCAAATAACATCTAACTTTAAAGTAATAATTTCGCTTATAAAGTATTAAAAATAAGTGCAAAACGGTCTTTTTATTATGTGAATAGTGTAACCCATACCTTTTAAGAACCCAAAATGTCCGACGTCGAGGTTGAAGTTCCTTCTACGTTTAAAAAGCGTAATCTCAAGAATAAAGGCGGTAGGAAACGGAAAACGTCTAGTTCTGAAGGTATATCACAAGTTGTAAGGCGTAATTATTATGACAAATTGTGAATTATCTGTCAAATAGATTTAAACTTTGAGGTTATGTTGGTCATGAAGAAATATTCAATTTGCTAAAGTTATTCCATTGAAAAACCTAGTCTTCTTTTCCGGATGAGTTCTGTTTAAGTATATTAGCTAACTAATTGTAGTCGCATTAACAGAATGTCAGTATTACTTAATTAAACAGAGTTTTCTAACTAACAATCAATAAAAGAAAAAGAAAAAAAGAAAACACATTTATTTAGCACAGACTAAATTAAACACACACAGGTCTATAACAAGAATTACATTAAAATAGGCATATTGTACTCTTCTGTTTTACACAGCCCTTGTTATTAACTATGTCAGAAATTCTATAAATACAAAATGCATGGATAAACATTTAAATTCAACAAATACTTTACAATTTCAGAAAAAAATAGCTCAGATTCAGATGAGCAGACCGTAGTGCAGCCAACAAAGCGGCCTCAGAAGGAGAACCCCAACATACAAAGAACTGCTGGACCTAAAAAGAGTAAACCTGAGATAGACGTTGGAGGAAGTGATAGTAGCGATGAGGAGAAAGTAAGTACAAACAAACAAGCACTTTTTTTTAGTCTAAAGAAAAACAGGACAAGTGCGTGTTGGACTTCGCACATTTAGGGTTTTGTACCAAATCTGATATATCAATATATTGGTTTGTTAGTAAAAATATACCTAATAATAAACATTATCACCAAATTTCTACTTCTTAAGTCAATGGAAACTTAAAAAATGAATCGGAACAAAATTTTGTAAAAAAAAAGTTGATTTTGGTGGTTTCTCATTCCTTTGTTTTCCAACATTTTTTTAAATAAAAAATACAGTATTTATCTACTCAACAAGCTCTAAACAACAATACTTATCCCATTTGATGGGTTAAGTCAAATTTTATTTTTCGCGCCCCACTGTCTGTATCTGTATGGGAGCCCCCCCCAAAAACGTTTTCCCCAAAGCCATACAAATGTGTATGGCTTTGAGTCAACAAGATGCTTATACTGTGATAATTTGAAGACTGTAGCTACAACCGTTTGGCTCCAAACCTCTGTGACAGACTGCGGACATACAGACACATGAGTGACAGCACTAAGGCTCTGTGTGGACATACAGACACATGATTGACAGCACTAAGGCTCTGTGTGGACATACAGACACATGAGTGACAGCACTAAGGCTCTGTGTGGACATACAGACACATGAGTGACAGCACTAAGGCTCTGTGTGGACATACAGACACATGAGTGACAGCACTAAGGCTCTGTGTGGACATACAGACACATGAGTGACAGTACTAAGGCTCTGTGTGGACATACAGACACATGAGTGACAGCACTAAGGCTCTGTGACAGACTGCGGACATACAGACACATGAGTGACAGCACTAAGGCTCTGTGACAGACTGCGGACATACAGACACATGAGTGACAGCACTAAGGCTCTGTGACAGACTGCGGACATACAGACACATGAGTGACAGCACTAAGGCTCTGTGTGGACATACAGACACATGAGTGACAGCACTAAGGCTCTGTGTGGACATACAGACACATGAGTGACAGCACTAAGGCTCTGTGTGGACATACAGACACATGAGTGACAGCACTAAGGCCCTGTGTGGACATACAGACACATGATTCACACTAGCCCCTGTTGCCTCATGTTACATGGTGCAACAGAGACCATTGCATATCAAGGAGTAGACCGGGGGCGCGGTAATGATAGGGAAGACATGCCCTTAGGATATGGATAAGGATTATACAGCCTATCCAGTATGCAACGTAAAATAAGCAATAGAATAGTGGAGAGACGGGTAATATAATTATGGATGGGCTTTTTTAAGACGCCGCCATGTTGCTTCAAGTTCAGCTTCCCCGGTGAATCTTTTGGCGTTTAAATTGCGTTTTCGACTCTTTTTCTGTCGCTGCTATGCTATAATATAGATAATCTGCCTTCTCGAGTCTTTTCTGCTTCATTCTGATGAGTTGTCAGCAGCAGAATGTCCAGGACCGCTCCTCGTTGTTTATTTCCAGCTCCGACTTCAAATAATGTAATTTTTGTTTTTATTCAAAGTTCGACCTACTCCATGCTGTTCACTTAAGGTTGACGCGATTGCAGATATTACAGTTGTACAGTTCAAAGTAATGCACACAATTCAGTTTAAATATTTCTGAACAGTGATTCCATGTTGTAATTAGTCAATTTAAGCATTATTCGTATTTTATTTGAGTTATTTTTTTTTAATTATTTGTTCTTGTTATTTTTTCTCTCTCCATATTTCAAATGTTTTAAATTTTAGATTTTTTTTTTTAAAGTTATAATTAACGAGGCATTGTTTATTTTGTAAGTTGTGTACAGTTGTAATTGGACTTCAGGTTCACTCGCTGTTTACTAATAAGGCTATTTTTTGTATTTTTTTAATCTGTTGTCTGTATCTGTACCTATTGAATAAAAATAAAATAAAAATAAAATAAAATTATTCCAGGCTAAGCAACGCACAACACTCTCAGTCCAACAACAGAGGGAGAATGCAACAGCCACATACGAGATGGACACAGAGCGAGACAGAGATGCACAAGCTATCTTCGAGAAGGCGCAGAAGATTAATGAGGAGTTGTCAGGCCAGGCTGATGATAAGGTATGGTTGAATTTATGTTTTTACTAGCTGTTGCCCACGGATCTGCGCGCATGGATGTCAATACTTCTCTATTTGAATCGGATTTTATTCACAATTTTATGGCTTTTTAATTTTTGCGCGGTTCCCTTTTTCGTTTACAAAAATAAAAGTAGCCTAAGTTACTGATTACAACATCAGCTACTTGCCAGTGAAAGTCCTGTCAAAATTGGTCCAGCCGTTTTGGACATTAGCCGGAACAAACAAACAGACTGACAAAAATTTTAAAAACTTTTTTTGTTATGAATACCGTACTTTTTCATATACAATCTGCCTAGCCTTTTCCCAACTATGTCCAACCGGATACAGCTGAATACCACTATTTTACATGGAGCGATTGCCTGTCTGACCTCCACAGCCCAGTAACTGGGTAATATGATACCCCTTGGTAAGACTGGTTGTCAGACTTTCGGGCTTCTGACGACCCGTAACGACTTTCAAAGATCCACGAATGACAGCCGGTACCAACGGCTTAACGTGCTTTCCGAGGCACGGAGGGGTCTCGGTATGTAAAGATGGTCGTCACCCATCCACTGACCAACCCCGGCAAGCGTAGCTTAACCTGACGGATCGACCCGTGTGGCTGTTATTACTTAGCCACGAGCTTCTCTACGTACTTTTTCATATACATTTAGTAAAATCTGTCATTTTGACATTACAAACAGACACTTTAATATTATTTATTTGTATAGAAGGTTCAAGTATCCTTGCTATATTCCAGGTATACCGCGGCATGAACAATTACGCCCAATACTACAAGAAGCGCGACACAGCGGCCGGTAACGCGAGCTCTGGCCTCGTACGTAAGGGTCCCATCAGAGCCCCGGCCAACCTCAGGGCAACAGTCAGATGGGACTATCAGCCAGACATCTGTAAGGATTATAAGGAGACCGGGTTCTGCGGGTTTGGAGGTCAGTAACAATTTTGTAATCATTTTTAGGGTTCCGTACCTCAAACGGAAAAAAACGGAACCCTTATAGGACACATGTGTGTCTGTCTGTCTGTCACAGTCAATTTGCTACGAATCTAATGGACCGATTAAGTTGAAATTTGGTACACATGAATTTCTGTGACCCCAACAAGGATGTGTAACTTAAATGAATTTTGAATATGGGGGGAAATAAGAAAAAAAAAATGCAAACTGTACCATGTGACATATCAAATGAAAGGGCTTACAGTGGTACCCAACTGATAAGGCGCGTCATGAATCTTCGTTCGCACAGAAAATAAAGTATGGTCCGGAGATTAACGATCAACTTTAGATCACTACTATACACTGCTGCTGTTAGTTCCGTCTCACTCGCAAGTATGGCGGCTGACTAACATGCCACGCGGCGCCCGCTAACATGGCGGCAGCTGCCGACCAATAGCGGTACAGGAAAAAGGAGTGCGGTGCGTGGAGCGTGCCAATTGGTCAATAACATTTCCCGCGCTTTGAAAATTCATCTTCTGCGCAGGTACATCGATAAGCCATATAAGTTGGGTACTACTGTACTGTGAAAGTCAATTATTTTTTATTATTATTTTAAAATAAACTGTTTTAAAGTTATTTATGAAAAGAGACGAAAATTTTGAAAAAAATGCAGAAAATAGTTCCAAACCTATAGATTACTTACAGGAAAACCTATAAGAAGTTTATGGTCTTAAAATTACATCGCAAATCTCTCAATATTGTGCGTACAAACTTACATCTGCAGTTGGAATGTATGGGAGAACATGTTTTTCAACTACAATGTTAAGTTTGTTCTTGGGATAAATTCATCCCAACTACGGAACCCTTCATTGTGCGTGGTCCGATACTTGGCCCGTTTTTAAATGTGTCATTAGTACTACATTATTATCGTTGCAGCCACATAATGCCACATAATGCCTGCCTAGCCTATAATGTGCCCACTGGGCTCTGTGAGAGGGAGCGGGATGTAATCCACCACGCGGGGTCCATCTGTATTGATTTATCGAACCATTTAATTTAATTTTGTTGATAATAAATGAAAGGGTGGTGATTTACATGTGCATGTGTCTACTTAATGTATATACCAAACACACATACCTGCCGAAAAAAATACACACACATATTAAACCCAAAATCGTTTATCTCTTAAGTCCCTGAACAAAATGAAATGGCATTTTGTTCAGGGACTTTAGAGATAAACGATGGTATGCTATTTTTGTCTAAAATTTGTTCAGAAACTTTAGAGACGAAGAATGTTATGCTTTTTTTACTATAACTTTGTTTAGCGACTTTTGAAAAGTAATGGTCACCTACTTATGCCCTTTTATGATAATCATTCATTTCTGGCGCTTGTCATGTTGAGCGATTTAGGTATAATACGGTGTACAGCGATTTTGAAAATCTAAATGTAGTCATCAACTTTTGATGCTGATTGTACATGTCACGTCTTCGAATTTTTGGTTCTAGGACATGCCGGTTTCCTCACGATGTTTTTAATTATTAATTAAGTAATTAATTAATTTCAGACCAAGTCCATAGTTCACACATTATAATTATAAAAAAAAAAAAAAAAAATCAAAACATTAAAATCAAATAAAATAAAATTACACAATACATTTCAATAAATTAAATATAGATTAAAATTAAATTATTACACGTTAAACAATCAATAAATTTTCCTTCACCGTTTTGAGAGCAGTGGTAATGAAATAAATTACTCAAAGAAAAGCGCCTGCCTAGTTTTGAACCAGGGATGTTGCGAATATTCGCATCCGCATCCGCATATGCGGAACATCCGCATCGATTTAGACATCCGCATCTGCATCCGCATCCGCATAAATCGATGCGGAGCTGATGCGGATGCGGATGTGTAGCAGGTCACGACAAGAAAGAAAGGGGCGGGCCCGGCGAGTAGCACGTGTCGACCGCGCGTGCTGATTGACCAAGAAAGCAATAATTTTGTTTTGAACTTCGGTGAATCGGTGACGGTAACGCGCCTCGCTATTGTTTGTGTTGTGACAAAGTCTGACGCGCACGTTTGTTGTTTTGTCGTAAATAGTCAATCACAAGTTTATTACTTTTTATTGTGCTTTTTGTTAAAGTGTCATCGCATACATGTAACTGTATTGTTTACGTAAGTAGGTACTACGTACTTGAAACTATTATCTAAAATAGCACGCATAGCATTCTTATCAGCTCCACCAGCCAGTGTTCCAAATGAACAGTTATTTAGTAGCGCAGGATTAATAAACGAACCCTTCCGAAACAGACTAGAGTCCGAAAAGGCGGCCATTCTACTTTTCATTAAATATAATGCTCCAATATTCAAATGTAATTACTAAAATAATGAATCAGTAATAGTAATTCACTTGCTACTTTATTATTAAATAAAGAAAGAATAAATATTACTGTCTTTTTTTTTACTCTACACACACTTAAGTTTTTTGTACAGATCCGCATCCGAATCCGCATCCGCGGATGTGAGCCTCTTAAAATCCGCATTCGCATCCGCATCCGCGGATGTGGTGAAAAAATCTGCATCCGCAACATCCCTGTTTTGAACCTATGATCTACAACTACACATAGAACCATAAAAATCATTAATACATCTCTCCAAGTTAGATTTCGTGCAGATTCGTTAGATTTCGTTCGTTTGACGAATCTGCACGAAATCTAACTTACAGAGATTTATTGATAATTTTTATGGTTAAAATTATGTAAATACATATGTAAATACATATGTTTTATTGCCGCGTATCATACTTTGATCAAGATACAACCTGACACGGACCTGCAAATTGCAAAAAACGCAAAAAAAATGAATTTCGCGAGCTACACAGCACTTTAATATTAAAATCTTTCATCTTTCCAGATTCCTGCAAATTCCTCCACGATCGCTCCGACTACAAACACGGCTGGCAGCTGGAGCGTGAGGAGGTGGAGGGGGCCGCGGGAGGCGGGGACTCCGACTACGAGGTGAACAGCGACGACGAGCTGCCCTTCCGCTGTTTTATATGCAGGAACAGCTTCACCAGCCCCGTCGTTACCAAGTGAGTCGATTGCGACTTTAATGATGAAGGAATAGTAAACGAAAGTGGATTTGAGGAGTTTATATTGGGCGCCATTGTGGTAGATTTTCTGAAAGGGTAGTTTTTTGTTGTGTCAATGGTAGTTTTTTCAAGAAGGTTGCTAGAAAAAATAATCTTATGGTAGCCATGGGTAGTTTTTTACGAAAGAGTTTTAGTAGATTTATGTTACCAATGGTATGAAATATGGTAAAAATGGTAGTTTTTGTGTTTATGGTTGGGAGGCGTTAATTTTATGAAGCCTAAGAAGAGGGTAATGTTTTTTTGTCAAACGAGTCAATTTCATAAGGATGATGCTATGAATGGTATGATGTATGCGCCACTACGCTCGCGCTGGCAAGTAGAGTGCGAGGAGTTCCGCTGCTTTATATGCAAGAACAGCTTCACCAGCCCAGTCGTTACCAAGGGAGTCATGTTGTGAGGAGAGTGGTAGGTTTTGTGAGCGCCATTTAAGTTGTTTTGATGAAATAATTATAGCAATCAACTCAGTCTATCACAGTCCACTGCTGGACATAGGCCTCTCCCAGGCTGCGTAACTCCTAAACGAGTGAACGGATTTGGATAAATTTGATATTGTTAATTTGGAGAGATTTGTCGTCGTGGCTCGAGTGTCACCGGCTACATTAAATCAATATAAATTTTGTGTTAATTTTAAATTATTCTGTAAGCGGTAACGTCCACGGCAAGCGGCAATGTCACCTCCTGTATGGAGGTGACATTACCTTCAGAGATGTCACGTGACTGCTGCTGTCAACTACATACAGTTTGATCTTTCCGTTGGCGTTAACGCTTACAAAAAAGGTATTTTGTTTAGGCCCTCAGAGCAGAATAGCTAGTCAGCGAAGCTAATATAAATAAGGTGTGATCGTGCAGAGTTGCTACGGGTATTAGGAGGTGGCATGCGGTGATATTAAAACACCAAATCTTGAAGTAACTATTCGTATATTCCTTGATCATCAAGTATTCATGAATAGTATAAAGTATAAACTATTCTAAATGCAGTATCAAACATATGAAAAACGAGACAAATAGGAAAAAGCGGTCAGAACACGCTTTTTCCTATTTGTCTCGTTTTTCATATGTTTCATGATGACGTTTTGACAAGAGAATGAAACAATTGTCTTTGCATAGAGTGCGAACTATCCTCTATGATCTTTGAATTGCTAACAATTAAAGCGTGTAGGTATGTTTCATCGATATTACTAACGCAATAAGGTTGAAAAGTGTATCACCGGGAAATAACGCGATTGTACATAATAAATGCTTACATAATTTTACCTAATTCTACCAATCTCCCTTGTCCCCAGATGCAAACACTACTTCTGTGAGAAATGTGCGTTAGAAAACTACAAGAAATCAACACGTTGCTTCATATGTAACACACAAACAAATGGTATGTTCAACCCCGCTAAGGAATTGGAGGTTAAGTTGGCGAAGAGGGAAAGTGATGATGAAGATGATGATGATTAATAATAAAGATGATTAAAATATTTGTGTGTTTTTTCTTTCTTTCTTTCTCACCACAACCACAACCTAGCCAAAAATTTAAAAAAAATATGTTAGGTATCTTGACTTAAAAAAAAATAATAAAAGAGGTCGCCGCGCAAGCTATCTCTACCAAATAAAAAAAGAATTTTTAAAATCGGTCTACAATTGATGAAAATACCGATGAACAAAACATACCTATATTAGAAAGGTATTGACTAGTGAAATAAAGGAGGAAAAAAGAGGAGCTCGTGGATAAGTAATAACAGCCGCACGGGTCGATCCGTCAGGTTAAGCTACGCTTGCCGGGGTTGGTCAGTGGATGGGTGACCATCTTTAGATACCGAGATTCCTCCGTGCCTCGGAAAAAACGTTAAGCCGTTGGTCCCGGCTGTTATTCGTGGATCTTTGACAGTCGTTACGGGTCGTCAGAAGCCCAAAAGTCTGACAACCAGTCTTACCAAGGGGTATCGTATTACCCAGTAACTGGGTTGTGGAGGTCAGATAGGCAGTCGCTCCATGTAAAATACTGGTATTCAGCTGCATCCGGTTAGACTGGAAGCCGACCCCAACATAGTTGGGAAAAGGCTAGGCGGAACCCTTATAGGATCACTTTGTTGTCCGTCTGTCAGTCTGTCAAGACCCTTTCTCAGGAACGCGTGGAGGTATAAATTTGAAATTAATATCAAATACGTAAGTCTGTGGTCCCTTGGAGTCCTAAAAAACTCAAGCTTCTAAGTCAACGCAATAAAAAGATACGGCCATTAATGCGACAAGAAGCAAGGTCTCACAGCATATGTAAAGGAAAAAGCCCGAAAATTGGGAATTTGTAATTTGATCACATAAAATAAAAATATATTTTTGGGATTTTAATGTTAAGTTTGTTTTTGGGATGAATTCTTTTCAACTACGGAACCCTCATTGTGCGTGATCCGACACGCACTTGGCCGGTTTTTTATTTTAAAACCTCAGTTTAAAAATAAAATGCAACTAAAACCAATGTAAATACAACAATAATGATTACTAAATCAATTGAGCCATTAAGTAGTTTAAGCAGTCGTTTATTTGTTTAGTATGTGTTTGTGTAGAAAGTCACATCAAGATTGTTTACCTTTATTTCACTATTTAAACCTTTCTAGTAAGTAATTTAAAACAAAACAGACGAACTTATAATAACCTCCGTTTTGGCCACAACCACAGATTAACCACACCACAACCACAGATTAATACAGATGGGACACTCAGCAGTGTAGGTATGAAGCTACAAGTACGCAGCGGGCTCATCTCACTGGGTCAATTCAGTGTGGGCTGCCGCGCACCGGCCGGGGAGCACGTTAGTTCGATACTCACTCACGCGCCTCGTCGCAAAAGAAAACAACCCTAACGAGTCAGAAGGTGTAAGAGTTACGCGATAGAAAGAGAGGCAACTTGTAGGTGAATATAATTATAAATAATAAAATAAATTTATTGAACTATAAAATAAAAGTAAGATTTAAATTAATTACAATTGAGGAAAATTTAATTCTAACTGTAATGTAGACCTGCCTGATCTAGGTTTATGGAAAACTGTGTTTCAGGCCATCAATTTACATCAAATATTTAAAAAGAATAGAAGCTAAATTAAAAAGAAGTTACAATATTTTCAGTGGAGAGTAGGTAAATTATTTTAAAACTAGATTATGTAAGCTAAATAATTATTATGTTCAAATAAAATTAACGAATAATATTAAAGTAGATAAAGTAATTGTAGGTAGTAAGCGTTGTGCTACCTAAATTGCACTTTATTGTGTCGTAGCAAGAGTCGCTTTTTATTTAAATAATTTTGCGGAGTGTCCCAACTGCATTAATCTGTGCCACATCTAAAATCCACGATATTAATGATTAACCAGAGATCTCAATTACCTATTACAAATCGACTCAGAAAGAGCATGTAATTAATGATTTTATGCAATTGTAAAGAAATGTTTATCACCTGAGGTACCTACTCTCCTAATTAGCTAGGTACCTACAAAGTAATTGCCATGTAGGTATGTCCAGATGGCCCAGTGGTCAAGGCGCCCGTTTCTTATTTATTTTTTTTATTTTATTCACTATTTCCACTTATGCACGAGGCCGTGGGTTCGAAACTAGGAAGTATCAAAGATACTACCTATTAGTGTAAACTTAATCAGTGGCAAATTCTCGTATTCCTCAAATCTAATTTATTTATTTATTTAAACTTTTCGCACTTAAATCAGTACCAAGGCGGACTTAATGCCTTAGGCATTCTCTACCAGTCAACCAAGGGTGGTGAAGAGAATTATGGCAGGTGCTCAGTATGAGAGGCATAAATAGAAAGAACACTAAAAATATATCTTAATCTAATAATAAATAAATAAATATCCTTGCACATTTCACACGACGCCATCTAGTCCCAAGCTAAGCAACCTAATGCTTGTGTTATGGTAACGAGATGTCTGATAAACTACTTATATACATTTTTTTTTTTTGTAAATACATATATGTTATAGATAGAAAAACACCCAGACTCGGAACAAATACTTGTAGTTCGTACAAATATTTGTTCCGTGCGGCAATCGAACCCGCGACATGCTGCGCAGCAGTTAATCGCTCAACCACTGCGCCAACTGTGTCGTCAAATGATAATGATAATAATGATACATGAAATAGAATAGATTTTTTCTTTATTAGAGTATCTAACCAAGACTCAACAAGATTGTTAGTAACACTTACGATTATGTTAGTAAGCATAGACACGAAACAAAAACAAGGAAAACACCTAGAACAAAAATTTCAAAAACTACCAAAACACCCAGAACAAAAATTTCAAAAACTACCAAAACACCTAGAACAAAAATTTCAAAGAAATTGTGACATCCATATTCCCGCACTGCGGATTACGTCCTGCTCCCTCTCACAGAGAGAAGGCCTGAGTCACAGCAGTGGAAAAATATCTAGGTATCTATTAATAATAATAAAGCTGAAGTTTGTTTGTTTGAACGCGCTAATCTCTGGGACTCATCATCTGCCAAGCCATTTCTCAACAATGTTGGAGTCGGCTTCCAGTCTAACCGGATGCAGCTGAATACCAGTATTTTACATTAGTCGACTGCTTATCTGACCTCCACAACCCAGTTACTGAGTAATGCGATACACTTTCATAAGACTATAATAAATAATATTGATAGGTAGGTACCCTTAATTTTAAGAAAATCTTAACGAAGTATACCTATTAGGTGCAGCGTAGACGACAGACTATTTGTGCGATCGAGTCTGTGGCGCACAAAATGTATTAATAATAATTAATAATTACTACAATATTTTATTAATTACTAGCGGACCCGACAGACGTTGTCTTGTCTGAACGATCCTAGAACCCGACTGCAGCGCCACCTACCGGGTCCAATTGTGTTTTCAAACCATCCAGGAACCCATTCAAATATATACCTACACAAAATTTCATCTAAATCGGTCCAGCCGTTGTAATACCACGTTTTATGCGTTTTTTTTAAGTACCTATCCTATGTCCGTCCTACCTCCCCACCAATTTTCAGACAAATCGGTTCAGCCGTTCTTGTGTTTTAAATAGTGTAACTAACACGACTTTTGTTTTATATTTATAGATTTAATTTTTTATGAAAATATTTAAAAATGTAAATTATATGTTTGTTAGTGAAATAAAGGAATTAATATTTCAGGCGTCGTAAGCGTTATACAGAGTGGCGATTAGGTTATCACATTACCTGAAACCTTGTATTCAGTACAGTATTCTGGACCCCCCCCGCGTTGAAATTTTTCGTTGGTTATTAAAAAAAAAATCTGCTGTTTCCTACAAAAATGCAATACCTACGCGGTCAAAATGTACTATGGAAAAGCAATTTTTTTAATAACTGACGAAAAATTTCAACGCAGGGGGTCCAGAATACTGTTTTAGAGGCATGAGAAACAGGGTGTAAAGTTCACTCATCCTCCATAGAAAAGGGAGGATCCTCCGACCAGACGGGTGTCGTGTCTGGTGGGCTACTGCCCGACGGTTGATGTCGGGACGTTGTATATATGCTAATCGCGTGGTATTGGGCGATGCAGGTTTGCGTGACGTCATGTCATTGATGCGTAGTTCATATGTGGCGATGTAGATGCCGCCACATCACTCCCCTCCGGAGACCGGAGGTCGATAATGGGCTGAGTCGTGTATCTTGCGATGCTTGCCAGTGCCAGTTGTGGTTCCAGTGAGTCGGAACCGGGTGCCGCATAGTTCACGGTGAGTCGGAACTGTCTGCGGTGATACCCCAGTGAGTCGGGGTGGCGCTGCGTTATGCTCCAGTGAGTCGGAGTGTACAGCGCTGGGTTGAGGTTGAGGCTGAAGGTGATGACCATTATAATTTTACGTAAGTCTAACGATCACGTCGGGGTCACCAGTTTAGAGGCATGAGAAACAGGGTGTAAAGTTCACTCATCCTCCATAGAAAAGGGAGGATCCTCCGACCAGACGGGTGTCGTGTCTGGTGGGCTACTGCCCGACGGTTGATGTCGGGACGTTGTATATATGCTAATCGCGTGGTATTGGGCGATGCAGGTTTGCGTGACGTCATGTCATTGATGCGTAGTTCATATGTGGCGATGTAGATGCCGCCACACTGTACTGAATACATGGTTTCAGGTAATGTGATAACCTAATCGCCACTCTGTATATGAATATGAATATATATATTTGTATGATGGCATTTTGTATAATATTCATTCACTTATAGGAACGCATTCGATGCCTGAATTATTAATTATTATAAATATATTTTGCACGCCACAGACTCGATCGCACAAAAAGTCTGTCGTCTGTGCTGCACCTTAAGATTACTTACTAATATTACCTAACTATTTAACCCAATTAAAAATACTATACTAACTATATTACCTATTTATCCCAATTAAAAATAGGTACTAAGATTGCGTTGTACCTAATTGATCCATTTTACATCATAAAATAAGATTTTACGCATTTCTAATAATTTCCTGTTTAATCGATTTCAATGGTCATTATTTATAACTACGATAGGTCGGTAGTAGGTACTTCTCTTTGTGTGCATATTATACATTGTGTTGTGAGCAGGAGGTGGTCGGCCAAAATGGGTAAGGATTTTTTATATTTTTAATTTAACTGCACTTTTAATGTTTTTTCTTCACCTATTATTTTTCTAAAAGTTTCCTATTATACCTAAACCCTGATTTTGATAGAACAAAATGACATGCTGCGATCGACCTTTCTTTGTCATTTTGACATTTCAGTCATGCTAAGTTATGTCATTTAACTATGTCTAGCAAATTAAAAATCAGAGTATAGCGAAAAGTTCAAGTAGTTTTCGTGGTATTTACAACTATTGTTTGATTGGTCTTACCTACATTCATATCCACGCCAAAAAGAACCGAGCTTTAAAAAAACAGCTGAGAGGAGATTCTCTCTTTACGCTGTGCATTCAATCCGAATTCACAAATTCAGAACTCAGAACATTTCCAATTCGGATCACTTTTAATTCGGATCACGATCCGAACTGGAAATGTTCTAAAAACGGCTGGGCATAGGTAATTCAGATTTAGTGTAAAAAAAATAGTAGGTAGGCGCAATGACGTATTATAGACAGACGCGTCATACACGAACATCAGTGCTTTCAAAAACAGCGTAAGCCGCATGATGTACCAACATACAAAAAAAAAACAGTATATACTGGCCGCAAAGAAAAGGAAAGACGCATGCCGATACCTGTTGTAAGAAAGAGATGAATATACTTATTTAATTACGTCACCAGCTGCTGCATGTTCACTGGCGCGCGTGCGTGACTGATATCACACGGGCAATTACCCTTCATTTAATTTGCCATTTTTGAGCCCGGGTAACGCATCTAAAGGTAATATATCATTGGGTAGGCGACACACTATTTACGGCTAGAACCGAGATTTCTCGAATTCGGATCAGATGCAGTACCACGTAGTACTTGAAACGTCTTACCCCCGTAATAAATAAACCCGGAGCAAACCCCTACCAAACTTTAAAGTTATGGCAAACTATACCTACAGTATCGAACATGCAACTGAGATGAGAATGCTAAGTTTTACACGAATGGATAGAATAAGAAATGAGTACATAAAAGGAAGTTTGAAAGTGGCACCGGTGACTGAAAAGTTGTGCGGGAATCGGTTGTCATGGTATGGGCATGTGATGCGGAGGAATGAGGAAAGTTTTGAGTATGAATGTCGATGGCTATAAGAGTAGGGGAAGACCAAAGAAACGATGGATGGACTGTGTGAAAGATGACATGGCTAGAAAGGGGGTGACTACCGAGATGACGACTAATAGAGAAGTATGGAAAAAAAGGACATGTTGCTCCGACCCCAAATAGATTAGGATAAGGGCTGGAGAATGAATGAAAAAATGCTGGCAAAACATTACCTACTCCGCGTTTTTTAATTAATATGAGGGTTATTGTTTTTTGTTTTACGAGATCTACAGTTTTAATAAAATTCACAGGATCAATCAAGACACATTCCCGTCTAATATTTTTGCTGCTATACTCAATTTCTGCTCTCGCTAACCTGTGCCAACAACGGCAAAAGAATGCCTTCCCACATGAGACCGACTGCAAAAAATATGTTTATTGCAAGCGAGGAGTCCCTACTGTTGGGGTGTGCCCGGATGGACATGTCTTCGATATTCATGAAAGCGTGAGTTTTTATTTTGTTGCTATGGGTCTGCGGCTTTATTTGTATTCTATCTGGTGGTGGTCTCGGGATGGTAAATGAATCTGACGCTGCCTTATTGCAGGAAGATTTGAACAGGCTGACGAACTGGTCCAAGATGAACAAAATGCTTCTTAACCCCTCAATTGTCTGAGTTTGGCTAATTTTAGACCCAAAACCCCAGCGAGTGGGGAGGGTTGGGGGTTAGTTGCGAACCCCATAGGTTCACAACTACTGATGATGATATGTTTTCCATCGAATGATGTTTTTTACGTTTATATATATGTGATCTAAGCTTATATACCTATTATGTAAAGTTTTGTCCTTTTGCACACTTGGGGTGCATTTGACTCGCGGGGGGGAGGGAGTTTAGCTGCGAACTCCATAGGTTCACAACTAATGATGATGATTGGTTTTCCATCGGATGATGTTTTTTTACGTTTATATATATGTGATATAAGCTTATATACCTAATAAAAAAAGTGTTTTTCTTATGCACATATGGGGTGCATTCGACACTTGAGGGGTTAAATTCTCAAAGTGTTACTACATACCTACAATTCAGCCGTACCTAACAAAATTGTCAAACCTAAAATTTACACGATACAACGAAAACTATAACAAATAGATGAAATACTCGACTTGCGAGTCACACTAGGTACTGTCGAGGTAGACCAGTGCCGAGAGTACGCCGTTTACTCTCAGTACGCCAAAATATTAAACTAGCGCTGAGACTAAGCATGATACTGAAGCGAAGCAATAATTGCAACTGTAGCGATGAAAAGATTAATCGAATGCCTAAAATCGCCTTACCTATTTTAAATCCTTCGTCCAGGACTTCCGTATTTTTTTTTCATTTCTATACTGTTGTGTTTGTAACTTCCTGTGCGACTGTCAATAAATATTTTTTCTATCTTTCTTTTTACAGGCATGTCTGCCCAAAGAACTAGCAGGTTGTCCTGTATCCCCAACGACGACCACAATCCAGGGACCCTTGCCGCCGTGCGGTCCTTACTACGACTGGTCCTTATCCTACCCTGCCGACTGTGCTAAGTACTACAAATGTTATAGCGGCCAAATCATGATAGTGAACTGCCCATACGGCTACGAATACAGTCCTTCTCAGCAAGTAAGTCCTACCACTTAGCCGTCAACGCGGCTGCAGTTGCTTCTGCCGTTGGCGTGTGCCTCTCGTGTATATGTGATACATATCTTAGGATATTATTTCCAGAAATCAACTCTGACCAATTATGAGATAAAGGAAACATTATAAGAAACTACGCTCTTCATACTGACTAAATCAACTACACAGTGCTGAGTGTACGCCGTTTACTCTCAGTACGCCACCAAAAATACTGTGAGACTACGCCGTTGACTCTTTATATGAATAACCTTTTTACAGGTATGTCTGCCCAAAGAGCAGGCAGGCTGTTCCGTATACCCAACAACCACGACTCAGAGACCCTTGCCGCCGTGCGGTCCTTATGACGACTGGTCCCGACCCGTCCCTGGCGACTGTACTAGCTATTACAAGTGTTATCAAGGCATACCCATGACGGTCAAGTGTCCTTATGATTCTGAATATAGTCCTACGCAGCAAGTAAGTTAATTCGTATTTTTTTTTTCTTTGCTATACTTTTTCTTTATCTTCGTTTAAGTAACTTCCTGTGCGACTGTAAATAAATATTTTTTCTTTCTTTCTTTTTACAGGTATGTCTGCCTAAAGAACAAGCAGGTTGTTCTGTATCCCCAACGACGACCACAACCCAGGGACCCTTGCCGCCGTGCGGTCCTTACAACGACTGGTCCTTACCCTACCCTGCCGACTGTGCTAAGTACTACAAGTGTTATAGCGGCCAAATCATGATAGTGAACTGCCCATACGGCTACGAATACAGTCCTACTCAACAAGTAAGTACCACTTAGTGCTCATATACACGAGCGGCACACGCCAACGGCAGAGGCAACTGCAGCCGTCGACGTGTCTACGGCTGCCGCCGACAAGTGTCGACTGCTGAAGTCGTCGCTGCCGTTGATGCGTGCCATTCGTGTGTAAGAACACTTAGAAATAGTTGTAAGTCAGCTGCCTGGTAAACTGTCACTTTGTTTGACTGTATTTACATAATGGAGCCGTTTATGACCGTGTCATCACAAGTGTAATTTGAAAAACTTTTCAGACACAGATGTGAAACTCTATTATTTGTAACAATTCCTATTTGTATTTTAGTCATCTTTGGCGAAGTATTTTCAAAGCTCATAGCCGAACGTCTTTAATCGCATGTTAAACACCTTTCCACCAGCCACCAACACGGCTTTATCAAATCGAGATCTTCGACCATTAATCTCATGTGCTACGTGTCGTCTCTATCAGAATCTTTTGATAAACGTATTCCTGTCGAAACCATATACACTGATTTTAGTAAGGCGTTCGATAAAGGGATGATTCTCTTCTTATATCGTAAACTCCAGCACTTGGGTGTAGGATAATCAGTGCTAAAGTGATTTCAGTCTTACCTCAATGACCGGTCTTTGAAAGATGTTAGTGGCCACCATTCAAAGTCTTCTAAAGCCACATCCTGTGTTCAGCAAGGTTCATATTTTGGCCCAAATCTCTTCAACATTTTCAAAAACGACATCACGCACTGCTTTTAAGTATACAAGATTCTATCTTTTTGCCGATGGCATGAAAATAATGCAACCGATGGTAAATGAATCTGACGGTGCCTTATTGAAGGAAGATCTGAACAGGCTGACGAACTGGTCCAAAATGAACAATATGCTTCTTAAAATCTCAAAAGTGTTACTATAGCCCGTGCGCGTTAACATGGCACCTGGCTCGACTGAATTACGTGTAAAGAACTGAGTGCAAAAAAATTTTGAGTTTTATTTTAGTTTTTTTAATATCAACATTTAATTTGCGCTGAGTAGTTTCTCATAACATACTACTTTACGATGCTTTAAACGTGACAAAACGTAGTGTTTAGACACAAATTTGTTTTAGAGCCAGGTCCTATGTTTACGCGCACGGGTATACTAGTGTTGCCCAATTGCAAGACCAAGACGAGACTAAGCTAATCTTGGTCTTGGTCTTGCGTTAATACACCTGGTCTTGGTATTGCGGTCTGAGTCTTGGTCTTGGTCTTGCAATAAGAGTCTCGCAAGTCTTGCGAATACCTAACAGCCTATTGATATTTATTTAACACGTTAGTTTAGATCTTAGAACAACGTAACAGAGTAGGTACATGTTGAGCTTAAATTGACATAGGCATAGTGCCATTGTATATGTAAAAATGAATCTCTATTTCCCTTGGTCATCGCATCACGCGTGAACGGTTGGAACAATTTCGCTAATTCTTTTTTTGAAGACTGCAAGACCAAGACGGATTTTGGGCAATACTGGTTACGGGTCGTCAGAAGTCCGAAAGTCGTACAGCCAGTCTTACCAAGGGGTATGGTATTACCCACTTACTGGGTTGTGGAGGTCAGATAGACAGTCTCTCCATGGGTAAAATACTAGTATTCAGCTGCATCCGGTTAGACTGGAAGCCGACCCCAACATAGTTGGGAGAAGGCTAGGCAGATTGATTGAATTTGTTTAAACTATCGTATTATTTTGCAGGAATGCCTCCCAAAAGAGTTATCTGGTTGTAGCGTATCTACAACAACCAGCAACGTGGTTACAACCCTGGATCCCAGGCCGGAGTGTGGATATTATGACGACTGGTCTCGACCCGACCATAACGATTGCACCATGTACTATATCTGTTATTACGGTGAAATTATGCATGCGACGTGTCAAATTGATTATGAATTCAGTCCTACACAACTTGTAAGTACTGTTATTAGATATTTTTTTTACTGTCATAGTTTACATAGTATGAAATAACTCTTAGCCAATGAAACGCGTCCAGAATGCTAGAAACATTTAGCTTAAGGTGGTTGCGCTATGGTAGCCCGCGAAATTCAAATTTTCTTGCGTTTTTTGCAAACGGCAGGTCAGTGTAAGGCTTTATCTTAATCAATATATAATTCGCGACAGTAAAAAATATGTATATACATAATTTTATCAATAAACATCATCAATAACTATCGCTAAGTTAGATTTCCTGCGGATCGTTCTGATTTCGGAATTCAGACGAATCCGGAGGAAATCTAACTTAGAAAGATGTATTAATGATTTTTATGGTTAAAATTATGTATAGACATAGTTGCTAATCATATTTTAATTAAGATACAACCTGACACTGACCTGCAAATTGCAAAAAACGCAAGAAAATTTGAATTTCGTGGCTACCACAGGGGATAAGCTTTAACAACAAATAGTACTATTACCATTTTTATTGTAACAGATATACTTATCTATTTGACAAAAAGGCTGCGGTTTCCACTCCAATGTCACAACCGAGAAAACATCACAACTTTGATCTCCAAGATACAGGAAACGCCTAATTCGTGGGTCACCCTCCAAACTGTTCTTTTATAGCCCGATTATTAATTATTAAATCAAGAAATTCTAGTACGCCATTTACAACAAAGTCTCTTTAAAGTCCAAAAAAGTAAGTAATGTAAGTCTTCAAAGTGTCTTTTAAGGACTCGAGATCAATTTTGAGTCCTTACTGTGAGAGGGAGTGGTTTGTAATCCACCACACGAGCCCCGTGTGGGTAGGTGAATGTCACATGTCTTCGAAAATATAATAAAATATAACAGGTAAATAAAAAAAAAATAATAAAAAAAGCCTTTTATTCTACCATAAATACATATAAAAATTTAAGCATAGTAATTATTTTATCTTAACACATTGTTACATATTACACATTTCATTATAATTCTAATTATTGTTTATTATTTGAATTAAATAGGTCTTATAATAGGTACTGTTTATCAATTTCGTAGGAATGTCTCCCCAAAGAGGTCGCAGGCTGTAGCATATCTACAACTACCAGCAACTCGGTCACTACCCATTCGCCGAAGCCATCTTGTTCTTACTATGACAGCTGGGCCCTACCCGATCCTAAATCCTGCACTCACTTCTACCTGTGTATTTTCGGCCAAGTTGTGCGTGTGAAGTGCCAATTTCACTACGAATTTAGTCCTACGTACCTGGTAAGTAAAGCTTTAATTGTTTTGCTCTTTCTAAAGCCCATGCAAGGTCAAAGCATTTAAAACACTCTCAACTCTCTCACTCCCTCCAGTTATGACATAATGTTATACTGGCCACAAATCCAGACTCCGGGTTGCAACTGAAAAAAAAAACTTGGAAACACTGCCCGCCCTGGAGATCGAACCTTAAACCTTAATTCATAACCAAACAATCTCTAAACAAAAACCAAACAAACTAATACAGACAAATAAACAATCGAACAAACAACCACTGGAACGAAAACAAACAAAAAATTACAAAACAAACAAACAAATTCAACATTCAAATTATTTTCTACTTTTAATTTATTTTGTAGATATTAGTGCCTACCTATCCGGGCATATAATTGCACAATAAATACTATTTCATATGGTTTTTTATTTTTTACAGTTTTGTCTCCCGAAAGATGAAGCATATTGCAACATATTAACAACAACATCAACCACTCCAACAATGACTACACCATCAACAACCAGTATTAAGACTACGCCATCAACAACAACTCCAATTCCTTGGCCTACCTGTAAAGATGAAGTTATATGGTTTCGGCCTGATGTCAGTGATCCCACTTGTAAACATTTTATTCTATGTGTTTATGGAACAATCACTCGAGAGAGATGCCCGCCTGGATATTTATTCAACTCAACATTATTGGTAAGTGTAGTTTCAAATTATTTCTGGAGTCACCCGACCTTAGCTTTTGTTTTCCCTAACCTGATCAGGCCTAGGAAGGCTGGCGTGATGACTTAGAAGCGTTTATGGAAGATTGGCCGGAAAAGGAAACACACAGGGAAAAGGGTAACGCTGTGGGAGAGACATTTGCTCCGCAGTGGGACAATACAGGTTGAAAAAAAAACCTACATGATTCTTAACTCTTTTCAGGTTTAGGGTAACCAAAAAAACTATGCTTGTTTTTAAAAAAACTTTTTTACATAAAAAAATAACCGACTTCAAAAAAAAAAACTGTAAAGTGAAAAATAACTTTAATTTGGGAAGTCGGTGTCTTTGGATCTGTATTTTAGTTTTTTGCCACTGACTTCCGAAATTGAAGTTATTTTTCACTTTGCAGTTTTTTTTTTGGAAGTCGGTTATTTTTTTTTTGTAATAAAGTTTTTAATTTTGACTTTTAGTGGGTCAGTTTGTAATTTTATTTAAGTAACAATATCCTAATGTCCACTGTGCATCTTCTTTTTACAAAATATTGCTTTTTCCGATCCTGGGACGTTAATTGTTGAGGAGTTCTCCTAGTAAGAACCAGGAGAACTGGAGCTGATGGTGAAGTCACCATCAGCTCCACTTCACCATATGCACTGTGGCGGAGGAGCATAAATTGGTAATCGAATCGCAACCCGTGAATACTTATTATTGAGTCGTTCCGATGGCCATAATAATATGTGGTCTTCATCATCAGTTCCACTTCACCAAATGGTGCTTTTCGAGAGCAAACGCACAAGTTACTATAAAAATACCCAAATCACTATAGGTGTGCCTATAAAATTTGAGGGTTTCCCTCGATTTCCATGGGATCCCCTCATCAGATTCTGACTTGGTGACAATGGGGCTACTTCGAGAGCATACCCTATCAAATACCAAAAGAATTTTTAATATCGGTCGACAATTGACGGAGAAATCGGTGTACAAACATTAAAAAAAAAAAAAAAAATACGCGACGAATTGATAACCTTCTCTTTTTTTTTAAAAGTCGGTTAAAAAGGGAGTCATTAATTTAATGAACTACTACGCCGTCTGTCTGACTGTCTCTCCGTCTGTATATCACATCTTTAGAACACTAATATCTAGTCAGTTGTTCACAGAATAATTATGTGTAACTTGCCCGGTAGCATGACAAATAATAACAGCAAGCTAAACTAGGTCCCCCTTACTAAATAATAAACTCGGAGTAAACTTGCAATATTAACTCGATTTGACGATTGATTAATGATTCAATTTCATTTTTAGGGTTCCGTACCAAAATGGTAAAAAGGACCCCATAGAGTGCGACTCAGTCTGCCTGTCTGTCCGTCTGTCACAGCTGGATATCTCAAGAACTACTAATGTTATCAACTTGAAATTTGAAACAGTTTTAGATGACGTTTGCTCAACTATTTTGCAAATATGTTTTTTTTTTGCATCAGGGACTGAAAAGGTGTCTTAAAAATTTGAAGTGGGGTTACTAGGGCATGTGGGGTATCATATGAAAGAGCGCTGTTGTTGTTCTCATTTTTTTAAAGCCGCATAGTTTTCGACTTTTGATGATAAATTTTTAAAAAATAGGTACCGTTAGGGCGATCTCGGAAGTTATAGTTTTAGATAGCATAAGTGCCTTTATCTGGTGTGATGTTTTACAGAAATGTGCACCTGAACAAGAAGTGATTTGTAACCCAGACACCTGCTCGAAATCCGAACAATGGGTGAAACCTGACCTCACTGATTGTAAATTCTATTTTAAATGTGTCTATGGAGATATTTATCGCAAAGTCTGCCCGCCTGAATACGAATTTAGTCCGACAGATTTAGTAAGTACAATTTCTATACTTTCCTATTAATGTAGATAAAGTCAGAAAAGAATTAAATTGTCCGTATATTTAAGTCACAACTATCATTCTTTGACAGTTAAATGAAATGGCTATAATATAACACGGCAAATTGTCGAAGTGTGTCAATTTGATTTGATTTTGATTAGTTTTTTTTTACCAATGTATTTAAAAACATCTAAATTGTGTTTGCTTTTTGTGTGCACCAAATAAAAATATTTTATCTATCTATATATCTAATTTGCTTAACAATTAGTTTCCCTGACTGTACAAAATGGATTACCTCTAAGGATAAGCAGAGATATATAGTACTGCCCATGGGCGTACCCAGCTTTTGGCCCAGGGGGGGGCAAACCAGAAATTTCTTAAGCCGGGTCCTCCACATGTTTTTTTTTTCGCCTCATCAGTCTGCTGTCCTCGATAAAATCTTTGAGAGACTTATTTATAAACGCCTCAAAGATTATGCCGAGGCCTAATTCCTAACGAGCAGTTTGGCTGTCGAACCCAACACTCTTGCGTACCAAGTCCACCACATAAGCGTTGGTTTCTAACGTGGTTCGATGACGGGTGCTGTTTTCTTCGATAAAGCGAAAGCGTTTGACAAAGTCTAGAACAACGGTTTATTATAATAAGCTTTACAAACTCGGTGTGCCAGACCTTCTCGTGCTCATCTTACGAAACTTTTTGTCTTTCCGCACTTTTCGCTATCATATCGAAGGAGCGCTATCACTCGCACTCTCCAAACCGCAGTCGATAAACTCGGCGCGTGGTTTCGAAAGTGGAGAATCGAAGTCAATCCCGACAAAAGTCAAGCGGTTCTCTTTTTGAAACCGCATCTCAATCGATCTCCCCCCACCGACCAATCACCATGTTTAGCAAGCCGATCCCTTCTGAGAAGCGATCCAATCCAAAAAAATCAAATATCCAGGTGTGACCTTGATGAGACCTCTAAGCACATAATGAAGTCTCGTTCTGAATGCACGTAGCAAATTGTCACTTAAGTGCAAGTTGCGCATCTATACAGCGTGTACATTCTCCCAATCATGACCTATGCGGGTTCAGTATTTCCAACCGCAAAGTCCCGAAACATCCATATGATGCAGACCTTACAAAATCGTTTCCTCCGAACGGCTACGGGATCCCCTTGGATCTTTCGGAATGAAATCCTCCAACTATACCTTAAAATCCCAACTATCAATCAATTCTTGAAACGCAATTCCAAGCGTTTCTTCGATACCCCCGCGAAACATCGCACCCCTCTGGTCGTATCCGATAGTTATATCCCCTCTAAAATCAGTAAAATCCGCCGTCCAAGGCATGTTCTCACCGACCCCGATGACCCCTAAACCCTCTTCCAGGAGAAAAATAGGGCCACCAGTACAGTTTACAAACACAAAAATTCATTCCGACCTCGCCGCCGAGGTCCCTTGCGATGACGACCGCCACGTAATTCCCCCGACCCTTGACCGGTGAAGGAGTGCCAGCTGGTGGCGTAGCTGAGCCTGTAGCAAGCACATAATAATTATCCAGCCTGTTCCTCCTTGCTGTACTCCCCCCAGTGAAGCCCTAAGCCGAAGTACGTACCCCACAGGGGGGGTGCCCTTGGCATGCAGTCGCTTAATTCATAGACGAATAAAGGCAGGTTTATGGCCGCGCAGCGCGGTTTTTTCTAAAATTAATGCTTCATATTGTACTTAATTGTAAAGTAAGTACACGACAACGACGACGACAACGTGACGTGGCTCTAAAATAACTTCTTCTTCTTCTTCTTTTTCGACAACATTACTTAGGCATACAAGATCCAGGGGGGGGCAGCTGCCCTCCCCTGCCCCCCCCTGGGTACGCCCATGGTACTGCCACATTTCGAAATGAAATTGAGAACGAACCTTTTGTTAATAACCAACCTACTCAGAAGAGCTATGTCAAATGAATGATTTAGTAACAGATTTCTAATAATTTTCTAGTATTGCCAGCCTAAAGAAGTAGCCGGTTGCTTGATAACAACAACGACTTCAACCATAAGTACGCCATCAACGACAAGTACAAAGACTACGCCATCAACAACTTCTACTCAGACGACACCAACAACAACTTCTACTAAGACTACATCGTCAACAACTAGCACAAAAACCACGCCAATAACAACTTCTACTAAGACGACACCGACAACAACTACGAGCACAAAGACCACGACATCAACAACAACATCGACGACAGTGACAACGCCGTCAACAACTAGTACTAAGACAACGGCATTAACAACTACCAGTACAAAAACAACTCCATCAACAACAACTATTACCACGACTCCGTCAACAACTTCCACTCAGACTACGCCAACAACAACAACCACTACGTCCACTAAGACCACAACATCAACAACTTCTACAATAACTACACCGTCAACAACTAGTACTAAGACAACCCCAACAACTACCAGTACAAAAACAACTCCATCAACAACGACTATTACCACTACTCCGTCAACAACTTCCACTCAGACTACGCCAACAACAACAACTACTACTACGTCAACAACATCCACTCAGACTACGCCAACAACAACAACAAAAACCACTACTGAAACATCTAAAACAACAACTAAACCGTTACCGGATTGTGACTTTACTGATATATGGGTACAACCGGATCGAAGAGATTGTGAATACTTTATACTCTGTGTTTACGCACAAGTCATGCGACATAAATGCCCGCCTGGATATGAATTCAACCCGGTTGCTTTGGTAAGTATTTTCTTAACACTTTTTCTTGAATTCCATTTAGCAACATAACTTCTGATTGGTAATTGTCACAAAGTCACAATGGCATGCAATAACAGGCATGTGTAATTTGATGGCAAACAAGTAAATGGTCAATTTATTATAACGGGTGTAGAAAACCCTTACCAAAGCCGAGTCAGGTACGAAAACTGTAGTCCGCAGCCCGGTGGTGGCGTTGTGGCTGTAGCGTGTTAGCCGTATGTGGTAAGGCTAAGAGGTCAGCTTACACTATTTTTGTTACCACTGACGTGTGTCTTACTGTACAGTAAGCGGTACGTCAGTGAAGTAGTAGTACTCCTACTACTCCCCAACTACCCCCCATCTCCGGACTGTCTCCTCTATTTATAGAGGAGACAGTCCGGAGATACGGCAAAGTTACGTTAGACAAGTAGTAGAACTTTTTAAAGTTCTACTACTTGTCTAACGTAACTTTGCGCTTTATAACTACTGTCCACTCCCTCACACAGAAAGGAAGCCTGAATCCCAGCAGTGGAAACATTGTAGGCTGAGTAGGTAAACGCAAAAAAATGGACGTAGGTATACGAGTATGTCAATGACCAGTCTGTTACCCTAAAACTAATTTAATTAAAATATAAATTCCCAAGCAGCGTGGTGTTTAGTTGAAATAAAATCCACCTTACTTCCTTTCTACAGCCATGGTTTTCATAATAACAAAAACGTTCATGTTCTTATTATTTTACAGCAATGTCAACCAAAATCTATAGCGGGTTGCTCTATAACAACAACGACTTCAACCACGACAGAGCTAACTACGACTAGTACAAAGACAACACCAACCACAACAAAGACGACTCCAACAGAAACCACTACGAAGACTACGCCGTCAACAACTAGCACAAAGACAACTCCAACACTAACCACTACAAAGACTACTCCAACACCAACCACTACAAAGACTACTCCAACACCAACCACGACAAAGACTACTCCAACTACGACAAAGACTACACCAACCACGACAAAGACTACACCAACTACGACAAAGACTACACCAACCACGACAAAGACTACACTAACCACGACAAAGACTACACCAACCACGACACAGACTACACCAACCACGACACAGACTACACCAACCACGACACAGACTACACCAACCACGACAAAGACTACACCAACCACGACAAAGACTACACCAACCACGACAAAGACTACACCAACCACTACAAAGACTACACCAACCACGACAAAGACTACACCAACCACGACAAAGACTACACCAACCACTACAAAGACTACACCGACACCAACCACTACAAAGACGACTCCAACACCGACCACTACAAAGACGACTCCAACACCGACCACTACAAAGACTACACCGACACCAACCACTACAAAGACTACACCGACACCAACCACTACAAAGACTACACCGACACCAACCACTACAACGACTACACCGACACCAACCACTACAAAGACTACACCAACTACGACAAAGACTACACCAACCACGACAAAGACTACACCAACCACGACAAAGACTACACCAACCACGACAAAGACTACACCAACCACGACAAAGACTACACCAACCACGACAAAGACTACACCAACCACGACAAAGACTACACCAACCACTACAAAGACTACACCAACCACGACAAAGACTACACCAACCACGACAAAGACTACACCGACCACTACAAAGACTACACCAACCACGACAAAGACTACACCGACCACTACAAAGACTACAACAACCACGACAAAGACTACACCAACTACGACAAAGACTACACCAACCACGACAAAGACTACACCAACCACGACAAAGACTACACCAACCACTACAAAGACGACTCCAACACCGACCACTACAAAGACGACTCCAACACCGACCACTACAAAGACTACACCAACCACGACAAAGACTACACCAACCACGACAAAGACTACACCAACCACGACAAAGACTACACCAACCACGACAAAGACTACACCAACCACTACAAAGACTACACCAACCACGACAAAGACTACACCGACCACTACAAAGACTACACCAACCACGACAAAGACTACACCAACCACGACAAAGACTACACCAACCACGACAAAGACTACACCAACCACTACAAAGACTACACCAACCACGACAAAGACTACACCAACCACTACAAAGACTACACCGACACCAACCACTACAAAGACGACTCCAACACCGACCACTACAAAGACGACTCCAACACCGACCACTACAAAGACTACACCAACACCAACCACTACAAAGACTACACCGACACCAACCACTACAAAGACTACACCAACTACGACAAAGACTACACCAACCACGACAAAGACTACACCAACCACGAAAAAGACTATACCAACCACGACAAAGACTACACCAACCACGACAAAGACTACACCAACCACGACAAAGACTACACCAACCACGACAAAGACTACACCAACCACGACAAAGACTACACCAACCACGACAAAGACTACACCAACCACGACAAAGACTACACCAACCACTACAAAGACTACACCAACCACGACAAAGACTACACCAACCACTACAAAGACTACACCGACACCAACCACTACAAAGACGACTCCAACACCGACCACTACAAAGACGACTCCAACACCGACCACTACAAAGACTACACCGACACCAACCACTACAAAGACTACACCGACACCAACCACTACAAAGACTACACCGACACCATCCACTACAAAGACTACACCAACTACGACAAAGACTACACCAACCACGACAAAGACTACACCAACCACGACAAAGACTACACCAACCACTACAAAGACTACACCAACCACGACAAAGACTACACCAACCACGACAAAGACTACACCGACCACTACAAAGACTACACCAACCACGACAAAGACTACACCAACCACGACAAAGACTACACCAACCACGACAAAGACTACACCAACCACTACAAAGACTACACCAACCACGACAAAGACTACACCAACCACGACAAAGACTACACCAACCACTACAAAGACTACACCAACCACGACAAAGACTACACCAACCACGACAAAGACTACACCAACCACTACAAAGACTACACCGACACCAACCACTACAAAGACGACTCCAACACCGACCACTACAAAGACGACTCCAACACCGACCACTACAAAGACTACACCGACACCAACCACTACAAAGACTACACCGACACCAACCACTACAAAGACTACACCGACACCAACCACTACAAAGACTACACCAACTACGACAAAGACTACACCAACCACGACAAAGACTACACCAACCACAACAAAGACTACACCAACCACGACAAAGACTACACCAACCACGACAAAGACTACACCAACCACGACAAAGACTACACCAACCACGACAAAGACTACACCAACCACGACAAAGACTACACCAACCACGACAAAGACTACACCAACCACGACAAAGACTACACCAACCACGACAAAGACTACACCAACCACTACAAAGACTACACCAACCACGACAAAGACTACACCAACCACTACAAAGACTACACCGACACCAACCACTACAAAGACGACTCCAACACCGACCACTACAAAGACGACTCCAACACCGACCACTACAAAGACTACAATGACACCAACCACTACAAAGACTACACCGACACCAACCACTACAAAGACTACACCGACACCAACCACTACAAAGACTACACCAACTACGACAAAGACTACACCAACCACTACCAAGACTACACCAACCACGACAAAGACTACACCAACCACTACAAAGACTACACCGACACCAACCACTACAAAGACGACTCCAACACCGACCACTACAAAGACGACTCCAACACCGACCACTACAAAGACTACAATGACACCAACCACTACAAAGACTACACCGACACCAACCACTACAAAGACTACACCGACACCAACCACTACAAAGACTACACCAACTACGACAAAGACTACACCAACTACGACAAAGACTACACCAACCACGACAAAGACTACACCAACCACGACAAAGACTACACCAACCACTACAAAGACTACACCGACACCAACCACTACAAAGACGACTCCAACACCGACCACTACAAAGACTACAATGACACCAACCACTACAAAGACTACACCGACACCAACCACTACAAAGACTACACCGACACCAACCACTACAAAGACTACACCAACTACGACAAAGACTACACCAACTACGACAAAGACTACACCAACCACGACAAAGACTACACCAACCACGACAAAGACTACACCAACCACTACAAAGACTACACCGACACCAACCACTACAAAGACGACTCCAACACCGACCACTACAAAGACGACTCTAACACCGACCACTACAAAGACTACACCGACACCAACCACTACAAAGACTACACCGACACCAACTACTACAAAGACTACACCGACACTAACCACTACAAAGACTACACCAACCACGACAAAGACTACACCAACCACGACAAAGACTACACCAACCACGACAAAGACTACACCAACCACTACAAAGACTACACCAACCACGACAAAGACTACACCAACCACGACAAAGACTACACCGACCACTACAAAGACTACACCAACCACGACAAAGACTACACCAACCACGACAAAGACTACACCAACCACGACAAAGACTACACCAACCACTACAAAGACTACACCAACCACGACAAAGACTACACCAACCACGACAAAGACTACACCAACCACTACAAAGACTACACCAACCACGACAAAGACTACACCAACCACGACAAAGACTACACCAACCACTACAAAGACTACACCGACACCAACCACTACAAAGACGACTCCAACACCGACCACTACAAAGACGACTCCAACACCGACCACTACAAAGACTACACCGACACCAACCACTACAAAGACTACACCGACACCAACCACTACAAAGACTACACCGACACCAACCACTACAAAGACTACACCAACTACGACAAAGACTACACCAACCACGACAAAGACTACACCAACCACAACAAAGACTACACCAACCACGACAAAGACTACACCAACCACGACAAAGACTACACCAACCACGACAAAGACTACACCAACCACGACAAAGACTACACCAACCACGACAAAGACTACACCAACCACGACAAAGACTACACCAACCACGACAAAGACTACACCAACCACGACAAAGACTACACCAACCACTACAAAGACTACACCAACCACGACAAAGACTACACCAACCTCTACAAAGACTACACCGACACCAACCACTACAAAGACGACTCCAACACCGACCACTACAAAGACGACTCCAACACCGACCACTACAAAGACTACAATGACACCAACCACTACAAAGACTACACCGACACCAACCACTACAAAGACTACACCGACACCAACCACTACAAAGACTACACCAACTACGACAAAGACTACACCAACCACTACCAAGACTACACCAACCACGACAAAGACTACACCAACCACTACAAAGACTACACCGACACCAACCACTACAAAGACGACTCCAACACCGACCACTACAAAGACGACTCCAACACCGACCACTACAAAGACTACAATGACACCAACCACTACAAAGACTACACCGACACCAACCACTACAAAGACTACACCGACACCAACCACTACAAAGACTACACCAACTACGACAAAGACTACACCAACTACGACAAAGACTACACCAACCACGACAAAGACTACACCAACCACGACAAAGACTACACCAACCACTACAAAGACTACACCGACACCAACCACTACAAAGACGACTCCAACACCGACCACTACAAAGACTACAATGACACCAACCACTACAAAGACTACACCGACACCAACCACTACAAAGACTACACCGACACCAACCACTACAAAGACTACACCAACTACGACAAAGACTACACCAACTACGACAAAGACTACACCAACCACGACAAAGACTACACCAACCACGACAAAGACTACACCAACCACTACAAAGACTACACCGACACCAACCACTACAAAGACGACTCCAACACCGACCACTACAAAGACGACTCTAACACCGACCACTACAAAGACTACACCGACACCAACCACTACAAAGACTACACCGACACCAACTACTACAAAGACTACACCGACACTAACCACTACAAAGACTACACCAACCACGACAAAGACTACACCAACCACGACAAAGACTACACCAACCACGACAAAGACTACACCAACCACGACAAAGACTACACCAACCACGACAAAGACTACACCAACCACGACAAAGACTACACCAACCACGACAAAGACTACACCAACCACGACAAAGACTACACCAACCACTACAAAGACTACACCAACACAGACCACTACAAAGACGACTCCAACACCGACCACTACAAAGACTACACCGACACCAACCACTACAAAGACTACACCGACACCAACCACTACAAAGACTACACCGACACCAACCACTACAAAGACTACACCGACACCAACCACTACAAAGACTACACCAACTACGACAAAGACTACACCAACCACGACAAAGACTACACCAACCACTACAAAGACTACACCAACCACGACAAAGACTACACCAACCACTACAAAGACTACACCGACACCAACCACTACAAAGACGACTCCAACACCGACCACTACAAAGACGACTCCAACACCGACCACTACAAAGACTACACCGACACCAACCACTACAAAGACTACACCGACACCAACCACTACAAAGACTACACCGACACCAACCACTACAAAGACTACACCGACACCAACCACTACAAAGACTACACTGACACCAACCACTACAAAGACTACACCAACTACGACAAAGACTACACCAACCACGACAAAGACTACACCAACCACGACAAAGACTACACCAACCACGACAAAGACTACACCAACTACGACAAAGACTACACCAACTACGATAAAGACTACACCAACTACGACAAAGACTACACCAACCACGACAAAGACTACACCAACCACGACAAAGACTACACCAACTACGACAAAGACTTCACCAACTACGACGAAGACTACACCAACCACGACAAATACTACACCAACCACTACAGTGACTACACCAACTCCAACAATTACAACAGATCAACCACATCCTTCTTGTAATGGTTCAGAATTTTGGCCGCGACGTGATCCCAATGATTGCAGGTTCTTCTACCTTTGTGTCTATGGGGACATTGTCTACGAACAGTGTCCAGATGGAAAGGAATTCAGCCCCATTGATTTTGTGAGTATGAATGTAACATAACATAATGCTTCTAATCTCCGAAGGCTCAGGCAGATGTATAACTTTTATACGCCGACATTTTTTCAGTAATGTTTATGTCCCAAGATGTAATTAGGGGGCTAGCCTATTGACATCAACAGGGCACAAATCCAGACACCGGTCTGCTACTGAGATATTATACTTAACTAATACTTAGACCGGAATAAAAAGTAGCGTAGGTATGTGTTAATCTAGGGTATAAGCTATTTACATACCAAATTTCAACCAAATCGGTCCAACTGTTTGAGCGTGAAGAAATCACAAACATGTCCACTCACAAACTTTCGCCTTTATATTTAATATTAGTGTGATAATGTGATAATACAAGTGACCCGCTTCTACCAACCCGCATGGTTTTTACAACTTGTCAAAACACCTATAAGTAAGTTTCATATCGCCACACGGGGCGGTTGCCTGAGGATGGGCGGCCGCCGAAGCCAGCCTAGGAAGAGCTGGCGAGACGACATAGACGCGTACCGCAAGGGTTGGATCGAGTTGGCTCTGGATGCTTAGAAGGATTTTGGGGACGCCGTTGCTTGGCACGGGGACAGTTTAGGCTAACATAAAAAAAGGCGGCATAAATTCTCTAAAGTAAATTATATTTCTGTCTCGTTTCTTCATACTGGATGTAATAAGTGTGTCTTGCTATAATTATTATTTTTCTGGCCACGATCTATCAGAGAATATCTGTCCGAGTCAACGAATTATCATTCTTAATTCGTTGGTCTGACTAGGACTAGATAGTCTGTCTGTCTGGCTGACTGAATCTTGTCATACCCTTTTAAATTTTACCTTTTTTACAGGAATGCCAACCTCCCGAGATAGCTCAGTGCAATGTTACCACAACCACAGTACCAACGACCACGAGTACCACACTCAGCCCTGACTATGACTGTAAGCAGTATGACTTCTGGACAAAACCCGACCCGAATGACCGCGAACATTTCTACATATGTGTATATGGACATCTGATGCGTAAGAAGTGCCCACGAGGATCTGAATATAACCCTAATACATTTGTAAGTTTTTTTTTATCATACTTTGCAGCATAATCAGCCTGTAATATTGCTACTGCTGCCTGATCAAAAAAACACCTTCTCCACCTCTTCTATCCCTCCGCCCACCCCCTACCCTCCCTTCTGTTGGATGATCATAATGCTGGCACAAGTTTATCTATAAGATATATATTTGAAAATAGAAATAAGCTCTTGACGTGTGTGTCAATGATCTTGTTTAAAGTATTGCAAAAAGTATAATTTTCTCATGTTAATTAAATAGACGTTTGTTACTCTGAATCTTTATTTATTACTAAGTTAGATGCCATAATTTCCTCTATCAGTGGTAGCAGAGCAATTAAATTAGTGATAAAATAATAAATGTAGTTCATAAAATTTGCCGGAGAAAAAACGCGAAGTGACGAAAAGAAAAAAAAAATGGCGTCGACATCTCGATGCATAGAACTGCTAACAAAAAGTAATTACGACACCTGGAGCCTACAAGCACAGGCTGTTCTCATTAAATGTGAGCTATGGGATTACGCAAGCGGTGACACTAAGCTGGCGGCGACCGCCACTGCTGAAGAGATATTTTTTTTCAAAAAGCAAGATTTGAAGGCCAGATCTGAGTTACTTCTTCTGATGTCTCCTGCTGAACTCAAACAGATAAAAGGATGTAACACGTCGAAAGAGGTATGGGACAAACTAAAATCTATACATCAAAGTACTGGACCTGCCAGAAAAGCTACATTGTTGAAGCAATTGGTATTAAAAAAAATGAGTCCACAAGAAGATGTAAGAGACCATTTGAACCATTTTATGGATGTGGTAGGAAAGTTGGAAGACATGGATGTAAAAATAAATTCAGAGCTGCTTAGCATAATGATGCTTTACAGTTTGCCAACTACCTTCGAAAGTTTCCGTATAGCAATTGAGTCGAGAGATATTCTGCCAAGTCCCGAAGATTTAAAGATAAAAATTACCGAAGAAAATGACGCAAGACAGCAAGGTCAAAGTGAACAAAGTTCAGAGGCATTGTATGTCAAGCAGAAAAAGAAGTTTAATAATTCTATATCATGCAAAAATTGCAACAAAAAGGGTCATTCCACTGAAGCATGTTGGTCAAAGAAGAAACAGAATTCTTCAAGCAACAAGAAGACAGAAAAGAATTTTAATGTATGTTTAACATTAGACAACTCCAATATAAAAGATGGAATGTGGTGTTTGGATAGTGGCTGCACTTCTCATATGACGGCGGAAAAAAGTATGTTTTTAAACATAAATTCCACATCAGACACACTAAAATTGGCTTCAGACAAATATACTACCCAAGTTAAAGGAAAAGGGAAAGTAGTGGTCTGCAAGGAGAACCAAGATTATAACCTAAATGATGCACTATATGTACCCGAAATATCGACAAATCTCATGTCAGTCAGCAAAATAACTGATAATGGCTTCGATGTATTATTCACAAAAGAAAAAGCCTACATCATGGAAAAGAAAAAAACTGTTCTTAGTGCAGAAAGAAAAAACGGACTATACTACCTGGATTTTGAACAATGCGAGACAGCAAATTGGGCTCCTACAAATGAAAATAAGACTATGACATGGCACCGAAAATTAGGCCACATTAACGAAAAGGATCTGAAGATGATGGTTGATAATCAGATGATGCGAGGGCTAGTATTAAAACAAGTGAAGTTGAATACGTGCGAAACATGCATAAAAGGCAAAATGGCAGCCCTACCATTTACAAGCCATGGTCGTATCTCAAGTGAGCCATTGGAAATCATACACAGTGATGTATGTGGGCCATTCGAAGTAGAATCACTGGGCGGATCACGCTATTATGTGACATTCGTCGACGATTATACGAGATATTGCTGTATTTATTTTATTAAAAATAAAAATGACGTATTTGAAAAGTTCAAAGAATATAAATCCAGAGTGGAAATGTTTTTAAAAAAGAAAATACAAAACCTGCAGTCCGATAATGGTGGTGAGTACAGGAACAAAGAGTTCGATAAGTTCCTAAAAGAAAATGGCGTAAAACGAAGACTGACAGCACCATATACACCGCAGCAAAACGGAGTTAGCGAAAGAAAGAACAGATCGCTAATGGATAAAGCGAGATGTTTAATGATCGACTCCAACGCTCCTCCAAGCTTATGGGCAGAGGCAGTGAACACTGCAAACTACCTTATTAACAGAAGCCCAGCAAAGGCGCTCAATGGTAGCACACCATACGAAAAGTGGGTTGGAAAAATACCATGTGGAAACCACCTACATGTTTTTGGTAGTAAAGCATTCTTTCTCAACAAAAGGCGTAAAGGAAAACTGTCTCCGAAAGCTACGGAAGGTGTATTTATGGGCTACGCAATAAACGCAAAAGCCTTCAGAATTTACGTACCGGATAAGAAAGATGTAATCTTTAGCAGAGATGTAAAAATAATTGAAAAGATGCATTTTGACAAGAATCCTGCGGTCGAATACAAAGATTTCCAACCGGAAGAACTAGATCCTGAAGCAAAAGAACAAATAGAAATTGAATTACAAGAAAAAACAATCGACGATAATTTAACTTTTCAGGAACCAACTCCGTCTACTTCAGACTGGTTACAGCCCATGCAAATTGAAACTGAATTGTCCACAACAAGTGAAAGGCCAATAAGAGAAAGAAGGTTACCAGCTTGGACTAAAGACTATGAGCTAGGAGCTGTAAACAGTTGTGTAAATATGCTGATATCTGAGAACAGTAATGACTGTTTACTTACTTTTCAAGAAGCTGTATCAGGCAATGATAAAGAAAATTGGGAGAAGGCAATACAATCTGAAATGAAATCGCTCGAGAAAAATAATACTTGGATACTAGTCGATAAAGAAGAAGCCAAAGGACACAAAGTATTGTCTAATAAATGGGTATTTAGAATAAAAGATGACGGAACTTACAAGGCCAGATTAGTCGTACGCGGCTGTGAGCAGAAAGGCAACTTGGATTTTGAAGAAATATATAGTCCAGTTGTAAGTCAGTCTGTTCTTAAGACCTTGTTAGCAATTGCCGCATCTAAAAATTATCATTTCTGTACTTTTGACGTCAAAACCGCTTTCTTGTACGGCGAACTGACAGATAAAGTTTACATGAAAGTACCTGTTGGCTACAAAACTAACTGTGATAGTACTAATAAAGTATGCCGACTGAAAAAGTCGTTATATGGTTTAAAACAAGCACCATTCACATGGAATAAAACTTTTACCCGTGCAATGTTTGACCTAGGTTTCAAGACAATCAAGACTGACAGATGCGTTTTTATTAACAAAGATAAGACCATTATTATTGCTGTATTTGTTGATGATGGACTAGTCATCGGTAAAGACAAGAAAGAGATAGAACATATACTGTCAAAACTTGAAACAAAATTCGAAATAAAAAAAATTGAAAACCCAAAAACTTATCTGGGTATAGAAATAAATAATTGTAAAGAAGGAATCAAGTTGACTCAAAAGAATTATATAAATGACATGCTGAAAAAATATAGTATGGAAAACGCTAAACCTTGTGAGACGCCTGGAAGTAACGATGCAAAGGTGACACAGGAAACTCCCCAGGAGAAGGAATACCCTTATAGGGAAGCAGTGGGAAGTTTACTGTATTTGTCCACTCGAACAAGACCAGACATCGCTCAAGCTGTTAATCAAGTCAGCAGAAAAGTAGAAAATCCCAGCAAAGAAGATGTCACGAAAGTGAAGAAAATATTTAAATATTTGATCGGCACTAAAGATAAAGGTATACTCTTCAAAAGAAATAGCCGAATTGAAAGAATCGATGCTTACACTGACTCTGATTATGCTGGAGATCCTCTGACAAGACGAAGCACATCTGGCAGCGTTCTTATGATAGCTAATGGACCTATAACATGGGGATCCAAAAGACAGCCAATTGTTGCTCTGTCATCGACCGAGGCAGAGTACATAGCGGCTGCAGACTGCTGCAAAGAGGCAATGTACCTCAATTCCCTGCTGAAGGAAATTACAGACTTGGATTTGAAAATACACTTATATGTTGACAACCAAAGTTCAATACAACTAATTAAATCTGGCTCCTTCAACAAGAGATCGAAGCACATAGATGTGCGATATCATTTTATCCACGAACAATTCGTGAAAGGATTGGTTAATGTCAGCTACTGCCCAACAGAAACTCAGTTAGCTGATATTATGACAAAGCCACTGTCTAAGGTGAAATTTGCAAGACATTGTGCAACACTCATGTGTGGATAGTGACCTGGTTCAGCCACTTGGGTGCACATTAGGAGAAGGTGTTGGATGATCATAATGCTGGCACAAGTTTATCTATAAGATATATATTTGAAAATAGAAATAAGCTCTTGACGTGTGTGTCAATGATCTTGTTTAAAGTATTGCAAAAAGTATAATTTTCTCATGTTAATTAAATAGACGTTTGTTACTCTGAATCTTTATTTATTACTAAGTTAGATGCCATAATTTCCTCTATCACCTTCCTTCTCTCTCTTCTCTTCTTCATCTTCTTTTCTCTTGTTCTTTTCTTCTTCTTGGTTATTTTTATCAGCTATATAAATAAAAATGTATGGCTAAATGTGTTACTAAGCGCAAAACTCGAGAACGGCTGGACCAATTCGACAATATTTTTTTTTTATATATTTGATGAAGCGACGAAGCAGTTGAACGTTTAGATAATGATAATGGATTTAGAATGCTGCTGGGGCTGCCTCGCTTCTCTGGAATGCTTCAGAGGCTAGAACTGATTGTTTTAAAACAATTGTACGCAAACGTATAGCCTCCCTAATGCTACGAGTGCGCGACAGTGCCAGCAGTATCAGGAAATGCGGCCGACCAGACTTTTGAAAATTAGGTATTTGAAGAAACTATTGCTGTCGCTCTGCGAGCGCTCCGTCCTCCAATTCGTGCGATAAGGACAACTGCAAATCCGACTAAATAGCCTATGTAAAAAGTCACATTTCGAGGTTTGGCTCTCGCCTATTTCCTCCTCCAATATTGGACCAATTTAAAAGATATTTCATAAACTGAATAAGAAGGATATATACTATGCCCCTATGTTTTTCTTTTTTCGTTAAAAGTTGTCAAATACACTACACACACTACACTACACTACACACACCACACACACACACACACACACACACACACACACGAGACCTCACACACACCACACACCGCGCCTCACGCCTCTACACTAGGCCTCTGTTGACAGCGGTCTGAATAGGCAATTTTGAGCATTTTTTGAGGGTTCTAGTTCTTTTAAAAATAATATATCATCAAAAAGGAAAACATAGGGGCATACAAATAGCTAATATTTATATTTCTGTAAAAACTCTTTGCTTTCTGGTTGTGCAGAACGCACCTCTTTTATAATTGTCTTTGTTTTTTTACTTGTTTTCTATTGTCTTTTTTATTACTTTTGACATATTAAAAATTGATTTTCATCTAGTACTACCACGAACCAGCGTATTATTCATTTCGGTAGTTAATATTTGGTCCTTCAACGGAAAAATGCATACACGTTCAGCACGTTCTAAGCGTGCAAAAGAGGACGCGCTGTGTGCAGGAGACGGCACCCAAGTTGCGGCGAGGGAGACTGCCTCACCCGCGCAGCAGAGCGCGGACCTGCCCCCTCACGCCGCGGCTCCGGCGCCTTCCCGCCCGGCCAGCGCCGCCACCTCGCGCTCTTCCGCCACCATCGTGGCGCGTCAGCTGGCGGCACAGGCGCAGCACGCGCGCCACCTGGCTGATTTGGAGCAAAAAGCTCTAGAGCGCGAGCGACAGGTCGCTGAGCTCCAACTAGAGCGAGAGCGACAGGTCGCGGAGCTCCAATTGCAAGCTGAGCTCGCCGCCATAGAGGCGGACGCCAGCCAGCGCGGCAGCCACTGCATGCGTAGCTGTGCTAGTGTCCAAGATTGGGTAAAAAATGTATTGCCTAATCCCGATGAGCGTCATTTTTTAAGTGATAACCCACATTTCAGGTACGGCGATACAGCTCAGTGTGGGACACTGGGCATGAGAGCGTCACACGGCGAAGACGCTGTGGAGACACACGCTCTCAACCAAGATCGTATCGAAGATGGAGGAGTGACGCGCTTAATCAATTCGCTCGGAATATTAATTAAGAAAGTTAATAAGCAAACTGCTACGAAGACAGACTTGCCTACATTCGATGGCAAGTCCTATTTAGATTGGCTAGCTTTAAAACGTGCGTACGAAAATACAGCTCAAGGTGTTTCGGCTACTGATAATCTAGCGAGGCTGTCGTGCGCCCTGCGCGGAGCGGCACGCGACGCAGTGGCGGGGCTGCTGGCGGCGGCGCGCGCCCCCGGGGTGGTGCTGGCTGCGCTTGACGCGCGCTACGGCCGCCCCGAGCTCGTCGTGATGCATGAAGTGTCTGTAATACGTGCGCTGCCTAAGGTAAGCTACGAAGGTAAAGACCTCGTAATTTTTGCCAGCTGAGTACAGAATTGTGTGGAAGTAATCCGCCTGTTAAATCAGCCGGATTACTTACGCTCGCCCGAGCTGTTTCAGGCACTGTGGAACAAGCTGCCACCGCTATTGCGACCACGGTGGTTGGATTACGCTCATTTGTGCGATGGCAGCTTGTGTAAAATTGAAATGTTTGCCGATTTCCTCTCCCGTGAAGCTAACTTGCAGTGTAGGTTCGGCGGCGCTATTGAATGCTCGTTACCTACTGTAGCACGTCCTAACACGGATGGCAGAGGCTTCAGGGATAGGGTGAACGTTGTGGCTGAAAATAATGAAAATTGTAGCATTTCAGAAAATAATATTTGTCCCTTGTGTCAAAAAAAACATGAATTGAAGTTTTGTGATAGGTTTGTCAAAATGACAATAAATGATCGTTGGCAATTTATTAAGAAAAATAAAATATGTCATAAATGTTTAAAGAAAGGTTGGCACAAGAATAAAACTTCTTGTATTAAAAGAGTGTGTACAGTAGAAGGTTGTGACATGCGTCACCATGCTTTGTTGCACGGGTCGAAATTTGAGCGTGCAGTCACCGCGCATGTCGGTGTGGAAGACGATGCTGAACCCGAGCCATCGACATCCAGCGCGGCCGCGCCCCCGACGGGCAGTGCTCAGCTGCCTTGTGACGCACCCGTGGGCTGCGAGGCCGGCGCGCCATCGTCTGACGACTCGGACCACGAAGTCTTGGCTCATGCATCCTCCTTGTCAGCTGCGGAACCTTCTGTTCGGCCGTTATTGAAAATAGTTGGCGTGACCGTTTCGGGGCCTTCTAGTAGCGTTGATACGTACGCTTTGCTGGACGACGGTTCCACAGGTACCTTTATAGATTCTAAGCTGGCGGCTCAAATTGGTTGCAAGGGCCAAGAGAAACGTATCCATTTAGACTGTGTAGGTGGTCTAGGAATGGACGTAAACATTCAGTATGTTGATTTCAATATAAAAGGTCGTCATTCAAACAAAATTCACTCCGTTAAGCGAGCCAGGTCGATGAGCGGCTTGGGTGCTGCGCGACAGTCTGCGCATCTTGAGAGCGTGCGTAAGTATCCATACCTGGCAGACATTGCTAATGAATTTTGCTTTGAAGACGTTAGGCCAATGCTGATTATAGGCATCGACAACTGGCACTTATCTTTCGCTAAAGCTACGCGCAAAGGAACCAAGACACAACCCGTAGCTATTTTAACTGCTTTAGGCTGGGTTTTGTATGGTTTCGGTTGCAGTAAAACTAAACTTGTAGACGTTATCAACCACGCCACGGTTAGCGAACCTGATATATTGAATGATCAGTTGATTCTGGAAGGTCTTATTAGGGAGCAGTTCAGAATTGATTCGGTCGGCATCTCTAAACAGGAAGCTCGTAGTGCCGACGACGAACGCGCTGTGCAAGTTCTCGAGCGCACAGCACACCGTCTTCCCGGTGGACGGTTTGAAGTAGGCTTGTTGTGGAAGGCTGATAAACTGGATATTCCAGATAGTTACAAGTTAGCTGTGTCTAGGTTCCTTAGTTTAGAAAAAAAAATGGTGAAAGATCCGGACTATGCTGAACGCTACCGTCGGAATATCCATGATATGCTGTCAAAGGGATATGCTGAACCATGTTCAGCTCCTCCTAACTTGGGGTCCCCGTTGTGGTACCTTCCTCACTTTGGCGTAATTAACGCAAATAAGCCTAACAAATTGAGAACGGTACACGACGCAGCCGCCAAGTCCCACGGCGTGTCATTAAATTCGATGTTATTAACTGGTCCAGACCTTTTGCAACCCCTGCTAGGTATTCTGATGCGCTTCCGTGAGGGTAAGGTTGCTCTGACAGCTGACATTCGTGAAATGTTCCCTCAAATTAAAGTAATTGAAAATGATAGGGATGCCCAAAGATTTCTGTGGCGCGACAATCCGAAAGAGCCTATACGTACATACCGCATGGCATCCATGATTTTTGGCGCTGCGTCCAGCCCCTTTACTGCTATCCATATCAAAATAAAAATGCACTAGAGTGGCAGGATACATACCCCGATGCAGCTCGAGTAATTATACACGATCACTACATGGATGATTGCATCACTAGTTTAGACAACGTTCATGAAGCGGCCAAACTGGCTGTGGACATTTACAGCGTACACTCTCATGCTGGCTTTGAGATGCGAGGCTGGATGTCAAACGATCTCATGGCACTCTCGTTGCTACCCAAAGAATCCTTGCTAGAAGTTGTTAAAGAAGTAGATTTAGGTCACCTGGCTACAGATGTCCGCACGCTTGGCCTTATCTGGCAACCCCCCTGCGACGTGATTGGTTTTAACACGGGAGTCCATAAGGGTGTGTTGCCACAGAAGCTCACCAAGCGAGAGGTGTTAGCCCACGTGATGCGAGTCTATGATCCCCTTGGAATCCTTGCGCCGATCGTAGTTCGTGGCCGCATCATGTTTCAAGACGCTTGGCGTAAGGGTTTGGAATGGGATGAGGAGCTCTCTCAAGGTGACAGTGCTGCGTGGAAGTCGTGGTTTCAGGATTTATCCTTGGCTTCTACTTTACGAATTCCACGTCGCTATAATTTAAGTGATTTAGAGCTGACAGGCTGCGAACTTCATGTGTTTTCGGACGCCAGTGAGTCTGCCTTTGCCGCTGTCGCTTATTGGCGGTTTCTGTACGATAGCGGTGAAGTTAGACTCTCCCTTATCTGTAGCAAAGCTCGCGTGTCACCCCTTAAACCAGTCTCCATACCACGTCTAGAGCTCCAAGGCGCTCTTATTGCAGCTCGCCTTGCTTCGTCAATCTGTGAAGCCCACCGATTTAAAGTTAGCAGACGTGTTTTTTGGTGTGATTCGATGACTGTCCTCGGTTGGCTTCGCAGTGACGCACGCTCTTTCAAGCCTTTTGTATCGCATAGATTAGGCGAGATATTGGAGTTATCCAGCGTGAATGAATGGCACTGGGTGCCAAGTAATTTAAACGTAGCCGACGATGCAACTCGCAACAAACGCTCTGATCTCTCTCCAAAATCCCGTTGGATCTTGGGTCCTGATTTTTTACTGTCCTCTGATTGGCCTTGTGAACCGTATGACAAAATTAACTTAGGACAGGAGGAATTAAAGCCATCATCATATATCGCAGTAAATCACGTTAGTGAAGTCGAGAAGCAGGCACCAATTTCGGCAGATCCGAAGCGTTTTAGCTCTTGGCTAAGGTTGGTGCGTGCTACAGCAATCGCCCATAAGTATATCACTTTGTTGCGCATACGTAGTCTCCATCAACGGGGCTTAGATGTTGCTAATCTAGTTAGACTTGAAGGGGGTCTTTGTACTTATATGTTTCAACCTGCAAATACGTTCTCCATACCGTGTCCATCAATGTCACGATCCAGAGTAATCATTGCTGATGACATGCACTTAGCAGAAGAGCATGTATTGCACCAATCCCAACTGGACTCGTTCCCGGATGAAGTAACGCATCTTATGGGTGGTCAACCTTTGCCACGCACCAGTCGCTTATTAAAAATATCCGCCATCATCGGTAACGATGGAATGCTTCGCCTGTCCAGTCGCATCTCCGCAGCTTTAGGAGTTCGTGAGGAAGCTAAGCACCCCATCATACTCGACGGCAGACATCCATCAGTACGCTTACTCGTGGACCGACATCATCAGAAAGCTGCCCATGCGAATACAGAAATAATAGTGAATGAGCTTCGACAGCAGTTTTTCATATTAAGTCTCAGAAGTACTGTGCGGTCAGTAGCATTCAATTGTCAAGTATGCCGTCTTCGCAAAGCTGTGGTGTTTAATCCGCCTATCGGAGATTTACCTGAAGCTCGCTTGGCGCACCACCAACGCCCGTTTTCCTTTGTTGGGCTGGATTATTTTGGGCCAATTCAAGTGTCCATTGGTAGGAGGCGGGAGAAGAGATGGATAGCCCTCTACACGTGCTTAGTCGTTCGTGCCGTACATCTGGAGGTCGTGAATAACCTTTCCACTGATGCAGCTATAATGAGCCTCCGTAGATTTATAGCACGAAGGGGCACGCCAACAGAGCTGTGGTCAGATAATGGAACGTCATTTGTGGGCGCTAACAGAGAACTACGAACCTTATATTCCGCTGCAATTTCCAATTTTGCAGCAAACGAGAAGATGAACTGGAGATTTATTCCCCCATCGGCTCCTTTTATGGGCGGGGCTTGGGAACGACTCGTTAAGAGCGTAAAGATCGCATTAAAAGCGACACTCAAGGAGCGTACTCCGTCTGATGAAGTGCTGTGTACACTGCTGGCTGAAGCTGAGGCACTGGTGAACGCTCGCCCACTTACCCATGTATCGCTTGAACCAGGCAGCGAAGAAGCTTTAACCCCCATGCACTTTTTGATCAGCTCTTCTTCAGGTCGTCCAATTCCAGCAAACTTAAGTGAAGCTGACTTGGTGAGCAGAAGCAGTTGGCGGAGGGCCGTCAGATTGTCAGACCACTTCTGGCAGCGCTGGGTTAGAGAATACCTGCCAACACTCGCGCCGAGACGTGGCCAGGGAGTGATACCCGACATCGTCGTTGGAGACTTGGTGCTTGTGGCCGACGGGAATCTACCAAGAGGATCGTGGCCTAGAGGTCGGATCACTGCTTTGTTCCCGGGTAGAGATCGCATAACAAGAGTGGCTGATGTGACCACGGCGACCGGAGTACTTAGGCGACCACTTAAAAGGCTAATTCGTCTTCAGTGTTGAAAGGGGGAGAAATGTGCAGAACGCACCTCTTTTATAATTGTCTTTGTTTTTTTACTTGTTTTCTATTGTCTTTTTTATTACTTTTGACATATTAAAAATTGATTTTCATCTAGTACTACCACGAACCAGCGTATTATTCATTTCGGTAGTTAATACTGGTCATTAACCAGAAAGAAAACAGGCGAGAGCATTTGTATGGAGAAAAGAGCACCCGCATTTCCTCTTAAACACCATTATAGAAAGGATTGATTGCCCTCTTGTGCGGTACTGGAACAGCGTGCACACGAGTTCCAGGCCAACAGTTTTAGATTACAAGTTTTACTTTTAACTGAGGAGCTCGTGGCTAAGTAATAACAGCCGCAAGGATCGATCCATCAACCGGGGTTGGTCAGTGGATGGGTGACCATATTTACATACCAAGACTTCTCCGTGTCTCGGAAAGCACGTTAAGACGTTGGTCCCAGCTGTCAATCGTGGATCTTTGACAGTCGTTAAGGGTGTTCAGAAGCCCGAAAGTCTGACAACCAGTCTTACCAAGGGGTATCGTATTACCCAGTTACTGAGTTGTGGAGATCAGATAGGCAGTCACTCCATGTAAAATACTGGTAATCAGCTGCATCCGGTTAGACTGGAAGCCAACCTAGTTTTAAATAATTACTTACTAACAATTTATGGATTTTTTTTGGATCTAAAATAAATGTTTAATAATTCATTTTGTCATATCATGGTCATGCATAGCCTTTTCCCAACCATGTTGGGGTCGGCTTCCAATCTAACCGATGCAGCTGAATACCAGTATTTATACCAGCGAGCGCTGCGACACTTATTTTAAATGTCGCAGCATCATGCTGAGATGCAGACCTTTTGGCCTCGTACAGGACTTTCTGTTGTTTTTATTTTTTTTTCTTATTATTTTGTTTCTTTATTTTTGTTAACTTTTATCATTGTGTTTTTAGTTTTATTTGTTTTTATTTTTTTTTCTTATTATTTTGTTTCTTTATTTTTGTTAACTTTTATCACTGTGTTTTTAGTTTTATTTGGCAATCTTCCTGTGCGAGTCACAATAAATAATTTTTCTTTCTTTCTTTCTATTATGCATTGGGTGAATGCCATTTGCCGCTTCATTTTATCATACTCAAAATAATTGTTTGCCCGCAGGAATGCCAGCCAAAAGAAGAAGTTGGTTATTACAATGCAATACGCGAAAAACCATTAGCACTTTCACTTCTCGTTCAAAGACACCTTGGTACTCGTCTTGACCTTGATACTAGTACCGACCTTGAAACTAGTCGCGACTTTGATACTAGTCGCGACCTTGATACTAGTCGCGACCTTGATACTAGTCGCGACCTTGGTACTAGTGGCGACCTTGACACTAGTCGCGACCTTGACACTGCTGACACTCATCGTGATACTCGTGACATCCAATGTCTTCCGATTCCTGAACGTCTTCTGCACTTCGCAGAAGACCCAGAAGACTGTAGCAGATATTATATTTGTTCTTTTGGGAGAAGTATCCATCAGAAGTGTCCTGAAAACTTCTCTTTCAGTGCTGAATTACAGGTTGGTTAGGTTTTATTCTACAGGATTTAAAATTAATGATTTTATGTGGAAAATAAGTCGTCGGCCCTTTTAACCTTTAACCGCCCGACTTCATATCAGTTGTATGCCCCCAGGTCCCAGCACACTAAATCAAAAATATTTTTGATAGAATACAGCGTAATGATATAAAAAAAAAACAGATTATAGGACCTGTGGTATTTGGTCGTAAATGTACGACCCTGGCAAAATGGACACGAAAATAATTGTCGTATTAATCCGACGTAAGCGATTAAAGGGTTAATGTTAAGTGGCAATACGGCGACCAGCGAGAAGAAGGTCATGGCTATCAGCCGAACGGGTCGATACATTAGGTTAAGCTACGCTTGCCCGAGTTGGTCCGTGGAGGGTTGATCATTCTTACAAACCACCATCTAGGACCAATAGATCAACGAGACAATCTGAATGTAACCTTAACACCTAAAACCTCTTTTCAGATTTGTCTACCATCATATCAGGTGGAATGCAAGAATAAGCAGAAGTGAAAAGCGACATTGTAATATAATTAGTATAGTTGAAGAGTTTGTTAATATTTTTCATCACATAATAGAGCAAATAAAATATGTTAGGAAATGCAAGACAATCTTTCACGTAAAACTTATAGCAGTATTTCCTTTATTTTATTTTACACATACAGGGTGGCCGGAACATTGACGTCCAAAAATAAAATTTCGGTCCCTCGTATCGTGGGGTATTCGAATCACCCCCATGTATGTTCCGCGACTTTTCATAGTTTTCGAGTTATGAATTTTTTTCTGAATGTTTGAAAATTTTCGACCTGACCAACCTAAAAAAATTCTAAAAAAAAAAGTAGAGGGTTTTATCGAGTTTCTTTTTTTGCAACTGAATTTTCATAAGTAGTACTTTTATGCATAAAATAATCAGCTTCGTAACTGTGATGAAAGTTATGAAAATGTTGATCTAAAGTGAAAAATTTACGTTCGGTAAATTATGACTCAAATTTTCAACTTTAAATTAAAAATCTTAACAGGTGACTTCATAATTCCTAAGTAGGCTTCAAGAATGCGCCAGACTCTCAGCTTTCATAATCATAAAAAAATGAAGTACTTAATAGGGCTACTTTGTTTAAAATCGGCCTTCAAAGACAGCGAGGTGGAAAAATTCTTAAAATTACCCATCTGAGTAATTATTTTTTTTTGGCTATTTTCTCGTTCCTAAGGTTAATTAATGATAAGAATACTGAAAACTAACCAACAAATAGTTTCAGAGTTGGGTAAGAAAAGTTTTACGTAAAAAGTGGTTTTGAATAAAACACAGATGATAATGTGAAAAAAGTACTTAATTTATTTTTAACATTTACAAAAGGTTTTCAAAGTGGCCACCACCAGCAGCAATACACATTCTACACCTACGTAAGAAATTGTCTGGCAATCGTCTAAAAGCGTCTCTGTTCTCTCTCACAACACGTTCAGCTTCTGCAATCAACTGTCTCAGCTCTTGTTCACTTGAACAGTCTCGGGCGTATGCTATTTCCTTGTAATAGCCCCAAATAAAGAAATCGATGGGGTTGAGATCAGGTGAGCGTGGAGGCCACCTAATTGGTCCGCTGCGTCCGATCCATCTGTTGGGGTATGTTTCATCTAAGTAATTTCGGACCTGGGTTGCATAGTGACACGGGCGCCGTCATTTTGCAACACCATGGTTCGTCTGAGTTCGAGATTCACATCTGCCAGCAACAATGGAAGTTCATTTTCCAAAAAGTTTTTGTATGTTTCTCCATCAAGTCTGGACGGCAGTTCAAACGGACCAATTAGTTCGCCATTGAGGATACCAGACCACAAGTTAACGCTGAAGCGATGTTGAAATGTCGAAGCTCTCACTTCGAGTGGATTTTCATTCGCCCACGTGTGGTAATTATGAATATTGAATATAATGTGGTTAGTTTTCAGTATTCTTATCATTAATTAACCTTAGGAACGAGAAAATAGCCAAAAAAAAATAATTACTCAGATGGGTAATTTTAAGAATTTTTCCACCTCGCTGTCTTTGAAGGCCGATTTTAAACAAAGTAGCCCTATTAAGTACTTCATTTTTTTTATGATTATGAAAGCTGAGAGTCTGGCGCATTCTTGAAGCCTACTTAGGAATTATGAAGTCACCTGTTAAGATTTTTAATTTAAAGTTGAAAATTTGAGTCATAATTTACCGAACGTAAATTTTTCACTTTAGATCAACATTTTCATAACTTTCATCACAGTTACGAAGCTGATTATTTTATGCATAAAAGTATGAAAATTAAGTTGCAAAAAAAGAAACTCGATAAAACCCTCTACTTTTTTTTTTAGAATTTTTTTAGGTTGGTCAGGTCGAAAATTTTCAAACATTCAGAAAAAAATTCATAACTCGAAAACTATGAAAAGTCGCGGAACATACATGGGGTGATTCGAATACCCCACGATACGAGGGACCGAAATTTTATTTTTGGACGTCAATGTTCCGGCCACCCTGTATAAGTTACATTTTTAAATAGTTATTAGAATAAAACGAATATAAAAAGACATAACATTAAAATTTTAATTTATACATATATTTTTTTTTTATTTATTTATTATTTTATTTTGTATATTTTTTTTTGTTTATTTTATTTATTTATTTGTATCATCATTTTATGCATTGCAATAGACAAAACTTTGGAAAATAAAATACACAAATAGATATAACAGAACTTATTTTTATTTGACCCTGAGATTCCCGGCAAGGCCAGCTCTTCCCCACCTTACAGTTCTGTGTTGTCACGAGATAACCTAGAATAACCTCACAGCATATTAGCCTTATACTTAAGGCCCATGATCCGGCGCTCGAGCCGCATACTTCGAGTGCGAAGTGAGTGTCGAAGTGACAGGGAATTAACCTTAGTGTATGCGACTTCTTATGTCATCTCATACTTTATCTGTCAAAATCTCTCAGTAAATTTAGTTCAACTCGCTGACACGCTCGCAAGGGTAGCGCTAGTGTAAATTCAAATTATCAACCGAGTTTTTAGAATGCCAATCAAGAAACTCACAGCGGATTCATATTCGAAGTTTAGAATGAGGTTTTACAGAATCACAGGGCAGAACTGAAGTAAGGCTCGCGAGTGGTTGCCTCGCGCATTTGGTAGGTATTTAAACATAGTAATTATTTTAATCATTTTATCACGACAAACTCAGCGAATTGCGCTAAAGAGTCTTACTGCCTTTTCATTTATAAAAAATAAGAACAAACCGTCTGTTTTGTAGATAGGAGATTGATGAAACATTACGAAAAGGGGTAAGTTTGGGATTTTTTTCCATCCAGCAAAGTTAATCTAATCGTGTTATTAAAATCGATTGGCTATCCGCCAGATCTTTAAATAAGCTACATTATATCTTTTTTTTTAGAATTTATAACACTGTTTTTTATGTTTCCCATGGATTCAAAAAACTATGCATGGACTTTTAACCTTTTAACCGCCAGACTTCATAACAGTTGCCGTGCCCCCAGCGCCGAGCACAGAAAATTAAAAAAATATTTTTGATAGAATAAAGCATAATGATTTTATAAAAAAAAGTAGATTATAGGAGCTGTTGGTGGTATTTGGTCGTAAATATACGACCTTAGCGAAATGGACACGAAAATAATTGTCGGATTAATCCGCCGTAAGCGCGCGGTTAAGGGTAGGTTAGCTGCAGTAAAATGACACTTCTTAACTGTCATTTCGTTAAAAAATGTTCCCATTTGATAGTAAAATGACAGTAAAAATGACATTAGAAGTGTCACATTACTGCAGCTAAATAAAAGTCCGACCATAATAAGCGCGACCGTCTCTGTCGGGTCGTAGCGCCTTAACCAACTTTTACTCGCGGCTTCACCCGCTTAGGTATAGTTCGAAAATTATTATTATCCTACGGGAACGTCTACCGGGAGGAGCTCATGGCTAAGTAATAACAGCCGCACGGGTCGATCCATCAGGTTAAGCTACGCTTGCCGGGGTTGCTCCGTGGATGGGTGACCATCTTTACACAGCGAGACTCCTCCGTGCCTCGGAGAGCACGTTCAGCTATTGGTCTCCGCTGTCATTCGTGCTTCTGTGACAGTCAGAAGCCCGAAAGTCTTACCAAGGGGTATCTTATTACCTGTGTTTTGGAGGTCAGATAGGCAGTCGCTCCATGTAAAATACTGGTATCCAGCTGCATCCGGTTAGACTAGAGCCCGACCCCAACATAGGAAAAGGCTAGGCAGATTGATTGATTTTTGAATGAATATGATTTACCTTTCCTAACCTAAAATTATTAAAAAACTAAAATAACCCAACCTAACCTAACTACGAATGACAGCTGAGTTCAACGGTTTGACGTGCTTTCCCGGGCACGAAGGAGTCTCGAAATGTAAAGATGGTCACCCATCCACAGTCCAACTCCAACAGGCGTAGCTTAACCTAATGGATCGAGCCATGCTGCTGTTATTACTTAGCCATGAGCCCCTCAATCAATTATTTAGATACTATAATTAATAACTTCCTACTTTAAAACACAATATCTTCAAATACATTAATCCAATTAAATGATAGCGTCCGTTAGGTGACAGATAAAATCTCATTATAATTAGATTATTCTACCAACTTACTATGATTTAATCAATTATTTTTAATATTGATTGCTGTAGTCTCCAATGTTTTTTTTTTTCCTTTAGGGGAAGGTTATTATATTTAAAAATTTACGAGCAGTAATTTAATTTTGCGGTGGTTGGTAGGTAAATTAGTGTGAAAGTAATACATCATCATCTGCCTAGCCTTTTCCCAACTATGTTGGGGTCGGCATTTAGTCTAACCGGATGCAGCTGAATATCAGTATTTTACATGGAGCGACTGCCTATCTGACCTACACAACCCAGTTACGGGGTAATACGATACCCCTTGTTAAGACTGGTTGTCAGACTTTCGGGCTTCTGACAACCCGTAACGACTGTCAAAGTTCCACGAATGACAGCCGGGACTAACAGATTAACGTGCTTTCCGAGGCACGGAGGGATCTTGGTATGTAAAGATGGTCACCCATCCACGGACCAACCGCGGCAAGCGTAGCTTAACCTGATCGATCGACCCGTGTGGTTGTTATTACTTAGCCACAATCCCTTCGTGAAAGTAAAATATGAGCAGTAATTAATACAAAGAAAATTGGTTGGGTGCGTCTCCTATAGTGTCACAAAAAAAAAAACCGACTTCCAAAAATCACTACAAAGTGAAAAATAACTTTGATTTCGGAAGTCGGTGTCTTTCGTTTTTTATTTACTTTCTTTTTTTTTGCCACCGACTTCCGAAATCAAAGTTATTTTTCACTTTGTAGTGATTTTTGGAAGTCGGTTTTTTTTTTGTTAAAAAGTTTTTATTTCTCGCTTTTTAGTGGGTCTGTTTATAATTTGTATAAGTTACAATAGTCTAATGTCAATTGCTCATCACATGTTACAAAATATTAGTAGGGTAGAATTGGGGGTTCTATATCACGCATAGTTCTCGCTAACCGCTCGAACTGCGTGATACAGACCCCCCAGTTCTCCACACATTGGTCTACGATACAGCGGTTGGCAATACAGATTGAAACTACCTACTCGTATTACACTTGTGAAGAATTCTTATACCAGTTACAGATCAATCAAATATTTGTTGTGTGGGAATTGCACCCACGACATGTAGGGTCGATGTCAATCTAACCACTGCACCAAGTCAGCGTTAATAATATCGGCACGAGCAGACTATTTCACATGATCTAAACAATTATAAAAATCAAATATTAACTCTGTATCCAATTGAGATAAAGTTTAATTTTCAGAGTTGTTGAGATAATTTTGAACAGTCTGTTTATCCCGATATTTTTGACGCTGACTGTACCTATAGGATGTTTTGATCCAGGCTTATGATTGCTCATTTTTTAGAGTATTATAGTAAAATAAATAATGGCAAAAACATGAAAACCAGACCGAAACAAATACTTATTTGTTCCGTGCGGGAATCGAACCCGCGACAGTTGACGCATTTAGTAGCAGCACGTTTATAAACTAATATTTACATTGTGATGCAACGAGACGAGCTTTTCATCAATGCGCCAAACGTGTCGTCGCAAATGTGACAAAATACTGGATCCCTTCGAAGATTGGAAGATTTACGATGATCCTTGGATGCAAACATGCCATACATTTTATAAATGTATTACAAAAATGAATGTCTAGCCTTAACTTATTTTGGTAGGTAAGTGTTTAAAAACCGATTGTTACCATTTTAATGACACACTTCATAGACCGATAATGAATAGTTAAGGTAAGTACATGCAACTTCCTTTTTAGAATTTCGTCTCAAGTTGCTGCGACAGTGTGTCGCCACCGACCTTATCTGGAATTGTAGGCTGTGCGCATAGTGTCTATTACAGAACAAACGATTATAGACCTTATTTAGAGAGTGCTGTAAATGTAATGTACAGCGCACCTAACAAAATCGCTTTCTTAGTTTGTTAGCGATTAATTACTGTAACCACAGCTTTAAAAATGTAATCTATAAATATGACTGCATTTTATAATTTCATTTTAATTAGTGCGCATCCCGGGTTGTAACGGTTCTTAGTTTTTTTTTTTTCAATATTATTGTGAACAAACAAGTATGTGCGTATAACTCTGCAATTATTATTTGTATCGAATAATAGTTAATTAAACTTATGGGTTTATGAGTGAAAATTAATAATGGTGTTCTTAATTTTAGGTCGACCAATCCCTTCGATTCTGACTGTGAAATACCAGCATCTCAGCCAGCACCGTCGGTAGAGAAAAAGAAGTCGAGGAAAAAGGCTGTCGGCAAAGCAAATAAAACTGCAATAAAGAAAATTACCAGGGCTCCGGTGGTTAAATCTAGCTTTTTTGGGTCCGACACGGAGTCGGACGCTGATCTGCCGGTGCCATCGACATCGGCTAAAAAAAGAAAGCTGTCGGATTCAGAGGTATGCTAAAGTTTTTTTATTTGTAAATGCAGTCCTTTTCATTTTCAATTTATTTTTTATTTTGTTTACATATTATTCACATCATATTATTTATCATATTATTTCACTGACTAAGATATTCTAAATACGATTCCCGAGTTTTTTTATGTGTCTTTTTTAATTTTTATTTTCCATTATTATTATTTTTTTTATTTATTTTTTTACATATTAGTTCATCTACCTACTGGCTAAGATATTCTAAATATGATTCCCGGGTCAGTTAAAATTTATGGATCAGTATATTTTTGAAGGTTCTTTCATGAAGGTTTTTTTTTTTTTTTTTTTTTTAATTTCTAATGATAATCATTCTAATTTCAGAACGAACAAGAAATTGGCGGTGAACCTATCCGAGCAGCTGCGCTGCGGAGCTTCTTGTCAAGACGTAGTGGTTCCGGTTACACACTCCAGCGGGATCCCACCCGCCAGGGCAACTACTACGTGGAACTGCGTGTTTACAACGCTCGGGAAGCGGAGGCGCTCAGCACCGACCGCTGGAAACGAGCACTAGTTACCTTCAAATCCTCTGTTGAAGACAGCAGTCAGGTATGGAATGCAGTTACAAAACTTGTGACCGCTGCTAAAGAAGATTATCGTAAGATACGACCGATACTCTATCAGTCTAACGTATTTTAAAATTAGGTACGCGTCTTACCACAATTTAAAGGACTCATATTTTTGCTCTTTTGATAATTATACCTAATATATAAACTTGTTTAGAAACATTTAAAGGACCTATAATATAATGGCATACCTTGATTTTTAAATGTTTTTTTCTTGTTTTTTTTGCTCTTTTTATTATTATAAAGTTTGAAAAACATTTTTATACACAAAAGTTGGTAACGATCACTTTATCAGTCTAATCTATATTCTATATTGTTTGAATTTAAGTAAGTACCTACGTATGAAGTCTATGATTGATCTTTCTTTTTTTTTTTTTTATTAATGTTTGTTTTCTCAGATACCTAATTGTAATGAAGTATAATCTTGCATAAATAGGTACTTACTTTTATATATTTTTTAATCATTATTTGTATGATTTCTTTCAGTAAACCAAAAAACTAAAAACCAAAAGCCAAAAACTAAAAACCAAAAGCCAATAAACTCGAATTAATGAATATCAAAGCTTAAAATTCTAGACCAGTAATTATGGCCTTGAATCTTATCCTTTAAGTACTTATAAAAATCCAGATCAGTAATTCTGACCTTGAACCTTAATCTTTAAGTAGTTAAAAATTCTAGACCCGTAATTTTGACCTTGAAGTACTTAAATCAAAACTGAAAACAACTTAAATAAATATACAAAGATTTATTTTGGTGAATCTAATTTTCTTTACTTTTTTTTGTATTCAATATAATCAAACATGAAATTTTGTCCAGATTGTAAGGTTTATGTCCAAAAATATTCATCACATAAGAAAAGTAATATACATAAATCAAACTGTTTGTTGAGCACTGAATTTGATAATGTGCAAATAATAGCTACTGCTTTCAAAAATAGAATTGCTAGTTACAGATTTAATCCAACAAGTTTAGGTAACATATCACCGGAGATATTTTTATCAGATACTTCTAGCACGATTTACAAGATTATTGAGACATTGCGATTAAAACATAGATCGATTAAAATACAATTTGAGCTTTTTGTACTTTACAAGTTACCTAAAAATGATGAATTGTCTTTGAAATCTTTCAATACAAAGTATTATGTGATCATTCAGAATAGTAATATAAAATTATTTTTTGAAGAATGTGTGCAAAAAATGTTGTATAAGTGCACAGAATTTGAATTATCAGAATCTGGTTGGGCTATAGAGTCGATTAATCATTTGGAAATGAATATAGTTAAGTATAATCCCTTAAAAGCTAGCAGTTACATATCTTTACCCATAAAAATTGTTAAAACAAAGTCATGTCTTAACATTTGCAATAAAGATAGACATTGCTTTCTCTGGTGTATTGTAGCACATATGTATCCAGTAAGGTCTAACAGTAATAGAGTTTCATCATATCCACATTACTCTAAATTGTTAAACATAAATGGTATATCTTTTCCTCCAACATTTGATGACATAAAACAATTCGAAAAAAAAAATCCTCATATAAGTGTAAATGTTTATGGTTTAGAAAAAAAAAACACTATTACTGGACCATTATACAAAACGTTACAACGGAAACTGACCCACGTAAATTTATTATTAATTGAAAGAGGAGACAAAAATCATTTCTGTTTAATAAAAAATTTTGCTCGACTAGTTCATGGTCAACTAACAAAACACAAATCTAAAATTCACTTATGCGATGAATGTTTTTTATACTTTGATTCAGAGGCAAAATTAGATAATCATAATTGTGCCCGGATGCAAACAGTGCTCCCAGAAGAGAATAGTAAGCTTCGGTTTTCTAATTATATAAGGACTCAAAGAATTCCTATTGTTATTTATGGAGACTTTGAAAGCCTACTTCGAGAATATTCAGATAAAAATAAAAGTCAGTATGTCGAAAACATACAAATTCATGAAGCAACTTGTTTCGCCTATTATATATGCTGTGAGTCTAATCCAGAACTTAATAATTTAGTATCTTATCGAGGTCCAAATTGTTCAAAAAAGTTTGTAGAATCTATTACTAAGGATTTAGAACGTTTGTATGACATTTTATTTTTGCCTAAAGACATGTCCCCGTTGAATGATGAAGAGCTTCTTTCATTTAAGACTGCTACAGTATGTCATATTTGTAAAGAAAAATTTTCTAATAATGATCGCATCGTTTATGACCACGATCATTTCACGGGTAAATATCGTGGTCCAGCTCATAATTCATGCAACTTAAATAATAAGTCTGTAAAATTTATTCCCATAATATTTCATAACCTTTCAGGATATGACTGTCATTTATTTATAAAAGAACTTTCAAGTGTTTGCGGTCGAATCAATTTAATTCCAAAAACCAAGGAAAAATATGTTTCTTTCACTAAATTTTTCCCATTTAATTCTCAGAAAGTAGCTCAATTAAAATTTATAGATTCTTTCAATTTCTTAAGTTCAAGTTTAGACAACTTAGTAAAGACGCTGGACCCCCATGATTTAAAGCATTTACAATCATTTTTCACTGATGAAAATTTATTCCGACTATGCCTTAGGAAAGGAGTGTATTGCTACGATTATATAGACTCCTGGGAACGGTATGCGGAAACTCAGTTACCAGATCGCCCAAATTTTTATAATAAACTCACATCCGATACAGTGTCTAGTGACGATTACAATCACGCTTTAAATGTGTGGTCTAAATTTGGTATTAAGAATTTAGGTGAATATACTGATTTATATTTGAAATGTGATGTCTTACTATTGTGTGACATATTTGAGAAATTCCGATCTATGAGTTTATGTCATTATGAACTTGACCCGTGTCATTATGTTTCATCACCGTCATTAAGCTGGGACGCCATGCTCTTGTTAACTAATGTAGAATTAGATTTAATATCAGATATAGAAATATATCAAATGCTAGAAAAAGGTATCAGAGGTGGTCTTGCTCAATGCTCGCTGCGACATGCAAAGGCTAATAATAAATATTTGGCAGACTATAACGAAAAAAAACCCAGCACATTTTTGGTTTACTTAGATTGTGTAAATTTATACGGCCATGCTATGACACAAAGACTTCCCACTGGAAATTTTAGATTTTTAACAAAATCTGAAATAGCTTTATTTGAAATTGCATCCGTTTCTGCTGATAGTGACGAAGGGTACATACTTGAAGTTGATATTCATTATCCTCCTGATTTACATGATGCGCATTCTGATTTACCATTTGCGCCAGAAAAATTATCTGTTCCTATTCCATGTGATAGCAAAAACACTAAACTAATTGCTAATCTGTATGATAAATATAGATATGTCATCCACTATGTTCACTTACAAGAATGTTTAAAGAATGGTCTTATATTATTAAATATCCACAAAATTCTGGTATTTACTCAAAAAAATATCTTAGAACCATACATAAATCTTAATACAGTACTCAGACAAAAAGCTAACTCAGATTTCGAAAGAGATTTTTTCAAAAAGCAAAATAATTCAATATTTGGTAAAACGATTGAAAACAAAAGGAAACAAGTGGATGTTAAATTAGTTAATGTGTGGAAAGATTGCTCTAATAAGACCAATAAAATTAAGGGGGCAGAAAAATATGTGAGTGCCCCTAATTTTAAAAATATGGCTATTATTTCAGAAAACCTTGTTGCAATTCAATTAGAGCCTGCTAAAGTTGTTTTAGATCGACCAATATATATTGGTTTTACAATACTAGAACTAGCAAAGTGTCATTTATATCAATTTCACTATTCTGTTATGAATGAAATATATAAGGATGGCATACAGCTTTGTTATACTGATACTGATAGTCTCTTGTATTTAATACAGACTGATGATTTTTATAAAGACATGAAACAAAATATAAAATATTTTGATACTAGTAACTTTGAAGAAAATAATATTTATGGTATTCCAAAAGCGAATAAACAAATACCTGGTTATTTTAAGGATGAGATGGGTGGAGATGTCATTACCGAGTTTATTGGTTTGAGGGCTAAATTATACTGTATAAATAGTTTAAATAATACAATCAAGAAAGCTAAAGGAGTTAAAAAGTCTATTTCTAATAAACTCACTATTGAAAAATATAAAAATACTTTGAATAATGACATAAACCTCAGAGATACTATGTATGTCATTCGATCTAAAAATCATAAGTTGTATACACAGAAAATTAATAAATTAGTACTTAATGGAAATGATGACAAACGTCAAATAAAAAATAAAAAAAATTATACTGTACCTTGGGGTCATCATCGGACTATGTTTTAAGATGTTATTTGACTATGTACCTAATTTTATATCTATTATTTACTTTCTTTTATTTTTATAATGTGTCAATAATATATTATTGCATTTAACAATAAAATATTATGAATTATAATATTTCTTGTTTTATTTTTTCATTTTATGTCCCCTGTGTAAGAAATATACTCATTTGTCTAAAGAATTACCTATAACTTGAGTCTGAGTTCAATTCTCAGGTCAATTATGTTCTAACTTTTTCTCTGAAATCCTTAGAAAAAGGTATTATTTTTATCAGAAGTAGACTAAAGAAGTACCTATAACTCGAGTCTGAGTTCAATTCTCCGCTCAATTAAATGTTATAACTTTTTTGAATGGTCAAGAGATGATATTGTGTACATAGGCTTATAAAAGAAAAATGAGGACTCCCCCACCACGCATATCGAAAGTGAAGCACAGTAAGTATGCCGGTACCGTTTCTACAAACACGCCTCACGCACACATTTACATCATAGTATGCCGACCGGCCGCCATTACGTGACACGAGTGACGACGTCTTTGCAGGTACACAAATCACGCACACATAGATCGGTACGGTGCTTCACTTTCGATATGCGTGGCTCGGAGTCCTACTTTTTTTATACGTCTATGATTGTGAATTGTAGTCGAAAAGTCATAAGATTTTTACTCAGAAAATTAATAAGCTGATTCTTAGTAGTGATGATGATAAATGATAATGGAAGATGGTTGCAAATCTTTGCTATGGAAGCATTATAAAACAGTATTTTATTTAAGTGTTGTCTGTATAATATTACAATGCATTAATTTAAGATGTCTATACAACATTAGTTTTTGTTTACCGTAAACCCGAAAAGGGATCATTGTACTCATCATTTTGAACAACTTTTTCTATGGGACCTTGAATCGCGAAAAAAAAAATCAACTGTTCAGTACATTTTGACGAGTTTGATGTAAATAAATGTACTGAACAGCAGATTTTTTTTTTCGCGATTTCAAGGTTGGTCCCATAGAAAAAAATTGTTCAAAATGATGACTACAATGACCCCTTTTCGGGTTTAGGGTAAACAAAAACTAATATTGTATATGCAAAAATTAAAAAGTAAAATGTAGGTATTGAAATACTATAATACAAAATAAATCATTTGGAATCAAATAAATGTGTATAAATGTTCTATACCTATTTCCTATTTAAACTAACTTACTAAAATTAAACTCCAGAATAGTTAATAGTCATAATATTTATTTAACTTACACACAAAATCTTTTACATCATAATTACTTTTTGAACATTTTTACAGTCTTAATTAAACATGTATAAAATAATAATAATCAAATCATGAAACAGTAATACTAATAAAACATTAAGTAACAAAATATAATAATTATTATTGACTTATTAAAAGTATACATCTTTGACAGTACAAACTACAACTAGGTATTATTAACTAGGTACTTATACAAAATTACCTAAAACTGTTCTGGGTCACTTAACTTTTTCCCAATTTTTTTAATAATTGTCTGTGCTGCATCCATCACTTCGTCATAGGTTTCACGCACCACATATTGGACACTTACACATGCAATGTCACTATCACTATAATTATTTTCATTCTTAGAGTCTTTAATTTTGTGCACTTCTAATTTAATTAGATATCTTCCGTTACCGCTTTCCTCTCGATGAGCAATGTACGATGATGTAGCTCCTAATGTACATTTCCTCTTTTTAGAAGACTTTTTAGAGGTTTGAGCTTGACTGTTTCCAGTGAGCAGCTTTTCAATTTTAGCGCTCTGATTTAAACTTTCTAAATATGGTTCATAGTTGCCCTGGGAGCAAAAAAATGGGCTCATTACCGGATTGCCATTGAGGACCTCAGAGTTCCACTGCAAAAAAACAAATAAATAAATAAATTAGCACGTAAAAAAATTAGCATGATAAAAAAATCTACTTCTATATAATATAAAAACAAAGATTACCTCACTTATTCTGGATTGTTCCTGTTCTACCGAAATCACATTTTCACTGTCCAAAATGCTGGGGCTGTAGGATGGTGACGGTGCTCGAGACATTATTCTGGAAATAAAAAAGTATTTACAAATAACGCCTTTAAGACGATCTACTGACCTAAACATTAAACAAATATTTTATTTTTTTTTTTTTTTTTTGCTTGATGGGTTATTATTCATACACTTACCTTTAGAATGAAAATATTATTAAAATCGTGAACAACAGTGTAAGGTACTGCTTCGATCAGCTACTGCAATGAAGTGTAATGTTTAATTACTTTGAGATACCTAAAATTATGTTCTCCTTTCTATTAGTCACAAATACATTCATGCAGGTAAGATGAGAACATAAACATAACGACACAGGTCTAAACTTGTTGTTTGAATACTGTGTTCGCACATTGTTCGAGACAAACGCCTGCTCTTTAACAATTAGCAAATCAACGTTGTGTGGTAAGTAGTTCATAATTAGATGTAAGGATTATGAGTACATGCTTGTAATTTTTTTCTTCCATCTTTGTACGTCGTCAAGACAATGGCGAGGTTGACTAAAAATCAGCATTTTGGAGTTTTTTGAACAGACATCTAGAATTCCCCATCGCTTATTCATATATAAAGGATAGCAAGTAATGAAAATAAACAATATGCAAGATGAAGTTGATCAGACAACCCATATCTTTGAACGTAAATAACATCAATTTCAATGACTCTGTTCGTCAGATTAGACACAGTGCTTTACTGCCTAATACGATTCGTTGTATAATATGCGGACCCTCAAACTGTGGCAAAACAAACGTTATGATCAGTTTATTGTTGCATGAAAATGGTCTTAAGTTTCAAAATCTTTATCTTTATTCGAAAACTACTTTCCAACCGAAATATCGTTTCTTAAGTGAAGTGTTAAGAAGAGTACCTCAGATTAACTTCAATGAGTTTAATGACGATAAGGAAGTCATATCTCCCAGTGAAGCTTTACCAAATTCTGTATTTATATTTGATGATGTTGTATGTGAAAAACAAATAAATATCCGTAATTATTTCTCTATGGGTAGGCATAAACAAATTGATTGCTTTTACTTATCGCAAACCTACTCAAAAATTCCGAAACAGTTGTTACGTGATAACGCTAATTTTCTTATAATATTTAAACAAGATGATGTAAACTTAAAGCATATCTATGGAGAACATGTCAACTCTGATCTACCATGGAATCAGTTCAAAGATATTTGTAAAACTATTTGGAGTAACCCATATCAATTTCTTCTTATTAATAAAGAGTCACCATTAAATAATGGAAGGTATAGGCAGAATTTTGATGTTTTTTTAAAATTTGACTGAAGGTATATAAGTAAATAAAATACAATAACAAAATTATTATCGCTTGTTCCTCAGTTGCACACAGTTGTTACAACATGGAGAAAAATATTAAAGTAGAATTAATTAAGTCTGTAGACTCTATAAAGAATAAAATTAAGCAAATGAAGAACCAGGAACACTCAATGAACTTGTCACTCAATAAAATGCTAAAACCTGTCACAGATCCACTTAAAACCCTAGTTGATTCTAATTTATCTACGGAAAAAATCAAACATTTAGAAAATACAACGCTCACTGATTCTGAAATCAGTGAATTGGATGATATCAATACTAGCTCATCTACAAAGTTTGAAGACTGCTATGATCCGAAACTATATTCTGCACAATCACTTAAAAAGTCTAATGCAATGGAATTAAAAGATGATTTAGAAATTTCATTACAGGGTCGTGATGTCCACGGTATTTATGACGGTGTAAATATACCGTTTGGAATAAGAAGTGTAAACAAAACTTTACTGTTGGGTAATTCAGTGGTAACATTTTCTAAAATTGATAGTTTAAATGACAATGATGATATCTTAATTAAAGTCGATGGCAAAGCCTATAATTTAACCCCTGGCCTGAAGGAACTTTTACTTCGAAGAAAACCTGATTTAAAATTAATTTCGAGTGAAGATAAACTTGTCTATAAGGATATGTTGCATTCTACAAATGCTCATAAGAGAGATTTTAATCCTAATGGACAAATAAGAGGCGATAAAGGAATGAAATATCGTGAAATAATCAAACCACTGTTTTCCGAATCGACAAACGATGATAAACTTGATCACACTAAACTTGGAGGAAACTTACCAACACTAAAAAAATACAAAAACAACACTGACTTTGTATATTGGGATGATCCTAACGAATTAGTTGAGAGATTGAAATTATTAGTTGCTTCAAGAGATGCTGGTAATACAAACCATGACAATGAAATTTTATCGATAATTGAAGAATTAAAAGAAGCTGACATAATTAAGGAATAAATAGTTGTAATAATATGCTTTTCATTCAGTATTATAGATGTATTCAAGACAAATGTACTGAATTCTGAACATGAGCAAAGCTGACGTGGTAAACGAAATTCATAAAAATGCGAGGGTGAACTTTCCACGAAGACATGTTATTATGAAAGATATAGATGACCTCTGGCAAGCAGACTTAATTGATATGCAATCAATTTCAAAAGAAAATAAAAATTACAGATTTATTCTTACCGTAATCGATACATTTTCGAAATATGCTTGGGCCTTTCCTCTGAAAAGTAAAACCAAAGATGATGTATGTAACTCATTCGAAATTTTGTTGGCTACAGGGCGTGTTTCGAAAAATCTTCAAACGGATAATGGAACAGAATTTTATAATAATAAATTTCAAAAGCTTATGAAATCTTATCATATTAACCACTATTCAACCTTCTCAACAAAAAAGGCCTCAATAGTTGAACGATTTATCAGAACATTGAAATCTAAACTGTACAAGGAATTTAGTTTAAAAGGCAACTATAATTGGGTAGATAACACCCTTAATGATGTTATTTCTAAATACAATCACACTTACCATCGGACAATTAATGAAATTCCTGCTAATGTGAATAAGATTAATAAAAAACGTATATTAGAAAGGTATTTAACGTTGGTAAAAAATGAGAGAATAAAAAGCAAGTATAAAGTGGGAGATTATGTACGTATCAGTAAGTACAAAGGAACATTTGAAAAAGGATATACACCCAACTGGTCGACGGAAATATTTAAAATTCGGAAAATACAAAATACAACTCCTATTACCTACTTAATTGAAGATACAATCAGAGGTCAACCTATTTTAGGAGCATTTTACTTTCAAGAGCTTCAAAAGACAAAACATCCCAATTTATATCTAGTTGAGAAAGTTCTTAAAAGTAAAGGAGACAGAGTTTTAGTAAAATGGTTAGGTTTGCCTTCTTCTGAAAACAGTTGGATTGATAAATCGAATACTTATTAATTGTTCAGTCCAAAATGTATCAGTCTTATGATGTGTATTGAAGAGAGTAGTCTTCTCAATTGGATTATAAATCATTTACCATTTGAATTACATTTACCAGGATACAATTATTGTGGGCCTGGCACTAAATTAATTAAAAGGCTTTCACGTGGAGATAAAGGTATTAATAAATTAGACGAATATTGCAAACAGCACGACATTGCCTATCACAAGTCGTCAAACTTAAAGGATCGCCACAAGGCAGATTTACTTTTGTTAAATATGGCTAAAGAACGAACTCTGGCATCAGATGCAAGTGTAGGGGAAAAACTGGCAGCGCGCTTAGTAAGCAGTGCTATGTCAGCAAAAATTAAAACTGGTTTGGGCCTAAAAAAAGATATCAAAAAGTGTTCTCCTAAAATTAAACCTGGAAAAGGATTAAAAAATAAATTTAAAAATGTTATCAGCAAAACGAAGAAACATATCAAAAAATTAAAACCGAAATCCAAGAAAGTGGCGATAGAACTAGCTATGGCCGCCGCCCGAGAATTAGCTGACGATTCATCCATTAAACTTCCTCGTGTTATTCCTATACCAAAAACTGGTGGAGTATTGCCTTTGATTCCGATTTTTGCGGGATTATCTGCGGCGGGAGCTTTAGCAGGTGGTGCAGCTGGTATTGCTAAAACCATAAATGAATTCAAGATGGCTAAAAAGTTATTGACTGAATCGAAGAGACACAATGAAAAGATGGAAGCTCTCTGCATCGGAAAAGGGCTACACCTTAAACCGCATAAAAATGGGCTCGGAATTTTTGTATCGAAAGAAAAAAACTAAGATATCGGCTACCCAATCGAGCCTTAAGTAATTTAGATATTTTGAAGTATGGAAATAATATTCCCTATTTCAGAGGTGTCTTTATGAGAGATAAGCTCCCTAAGCACCCTTTTAAAAAAGAATGTGGAGTTATAAATTTAGATAGCTCTAAAAATCCTGGTTCTCATTGGGTAGCCTATGCAAAATACAACGATTATATTGAGTATTTTGATAGTTACGGAAACCTTAAGCCTCCAAAGGAATTTATAAAATACTTGGGATCCCATATTCACTATAATTATGATAACATTCAACGTGATCACCCTTTTAATTGTGGACATCTTTGTTTAAACTTTTTGAAGAATTTTTGGTGTAGTGAAGGAATAAAATAAACGGGATCTTCCGAATGTGGTCAGTATTGAAGCATGTCTACTACGGTTACCATCTCTGGAAATAAATCGGAATTGGTTTCATACTTTCAACCACCACTATATTTGTCAGATCAATACGAGTGCGGTTTGATATACTTTTCAGTATTCAAATCAAGACCAAATATTCCCATTATTAATAGAGGTCTGTCTGTAATCAGAATCGAATGTGATCTTGTTTACGGTTCCTACTGCAACGGATTACCATCTCATTTTATCCATGAATTTGTGTCTGATACTACTCCAGGTCATCAGTGCATGGAAGTACCACAAAATGTTATTTACTTTCCAGTAAACAAAAATATAATTTCATCGGTATCTGTTAAGATTGTAGATCAATTTGGTCACTGTATTAACTTTGGAGAGGAACAGGTTCAATTACGTCTTCATTTAAGAAAAGCAAAATGATAGTATACTATAAAAATACCTCTGAAAAAACAAAACGTCTTAGTTCTTCTGCGATTGCTAAGCTGCAAAGACGTAAGAAAAAAGTTAAGAAATTGACTAAAGCAAATAAAGATTTTCTTAAAGCCCTAGGGTTTAAAGTATGAATTTACTACAGATTAGTGAATTACCGCGCTTCGACACTACGATCGAAAGTTATGAAGTCCATTCATACAATCCCTACAATAACAGCTTTAGAGAAAACGATGAAATCAGAATTCCCATCCATCAGCAAGACATATACGTGCTACCATCAGCCAGTTCAATTTACATCGAAGGACAAGCGAAGCTCATCGGTAAAGATGGGAATCCGATCAAGAAAACTGTTACGTTCACTAATAACCCTGTTATGTCTTTGTTTCAAGACATCAGATACGAAATGAATGGTATTGAAATAGACCGCATTAAAAATTCTGGAATAACATCAACAATAAAATCATACATCTCATTAAATGAAGCAGAAAATAAAGTTGCTGCCATATGGGGTTGGAGTTTAGAGGGATTTCAAAGTGATGGGCATTTTAGTGCTGTGATACCATTAAATAAGGTTTTAGGGTTTGCAGAGGATTACAATAAAATAGTGATAAATTGCAAACACGAACTTATATTGAATAGAAGTAACACTACCTTAAATAGTGTTATCCTCACTGATGATATTGCTCATTTTCAAATAGACATACAAAGAGTTCAGTGGAGGATACCACACATAAAAGTATCAGACCGAGAACGACTGACACTTTTAAAACATTTAGAAAGAGATAAACCTATTCAGATGGCGTTTAGAAATTGGGATTTATATGAGTATCCATTACTACCTAAAACCACAAAGCATTCTTGGTCAGTTAAAACTGCTTCACAATTGGAAAAACCCAGATATGTAATTTTTTGTTTACAAACTAATCGACAAAATAATAAAACTAAAGACAGTTCAGTGTTCGATCATTGTGAAGTAACAAACGTTACGCTCTTTTTGAATTCACAATATTATCCATATGAACCTTTAGGTTTAAAGTTTTCTGAGAACAAATATAGTATATTATACGAAATGTTTGTGAAATTTCGTCAGTCGTATTACAACTGTCCAGTAGACCCGTTGCTTGACCTAAAGGAGTTCAAAGAAAAAGCCCCTCTCTTTATCTTAGACTGCTCAAGACAAAACGATAACCTAAAAACAGGCCCAGTGGACGTGAGGTTGGAAATTGAATGTTCTACAGCAATACCAGATAAGACGACTGCATATTGTTTGATTATAAACGATCGCCTTGTGGAATATAAACCTCTCAGCAACATTGTGCGCAGGTTATCATGATTGCTATTGTGGATATTCAAGGCTTTAAAACAGAAACAAATGAATTTATAATAAAAGAAATCGCTATAATTTATAATAAAACATTACAAGTGTTTTTAATAAAGCCACCATTTCCATTTGAAAAATTAACTAAACAAGAAAAAAAACAAGTAAGGTGGATTGAACGTAACAGAAAGATACACTGGTACGAAGGGTTTGTACCCTATTCTAATTATCAGAATTTAGTTATAGATATTTTAAGAGATAAACGTATCTACGTCAAAGGTTCAGAAAAAGTGTTGTGGTTAAAGTGTATTTTAGAAAATAGTAATTGTCATATATTAAATTTGGAAGATAAAGGTTGTTCTAGTTTGCTAAGTTTATACGATAAATACAAATATTCTCAAGATTTATATAACTGTATTTATCATGACTCTGTATGTGCTTTAAAAAATGTATTGTGTTTAAATAAGTGGTGCTTTGATAATAAATTCTAAAACAAATATTTTCTTGTTTTATTTCTATAGTTTGGTAAAACGCATCATAGAGTTTCCTATCCCCTCTGTCCAGTCTTTATAAGTTGTTAACAAAAGCTGGACGATGTCATTATACGTTTATAATTGAAAGAAAGTGAATAGAACATGTCTCAAAATGAATACAAACCTCGATATGACATGTATAACACGTTCAAAATGCGTCAATTTTCATTTAACTATTACTGGGCAACGGTCGATTCAAAGAAAAGATTAGTGATGGAAATGGCTGACGCTGGATTCTTTTACTGTGGAAATAGTATAAATGATAAAGCAGCATGTTTTTCATGTGGAGGTGTTATAGAAGATTGGGAGATTTATGACGATCCTTGGATGCAACATGCTATACAGTTTCCTCATTGTTTTTATTTGAACGCTGTGAAAGGAAGAGAGTATATATTTAATACGCATATCTCCATCATAGCATTAAACACATAGCATTGTAGTGTGATGGTTCGATCTTAATCAACGTTATTTGTTTCATCAAGAGAGAGAATAAATTAATAATATTATTCACATTATGCTTCATTCATCGAAATTTGATTTGGAAGGCATTTCTAAACTTATTTTCAAGAATGTTAGTGGTGAGATTCTATTTATTCAAGACATGACTGATCAGAAAATAATTAACACCAGTTCATCAAAACTTCAGGACAGAGCAAAACTCAGTAAAATCCACTTTTGAAAATACGCGATATCTCACAGTCAAGAGTGGTCACAATGAGCTCCTTACATTTGTTCGAGTTGACAACGTACATCCTGGTCCTAAAAAAACGGCTGGAACGTCAAAAAATCCTCCGCCTGACATTAATTAGTAAAAAAGAATTATAGTGTTGCCTGATTCAGAAGACATTCTATGCTACCAAATACTGCCAGAAGATGAAATTCCTTCTTTTTAATGAATTATATCTGCATTGCAAATTGTATCGTAGACAGCCCGACTAAAAAAACAAAAGATTTGCGATTTTGATGTATATCATCAAAGTGATGCAAAACTCATGGAGGGTTCTGTATCAGACAGATTCAATCTGTATTGCCAACTGAAATGTAAACCGTGCCAACTGTATCGCAGACCGATGAAAAGAATTGGGGGTACTGTATCACGCAGTTCGAGCGGTAGCGAGAACTATGCGTGATACAGAACCCCCAATTCTACCCTACTAATATTGCTTTTCCCGATGCTGGGACGTTAATTGTTGAGGAGTTCTGCTGGTAAGAACCAGGAGAACTCCTCAACAACCACTCACCACACGCATTGTGTGACGAGCGGAAATTGCTTAGCAACCATATTAAAGTAATCGAATCGCAACCCGTGAAATATTTATCATTGAGTAGTTCCGGTAGCCATCTGTGGTCTTCATCATCAGTTCCACTTCATCAAGTGGTGCTTTCCGAGAGCAAATGCACGAGCTACTATAAAAAATACCCAAATCGCTATAGGTGTGCCTATAATATTTGAAGAGTTCCTTCGATTTCTCCCGGATCCCATCATCAAAACTAGATTTTGAGAAAAATGGGACCATTTGGGAAGTACACCCTATCCAACAAAAAAATAATTTTTCAAATCGGTTGGCAAGCGACGGAGTTATGCGCGAACAAACATAAAAAAAAAAAAAAAAAAAAATACAAACATCCGAATTGAGAACCTCCTCCTTTTTTAGAAGTCGGTTAAAAATACTCAAGTAAGTAGTGAAAAAAACCTGAGTGGATAGACCTCACCAGCATTTTCTAATGTAATTCTACACAAATTCTTATTTGATGACTTTTTCTAGGACCATGACCAGACTCTAGTCTCAGGGGACCTAATAAAATATATACAGATATTATAATAAAATTATAAAAACAAAATAAATATAGGTATATAATTGCCATTTTTACACTAAATCAATTCGTTTCAGAAGTAATTAGTAGAAAATTATGAATAGGTACTATGTGATTTTATTAGGAAAATTACTCGACAGCATACGGCACGGAAATGTTGACGAGAACTAAATTTTGTGAGTAACTAACAATTAAAATATTATTTTTAACTTTTAGTCCTAGTAGAACCCTATGTTTTTAGGGTTCAGTACCTCAAAATGCAAAAACGGAACCGTTATAGGATCAGTTCGTTGGCCGTCTGTCTGTCAGTCTGTCAAGACCGGTTTTCTCAAGAACGCGAGGAGGTATTAAGTTGAAATTAATATCAAATACATAAGTCTACGGTCTCTTGGAGCTCTAAAAAAATCAAGCTTGTAGGTACTTAAGGGCCTATACTACCTCAAACGGCTTAGCATGATCCTCCGATATGTTGAAAGTATTGCAGCATTAATTTTGAAATAAATATATGGTAAAGTTGAGGATTGATGTCAAGTACTATGTTAGCCGAAAACACGATTCTATAAAATTTTCTCGATAGAAAAAAAATCCAAAGTTACCTCTAAACCGAACAATAAACCGCTGGTATTCAAAAAGTACTTCAAATTAGATCATGATACTTTGCATACTAACTGAACTAACTATAAAGCAGGTCTTATGTTTTTTATTTTTTTTAAATTGCCATTATTTTCACCGTAAAAAGCAATTACCTAAACTATCGGCGCCCAGCACCGCACTCAGTCTCGCTCTCACTTAGTGTGCGCGCAGAATCGCGCGAGCGAGATAAAAACCTGAGGTAGTATAGGCTCTCAGTCAAAAAAATACGGCCATTTATGCGACATATTTTGATACTCGCAAATAAATGAAAACCTATAGGGTACTTCCCGTTGACCTAGAATCATGAAATTTGGCAAGAAGCAGTCTTACAGCACAAATAAAGGAAAAAGTCCGAAAATTGTTAATTTGTAGTGGTATCAACTTATCACATACAAAAAAAAAACTAAGTATTAATATTTGCAGTTAGAGAATTCACGGTCAATTCTCTAACTGCAAATATTAATACTTAGTATTTTTTTACATCACTATTGGAAGAACATATTTTTCAACTACGGAACCCTTCATTGTGCGTAGTCTGAGTCGTCTGAGTCTGACTCGCACTTGACCGGTTTTTTACGTTATTGGGTGCCTCAAGCTCATCCTAAAGTTGATTGATTCTCAATCGATTGCCTACCCAGGCAGGCCGCCGCAAACCCATTCTGTCAAAGTGGGGGATTACTGACCCATCCAACATCCGAAATGAGTGCGTTGCTTCTGATCAGACCATGTCCCACTTGCTGGAGTGTCCTATTTGCCCGCTCACTTGCACTAAAGAAGATCTGATGAACGCCACTGATGACGCATTCAATGTGGCAACCTACTGGGCTCAAACAATATTTTAAAAAAAATCGGCCAAGTGCATGTTGGACTGCGTACAATGAAGGGTTCCGTAGTTGGTATGAAATTATCCCAAGAACAAATTTAACATTACCTATAGTTGAAAAACTTGTGCTCCCATACATTCCAACAGTAACTGTAAGTTTGTACTCACAATATTGAGAGATTTACCATGTTATTTTAAGACCACAAACTTCCTATAGGTTTTCTTGTAATCTCCAGATACAGAACTACTTTCTGTATTTTTTTTTAAATTTTATGCTCAGTTTCGGATATAAGGGAGGAAAGGTCAATTTTCGTCTATTTTCTTAAATAACTTTGAAACGATTTACTTTAAAATTATGAAAATATATATATATATTTGAGACTCTCATAGTAAGCCCTTTCATTGGATATGTCACACGGTACATTACGCAAAACTATTTTTTTAAATTTTGTTATTTGCCCCCTAAAAGTGACCCTCATATTCAAAATTCATTTATTTACTTTAGCCGTACATACGTGTTTAAGTCACAAAAATCCATATGTGTACCAAATTTCAACTTAATCGGTCCATTAGATATACGGAGCAAATTGGCTGTGACAGACGGACAGACAGACACACGAGTGATCCTATAAGGGTTCCGTTTTTTCCTTTTGAGGTACGAAACCCTAAAAGTGCCATCGACACAAATAGAGGAACTATTCTAAAGTTAAAAATATTATCATCATCTTCCTAGCCTTTTCCCAACTATTTTGGTGGCGGCTTCCAGTCTAACCGGATGCAGTTCAATACCAGTATTTTATATAGAGCGACTGCCTATCTGATCTCCACATTCCTGTTACCTCCTGTGTGTGTTCCTGTTTTCCTGTTGTTGTTTCCTCTTGGTAAGACTGGTTGTTAGACTTTCTTCCTCCTGATTACTTGTAAATGATAAATGATAAATGATTTATTTTCTGTAAGTAGGTTTGTACAAACACTTTTACACGTCAAACATATTTTTTTTTTAAACTAGATGAGTTCGACGTTTCCTATCTGACTACTCTGAGAAGAAACGCCGAAACAAACTCAGAGGTCACAGTCTCTTTTAAAGTCCAGACATAATCTTGGTCAGATCATGTGAAGACCATGTAGATTGCAGTCTAAAATGGTCTTTTGATGAAAGAACCACACAGATTGAGTGGACCTGTCCAGTCAGTGCACGCATTTGTCAGTAATCGTGCAGCTCAACTCAAAACTTAAGGAGCTTAACGATTCGACGAACAATACCAAAGAAAAGACATTTGAGTAGGCCGCATAAATTACTCAAACTGTCAGACTATAACTAAAACTGAGAAAAGGATAAAATAAATAAAAAACAATGATCCACGTAGTCTTCACATTCACAATAATTAAAAATAGTATAAGTAATACTTTACAAAGTAAATATTCATGTCATTGTATAGAATATGTAAAAAGGTATTTAAATCAACATTAATAGTGTAAATTTATTGGAGCAGCTCAATCCCAAGCCTTTTTGTCCTCAATATAGTCTTTGACAGTATAAAAAGCTTTCTGACAAAGTTTCCGCTTTATACAATTTTTGAATTTATTAAGGCTTAGTTCTTGAATGTGGCTAGGTAGTTTATTATAAAAACGTATACATTGGCAACTAAACGAACCACTTATTTTCTTAAGCCTGGTTGTAGGAACAACAAATTTGTGTTTGTTTCTAGTATTCACATTATGGACGTCACTGTATTTTTTAAACAAATTGATATTTTTATGAGCATACAAAAGATTTTCATAGATATACTGAGAAGGCACAGTCATTATATTAATTTCTTTAAATTTATCTCTGAGGGAGTGTCTGGGACTTAATTTGTAAATTGAACGAATAGCCCTTTTTTGTAAAACAAAAATTGTCTGAATATCGGCGGCATTTCCCCACAACAGAATACCGTACGACATCACACTATGAAAATAACTAAAGTAAACTAAACGGGCTGTCTCTAAACAAGTTAAATCACGAATTTTCCTAACGGCGTATGCTGCAGCGCTAAGCTTTTTCGACAATTTATCTATATGGGGGCCCCATTGAAGTTTGGCATCCAAAGTTATGCCCAAGAACACTGTGGTATCTTCGGGAATCAACTCTTCACCCTTTATGAGAACACTAGTTTTTACTTGTCTAACATGAGGTATAGTGAACTTAATACACTTAGTTTTTTTCTCGTTAAGAAGTAGGTGTAACGACTTAAAGACATAACTTTAAGTTATAGATATCTTTAATTCCTTCCTTGTTTCAGTTTTGTTATTATTTGTATTACAATGTCCACCATCGCTGCTGATACCATTGGCACAACAAGATGTAGCTTCCACGTCTAACACCAATAATTTAATGGTAAATAATTATAATATTCCATTTGCGTCTATTTTTTCTTCTTTTGTATGTCAAATCTGAGGTTACCCGAGCACAAGTATAGACCCAGATTTAACTATTTTTTTTTGTCTTGGTTCCTACATACAAAACTTACTGCACCTGTAAACACATTACACCTTGTAATGCATTCTATGCCATTTATACAGTGCCAGATGCCATACAATTCTAGAATATAATAAGTATTATGATTTTGGGAACATTTCTTTTGATGTCTTGTCATTTACAGGTATTGGGAACCAATAAGATTGAACAAATAACTCCAAAAAATTCGATAGTCACTGACCTTTTACAAGAAATCGATGTGAAAGATGATGAAAATCATGTGATTAGTAATATCAACCATTTGGTTGAAAGTGATGAAAATATTCAGAATGACAATAATGTAAGAACAAACAATTTAGTAGTAAACAATGTAAGTACAAAGTGGAAATGTTAAAGAAAGTTCCGTTCTAAATCATACAGGAGTATCAAATCCATATAATGATTCATCAACTCTGCTGTTGACTAAATCACTAAATTCCTCTTCTGAAAATGCTAATAATATTATGGTTTATCACTGTCCCAATATATTTGATGTCGTTCCATATCTCTATTAGCTTTTATCTCAGTAGTCACCTCCTTTCTAGCCACATTATCTAGGAGAAGAGTACCTTTTAAACAAAATTCTTTCTTTTTCATGTGGTTAGTGATTAATCTGGTGGCCTCTGACTTGACTTCACATGCCGTCGAGAAATATCTCTCAGGCATTTCCGGGTTTCCTCACGATGTTTTTCCTTCACCGTTTTTTAAGCAAGGGTTAATTTATTATACAAAAATACAATATGCACATGAATCCGAAAACTCAGAGGATTGGCAGTCCGACGGTCAAACCACTAGGCTATCAGTGCAACTAAACAAAATTAATATACTGCAATCTAGTATAAAAATTGTTTTTTTTTTTGCAGATACATGGATTACAAAATAACCTTGCAAATGAAATAAAAACGAAGGCGTCAAATACTACTAATAATGCCAATGTAAATAATGCTAGTATAAAAGAAGTCACAAAAGTGCTAAATGGTAGTACATCCAATGTGAGCAGTAATATAGCACCAACCACTAATATAGCTTCAAGAAGAACTACAATTAGTACCAGTACTGAAAATATTTCAAGTTATAACAATTTTTCCATTCCAATTGAAGACATTTCAAGTGCCGGAGCTCCGGCTTTCAGATCTCTGATACCAGACAAAATAAGAAAATTACAAGTTTCCAATGTCGTTAACAATGAGCTAAATGATAATCAAGACCATAATTTAGTACTAAAACTATCGCCTGAACCCCTATTTATATCCATTGATTTAAACCAAACACCTATAAACAATCTTCTTAATGGCGCTTTCAGTTTTATAAAACGATTAAAAAGGAATACTCATGATAAATCAGAAAACCCTTGGAAATTGCAAATCAAAACAAATTGACGAGTTTCATACATAATTTTGCAAAAAGTCACAATTGTTCAACAATGATTTGATAATAAAGATTACACCAACCCGAAAATCTATTGATGATAATAATATTTCCAATGAGCTAAATCTCTATGATTCTCTAAAGCTTGTGTGTCCACTTTCTGTTATCGTAAAGCTATATTCACATTAGGTTTTAGATAACATAGCTAAGAACGATTGCAATAGTGTTTTAAACAAAGTTCTAAGTTCATTTGTGAAAGGTAATGAAGATGCTATCAATTTGGCATCTAAGGAGTTATCCAATCTTCCTATCCCTGTTATGCTAAGGTTAGAATTAGTACATGGAAAAATAAAGGAATTTATGGAACAGCTAAGTGATATTGTCTATGCAACGCTATGTTCGTTGTCCAGTGCGACCTGCACCAGTGATTATTAAATCAGAAACTCTCTCTCAATCACGTAGATATATAATTTATACCTGATATATTTATACAGTAAGTTGGTTACTACCGCTGCTAATCTAAAGGCCCGTCAACATGATCTCAGATAAATAATAATCCAGGTTTTTAACATTTTTTCTTGAGGAAATCTAGACTAAGCAGTCTGAAATTACCAACATACAGTCAGGCAAGTACCTATTCCTTTTTCTTATTGACACTACGTCAATTTGCCGTGTTATAGAGAGGAATTTCATTTTAAGTTGGTAATCTAATCATATTGATAAACGAATAATTCTTTTTAAAAACAAGCGTGTTCATTAATGGTCATTCATGGACCTTTGTTCTTCAGATTTTGATGATATTATATTTTGTATAATAAGGACAATAAATAAATAAAAAAGATTAAAACATGAAACTTTTTATTTACAACATTTTGTTTCGCACCTCTCTGGGTTTGGTCAACCTTTGGTTTCAAATTACAATAATACAATAACTTAGATCAGACTAGTTTTATACTTAAGCAAAGTAATACAATAAAATATATACTTATCCTACATTAAAATCAAAAACTTTTATTCCAAAAATAAAAGAGAATAAAAACGGTGCGAAATATTTCAAATATTTGATTAATTTAATAAATATTATCATTAATTAACAATTTCAGGCAAAAATATTTGAAATTCAGATTCCTTTTTGTTGTTCGATTATTTTTCTGAAATTGATTGTTAAGAGAGACGAATCGAGAAATCTTGGGACTTAGGACCACACTTTCAACATTTATAATTACAGAACAATGAAACAGAAAAAGATGAATGAATAGAAAATCAAATACGTACTTAATGAAGATAAGAAAAATCAAAGAGAAAAGAAACGCAAGTGTGAGCAGCCCTACTAAAAGAAAAATAATATCTAGCCAAGTATGTCTTCTCTAATTAAAGCTAAATTATTATCACAAGAAAGAGACAGAGATAGTTTCTCCATCTCTTTTCATCTTTTAGCAGATTCCTCACTTCCTCTCCACCTTACAATCAATTTATCAAACAACATTATTTTCTTCAGCTGTAGATCTCAAAGTTTCATTACTAAGGATTATAATTATATACAGGGTATTTGTTAAGTAATATTCTTTACAATATTTCGTTTCTGACCACTCGGTACTTATTAGTGCCAGACGGACATCTGACATAGTACCTCTAGATAACAACGTTAAAAAGTATAAAATGTTGTAAATAAGATTACTCAATAAATGTTATAGTGCCGAAGTCATTTTGTTCAGTGGTCGTAGTGTCAGGCGATCATATCGTTTTTTCCTTTAGTTTTGCTGTGCAGCCGCTGTGTGATATGTGGACGCAAGACTGTGGAAAAACAAAACAAATGTTTAAACGTAACTGCATAATATGTACGTACAGACACCAGCAGGACAAGCCACCCGAAACTGTCAAATTTTGAATCTAATCAACCTTGAACCTAATGCTTTAGCGATAAAGATGAAAATCTATTAAAGAAATTTGACAGATTGTAGTAGCTTGATGTGCTGGCGTCTGTAGTACATACAAAGAGCTTTTTCATGCCTATTAATTAAAAAAGTTGGCGCACTGATTTTTATTCGTGACTCCGTGTAACTAGTTCATTATAACCATATTATAAAATTAGTCACTGTACAAGTATTTTTGTAATCTTGGGAAAGGCGTATGGCCAGCAGTGGACGTCTTTAGCTACGATGATCATTATGATCATCATAATGATCATAATTGATCAAAGTCAAAGTCATTTATTTGCTATAAATGCGGTAATACAAAAGTGGTATAAATATTCTTGTGCGATCACACGTTTTGCCATATTTTGGCATGCAAATATGAATGATAGGTAAAGTGCTTATTTATATAAACAATATCTAAACAAACAGTTGAATAAAATAATAATTGATGGCGCAAAGCCTGACACTGTCATTCACGATGATATCAAAATATCGATTAAGTATTACAAAATTATCGTTAATTTCAATAATAAAACCTTTCACGCTTCTTCATAAAAAAAAACTCAGAAAAAGTACCAAAACGTACCACATTAAAATGAAAAAATAATCAACTCACCTTCAACTCCGGATCAAACTCAAATCCAGTGCTACAGAACATTTGTGTAGCGTTCTCTCCTGTGCAGAAGTAGTAAGACTCACACCCTTCTGGATCAGGCATATTTCCGTAAACACCAAGAGGACAGGCTATAGCCGCCATCTTCTTTTTCTTATCCTCAGCTTCGGCTTGCGTCGCAAGTAATTCTTCGAAGGACGCGTCTGGTTTTGAAGACGAGTTTGTCTCTAGATGTTCCGAAGTCAGGATTGAAGTTGTGTTTGTCTCTTCTGAAGGTATTGGTAGTGATTTTTGCGCAGTAGTGCCAAGTGTGCAACCTCCTTCAGCTATTGGTATGCAATTCTGTAACAAAGAAAGCGGGATAAGTCAAGGTTTAGAAATATGTTATTGTTAGTGTAAAGAAATGACTGAATATTATGTAGAACTTGAAATATTATATTAACTACCTTTTGGAAGGAGCAATTGGAATCAATACTATTTTTTGTAAATTTTGACGTCTTTTACTGTTTATTTTTTATTTTTAGTAAATTTGTTGTTAGTTGGGGCTGGGGTACCTACCTTCGTACTTTGGCATGAATCTGGATTCAAAATTTTCAGATGTCATTCTAATATCTACTCAAAACTAGGTTCAAGCTTAAATATTCCTTTAGAATCCAGGCCTAACTGACTTTTAATTAGTAACTTACCAAAACTGAATGGTCATATTCAAATCCGTCTGGACAACGCAGATGTAGTGGGTTTCCAGCACCAATACATCTGTAGAAGTAGTCACAGCTTTCAGGATCTGGCACGTTTCCAAACATTCCCGTCAGACATATTGGCGCCACTGTTGTTGGCGCCACTGTTGTTGGCGCTTCTGTAGGTATTGTAGTCGGTTCTGTGGGTGCTTCTGTTATTGTTGTTGCTTCCGTAGGTGTGGTAGTCGCTTGTGTGGGTGCTTCTGTTATTGTTGTCGCTTCAGAAGTTATTGTTGTTGGTTCTGTAGGTATGGTAGTCGCTTCTGTGGGCTCTTCTGTTATTGTTGTTGCTTCAGAAGTTATTGTTGTTGGTTCTGTAGGTAACGTAGTCACTTCTGTAGGTATGATAGTCGCTACTGTGGGCTGTTCTGTTATTGTTGTCGCTTCAGAAGTTATTGTTGTTGGTTCTGTAGGTAACGTAGTCACTTCTGTAGGTATTGTAGTCGCTTCTGTGGGCACTTCTGTTATTGTTGTCGCTTCTGCAGGTATACTAGTCACTTCAGAAGTTATTGTTGTTGGTTCTGTAGGTATAGTTGTTGCTTCTGTTGGCGCTTCTGTGGGTATAGTTGCTTCTGTTGTTGGTTCATTGGTAGTTGTTATGTCTTCTGGAGCTGTTGTTGTTGGTTCAGTAGCTATTATTGTTGGGATAGTTGTGCTAGTAAGTTCCTGAGGTGGATTTGTTGTCAAGGTACTTCCGAGTGTACAACCTCCTTGTGCAATTTCCACACAAGTCTGTAAAAAAAAGAATATATAAGAACTCATAAGAGTAGAATATTAATTACTAAATAATTTCAGAATTATTGAAACAAAATGACGTTGTTTTCAGAAGATTGGGTTGCTTTCGTAAGGCTAGTTTTAGCGGGAAAGCAAATTTATCTGTATTATTAGTAGCATACTCGAAAGGCTAAGGGTATTGCAACTTTAATGGCAAAAATGACACATTAATATTGGAAACCTTGACAAGTCTTTGAATTGCTGAAAAATATCTAAACAAAATTATATTTTCTACTATTTTTACTCTATAATATTATTCAAAAAACTTACTTCTAATTCAGGATCAAATTCATATCCATCAGCACAGTACAACTTCAATGCAAAACCATCGATGCATCTGTAGAAGGCAACACAGCTTTCCGTGTCAGGGATGTTCCCAGCTGTGCCTTCTGGACATAAGGTTGCAGATGTCGTGTCTCCTGCTACAGTGGTTGGTGGCACTGTGGTAGATTCAGGTGTTGTGGCAGTGGGTTCAGTGTTGGTGTCTTCTGGGACCGTTTGTGAGGTTGTCTGTCCGTTGGTAAGGCTGCAGCCGCCTGGGGCTATTTCTACGCATGTCTGAAATTAAGAAAGTGCGTTATGAATATGGCTATGATTGAGAGAATATCAACGCTGGAAAGTGACTTGAGAAATGGAAAAAAAATTTTGCATCATTGAAATCAGAAAAAAAAATACTGCGTCGGACAGTCTGAGCAAAGTTTTCCTACGATGTTTTTTTTTTATACTACGTCGTATCATAACGACTTTTTCTAAACTTTTTTAACAAAACATACTTCAAAATCTGTAAATACCATAAAATTAACTATTTTAATCTATTTTATTAACTTTGAATTTTAAGACTATTTCGTTGTGCCATAATAATATTTTACAACTACCAAGATACAGCAATATTGCTGCTTGAAATTAAAATACCAATTGCTGTAACTACTATAAAACGCATGTTAAACTAACTTTAGGATGATAATATAAGAAATACGTGTTCTAAAAATGTCCTTTCTGTTTCAGCTAGTTAATTTACGAGTTATGAATTTCTGAAATAGGTAGTATTTTTGTTTAACTTTTCGAAATACTACATGACTGCTTTCTTGCGTCGATATGTCCATTCATGGGATATTACAATGCACATTGTGAACTGAGCACCCTAATTGCGTAACACACTATCAATCGCATTTTGAATAATTTTTAAGCAAATTGCTAATCCATTGCTTCATATATTCGAATAATTTGTCTGCTCGATAACGTAAATAACGCAATGAATGTTGTTCAACTGTCAAAATTAAACCGATTCCAATTGATAGTGTGTTACGCAATTAGGGTGCAGCTGGTCGGCACATCGAATTCCACAATAGTAATGACAGCCGTTTCTACATTATAAACCGACACAAAGGGAGAGAGACAATAGAGAAGACAACTGTTAGCGCTTCCTAAAATACGTCAAAAATTACGTTATAATAATTAGATATCATTCTTACTTCATTATCTTACAAAAGACAAGGACAGGTGACCTTTACAAAGCGTGCTTATAAGAAATGGCTTTCACAAAAAAAAAAAAAAATCAAATTAAATAATTTTCACTTACCCCCACACCAGAACTAAACTCGAATCCTTCACTGCAATGCAACAATATCGCAATTCCATTAGTGCACATATAGAATGATTGGCACGCCTCCGGGTGGGCTATATTTCCAAATTGTCCAGCTGCACAAATCGGAGTTGGGGTAGTCACGATACTTTCTGTAGTTGTCTCGATGGGTTCCGCAGTCGTAGTTATATCAGAACCGTCTCCTGCGATTGTGGTTTCATTTTCTATCGCACCTGGTGCTATTGTGGTAGTTATTTGTTCTTCTGAATCATTGTCTGTGCTTGGTCCTAGTGTGCAACCACCTTCTACTATTTCTATGCAGGTCTGAAAATAATGTTTTTATTAAAACAGGAATAAACATGGTGTTTACGAATTTTCTTAGCTGTTTTGGTCACTTTTTTATCAGTATTGTTCGTAACAAAAAGTGATCAAAATATCTAAGAAACCTTGTAAATAATGAAGAGATATTAGTTGTCCTCAAATAGTTTTTGAGATATATGTGGCCAAGTTGGGGAGACGCTCTTCAAATCAGCCACTTATGAACCCTTATAACTTTTGAACGAGTGACCGACAAATTCTGATATTTTGCGACAAATTTCGACTAATTGGCGACTAATTTTTTGTGTTATCAAAATAAAAATCCATAATGGTGGCCATTCCAGTGTCATTCACACATAACTGCGCAAGTAAAGTCATTAAAAAAAAAGTCTTGAAACGCAAATGCGAACAAAAAAACACGCCACGTGCGTGACGCGTCAAGGACGGCTCTTGCCGCGAAACTGGCGGAAGGACAAAGTCTTTTACAATATTTAGGCCCACTTGCACGGCATGCACTACAAATCACTAAATACGATTAGCGCCAAACAGTTTTAAAACATCGTTTAGTTTCTGTCAAAAGTTTGAATAAGCAGAAACAGGACGAAGTTTTAAATACGTTTAACGCTAAACGAATGGTTTGTGGCGTAAGCGAACCTTAGGGCTCAGAAAAAATTCAATCATCCAAAAAAATAGTATTATATAAATTAAGTTATTCAACACACCTTCGATTCTGGATCAAATTCAAAGCCTTCACTACAGGACAGCTCTATCGCTATACCGTTAGCACACATATAGAAACCCTCACATATTTCTGGGTGCGGTATGTTACCAAACACACCAGGTGGGCAAATCGGTGTTGGTGTAGTGACTTCAACCTTTTCCGTAGTTGGTTCGCTTTCCAAAGTGATTTCGGTATGTTTCAAAGTCGTTTCAGAATCAGGTGTTGTTGATTCTGCTTCTGGGTTTTCTGCAGCTTGCGTAGTTGTTAATTCTTCAGGTATTGTTACAATAGTAAATTCATCTACTGTGGTAGTTTCTTGTGGAGAAACTGTTGTTGTTATAGCTTCAGTGCCATCGGAAACTGTTGTTGTTGGCTCTGGAATTGGTGTTGTTGACTCTAGAACTGGAATTGTTGTCTCTGGAGCTGAAGTTGTTGGTTCCGCAGTAGTGTCTGCTACTTCTGAAGAAGAGTCTGGTCCCTGTGTTGGCTCCGAAGGGTTTGTAGGTCCAGAAGTTGTTGGTTCTGAAGTTTCTGCTGTAGGTGGAGCCACGGTATTGATATCTTCTACTGAATCTGAGTCATCTTCTTTAGGAGTAGTTGCAGTGCCTTGCCCGAGTGTACATCCTCCCTCGGCGATGACCACGCAATTCTGGGAACATTAAAACAGTATTTGTTGAAAATATACGCAAGCTTATTCAAAAAGTATTCAAGAATACATATTTTAATTACAGAAACATTGGTAATAAGTATATTATTTTTGTCGAAAATATACTGTTAATCAAAAAATATTCGAAGAATAAAAAAAACAGAAAGTATTTTATTTGCATATTTTTTTTAAATATTGGTTGTTTTTTTTTGACATTCAACCGACTAATGTTCACTTGACAAAGGCCTTCCCCAAGCATTGCCACAGTGACTGGTCCAATGCCTCTCGCATTCAGTAGAATCTCATGACCTTCACTAGTTTTAGTATTATTGGTACTGAGGTCGGTTTACCCAACTCTGCCGAACCCTTCGGGGAATAGTAGTACAGTCATGATGCTATGTTGTATGTTTAAATGCAAAAATATAATAAATGGACACTCACCGCTACAATAGGATCAAATTCATGTCCTTCCGCGCAAAGTCGTTCTATCCCAGACACACCAGTACATATGTAGAATGCATCACATCTGTCTGGGTGAGCAACATTCCCAAATACTCCTGGTGGACAAACTGGCGCTGGTGTAGTCACCTCCTGAGTTTCTGTAGTCGTTTGAGCAGCTTCAGAAGTCGTGTCCACCGGTTTTAAAGTCGTTGTTACATCCGGAGTCGGCTCAGGAGCAGGAGTTGTAATTTCTGACTCTGATGAGCCTGAATCACCACCATTTATGTCTTCGCCTCCAGGTGGTCCAGTGCCTTGACCAAGTGTGCATCCTCCTTCAGCGATGGGTACACAATTCTAGAAATATTAATATACCTAGTAAGTTTTTGTCAAAACAAGGGTCAAGAAGCTGTAGAATAATATTTATTATATTATTAAAAACCGAGTAAGAAACTTGGCCACGTTTATGCGAGATTGACTAGAGGGTAACATATAGAAAAGACTGGATGGTTCTGGGGAAATCATTGTTTCAGCAGTGGGACAATACAAGACGATATGGAAAATATAGGCATAGGTGTAAACCCAAATTTTGTCAGTTATGTTTAAGTCCCATGTAATAGAGGGTGGGGCCTATTGCCATCAACCGGCACAAATCCTCTGCCTGACCCTACAAGTCCTTGATGTTATGTGTAAGAAAAATATATTAAAAAAAACATACCGCCGTAATAGGATCAAATTCATGACCCTCTGCGCAAAGTCGTTCTATCCCAGACACACCAGTACATATGTAGAACCCATCACATCTGTCTGGGTGAGCAACATTGCCAAACACTCCAGGTGGGCAAATTGGCGCTGGTGTAGTCATCTCTTCACTTCCTGAAGTCGCCTCTTCAGAAGTCATATCGGAACTTTCCGAAGTCGTTTCGAAACCTTCTGAAGTCGTTTCGGAACTGTCTACGGTCGTTGGCGTCGATCCTGGAGTGCTGTCGGGTTGAGTATGTGTGGTTGATGAATCGTCATCATCTGGTGTTGTTCCAGAGTCCGCTCCAAGGGTGCAACCGCCTTCGGTAATAGGAACGCATGCCTAGAAGAGGAATTAATAATAATTGATGATTTCTACTTGAACTTGTCAATCTTATAAACTTGTGAGTTATCCAACTAGCTTGAGTGTGTCTTACCCTAAGTTTCTTAGACCCTAGTCTTACACTTAAGAACGCATTGGTTCTACAGTTAGATTCTGCTGTTTAGCTTGCTTTAGGTGGGCTAAGCCGACTACTGATGTTCTTTGCACCAGATTTGAATATTAAAAGATTTACAAAACGAGATACCACTTACCCGGACTTCAGCGTCGAATTCATGTCCATCACTACAGGTTAGTAAAATAGCTTGTCCTGCCGCACACATGTAGAAAGCATCACATCTTTCTGGGTGCGGTATATTGCCAAAAACTCCAGATGGGCAAACTGACTCTGGTGTGGTCACTTCCCCACTTTCTGGTGCCAAAGTCGGGTTCACTGGTGCCTGAGTCATTTCGGAACTTTCTGGACTCTCGGAAGTGGTCTCTGATTGAGGATATGTAACTGTTGCCTCATCATCGGGAGTTGTTTCAGTGTTCGGTCCAAGGGTACAACCACCTTCGGTTATGAGAACGCATACCTATAAGAAATGATCGTAAAATTGTATTATAATAACAAAAGTTGAATGAAAGTTTTCTAGTCCTTCACAAAGCTGATCAATACCTATATTTTAAAAAAAAGCTATTAAATTTGGAATGTGACTGATAAACACTGATTCTTAGCATCAAATTTGTACAAACCGTCACTTGATTTTATTACAGTTACAATAAAAATGAAGGGTTGTAACAAAATGAATTGCAAAAAGAGATACAACTTACCCGGACTTCAGCGTCGAATTCATGTCCATCACTACAGGTTAGTAAAATAGCTTGTCCTGCCGCACACATGTAGAAAGCATCACATCTTTCTGGGTGGGGTATATTGCCAAAAACTCCAGGTGGGCAAATTGACTCTGGTGTGGTCACCTCCTCACTTTCTGGTGCCGAAGTCGGGTCCACTGGTGCCGCAGTCGTTTCAACTGGCTTTGAAGTCGTTTCGGAACTTTCTGGACTCTCGGGAGTGGGCTCTGGTTGAGGATATGTGACAGTTGCTTCATCACCGGGAGTTGTTTCAGTGTTCGGTCCAAGGGTACAACCACCTTCGGTTATGAGAACGCATACCTAAACGAAACGATCGTAACATTTTATTATAATAGCAAAAGTAGAAGTAAAGTTTTCTAGTCCTTCGCAAAGCTGATCAATACCTATATTGGACTGTGACTGAAAAACACTAATTGTTAGCACCAAATTTCTACAAAACGTCACTTGATTTTATTACAGTTACAATAAAATGAAGGGTTGTAACAAAATGAATTACAAAAAGAGATACCACTTACCCGGACTTCAGCGTCGAATTCATGTCCATCACTACAGGTTAGTAAAATAGCTTGTCCTGCCGCACACATGTAGAAAGCATCACATCTTTCTGGGTGGCGTATATTGCCAAAAACTCCAGGTGGGCAAATCGGCTCTGGTTCAGGAGTCGTTACGACTGATGCTGTAGTCGTAGTAGGGCTTTGTCCCAGTGTGCAACCACCTTCTGCTATTTCTACACAGTTCTGCATGAAATAGACAATAATTTGTTTTTAATTACACAGATAGAAGAAATATTTTAAATATGTTTTATTGTTCACTAACATTTTAAAGCTCACGCAGTAATAAAACCAAAGGCGTAAAAAGTTAATCTGTATAAATTAAACTAGGTACTAGTTTCAAAACATAACTTTGGCAATAGTATTAGAACTCTATTGGCATTGCTAGTGTCTCAAGTTCGGAGGGTATGACAGTAAGATATTTTAATTATTAGTGTTTCTTAAATCAGCCATGGTTCGACAAATTATCTATCAAGATATCAGAGCCATCGGCTTATATACCGACTATTCATATAAAAAAGAAGTTCCGAAATTAATTTTCAACTTACCATCACTTTAGGATCATATTCATATCCTTCACTACAGACCAATGGTATGGGGACACCAGCAGTACACAGATAGAATGCATCACATCTATCTGGATTCGCTACGTTGCCAAACACTCCTGCAGGACATATGGGTGCTACCGTTGTCACTTCTGAACCTTCTGTAGTCGGTGTTTCACTAATTTCTGTCGTTTCTTGTGACGATTCTGTTACTTCTTCCGACGGTTCTGTTGTTTCATACGATGCATCTGTTGTACTGTACCCAGGTTTATCTGTTGTAGATGGTTGTTCGGTGTAGTCGTCTGAAGGATCAATTGTAGTAGAAGAGTCTGTTGTGTCATCTGTATCTGGGTAGTCAGTGGTAACTGACGGGTTCGTTACTTCTCCAGAAGAATCAACTCTTGTTGTTGATTCCGGATAATCAGTTGTACTGTATGTTGATTCCGTTGTTTCCGCTGATGATCCTGTTGTTACGTCATAGTAATCCGTTGTTGTTAGAGAAGGATCTTCAGTTGTTGGTGACGAATCTGTTGTTTCATAAGAACCTGTAGTGTCGTAATAATCTGTAGTTTCCCCTGATCCAGAGGTAGTTGACTGTTCTGCAGTTGAATATGCCTCAGTGTATGAATCATTTTCAGTTGTAGATTCGTAGTTTGATCCATCTGTAGTGTGGTCTTCAGAAGATTCTGCTGTCGAGGATTCCGTTGTAGAAGACACTTCTTCTGATGCCTCATCAGAAGTCGCTCCTTGTTCAGTAGTTGGTACATTATCATCGGAAATCAAGTCATCTTCTGTTGTCGAGTACCAATCTTCTGTAATCAATTCTGAGCTTTCGTCTGAACTTCCTGTAGTAGTTACTGTAGCTGGAGTAGTTTGAGATCCGAGCGTACAACCTCCTTCTGATATTGCTACGCAAGTCTGAAAATATATATATTACTAGCTTTTGCCCGCAGCTTCGCCCGCGTGGATGTAGGAAAATATCCCAAGGGAACCTGCTACCGGGAATTGCTTCCTTATTCCTTGTCTACATTATAAAGGGAACTTCTATGCAAAATTTCAGCTTTTAGGTCCAAGGGTTTGGGCTGGGCGTTGATGAGTCAGTCAATCAGTCAGTCAGTCAGTCAGTCAGGACTTCTCTTTTTATTTATATAGATTAGAGTCATGTTGATGATGCCGCGCCGATAAAATCTAAGATATTGTATCAATATATTTTACTCTAACTGATCGTCTTGCCAACTTTGATTTTGTAGTATCTCTTCGTGTGAGCTGATCGAGGAACAGTTCATAAGAAGGACCTTTCAAAACACAATCCATCGATTTTGAGTGCTCTGATATCAACCACTTTTCAATCAACTGCATAATTATGATTAGACAGTTCTAATTCATCTCTAAGGTTTGCAAACCAAGCAAGTGTCTTCAGGCGGCGGTTACCAGATGGCCCTATTTTAAAACTATCATAAATAAGATGAAACATTATGAAACTCACGCTCTGCTCTGGATCGAACTCGAATCCTTCGCTACAGTACAATTGTATAGCATTTCCTCCTGCACACATATAGAATGAGTTACACTGGTCCTGGTGCGCAACATTGCCCCATTGCCCAGGAGGACAGATAGGTGCCGGTGTGGTTGGTTCCGTGGTGGTGGCAGGTCCAAGGGTACAACCGCCTTCGGCAATTGGGACACAGGACTGGAATGATAATAACGTATTATTAATCAATAATTTCATGGAAAAATATGTTGATAGAAAATTAATGGGAGCCACGAAGTCTAAGATTGAAGAAAAGTGACAAAGTATGAATTCTAGTTTCAATTGACTACACAAAATGTTGAATTGTAAAGGGCATTCAGTTCTGCAGGTCTCTCTCAAAACTCAATATTGAAACATTTACCCGTCTGACCAAGAAGGAGGATAATGTTTTTCGTGCGCTTGTAAGTATGTGGGTGTGTGGGTGGTGAACTTCCATTCTATTGTGACCTGTAGCCTAAACGGCTTGATAGATTTTAATTTAACGTATGAGGTGTCGTTAGATTCGTATTAACGAGTCGATTGCTGTAATTACAGACACATAATGAGACGACAACACACATAATGACGCAATTGCTGAGCGACTGCCTATCTGACCTCCAAAAAGCCAGATACTGGGTACAGTTGTTTTATTTTACGAAAGCGGGTAAGCCCTACTTGTAGATGTAATACGTATAGACACGCGCTCTTGTGTGCGTACCTGCAGGTAGCGCGCTCCCGAGCTTACGCACACAAAGACAATGTGCATGTAACATTTACACATACAAGTATGGCTTGCCGGCTTTCCTGAGATAAAACAACCGTAACACGATACCCTTGGTAAGACTGGTTGTCAGAATGGAAAAAATCACATAATTATGCAACAAAATGTAAAGTAACTCAAAACTCACCCTAGTCTCAGGATCAAATTCGAAGCCATCACTACAGTACAACTGTATGGGAGTACCACCAGCACACATATAGAACGAATGGCATAATTCTGGATGAGCCACATTGCCAAACTGGCCCGTAGCACAGATTGGTGACGGTGCTTCCGTGGTCACTTTACTGGTGGTCGTTTCTAGATAACTTGGCGCAGTAGGTACTTCTTCTGGACTTTCTGATGTTTTAGTACCGAGAGTACAACCTCCTTCGGCTATGACAACGCATTCCTGAAACAAATTAAGTTTTTAATAAAAAATTAAAATCATTTATTTCAGAAAAAAAGTCCATAGGCAAGGTTGTTATCACTAATTTTAGACAAAAAAGTCCAAAGGCAAGGCAAGGTTGTTAGTATCAAGAATTTTGTATTTTTTTTATTTTTGTTTTTTTTGTTTTTCTAGCTAACGTTATTAATTAAAATTAAAAAGAACAAACTTCACACACAATAATTTTAATGATTTTTTATGATTTAAATGAGATTTGACTTGATTTATGATTACAGCAGCTCGTTGGTCTAGTGGCTGCAAGTGCAACTGCTGGCCTTAAGGTCCTGGGTTCGATTCCAAGGTCGGGCAAGGTGTTATTGGGTTTTTCTATCTGGAATTTCTCAGTAGCAGCCCGGAGTCTAGATTTGTGCTCGTTGATGGCAATAGGCTTGCCTCCTGTTACATGGGACCTAAGGTGATATCTGATATGTAAAAAGCGAACTGGGCGGGAATAAGAAAGTGACAGAGTCAATTACTTCCACATGCGAAAAAAAGAGAGCGCAACAATGCGCTGGAACCAAAATAAAAGCGCCAAATCAAATAAAAATTGTTTAAAAATAAATATATCAAAAACATGTTCAACCAGTTTTCAATTACCTAATACGCACATTTTGAATGCAATAATAATTATGCAATGAAATTACTTAAGATTTTATAGTTACAAAAAAAACATAAAAAACTAGAGGTCTTTTCGGAATTAAATTCCATCGAGACAAATTAAGCCAATTGTGTTTTCCTTCAGTCAGAGTATTAATGAAATAGTCAATAAACATATGTTATCCAAAAATTAAATCCATACATGCATACATAGTGAAATAAATGGTCAATTTATTTTGGTATCGCCTTAGGTGATCAATAAATACAGCCTAACTCTTGGGGTATTATATGTGTAGGTGTATTGATATGTTATGTTAAAAATATTTTAATAAGGGACCACTTACTCTAGTTTCCAGATCAAACTCAAATCCATCTGCACAGGTGAGTTCCAATGGTGTGCCGCTAAGACACAAGTAGTATACGTTGCATAGTTCCGGGTGGGGAACATTACCAAATACGCCCAAAGGACAGGGGTCGAATGGTTCTACCGGAGTAATTTCTGCTTCTCCCACAGTCGTAGATAAAACTGTTGTTGTGTCGGATTCTCCAGGAATTGTAACTACTGTTGTTGTATCAGATACTTCTGCAGTCGTTGTAGTAGTTGTTGTGATGTCAGATTCTCCTGAACCTGCATCTGTTGTAGTTAGTTCAATATCGCCTGGAGTTGTAACTACTGTTGTTGTATCAGATACTTCTGCAGTCGTTGTAGTAGTAGTTGTGATATCAGATTCTTCTGAACCTGCATCTATTGTAGTTAGTTCAACATCGCCTGGAGTTGTAACTACTGTTGTTGTATCAGATTCTTCTGCAGTTGTTGTAGTAGTTGTTGTGGTGTCATATTCTCCTGAACCTGCATCTATTGTAGTAAGTTCAACATCGCCGGGAGTTGTAACTACTGTTGTTGTATCAGATTCTTCTGCAGTTGTTGTAGTAGTTGTTGTGATATCAGATTCTTCTGAACCTGCATCTATTGTAGTTAGTTCAACATCGCCTGGAGTTGTAACTACTGTTGTTGTATCAGATTCTTCTGCAGTTGTTGTAGTAGTTGTTGTGGTGTCATATTCTCCTGAACCTGCATCTATTGTAGTTAGTTCAACATCGCCTGGAGTTGTAACTACTGTTGTTGTATCAGATTCTTCTGCAGTTGTTGTAGTAGTTGTTGTGGTGTCATATTCTCCTGAACCTGCATCTATTGTAGTTAGTTCAACATCGCCTGGAGTTGTAACTACTGTTGTTGTATCAGATTCTTCTGCAGTCGTTGTAGTAGTTGTTGTGATATGAGATTCTTCTGAACCTGCATCTATTGTAGTTAGTTCAACATCGCCTGGAGTTGTAACTACTGTTGTTGCATCAGATTCTTCTGCAGTTGTTGTAGTAGTTGTTGTGGTGTCATATTCTCCTGAACCTGCATCTATCGTAGTTAGTTCAACATCGCCTGGAGTTGTAACTACTGTTGTTGTATCAGATTCTTCTGCAGTTGTTGTAGTAGTTGTTGTGATATCAGATTCTTCTGAACCTGCATCTATTGTAGTTAGTTCAACATCGCCTGGAGTTGTAACTACTGTTGTTGTATCAGATTCTTCTGCAGTCGTTGTAGTAGTTGTTGTGATATCAGATTCTTCTGATCCTGCATCTATTGTAGTTAGTTCAACATCGCCTGGAGTTGTAACTACTGTTGTTGTATCAGATTCTTCTGCAGTTGTTGTAGTAGTTGTTGTGATGTCAGATTCTCCTGAACCTGGATCTGTTGTAGTTAGTACAACTTCGCTTGGAATTGTAACTACTGTTGTTGTATCAGATTCTCCTGGAGTTGTAACTTCTGTTGTAGTCTCGGACTCATTGGTCTCCGGAGTCGTCTGCACTGATGAAGATGACTGGAGGCTTTCGGAAGTCGTTTCAGGTTCGATTGAAGTCGTGGCTTGACTGTACGTGCACCCACCCTCAGTTATTTGGACGCACGTCTGAAAATTAATTAAATTGTTTTTGGGTAAGTATTGATCATTATTTTTTATTTATTTTTATATTATTATTTTGTTCAGCCTGTACACAACGTGTCGTTTTTCATGCTCCTCAAATTTAAGGGTGTGGTATAGATCATCAAAACGAACAACTTTTTCCATGGCACCAACATCGTAATCGCGAAAAAATAATCACCGTCCCATACATTTGCATCGAGTAGGTATTGAACTTTTCTATGGGACTGAAGATTGACCACATCTTCCTGACACACCCTGTACCTATATTAGCGCATTCCCCATAAAGTAGAAAAAACTTTTAAGAAATTAGAGGTTATCAGTAACTCACCTTCAACTCAGGATTAAACTCAAATCCTTCACTGCAGTATAGTGGTATCGGTTGTCCCCCGACACACATGTAGAATGCGTTACAGATCTCCGGGTGGGGAACGTTACCCCAAGTGCCGGGAGGACACAGTGAGCTGATGGGGTCCAGTGTGGTTGGTTCAGGAGTCATGGTGGTGGAGCTGTAGGTGCAACCGCCTTCAGCAATGAGAACGCAAGTCTGGAAATTGTTGGTGGTCAGTTTTTGTTCTCGAACCTTACATCACAAAAAAAAGAATCACTGGTAACTCTAGCAACTAAAACGATTTCGCTTGAATTGTTTCTGGTAACTGTGGTGACCAAGAGGACTTCTTTTAAATTTTCGTCTCTATTTCGATTGTAGAAAGGTTCACTGGGTATAATAATATGAGCGTGTATTTAAAGCCGTAATCAGTTGGTTATTTATTTTTTGTTATGATAATTACTTGTGTAGTTTGACGTCACGACAAATACGTGTTTTGCGAATTTCATCTTTATTACTACTAGAAATTGTCCAACTGGCAGATGTCAGGAATGCATTCTCTCGACAGACAGAGCTATTTTCTGTATTTTTTTTTTCAAAATTTTAGGCTCAGTAGTTTCGGACATAGGGGGGAATGGTCAATTTTCTTAAATGACTTTAAAACGATTTATTTTAAAATTATAAAAAATATATATTTGAAACCCTCACAGTAAGGCCCTTTCATTTGATATGTCACACATAGTATAGTTTGCAAAACTTTTTTTTTAATTTTCTTATTTGCAAGTGACACCCATATTCAAAATTAATTTATTTACTTTAGCCGTACATGTTTGGGTCACAGAAATCCATATGTGTACCAAATTTCAACTTATTCGGTTCATTAGATTCGGAGCAAAGTGGCTGTGACAGACGGACAGACAGTCACACAGACAGACAGACACACGAGTGATCCTATAAAGGTTCCGTTTTTTCCTTTTGAGGTACAGAACCCTAAAAACCGTCAGTCATGGCGACCAACAGAAGTCCAAACTTCATGACGCGTGATGCATGACGCGAATTCATAAGATTTTCCCCTACCATTTTTCCCTTCCATGTTTCTGGCAAACAAATATTCTATTCTATTCTACCTAAAATCGCTAAACTCGCCTAAAGAAGTTTTCACTTCAAAAAAAAAATAATGCATCTCAGAATAAACCATAACAAAACCTAATTCAAAACTCACCGCCTTTTCTGGATCAAACTCAAATCCATCGCTGCAATACAGTTGAATGGCGTTTCCAGCCGCACACATATAGAAGGAATCACATCTATATTCATGGGGAATGTTACCCCATACACCAATTGGGCACAGTTCTGGGGGAGTCACCGCCTCTGTGGTAGTCAGGGATGAGTCTGGAGTCGTGTTGGATAAGTCTGTTGTTGGGTAAGACTCGGTAGTTGATACTGTTGAGTCACCCAAGGTACAGCCGCCTTGTGCGATTTCGACGCAGGTCTGGAAGAAAATATTTCTATAAATAAAATGTGCCACAGCAAAATAATAGGTATGAAATTGCCGATTTTTGATACCGGGTAGGCGGGTAGTGAAGATATCTATTTTTATTTATTCATTTATTTATTCTTCGGAAAGCTTAAGTTATGTACAATATCGCTTACAATTGCCATTTAAAGGCTTCCACGCTTTCATTCTATTTAAAATTCCAAATTCAAATTAGTTTTATAATATAGCATGATGATATTAAAAAAAAATCTATTGCTCATTTGTTTTCCCGCCGTTCGATTTTTGCGAGCCCCGGGAAAAAATTAAATCTAATGCGGCGGCGAATAAAACCTTTAAAGAATTCATCTATTCCCCATAGACATTTATTTGGTCTGCGCTTTTCCCGTCCCAAGATTTCTCTATCAGAGGCATCAACGAACTTTCATTAAAATGGAAAAAGTGCATCGACAATGTTTCTTTTTAAAAAAATGTTTGTTTTTTTTTCTATGTAAAACGGCAAGTTCATAAAGACCTAATACAATTTGTAAAATATAGAAAGTGAGTAAAAAAATCTAGTAAGATATGTCATGTTAGCTGTTGCAATTTATAAGTTGAAAAGGCCTTTAGCAAAGAGAATCTGCCATTTTGTTTCGCTCTAACTAACGTAATGACGCTGGTTATGAACAACAAAGCTAAATGTTTAGTTTTTAAATGTTGAGACGGCAGCTGATCGATAAAAAAGCGGCCAAGCGCGTGTCGGACCACGCACACTGAAGGGTTTCTAGTAAGAATTTATGCCAAAAACAAACTTAACATTGGATACCAAAAACATTTTTTTTATGTCATAAAATTACAAATTCACAATTTTCGCACTTTTTTCTTTACTTGTGTTGTGAGACCTTGCTTCTTGCCAAATTTCATGATTCTAGGACGACGGGAAGTACCCTATAGGTTTTGATTTACTTGCGAGTATCAAAAAATGTCGCATAAATGGCCGTAGTTTTTTATTACGTTGACTTAGAAGTTTGATCTTTTTAGAACTCCATGGGACTATAGACCTCCGTATTTGATATTAATTTCACGCGTTCCTGAGAAAAACGGTCTTGACAGACTGACAGACAGACAGACAGACAGACGGACAAACAAGTGCTCCTATAAGGGTTCTGTTTTTTCCTTTTGAGGTACGGAACCCTAAAAACAACAAAATAAATTAAAAACCAAGGTAGGTTATTGCTAATGACAATACTAAACAAAGTTATAAAACTCACCATAAGTTCAGGGTCAAACTCGTATCCACCAGCACATTGCAACTCCACCGCTACTCCACTCACACACAGATAGAAAGAATTGCACAATTCTGGATGTGCAACATTGCCGTAAGTGCCAGGTGGACACGGATTGTCATCTTCTGTCGTTGGCTCATCTGTCGTCACTGTCGTTTCAACTTCTGTCGTAGAATAACCATCAGCTGTTGTCGAATCATAATCTGACGTTGTGGAATAATCATTTTCTGTTGTCAAATCATCGTTTTCTGTTGTCGAATAATCATTGTCTTCCGAAGTGGGATAATCTTCCGTGGTAGAATAATCTATTGTGGTAGTATCATCTACTGGTGGCAGGTCTGTGGGTTCCTCAGTGGAAGGTTCCTGTGTGGTAAAAGATGATTCTGTAATTGCCTCAGTTAGTAAATCGGGAATTGAATATAGTGGTGTTGGCAACTCTGTTGTATGTTTGTCTGTTGTGGTCGTTGGGTTTTCTGTAGTAAGTATATCTGCTGTTGTTGGCGACTCTAGCGTGGTCACATTAGTTGTTGGCTCAAGTGTCTTAGACTCAAGTGTATTTGTTGTGGGTAAGTCTGTAGTAGTAGGATCCCATGTAGTCGTGGAATCATGCTTTGAAGTGATATCTGTTGTTGTGGGTACTTGTGTAGTAGGCAGTTCTGTAGTTATTGTTGTTATTCCCTCAACTGTTGTTGAAAGAACCTCAACAAAATAAGTTATAAATTAGTTAGCAATTCTGATGGAGGCTCATAATTTGTCGGTTTTTGTGTTGTGGGTTCATGTGTTGTCGATTGTAGTGTGAATAGATTCTTATGTAGTTGGCTCTACTGTTAATGGTTCTAATGTCGTAGACTCATAAGTTGATAACGGTACCTGAGTTGATGACTCCAATGTGGTCTGATCCAGTATTGTCGTCCTTGTGTAATCTGGAAGTGTTGTTGGCACTTCCATTGTTGTTGGCACTTCTGTCGTTGTTGGAACCTGTGTTGTAAAAGAAACGTCAGTTGTGGGTTTAGAAGTTGTCGATTCTTGTGTAGTTAGGTCATAAGTAGTTGTTGGTTCATATAATTGTGGAAGTGGGTACCTCAGTTGTGACTGTAGTGGGATCTGTAACTGTGGTGGGTTCCTCTGTAGTTACTGTAGTGGGTTCCTCTGTAGTTACTGTAGTGGGTTCCTCTGTAGTTACTGTAGTGGGTTCCTCTGTAGTTACTGTAGTGGGTTCCTCTGTAGTTACTGTAGTGGGTTCCTCTGTCGAAAGAGTGGTAGGTTCCTCTGTATTTACTGTGGTAGGTTCTTCAGTTGTTACTGTAGTGGGTTCCTCTGTTGAGATGGTAGTAGGTTCCTCTGTTGCGGTGGTAGTAGTTTCCTCAGTTGATGTTGTTGAAACAGTGGTTGGTTCCTCTGTTGTTGAGGTAGTAGGTTCCTCTGTTGTTGTGACAGTGGTGGGTTCCTCTGTTGTCGTTGTAACAGTGGTGGGTTCCTCTGTTGTCGTTGTAACAGTGGTGGGTTCCTCTGTTGTGGTGGTAGTAGGTTCTCCAGTTGTTGTTGTAACAGTGGTTGGTTCTTCAGTTGTTGTTGTAACAGTGGTTGGTTCCTCTGTTGTGGTGGTAGAAGGTTCTCCAGTTGTTGTTGTAACAGTGGTTGGTTCTTCAGTTGTTGTTGTAACAGTGGTTGAATCCTCTGTTGTGGTGGTAGTAGGTTCTCCAGTTGTTGTTGTAACAGTGGTTGGTTCTTCAGTTGTTGTTGTAACAGTGGTTGGTTCTTCAGTTGTTGTTGTAACAGTGGTTGGTTCCTCTGTTGTGGTGGTAGTAGGTTCTCCAGTTGTTGTTGTAACAGTGGTTGGTTCTTCAGTTGTTGTTGTAACAGTGGTGGGTTCCTCTGTTGTGGTGGTAGTAGGTTCTCCAGTTGTTGTTGTAACAGTGGTTGGTTCTTCAGTTGTTGTTGTAACAGTGGTGGGTTCCTCTGTTGTGGTGGTAGTAGGTTCTTCAGTTGTTGTTGTAACAGTGGTTGGTTCCTCTGTTGTGGTGGTAGTAGGTTCTCCAGTTGTTGTAGTAACAGTGGTTGGTTCTTCAGTTGTTGTTGTAACAGTGGTTGGTTCCTCTGTTGTGGTGGTAGTAGGTTCCTCTGTTGTTGTGACAGTGGTGGGTTCCTCTGTTGTCGTTGTAACAGTGGTGGGTTCCTCTGTTGTCGTTGTAACAGTGGTGGGTTCCTCTGTTGTGGTGGTAGTAGGTTCCTCTGTTGTTGTAACAGTGGTGGGTTCCTCTGTTGTCGTTGTAACAGTGGTGGGTTCCTCTGTTGTGGTGGTAGTAGGTTCCTCTGTTGTTGTAACATTGGTGGGTTCCTCTGTTGTTGTTGTAACAGTGGTGGGTTCCTTTGTTGTCGTAGTAACAGTGGTGGGTTCTTCTGTTGTAGTTGTAACAGTGGTGGGTTCCTCTGTTGTCGTTGTAACAGTGGTGGGTTCCTCTGTTGTGGTGGTAGTAGGTTCTCCAGTTGTTGTTGTAACAGTGGTTGGTTCTTCAGTTGTTGTTGTAACAGTGGTTGGTTCCTCTGTTGTGGTGGTAGTAGGTTCTACAGTTGTTGTTGTAACAGTGGTTGGTTCTTCAGTTGTTGTTGTAACAGTGGTGGTGGTAGTAGGTTCCTCTGTTGTTGTGACAGTGGTGGGTTCCTCTGTTGTCGTTGTAACAGTGGTGGGTTCCTCTGTTGTGGTGGTAGTAGGTTCTCCAGTTGTTGTTGTAACAGTGGTTGGTTCTTCAGTTGTTGTTGTAACAGTGGTTGGTTCCTCTGTTGTGGTGGTAGTAGGTTCCTCTGTTGTTGTGACAGTGGTGGGTTCCTCTGTTGTCGTTGTAACAGTGGTGGGTTCCTCTGTTGTGGTAGTAGTAGGTTCCTCTGTTGTTGTGACAGTGGTGGGTTCCTCTGTTGTAGTTGTAACAGTGGTGGGTTCCTCTGTTGTAGTTGTAACAGTGGTGGGTTCCTCTGTTGTGGTGGTAGTAGGTTCTTCTGTTGTCGTTGTAACAGTGGTGGGTTCCTCTGTTGTGGTGGTAGTAGGTTCCTCTGTTGTTGTGACAGTGGTGGGTTCCTCTGTTGTAGTTGTAACAGTGGTGGGTTCCTCTGTTGTGGTGGTAGTAGGTTCCTCTGTTGTTGTGACAGTGGTGGGTTCCTCTGTTGTCGTTGTAACAGTGGTGGGTTCCTCTGTTGTCGTTGTAACGGTGGTGGGTTCCTCTGTTGTGGTGGTAGTAGGTTCCTCTGTTGTTGTGACAGTGGTGGGTTCCTCTGTTGTCGTTGTAACAGTGGTGGGTTCCTCTGTTGTCGTTGTAACAGTGGTGGGTTCCTCTGTTGTGGTGGTAGTAGGTTCTCCAGTTGTTGTTGTAACAGTGGTTGGTTCTTCAGTTGTTGTTGTAACAGTGGTTGGTTCCTCTGTTGTGGTGGTAGTAGGTTCCTCTGTTGTTGTGACAGTGGTGGGTTCCTCTGTTGTAGTTGTAACAGTGGTGGGTTCCTCTGTTGTGGTGGTAGTAGGTTCCTCTGTTGTTGTGACAGTGGTGGGTTCCTCTGTTGTAGTTGTAACAGTGGTGGGTTCCTCTGTTGTGGTGGTAGTAGGTTCCTCTGTTGTTGTGACAGTGGTGGGTTCCTCTGTTGTCGTTGTAACAGTAGTGGGTTCCTCTGTTGTCGTTGTAACAGTGGTGGGTTCCTCTGTTGTGGTGGTAGTAGGTTCCTCTGTTGTTGTGACAGTGGTGGGTTCCTCTGTTGTTGTTGTAACAGTGGTAGGTTCCTCTGTTGTCGTTGTAACAGTGGTGGGTTCCTCTGTTGTGGTGGTAGTAGGTTCTCCAGTTGTTGTTGTAACAGTGGTTGGTTCTTCAGTTGTTGTTGTAACAGTGGTTGGTTCCTCTGTTGTGGTGGTAGTAGGTTCCTCTGTTATTGTGACAGTGGTGGGTTCCTCTGTTGTCGTTGTAACAGTAGTGGGTTCCTCTGTTGTGGTGGTAGTAGGTTCTCCAGTTGTTGTTGTAACAGTGGTTGGTTCCTCTGTTGTAGTTGTAATAGTGGTGGGTTCCTCTGTAGTGGTGGTTAAAGGTTCCTGTGTTGTTGTGGTAGTGGGTTCCTCTGTTGTAGTTGTAACAGTGGTGGGTTCTACTATTGTGGTGGTAGTGGGTTCCTCTGTAGTGGTGTTACTGGGTTCATCTGTTGTTGTAACAGTGGTGGGTTCTACTATTGTGGTGGTAGTGGGTTCCTCTGTAGTGGTGGTAGTAGGTTCTCCAGTTGTTGTTGTAACAGTGGTTGGTTCCTCTGTTGTAGTTGTAATAGTGGTGGGTTCCTCTGTAGTGGTGGTTAAAGGTTCCTGTGTTGTTGTGGTAGTGGGTTCCTCTGTTGTAGTTGTAACAGTGGTGGGTTCTACTATTGTGGTGGTAGTGGGTTCCTCTGTAGTGGTGTTACTGGGTTCATCTGTTGTTGTACCAGTGGTGGGTTCCTCTGTTGTAGTTGTACCAGTGGTGGGTTCTTCTGTAATTGTTGTTGTTGTGGCAGTGGGTTCTTCTGTTGTGGTGGTAGAAGGTTCCTCTGTTGTGGTGGTAGAGGGTTCCTCCGTTGTGGTGGTAGAGGGTTCCTCCGTTGTGGTTGTAACAGTGGTGGGTTCCTCTGTTGTGGTGGTAGTAGGTACCTCGGTTGTTGTTGTGGTAGTGGGTTCCTCTGTTGTGGTTGTAACAGTGGTGGGTTCCTCTGTTGTGGTAGTGGGTTCCTCTGTTGTGGTTGTAACAGTGGTGGGTTCCTCTGTAGTGGTGGAGGTGGGCTCCTCTGTTGTGGTAGTAGAGGGTTCCTCTGTTGTTAATGTAACAGTGGTGGGTTCCTCTGTTGTGGTGGTAGAGGGTTCCTCAGTTGTTGTTGTAACAGTGGTGGGTTCCGCTGTTGTGGTAGTAGAGGGTTCCTCTGTTGTGGTGGTAGAGGGTTCCTCAGTTGTTGTTGTAACAGTGGTGGGTTCCTCTGTTGTGGTGGTAGAGGGTTCCTCAGTTGTTGTTGTAACAGTGGTGGGTTCCTCTGTTGTGATGGTAGTAGGTACCTCGGTTGTTGTTGTGGTAGTGGGTTCCTCTGTTGTGGTTGTAACAGTGGTGGGTTCCTCTGTTGTGGTAGTGGGTTCCTCTGTTGTGGTTGTAACAGTGGTGGGTTCCTCTGTGGTGGTGGAGGTGGGCTCCTCTGTAGTGGTAGTAGAGGGTTCCTCTGTTGTTGTTGTAACAGTGGTGGGTTCCTCTGTTGTGGTGGTAGAGGGTTCCTCAGTTGTTGTTGTAACAGTGGTGGGTTCCGCTGTTGTGGTAGTAGAGGGTTCCTCTGTTGTGGTGGTAGAGGGTTCCTCAGTTGTTGTTGTAACAGTGGTGGGTTCCTCTGTTGTGGTGGTAGAGGGTTCCTCAGTTGTTGTTGTAACAGTGGTGGGTTCCTCTGTTGTGGTGGTAGAGGGTTCCTCAGTTGTTGTTGTAACAGTGGTGGGTTCCTCTGTTGTGGTGGTAGAGGGTTCCTCAGTTGTTGTTGTAACAGTGGTGGGTTCCGCTGTTGTGGTAGTAGAGGGTTCCTCTGTTGTGGTGGTAGAGGGTTCCTCAGTTGTTGTTGTAACAGTGGTGGGTTCCTCTGTTGTGGTGGTAGAGGGTTCCTCAGTTGTTGTTGTAACAGTGGTGGGTTCCTCTGTTGTGGTGGTAGAGGGTTCCTCAGTTGTTGTTGTAACAGTGGTGGGTTCCTCTGTTGTGGTAGTAGAGGGTTCCTCAGTTGTTGTTGTAACAGTGGTGGGTTCCGCTGTTGTGGTAGTAGAGGGTTCCTCTGTTGTGGTGGTAGAGGGTTCCTCAGTTGTTGTTGTAACAGTGGTGGGTTCCTCTGTTGTGGTGGTAGAGGGTTCCTCAGTTGTTGTTGTAACAGTGGTGGGTTCCTCTGTTGTGGTGGTAGAGGGTTCCTCAGTTGTTGTTGTAACAGTGGTGGGTTCCTCTGTTGTGGTGGTAGAGGGTTCCTCAGTTGTTGTTGTAACAGTGGTGGGTTCCTCTGTTGTGGTGGTAGAGGGTTCCTCAGTTGTTGTTGTAACAGTGGTGGGTTCCTCTGTTGTGGTGGTAGTGGGTTCCTCTGTTGTGGTGGTAGAGGGTTCCTCAGTTGTTGTTGTAACAGTGGTGGGTTCCGCTGTTGTGGTAGTAGAGGGTTTCTCAGTTGTTGTTGTAACAGTGGTTGGTTCTTCTGTAGTGGTTGTAACAGTGGTGGGCTCCTCAGTTGTTGTTGTAACAGTGGTTGGTTCCTCTGTTGTTGTTGTAACAGTGGTGGGTTCCTCTGTTGTGGTGGTAGAAGGTTCTTCTGTAGTGGTTGTAACAGTGGTGGGTTCCTCTGTTGTTGTTGTAACAGTGGTTGGTTCTTCTGTAGTGGTTGTAACAGTGCTGGGTTCCGCTGTTGTGGTGGTAGAGAGTTCTTCTGTTGTGGTGGTAGAGGGTTCCTCAGTTGTTGTTGTAGCAGTGGTTGGTTCTTCTGTAGTGGTTGTAACAGTGGTGGGTTCCGCTGTTGTGGTGGTAGAGAGTTCTTCTGTTGTGGTGGTAGAGGGTTCCTCAGTTGTTGTTGTAACAGTGGTTGGTTCTTTTGTAGTGGTTGTAACAGTGGTGGGTTCCTCAGTTGTTGTTGTAACAGTGGTTGGTTCCTCTGTTGTTGTTGTAACAGTGGTGGGTTCCTCTGTTGTGGTGGTAGAAGGTTCTTCTGTAGTGGTTGTAACAGTGGTGGGTTCCTCTGTTGTTGTTGTAACAGTGGTTGGTTCTTCTGTAGTGGTTGTAACAGTGGTGGGTTCCGCTGTTGTGGTGGTAGAGAGTTCTTCTGTTGTGGTGGTAGAGGGTTCCTCAGTTGTTGTTGTAACAGTGGTGGGTTCCGCTGTTGTGGTAGTAGAGGGTTCCTCTGTTGTGGTGGTAGAGGGTTCCTCAGTTGTTGTTGTAACAGTGGTGGGTTCCTCTGTTGTGGTGGTAGAGGGTTCCTCAGTTGTTGTTGTAACAGTGGTGGGTTCCTCTGTTGTGGTGGTAGTGGGTTCCTCTGTTGTGGTGGTAGAGGGTTCCTCAGTTGTTGTTGTAACAGTGGTGGGTTCCTCTGTTGTGGTTGTAGTGGGTTCCTCTGTTGTGGTGGTAGAGGGTTCCTCAGTTATTGTTGTAACAGTGGTGGGTTCCTCTGTTGTGGTAGTAGAGGGTTCCTCAGTTGTTGTTGTAACAGTGGTTGGTTCTTCTGTAGTGGTTGTAACAGTGGTGGGTTCCGCTGTTGTGGTAGTAGAGGGTTCCTCTGTTGTGGTGGTAGAGGGTTCCTCAGTTGTTGTTGTAACAGTGGTGGGTTCCGCTGTTGTGGTAGTAGAGGGTTCCTCTGTTGTGGTAGTAGAGGGTTCCTCAGTTGTTGTTGTAACAGTGGTGGGTTCCTCTGTTGTGGTGGTAGTAGGTAACTCAGTTGTTGTTGTGGTAGTGGGTTCCTCTGTTGTGGTAGTAGAGGGTTCCTCAGTTGTCGTTGTAACAGTGGTGGGTTCTTCTGTTGTCGTTGTAACTGTGGTTGGTTCTTCTGTTGTCGTTATAACAGTGGTGGGTTCTTCTGTTGTTGTTGTAGTAGTGGGTTCCTCTGTAGTGGTGGTAGTAGGTTCCTCTGTTGTAGTAATTGGTGTCTGAGTTGTTGTTGTTGTTGTTGTAGGTTCTTCAGTAGTTGTTGTTATAGTGGATGCTTGTGTTGTTGTTGTGGTAGACACCTCTGCAGTAGTGGGCTCTTCGGTTGTCGTGGTAGTTGTTGTTGTTGTTGGAGCTTGAGTCGTCGACGTGACGTTACATTGCACCATGAACGGCCAACTGCAGAACTGTAATAAAAATAAACATTGTTAATCATGTGTGCATGTTACATATTTATGTACAGTGAGGGAAATTGATTGTGGAACAGATTGACACACTACTTTATCCTATGTTAAGGCACTTTAAGAAGTTTTAGCTGCTTTGCTAGATATTGGCAATATTTGATGATATTATTTTCAAATCAATTCGTAATAAATTATGAATAATTGAATTTATTGCAGTTGTTCAATCAAAGCAGAGGTAATATTTTAACCGTACTTTATTTATCGACTAGTGATCCGGCCCTGCTTCGGACGGTTTTTATGACTTGACAAAATATGAAAGTTTCTTCTTTATTATATTATATATGTTGAATATTAATATTAATTATTATAAATATTTAAAACCTTCTAGAATAAATTCTAGAAAAAGTGCGATTTAGTAGGCAAATAATTTATTATATTATAGTGGCCGTTTTCTCGTGCTCCTCTAGTAGTATGTAATGTACAAACTCTCTTTCCATAAATAGTAATAATAATAATCAACCTGGGAACTATTATTTCGATACAATCTGACGCCTATAGATACGTATTTTTATTTTTATTTTATTAGGAAACTCAACAGCTTATAATTAACTTACATGCGTTATGAATGTTCACCCCACTGTCAATGAAACAGCTCAATGCAGTTGCGTCAATGTTACAACATCTTATCATCATCTTACAGTCTGCATACACTGCTCAGTGACAGCGAGATGATGACAATTATCACTTAAGCCAATAATAGAGTTTCACGGCATTGATAAAGCTAGGTTAACTAGAAAGTAGCGAGAGAAACAAAAGAAAAAACTTAAACAAGTATAGCCATCAATAATAGGTAAAATGCGATTGTTGACATATTACTCACATTAAATTAAAGTTAAAAGTGTGTACCAAATACTATGACTATATTAATTAACAAAAGGAAAAAGAAAAAACTAAATACTAAGTAATTTTCCACACAGCAAATGAACGTGCTATGCTGAAAGACATGAATATAGCGTTTATTAAAAATAATTTTATTAAAATTAAAAACCATAAAGAATGAGTTAAAAATTATATAAGAATGAGTTATGGCACAATTTGATTACTAAACAATATCTGCTTGACTTGATTCCGGAATGATTGTTTGGATGAATGAAATATATCGACACTTTCAAAGCCTTCAGAATAGATGCGAGGCAGTCGGGTCAGAACAGCATTTCTCCCGTATTTCGTACGGCAGCCAGGGATACTGAGTGATTTTGTGTGTCTGGTACGTGTTTTCGGGGTACAGAAATTAATACATGATAGCAAATCACTGCTGTCCAAGCGACCTCGCAGGATATCAAAGAGAAAAAGCATATCCAACATCTTACGCCTATCTACAAGGGGAAGCATATCATAGTGTTTGCAGTCTCGTGCATAGGAATCATGACGTTTCCGGGATTTGTAGTTTAGGAATTTTACAAACTTTTTCTGTAAACTTTCTATTCTTTTAGTGTATACATCGTATTGAGGTGACCAGATTGGGCTACAGTACTCCAAAATACTACGCACATACGCAAAGTATATTATCTTTAGACTATGACAATTACTAAAGGGCTTACAAGTACGCATTACAAAACCAAGGTTACGAGAGGCTCTATTGGTGATAATATCAATATGTTGGTCAAAGAGCAATTTGGAATCCAACCGTATACCAAGATCCGTGACAACATCAACCCTTTCGATCGCATTATTATTAAATCCATAAGGATACTTAGATGGGTATTTAGAACGACTAAAGGTAATGCATTGACATTTCGAAACATTGACAGTAATATTATTTTGCTGATAATACTCGAATAATGCATCAAGATCACGCTGTATCAGTACACAATCAGATCCGGATTTTACACACATGTATATTTTCATGTCATCAGCGTACATGAGATGTTTTGCGGATTTGAAACATGACTGAATATCACAAAGATATGCGCAGTAAAAAAGAGGACCCAATAAAGATCCCTGAGGAACACCTGAGGGGATGTTTACGAAGTCAGATTTAAAGCCTCCCATAACCACAGCTTGCGATCGGTTCGACAAGTATGACTTAACCCATCTCAGTAAATCTCCATGGATCCCAAGCTTTTGCAGCTTTGCCAACAAGATCACATGATCCACACGATCGAATGCTTTTTCGAAATCCGTGTAGACCACGTCAACCTGTCCACCGGCTTCCATATTACGCAAAACATAGTCACAAAACGTAGCCAAGTTAGATGCTGTGGACCGTCGCCTAACGAAACCGTGTTGGCTCTGGCCTATACCGTTTGAGATGATAGGATATATATTATTATAGATAATTCTTTCTAAAACTTTGCTAAGTGTGTTAAGAATAGATATTGGACGATAGTTCTTTATATCCATCCTAGGCCCCTTCTTATACACTGGCACTATATGAGCTGTTTTCCAAAGGGAGGGACAGACGCACTCGGCTAAAGACTTTTGAAATAATAAAGCTATGGGATGTGCTAAACTATCAGCACAACTGTGCAAGAAGATAGGAGGTAAACCGTCGTTACCGGGTCCCTTTGTTGTATCTAACGTGCGCAAGGCTTTAAGTACGGTGTCCTTGGTGATATAGAGGTTAGATAGGACATTAGCTGAGCCGGTCAGTTCATTAGAAGTACTCGTAGCTGCTGCAGAGTGCGTGGACGGGCTAACGAAAACACTGTGAAAGTATTTATTAAATGCTGTACAAATTTCACGACCCGACTCTAATGTCACGTCATTTAAAGTCATTGTTTTTGGATATTGACTACTGCCTCTTTTTCGTTTAACGTAGGTCCAGAAAGTCTTCGGAGAATGTGTTATCGCTTTCTCTGTCTGAGTTATATAGCTTTGAAAAGAGGATGCTTCAACCTCGTGTTGTCTAGAACGTAACAATGCAAATTCGTAGTAGTCCCTGGGATTACCATATTTTTTCCATCTTTTATGTACTTTAATTTTCTCACGAATGATTTTTATGAGTGAACGACTGTACCAAACAGGGTATTTATAACTTTTCGGTTTATTAACTAAGGGAATGAAACGATCCACGCCAAGCTTAACTTCTGTGTAAAACGAGTCAACAGCAACGTCAACCGATTCCACTGACAATTTATCATCCCAATTTATCTTGTTAAAGTGTTTATTCAGTTCCTTATAGTCTCCCTTATAATAATTACGACGTGGTATGTGCACTTCCTTAAGGGGTGTTAAGAATAATTCTGTCGCCTCTATGACAAGTGCAGGATGATGAGAGTCTTCTTGGAGCAATTGATCATCGCTTCTACTAACAAGGTAATAAGTCTATTTTTAATTATTGTCGTTGTACTCATTCATATGGCTGTGCCAACTGCCAGAACTAACCTGCTGGCTAAAGCACCTCTCACGCAAGCAATTCGTACTGTTAACGGAGTTCAGAATAGGTTGGACATTTTTTCGTGTTACTTTAGTGAACTTGCAAAGGTAACATTAAATATAATATGTTACGAAAGCATTAATTAGTGTAATTTTAGGTTCATTGTTCATTGTGTGTTTAATGTTTCTTTTATTGTTTACTTTTTAATTTTTGACTGTAAAACATATTTAAGTTAATTTTGTATAAGGTTACTGGTATCGTTTTAGTTATCAGTAATTTTGTATTAATGTACTAGTGTGTAATTGTTAGTAATGTAAGGTTATTTTAAATAGTTAATAAATATTACAAGTAGTCTTAGCTGTCGCATTAGGTTTGTAACCTGTAATGATAGTATAAGAGTTTTAAATAAATAAATAAATAAATATGTCAATCTTTACCTTCAAATATCTCGGTAACGTGACACTTTGGGGTACCATGTTTATTGACATTTTTTGTTCGTCTATATGTCCTCTACCCATACATGACATACCACTTTCATCGTGCACCGCGATTTCGAAAAAAAAATCATAATGGCGGCGCGGCGCCTCGATATGCCAGATCGGTTCTATCCCTTTTAATTTCATATTAAATTTTATCATTATAAGTTTTATAAATATATATTGACCGTCGATAACTTTTATGTGTGGTGCCAACTGTAAATATATTTATTTATTTATTTATTTATTTAACAATTTATGTAGGTACACACAAATAAACAGACAAACATAAAGGAACAGAAAAATACGTACAAAGCTGATGCTTATTTCAAAAGAAATCTCTTCCAGCATACCTGCGATAGGAAAGAGGATAAAAAGAGATGTAGACAAAGTGTGTAAGAGTAGGAAAGATAGTGTTCTTTCACTCTTCTTTTAAATACTGCAATAGTTTGGCAGTTCCAAATGTCAGGCGGAAGTGAATTCCACAACCGAACCGCGTGTACAGTGAAGGAGTAGGAGTAGAAGTCGATGGAATGGGGAGGAGATTTAAGGAGGTTTCTAAGATGCGACCTGCAAGGCACATCAAAAGGACGGGCGTAGGAAAAGCGTTTCCGCAGATAGGAAGGTGTTTTAGGGTTGTGAAGGATGTTAAATAGCAAACATAATATCCGAGAGTTCCTGCGAAGTCGAATAGGGAGCCACTACTACCATATGTTGGGAATTAATAAATAATTAAATAAATAAAATTACCTGTAAATTGAAGTCGAACCAGGTGCCCGGCGCACAGTTCATCTCAACTTTGTTTCCATTCACACAACTGTAGAACTTTGCACAATCAGCCTCATGAGGCAATAGAAGATGGACATTGAAGTCTTCTGGACAACCATTGGGAAGAAAACCTGGGCCTGGTGTTGTTGTTGATGGTTCTTCCGTTGTTGTGGTTGCTTCAGTTGGTGATTGAGTCGTTGTTGTTGTTGGCTCCTCAGACGTTGCTGTAGTGGTAGGTTCCTCCGTTGTTGTCGTGGGTGCCTCCGTTGTTGTTGTAGTGGTAGGCTCCTCCGTTGTTGTCGTCGTGGGTGCCTCTGTTGTTATTGTAGTAGAAGGCTCCTTCGTTGTTGTTGTCGTGGATGCTTCCGTTGTGGTAGTTGTTGTGGTTGGCTCCTCAGTTGTTGTTGTCGTTGTTGTTGTAGTGGTAGACTCCTCCGTTGTTGTTGTCGTGGGTGCCTCCGTTGTTGTTGTAGTGGTAGGCTCCTCTGTTGTTGTTGTCATGGGTGCCTCCGTTGTTGTTGTAGTGCTTGGCTCCTCCGTTGTTGTTGTCGTGGGAGCCTCCGTTGTTGTTGTAGTGGTAGGCTCCTCAGTAGTCGTCGTCGTGGGTGCCTGCGTTGTTGTTGTAGGCTCCTCAGTTGTTGAATTAGTTGTTGGCACTTCTGTTGTTGTTGTAGTTGAAGACTCCGCAGTTGTGGTTGATGTAGTTGTCGACGGAGTTGTTGTTGCAGCGCCTGGTATGCAGTCTACCATGTGAGGCAAGTCACAACCCTAGAAAACACCAATATTAATAAAATAATATTTAAATAGTAGACTATTTTCATCTCGTTAATGTGCATCGGCACTTGAATTCAATATCTCAGATGTAATTTATATCTCATCTCCATTTACTCAATTATTTACTTTAAAGTTATGTTTTATAAGGGCTGATTTTTCAATAGTCAAATTACTTTTATCTGGGGAATATGTTCGACGTTTTGACAGCTTTTGTATAGAAAATATTATTTAAAACCGCCTTAATTATTCCTAAGATGAGAGTTTTAAAGTATCTGACGATTGAAAAATCGGCCCTAAGTTGAATTTTGAGTAATGAAAAGAAATCCTTAAAAAAGTTTGGCAAAGGAATTTAAAACATTAGGTTTGTTATTCCAAAACTTGATAAATTATCTCAGATTATAAATTCAAATAAAGTATACTTTCACACGAGTTAATTAAAACTCTTAAAACAAACTGTTTGTTTTGTTCTGGAACAAACATCAGTTTCATATTATCCAGTACACATTTACAAACTTATAACAAAAATATATAAGTACATACCTGTCCCTCAAAAGAAAACAGCGTCCCCGGAGCACAAGACATCAAAATTTTACGTCCATTGTTACAACTGTAGAACTTAGCACAATTCGTCTCATGAGGTAACAAGAGATGTACGCCAAAGTCTGCTGGACAACCATTAGGTAAGAAATCTGTTGACGACTCTGTTGTTGTTGCTGGATCAAGGGTTGTTGTTGATGGAATTTCAGTTGTTGTTGTTGTTGTTGGTGCATCAGTTGTTGTGGATGTTGTTGTTGATGATGATGTTGTTGGTTGAGATGTTGTGGCTCCTGGGTAGCAGGTTACCATGAAAGGCCAGTTGCAGATCTAGAAAGAAAAACAATTATATATTAATCTGCTTAGCCTTTTTCCCAACTATATTGGGGTCGGCTCCCAGTCTAACCGGATGCAGATGAATACCAGTATTTTATATATAGCGACTGCCTATCTGACCTCCACAACCAAATTACTGGGTAATACGATACCCCTTGGTAAGACTGGTTGTCAGACTTTAGGGCTCCTGATGACCCGTAACGACTGTCAAAGATCCACGAATGACAGCCGGGACCAACGGCCTCAATGGTGACCATCTTTACATACCGACCGAGACTCCTCCGTGCCTGGGAAAGCACGGAGGAGTCTCGGTCGGTATGTAAAGATGGTCACCATTCCACGGACGAACCTCGGCAAGCATAGCTTAATCATCGTAAACTCATTTTATTTGAGTAGCTCTAGCTACCTTCGTATGTTGTACTATATTTTAAGAATAGGTTGTTTACAATAAAATTTTGTAGTTACCTGCGACTCAAAATCAAATAACGTCCCAGGACCACAAGGCATTTCAATTTGATTTCCATTGCTACATTGGTAGTATTTAGAACAATCTGTTGGATGAGGCAACAAGTGATGGACGCTGAAGTCTGCCGGACACCCATTAGGCAGGAATTCTGTTGGTGCAGTTGTTGTTGGTGCCGTTGTAGTTGTTGTTGGTAGTGGAGTTGTTGTTGTTTGTTGTGGTGAAGGTGTTGAACATTGTACTGCGAACGGCCAGTTGCATACCTGCGAAATAAATTGTTTATAAATTAGTTTATTTATATTTTTAATTTGAAATGCGTATCTGATATATGCGTACGTCTAACATGAGTTGTTATCGCAAAATTACTCGCTACCGTATTAATGTGGATCAAATAGATTTCAATATTTCTTGCACCATGAGATTTAGGCTGCTTTTCCTCCAGAGATGTGCTAGTTGCTACGGATGCGTTTGTTATCCACCAATCATATTCATTGGTCCACATAGCACAGCACTGGTGGAAACGGGTTCAACTAAGCTGTTTCTTATATGGAAGGATGCGTGCTATGGATGCGAGCTATGACTGCGCGAGTGGTGTAGCTGCCGCTCCCCGCGCCTCCCTACTGTCGACGCAGCGCATAGCTCGAGCGGCGCATCTCCCTCGCACAGCTACCTCGCGGCGGCGCATCTTCACAGCACATCTTCCTCGCTCCGCTACACAGCTTAGCATCAGTGGAAACGGTCACATAATTTCGTAGAGCTTTTACATCCTCGCAGCATAGCTGCATAGCACATCTCTGGTGGAAAAGCACACAACCAGAACAAAAGTAGTCAAAAAATTTACATACTTGTAAATTTGCATCAAAAAGCGTGCCCGGAGCACAGCTCATCTCTATTTTGTTGCCATTACTGCAGCTGTAGTACTTCGAGCAGTCGCTCTCGTGTGGCAGCAGGAGATGCACGTTGAAGCTGGAGGGGCAGCCATTAGGTAGGAACTGGGCTGAGGATGCAGCTATCAATGTCAGAAACGTTATAGCTTTGTACATATCTGTGGAGAGAAAATACGTTATGGTGTTAAAATGAAGTTCTTCAAAAAATATAGGTCGTTTATCTTTGAGAGCATACTATGTGAGGTAAATCGAATTTACAACCCGCATTTTGGTTAAATCATTGTGTTTTAACCAATGATGTATTAACTTAGATGCGTTACCCGCGCTCAATACAGGCAAAGTAAATGGAAGGCAATTGCCCGACTTGAAATTAGTCGGGCACTATCCAGTGTCGAGGCGCCACGTCACTGTCACTCGTAATTTCCAGCAATTATTTGTAAAGAAAATGCCTTCCTGTGTATAAACACGATGTAAAAATTATATTACTACTATGAGAGAAAAGAAAAACGTCTTATTTGTTGCGTAAATACTGTATTTTATACTATAACATCTAAAATGTTTTTTGTTTTGAACTTAATTTTACCGCCATTTTTCCTCGAACTGCTGCGAACTACGCGCGCGCGCGCCAATCAACATGCAGCAGCTAGTGACGTTACTAAATATGTATTTTCATCTCTTTCTAACAACAGGTATCGGCATGGGTCTTGCCTTTTCTTCGCGCACAGTCTAATTTGTATGTACTGGTACTACTCATGGCTTACGCTGTTTTTGAGTGCACTAATGTTCGTATATGACGCGTCTATTTATAATAGGTACGTCATTGGTGTTTACAGTAAATTTGAAAATCGAACGACGCATTCTGACATTCACTAACTCATTTTTTTCAGTCTGCCACTTGGAGAAATCGTCATATGTTTTTAAATATCTCTTTTTTGATATTTTAGGTAACAAATTTTCTACGATTGCCTTTGCCTCTAGTTTTACTGATTCCGGCGTGAAATTGAAATCATCATTACTTGAACACGTCATATTTTAATTGAAATTATGTTTTTGACGACACGGTTGGCGCAGTGGTTGAGCGATTGACTGCTGCGCAGCATGTCGCGGGTTCGATTCCCGCACGGAACAAATATTTGTACGACCTACAAGTATTTGTTCCGAGTCTGGGTGTTTTTCTATCTATAATATGTATGTATTTACAAAAAAAAAATGTATGTAATGTACCTACGAGTATTCATTGGGTAACTTAAGTGGTTATATACTAATTTATAAGAGTTTAGTATCGTCACCAATTATAAGAAAGGCACATTTTTGTATAGATATTGATAGTAGAAAAAAAATAAAATACAGACCAACAACACAAAAAGTGATTGGCAGTACACGTATTTTTCGTTGCCATTCCATTTAGCTAGATGAATATTTTTTTTTAATAAACTGATTTTTGATTTTGTTTGTTTTTTCTAATTTCCTCGCATTAGTGATGAAAAGTTAGAGTGATCAACTTGGGTGTAAGTGATCAATTACACCCTCGAACTATAAGCAACCTCACTCGCTTCGCTCGCTCGTGTGCCTAAATATCTTGGGTGTATTGATTACTTACATCCCATGTTTAACAATCTACTATTGCGTACTCTGGGCTAGCCAGCTAGGAGTAAATTATTGTCACTAACCATCCAGGATTCGAGTTGCTACCAAGAAGCCAGTAAGAAAAGGTTTTTCATTTTGAAGGTACCTACATACAATTGCACTGAAAATCCTTCGACCAACACTTTTCCTGACGTCTCATTTGGCATAGATTAATTTACCCATTAAAAATATCATAACTATTAATACACTTTAATTAATTTGCCCCGCCCATTGCCCTTCAACTAAATTAAAAATAAAATATACGTCAAAATAGAACTGTAAAAAATAATTTCAAAAATTATTATAATTAAGTGTGACTAATTGTTTTATTTTTAAATTAGACACTGTTTTAATTATCCATAGCTGAATGATTATTTGATAACAGTTGAAAATTAGCATTCAATAATTAAATTACAATTACATTACCTACATTACATTAAATTACTCTAGGATTTGTTTGGTTCAATATGTTGAACGAGGTAAGTCTATTGTGATTGTTATTATCTACTAGGTATTGTTTATTAAACATTATTTTCGTTTTAAATTATTATGTCGTTTATTTTTAAATATTTCTCAAAAAAAAAGAATTTATGTTTTTTTTTAGAAAATATAAAAAATAGAGGTCTGGAGCAGGGTCCAAGCTACCGGTTGTTAGGGCTGCAGAGATAGGAACCTCCTCACAATACGAGCCGTATCGAGGAGTACTGCCTTCTGAATCTGGCCCTTGACCCAACCGCCTATCGAGAGCCTTGAGAGATGTTGGTCGAGACTTTCGGCCATCAAATTATTATTATTATTCTTAATCATAATAAAACGAGACAGTATTTTATATTTATTAACAATTTTTGGAACACGCAAAAATGTTGCAACAAAAATACTTTTAAATTAGATGTTTCCGATATTTTTCGATTCATTAGGTCCATAATATGTCCAAGTTACTTCACAATAATAATAAACATTATTACGACTCACCTTAACAATAAAAATAATCTCTCAGATCACAATTGTTATTATTATTCCCAAATAATAACATCACTTTGGCCCTATAGGCTACACTTTATCAAAATAAGTTTTAAAATTTTCGCACTACTAATAATGATGCTTATTAACTCGTTTATGTAAATCAATTAAATTATAAAGGCTCGTATCGGCAAATATATCAGAGCTACTCATAGTACTATCACTCAATCAAAACGCGTCACCGGAAAACATATCTATCTTCAATTTTACATGTACACTTAAAATATTTTAGGCTGATTAAACACATTTATTTTGTTCCTGTTTGAGCTCAAGACAATTTTTTATAAGTGAAAGAGTCATCATCATCATCTGCCTAGCCTTTTCCCAACCATGTTGGGGTCGGCTTCCAGTATTGTACATGGAGCGACTGCGTATCTGACCTCCACAATCCAGTTACCGGTGAACACGATACCCGTAGGTAAGACTGGTTGTCAGACTACGAATGACAGCTGGGACCAATGGTACATTACCTACACACAGTATTTATTTACATTATAAAACATAGTTGCAACATAAAACGTTGAGTTTACTAAAGAGTGTACCTAAGTGTAAACAGTAGCAATCTATTAAGGGGTCATTGTACTCATCATTATGAACAACTTTTAATAAGGGACCAAACCTGAAATCGCGAAAAAAAATCAGCTGTTCAGTACATTAATGTTCGCATAATTCGTCAAAAGTAGGGAACACCTGATTTTTTTTTTTTAAATATCATCCAAATCCACTGTCATTTAGAGGGGGTTGCACCATCTTACTTTAACAATAACAAACTCCGCACCTTCAGTTCGATGTTTGTTATTGTTAAAGTAAGATTACCCCCCCTTGTTAAAGTTCCTGTTAGACAAAAAATGGGTTGTTCCATTTGACAATTTGTTAGCTGACGTTATAACTTTAACTGTAACTTTAACTGTCCACGCTTCGCTGGTTAATGTTATTGTTAAATATCTGTCACTCCTGTCAGTCGCGTCGAATGTCATGTCCCTGCTCTGAACTTTAAACTTTTATATTAGACATGACGATGCAACAGCAGGTAGCTAGATTCTATCTATCTATTATACGGATACGGATGTAAGTGGCAATCTTTTAAGTCATTGTATTCATCATTATGAACAACTTTTACCATGGGACCAAACATGAAATCGCGAAAAAAATCAAAAATCAGCACCATACATTTTAACGAATTATGCGAACATAAAATGTTGTTCATAATGATGAATATAAAGACCCCTTAAAAGATTGCCACTTACAAATAAAAGACAAAAGTCATTGACTGATGTATTAACGCACAGCCCAAACCGCTTGGTCTAGAGATTCCAAATTTGGCACGTAGGTTCCATATGAGGTCTAAGGGTGCACTAAGAAAGGATTTTTCAAAATTCACGAACTAAAGGGGTGAAACGGGGGTCCAAAATTTGTATGAAAAATCTTATTCCTTGAGTTAATAGACTTGAAAAAGCTAGTTAAAACTAACTTTGACGGAAACTTTAACGAAGCCCTTGGTGCAAACATATCCAACTACCAAAAATATCTCTTGCGCACATAAAAGCCAAAATTTTAAATCTTTCACGCACACATTATATCTAGTATTTTTACCTTAATCCGATAGCGTAAAATTCATAGAAAATGACGCCAACACCGTCATTTAGTATGACGACATACGGCTTCAAAGTAATTAATCAATATTTTCTGCCAATCACCGACTTCCTGCTGGTGATTGGTCTGTTTTAATTTGAATTAAGCAGCTGATTGGCTGTCTACTTAAGCCTTTTTAATTGGAAAAGTCAAAACTTCTTGATTTATTTTAAACACCTATTCTGCCTAATTAAGTTAATGTGTCCAAATATACTATGACGAAGTTACGCGACCGAAGTTCGGCATGATTACGCCTGCAATGCTATTTGAATTACTGACGACACACTATGCCGAAATTACGTTGCGTTCTAGCGTACAGCCGAACTTCGGTCGGGCGTAAGTTCAGCGACAATTCGGCAGCAACGTATTCTGTAGAGCACACATTATACGCGACCGAAGTTCGGTTCGATTTCCGAAGAAGATCCGGGGCGGGGAGCAGCGGGAGGCAGGCACACAAAGTTCCGCAACTGAATTTCCGCCACGTAAGTTCGGCACTTATGGTGTGTCATATCAGCCGAACACGTCGGAACGTAACATCAGCCGCGGAACTTCGGTCGCGTAACTTCGGCATAGTGTGTTTAGACACTAACAGTAGTTTATTTTTGAACTAGTTAACGGCCTATTTCACGATGTCCGAATAGCCACTAAATTATCCGTCAAGTAAGTTAATAGGAACTTAATCGTAGGTGGTGAAATAGGCCCTAAGCAAACAATATTATGCATTGAGTTATTTTAGAAGTATGTAAATTTTTTAATTCGTATAGTAGGTACTGACTTATACATATTTATCTCACAACATAAGTTTTTCAAAAATCACACTAAACTAAAAACAAACCGGCCAAGTGCGAGTCGGACTCGCACACGACGGATTCCGTGACATCGTACAATATTGACTCTACATACAAGGTGTAAAATAAATAACCCACAACCTCTTAAGGGGTCATTGTACTCATCATTATGAACAACTTTTACTATGGGACCAAACCTGGAATCGCGAAAAAAAAATCAGCTGCTCCCTACATTTTGACGAGTTTGATGTAGATAAATGTACTGGTCAGCTGATTTTTTTTCGCGATTCCAGGTTTGGTCCCATAGTAAAAGTTGTTCATAATGATGAGTACAATGACCCCTTAAGAGGTTGTTGGTTATTTATTTTACACCTTGTATAATTGTTTTAAATACTTTAGTAAAAAAAACACGTTTCTTTTCTTCTCCCCTTCAATTTTTTACTTTATTTTATTTTTATTATTTGTTGTTATAGCGGCAATAGTAGCACACATTTTATGAAAATTTCAAGTGTCTACCTATTACGGTTTAAAAGATACAGCCCTGTGACAGATGGACGGACAGCAAAGCCTTAGTTGTAAGGTCTCCGTTGACAACCTTTGGTTACGGAACCCTAATGAAGAGGTCAATGCCCATATTTACTACTCTAGTAAAAGTAAATATCTAATAATTCTGCAATACTTCTTTAAGTTTACTTTCTTCATGGGTAGGTAACGTAGAAAATGTCATTATCTGCTTAGCCTTTTGCAACTATGTGGGGTTGGCTTCCAGCACAGATATAAGAATGAAGGAGATGTGCCCAGAAGAAACGCCGAAACAAACTCAGAGATCACAGTCTCTTTTAAAGTCCAGACATAATCTTGGTCAGATCATGTGAAGATCATCATTCTTATAAATTGTCACGGTCACAGTCGAAAGCGCACTAGTTCGCGGAGACGGCCATTTGACTATGAACGGCTCATGCTGAGCATGTCGCGCGGACACAGATTCGCCCGATTGACACTTCTCCTGTTTTTAGGGTTCCGTACCTCAAAAGGAAAAAACGGAACCCTTATAGGATCACTCGTGTGTCTGTCTGTCTGTCTGTCCGTCTGTCCGTCTGTCACAGCCAATTTGCTCCGAAACTAATGAACCGATTAAGTTGAAACTTGGTACACATATGTATTTTGGTAACCCAAACACGGACATGTAACGTAAATAAATGAATTTTTAATATGGGGGTGGGATTTTGGGGGAAAATAAGTACAATTAAAAAAAAAGTTTTGCAAACTGTACCGTGTGACATATCAAATGAAAGGTCTCACTGTGAGGGTCTCAAATATTTTTTTTTTATAAGTTTAAAATAAATAGTTTTGAAGTTATTTTAGAAAATAGACGAAAATTGACCATTCCCCCCCCTTATCTCCGAAACTAATGAGCCTGAAATTTTGAAAAAAATACAGAAAATAGTTCTTTACCTATAAATTACAGGAAAACCTATCAGAAGTTTGTGGTCTTGTAAATCTATATATAAAAAATTCAAAGTCCTGACTGACTCATTGACTGATTATAATCAACGCACAGTCCAAACCACTGGACCTAGAGACATGAAATTTTGCACATTATATAGTGTAAACATCCATTAAGGAAGAATTTTTGAAAATTCCATCCCTAAGGGAATAAAATAGGGGATGAAAGTTTGTATGAAAAATCTTATTTCTTGAGTTATTAGACTTGAAAGTTAGCACGAATATTCATCTAAGTTAATTATAAAATTAATCATTTTTAGTTTTCCTAAACTACCCCCTATTTTTGTGGAAGGGAAATCATCAAATGACTTCTCCCGCTCTGGGTGGAGCAGAAGGGCGTGTCATACTTTTACTGACTAAAACCCACCCGTGTTTCTTCAGTTGCCCATGGCAGGGCCACGGTATCTCTTTCGAACAACCCGCGACCCCAGAAGACGGGATTGGTGGATGTCAAAGTTTGTATGGAGGAATTTTTACACGCGGTCCGATTTACTCAAAACTCAGTTTTTGTACTTGAGACCAAAAATAGAGACTAACTAACGAGTATCAGGGTTTTCCAAAGATCTACCCCTAAGGGGTGAAAAGGGGTAGCAAATTTTACAGCGGAGGATTTTATTGGGGATTGATTAACTCGAAAATTGGTGTAAATAATGTTTGAGCCAAGTTATGGAAACATCCCAGACAATTTTTGAAATTCTACCCCTGTGGGGGTAAAAACAAGGATACAGTTTTAAATATGAAAAATCATATTGTTTTGGTTAATGACCTTGAAACTTAGCACAAATACTTGCTTATGTAAGTAATAAAGTTTGTCATTATTAGTTTTTCAAAACTACCCCTCAAAGGGGGTTTAGGGATGTTAAAGTTTGTATGGAAGATTTTTAAAACGCAGTCCGATTAACTTGAAACTCAGTATTCAGTATATTTTATACTTTTGATGAAAAATAAACAATAATAAGAAAATTAAAACCCATGAAATCAGACATCCACGCCGGGCAAAGCCACGGGCAGTCTAGCTAGTTTCTCAATATTGTGCGTACAAACTTACTAAGCCTCCGCTGTCCGTCCGTCCGTCCGTCCGTCTGTCACAGGGCTGTATCTCATGAACCTTAATAGGTAGAGAGTTGCAATTTTCACAGATTGTGTATTTCTATTACGACTATAACAACAAATAATAAAAATAAAGTAAAGTTAAAATTAAAGGGGCCGCCCCCTTTAATTTTAACTTAACTTTTTTTTTTACCCCATACAGAAAAGTTTTCATTTTGAAAAAAAAATAACCTGTAACATCCACACAGGATGTTATTGTGTAGAACTCGTCGAGTAGAGTACAAAGATATTTTTATTTTTTTATCTTCTAAAATGAAGAAATAATTAATTAATTTTATACCATTTTTGTACGAGCTCTATTATATAATGTACCTTATACTGTACTTAATCAAGAAATACTAAAAACGGCGATTCGTAAGGTATTTTGTTTAAATATGGGCGATTTTCTGCGACTGCAAAAAATAACCTTGTAATTCATTACGAAATACAAAGTTATCTTTGCGATTGTTAAACATATAATATGGTACGGAACCCTTTGTGTGCGAGTCCGTCTCGCACTTGGCCAGTTTTTTTATATTTCCATGGCTTCCAGTCTAACCGGATGCAGCTGAATACCAGTATGTTACTTGGAGCGACTGCCTATCTGACCTCCACAACCCAGTTACTGGTAACACGATACGCCTATACTAAGTAAACTATCAATATTCCAATAAAAGGTAGCTAGTAATTATATTTAGATATTTAGTTAAGATTCTCCTCCTTAATGGATTCGGTTGAAATTATCTATAATGTAGATAATTATCTGATTTTGATTATCCTAATTTCCTAACTAATATTACAAATTTGTCTTTGTCCGTTTGGTACCAAATTTTTCTCCCAAACTAATAAACCAATTTTGATAAAATCGTGCAAAACACAAAGACTACATATTTTTCCTCAAATCTATTTTAAAGCATTGTTCAATGTTATATTGATAGCATAATCCTTTAAGAAAAAGATTACAAAATACTGATAATTAACATCATTCTTACAAATATTTCAGTGTAAATAGAAAACGATCTGAAAGGTAATTCGAAAAAAAAGGACCGGTAAAATTAATCATACTATTTGTACATACTTACAATATTATAAAGCTAAAGAGTTTTATTTGTCTGTTTGAACGCGCTAAACTCAGGAACTACTGGTTCGATTTAAAAAAAAAATTTAGTTTCAGATAGCCCATGTAACGAGAAAGGCTATGAGCTATAAAACATCACGCTACGACCAATAGGAGCGGAGCATCAATGAAAAATGTTGCAAAAACGGGGAAAAATTATTCCTTTTGAGAGCTTCCGTTGCGTGCGCTGCGTAAATTATGAAAGTTAGGTACGTAACAATCATGACATGTACGTTACAATGATGACATGAGGTAGACTCAATCACCTTTGTATTGTATAATTGCTTAGCACATGTGTGAGTACTATGTACCTACTCTAAAGCTACCATTTACTGGGTACGTCTTTATTTGACTTGGATGTGCCCTGGCGGCTGAGAGTGTGTCATGCTCACTCTAATGCCTCGCTGATGGTGGCGCGTGTGTTGGATCATTAACGAATCCATACGTCAGGTTCGTGAACGGGCGCTGTTGGTGGAGGCTGGTCATACCTTAGCTGCCACGGCTTATTTTAATTTTGAATTGTTTTTTTTATTTTTTTATTACGGACGCTTTTAACGTTCATCGTTCTCACATTATAATTTCAACATGAATGATGTAACCAATATTTTGTAACCATATTTTGATTTAAAAGAGTGTCCGTGGAGTTTCTTGCCCGTTCTTCTCCATAGATCTACGTTTTGGAATGGGCAACTAGCTTCAACTTTCTGACTTACTGACCGACTCTTTTACAATTCAAAAGTGCCTGTAATTGGTTTAATTGAAATAAATGCTTTGAGTTTGAGTTTGAAAAACATGTATGACGGAATTTTTCCTCTTAAAAAGTTCTAAAAAAAGTCCGTGATATAGCATATGATGACTATATTTTAAGGTGGTAGCTCACTAGAACTTTTTTGATGGTAATTAAATCTAGAAACCGGAATAGTTTGTTTGTATGTTTCAACGCGCTAATCTCTGGAACTACCAGTTGGATTTGAAAAATTATTTTTGCATTTGATAGAACAATAGTTCCTGAGGAATTCTATAGGTCGTTTAACATCACGCTAGACAAAAATGTGTTGTGCCATTTGACAATTTGTTAGCTGACAGTTAAAGTTATTTAACTGTAACCTTAACCGCCCACGCTTCGCTGGTTAAAGTTATTGTTAAATATCTGTCACTTCTGTCAGACGCGTCGAGCCCGCGATATTCAAATTTTGTTAAGTTTTTTTGCAATTTGCAGGTCAATGTAATGTTGTATGTGGCTTTTACCTTGGCCAGAAGCCAATACAACGTGGCATTGCCATACAACTCTCTTGGGCACTCTACCAGTCGACAGCGATGCGGAGGAATTTTTCGACGCCATATTTTAGTTTTTTAATAGTTTTAGTTTAGGATATTATATTTTTAACTTAATTATACTCTTTAACTGATATAATAAAAGTTGGGACTTAAATAAATGTTGTATGTTGATAAAAATATGATTCGCGGCCGTAACTAATACGGCTTTGCAGAATAATAATCATTACAATCAGCAATACAACTCCATAAGTTAGAATTGACCACAAATCTCATGATTTCATGAGATTTGAATTTCGCGGGCAACCTTAGCGCATCCCCCTTAAACTTTTACATTTTGATACGACGGTGCAACAGCAGGTAGCTAGATTCTATTAAAATTAACTTCGACGGAAACTGTAACGCAGCCCGTGGTACAACCCACCGTGTCCACTTCTTTCCTTTGTTTTAATATTAGATTGTTAAACATGGGATGTAAGTAATCAATTACACCAGAGTTGAACACTCTACTTTTCATCACTAATGCGATGAAATTACAAAAAACAAATAAAAGGTCAAACAAAGGAAAGGTCAAAAATGTAACGTCGCGGGAAACCTCCATAATGGTGTATCATGCCTATGTCTGTTCAGTTATTCGCTACGGCATAGTTGTGTGGGGAAACTCCTCAGAAATAGATCGAATTTTCATTGCTCAGAAAAAGTGTATCCGCGCAATTTTTAATATGAAATGGTCCGATTCGTGTAGGCCTATTTTTAAGTCACATAACCTTTTAACTGTACCCTGCATATATATTTTTGAAGTTGCCAAGTTTCTTAGATCCAATCTTGCATTATTTGATCGAAGGGATAATACAAATAAGAGGAAAGCTGCACATTTCGATTTCGAGATACCTGTTCCTAAGTTGCAACTCTTCCGAAAGAGTTGTATCTACATGGCTCCCCTAATTTATAATGCTTTGCCGAAGCCAATTACACAACTACCTTTCAAAAAATTTTGTTCGGCACTACGGAAGTGGTTGTTGCAGGAATGTTTTTACTCAATTCACGAATTTTTTGTAAAATGTCGCTGTAAATTTTATGCTCTTGATCTGGCATTAAAATATAGACATAAATAATAATTTAAGTGATAATATATTAAATTTATTGTTTTATTTGGTTTATTTAATAATATGGTAAAAATTGAAATGTAAAATAATGTTAATTTGATAATAATGATTTGATTTGTTGATTGTAATATAATAATTGAATTAACATTAAAATTTTAAAATTAATGTAATAATTATGTAAATAATGTAAATTGAATATTAATGTAATTATTGTAATTGATTAGTTATAATTGTAAATAGATTTGCATACCGTTAAAACGGTGAGACATGCGGTACTATGAAATGTTAACACCTTTGTAAACATACCATGTTTCTAGCAAATAAATATTCTTATTCTTATTCTTATTCTTAAAAAAAATGTGTTTAATGAAAAAAAATTTTTTCGTCAAGTATCCAAACGGAATGGCAATGAAAAATATCTCTTCTAACTAATCACTTTTTGTGTTGTTGGTCTGTATTTTATTTCTACTAGCAATATCTATGAAAAAAGTGCCTTTCTTATAAAATTGTTGATTATACTAAACTCTTATAAGTTTTGTATAAAACCGCTTAAGTTACACAATTAATTGGTGTTATTTTAAAAACGCACTGGCCAGCAAGATGACCGCACGAAAAAAAAATGGAAAGAACAAAAATTGGCGCAAACAAAATTTCAATTAAAATATGATGTGTTCAAGTGAACATGATTTGGATTTGACGCCGGAATCAGTAAACTAGAGGCAAAGGCAATCGTAGAAAATCTCTTACCTCCAATATCAAAAAAGAGATACTTATTTAAAAACATATGACGACTCTCCAAGTGGCGGACTGAAAAAAAAACCGGCCAAATGCGTGTCGGACCACGCACAATGAAGGGTTCCGTAGTTGAAAAGAATTTATCTTAAAAACAAACTTAACATTGGATCCCAAAAATATTTTTTATATCAAAAAATTACAAATTCACAATTTTCGGACTTTTTCCTCTACTTGTGCTGGGAGACCTTGCTTCTTGCCAAATTTCATTATTCTACGTCAACAGGAAGCACCCTATACGTTTTGATTTACTTGCGACAGTTGCGGAGTATCAAAATGTGTCGCAAAATGGCCGTATGTTTTTGTTGCATTGACTTAGAAGCTTGAGTTTTTTAGGACTTCAAGAGACCACAGACCTACGTATTTGATATTAATTTCAACTTGATACCTCAAGACAAACAAGTGATACTATAAGGGTTCCGTTTTTTCCTTTTAAGGTACGGAACCCTAAAAATGAGTTGGTGAATGTCAGGATGCCTCGTTCGATTTTCAAATTTACCTATCTCCCATGTGAGGGAAACCGAATTTACAACCCGCATTTTGAGTTAAATAAGTACTAGCTACTTTCAGATCTCAGTGTTGAAAAATATAACAATTCTTACCTAGTTTGATAAACGCCAGCTCCCTTTTGGGAAAGCAGAGATCGTAGCGTTTGCCTCAACCCCTGCACTGTAGTCTTTCTTCCTGCAATGAAAAATAAAATTAATTTAAACACAATTTTTTAGGAAACTAAAGTCTTCAATTGCTATTCATTGCCAGCTAATCTGACAGACGTTGTCCTGTCCACAAAATTGCCATACAAAATTCACTTTAAATTTTCCCATTTCCCCGGCAACTTTTACAATTTTTCTCTTCTTAAGAACCTTCCTCGGACTTCAACAAATATTTGAAACAATATAAATTTACCTAGCAAGACATTTAGCCATTCATTTTTGTTTATACAACGTGACGTTTTGCATCCTCGTCAAATTTAAGGGTGTGGTATAGACCATCAAACCGAACAACTTTTTTTATGGCACCAACATCGTAATCGCGAAAAAATAATCAGCCGTCCCATACATTTGCGTCGAGTAGATATTGAAGTTTTCTATGGGACAGTTGAAAATTTTTTCGCGATTACGATGTTGGTCCCATGGAGAAAGTTGTTCGGTTTGATGTTCTGTATCACACCTTGAAATTTGTCGCCGATGCAAAACTACACGTTGTATAGATAGATTACACTGGTCTACAAAATGTAACTTTTTGTGTGCCTTTCAATTGAATACTTTATTTTTATATTGCTTTAAGGTTACTGAATAGAAAAACAAGAATATGTTTTTTTAATTAGCTCTTATTTTACCAGTGGTACCCACGATTTGTCTTGGTTTTTAATTTTAATTCCAAAATAATGGAAGTAAGCAGTTTCTAAACGTTGTGTTATTGAGCATCTTTGGTTAGTAAGGGTTACCTTACCACAAATGTAGCAAAAATTGTCTGCACTATTAACACATTTACGCGACATAACGAAAACTGTAGATTTTTCATTAAAAATGTAAAAAAACGGTAACAATTTCACGTTTTAACTGTTGAACAAAACACAGTCAGCGTTAAACGCAACAAACAAATGTGAAATAATAAAATTTTTCCGCGGGTAATCACTAAATATTTTGAGTTATCATCATTAATGTGATATATCTGTCGCGCTACCCGCTATTATATTTATATGGCATAAATGCACAATAACAGCTAACTATGAATTTTAACTTGTATATTTATGTTCAGCGAGTGGAATACAATCAATACACTTAGTATATTTTCATGTAAAAGGCAATTTTGATGTAGACTAGTGTTATTTTCTACTATTTGTGGTGTTTATTTGTGATGCCCAGTAACTGGGTTGTCGAGGTCAAATAAAGTCAGTGAAGGCAGTTGGTTAGATTGGAAACTGACACCAACATAGGTTAGGAAAAGGCAGCTGATGATGAGATTAATTTATTTATTATTTATTTAAAACAAGTTTCAACTAATAACTGCACGGGCGCGGACTAATTACGGCAAAAAAACAATATTAGTTGAGGGAGCACGGCTGTTCAACAATTTAGCGGAAGATTTATAGAAGTGTGATAGTATAAATATCTTTAAGACAAAACTCAGGAAACATGTATGTACCCTATGACGTCACCAACACCCCAGAGGCAAATATGATCATTTACTTTACTTAGATGTAATGTAAGCAATTTGTATCTCATTTTAAGTGAACTGTTATTTAAGTTCATCAATCAATCAGCCTAGCCTTTTCCCAACTATGTTGGGGTCGGCTTCCAGTCTAACCGGATGCAGCTGAATACCAGTATTTTACATGGAGCGACTGCCTATCTGACCTCCACAACCCAGTTACTGGGTAATACGATACCCCTTGGTAAAACTGTTTGTCAGACTTTTGGGCTTCTGACGACCCGTAACGACTGTCAAAGATTCATGAATAACAGCCGGGACCAACGGCTTAACGTGCTTTCCGAGGCACGGAGGTATCTCGGTATCTAAAGATGGTCACCCATCCACTGACCAACCCCGGCAAGCGTAGCTTAACCTGACGGATCGACCCGTGCGGCTGTTATTACTTAGCCACGAGCTCCTTAACGAGTTATTTCAGTTCATATGACAATAAAATTCTTTAAACCTATTATCCTCTTTCGTCTATCTTTGATTTACTTAATATTTTTATCCTGAATTCAGCTACTCGTATTTTGTGGTAGTTATAGCTCATTTCGACCATAAAGCCGTACCGGGCGTGAATATGTTGACAACTCGAGATGTCGTTTATTTTTATTTTTTTTAGCTTAATCGCATTTCTTACCTTATACCCTACTGTTAAAAAAAACTCAACTCGAAATACCCAAAAAATCTTTAAATTTTGCTCTTGTTCATAAGTAAGTATCTCCAATTTAGGCAGCAAATATTAGACAAAATGATATATTCAATTAATAATATTCACGTTACTGCTTATAAACTATTACATTTCGATTTATCAATTTATTCTTAATGAAAATCAGAACATGTGTGTGTTAATACCTCGACATATACATTTATGGACTTTCGTGTCTAATTTGATAAAAACAGTTATCAAGTTATGTTCGTTCGTTGAGTCTAAACCACAAACTTTATATTTGCATTTGTCTAGTTATGCACGCTCTGAAGAGTTTTAATGTTAAAGAATATATTGAGTTATCTAGTTATTACCATCGTAAAGTCACACTTTTATGCGAGTCATAAGCAGTTGTTAAAATAAATACATTGTGTGTTGTTCTTGTTCATAAGTAAGTATCTCAAATTTAGGCAGTAAATATTTGACAAAATTATATATTCAATTAATAATTTTTAAGTTACTGCATATTTATTTATTTAATTTAATTTATTTAATTTATTTTACAGAAAGCTTACAGACTAATACCTAAAATTTACAATATTTCGTAGGTCGGAAAAATTGCTAATGACAAGCTTCCACATTTAGACGTCTAGTTACACATACTATGCGTTGACTGTGTTCAGCGATACAAAAATAAAAGTTAAAAAAAGGTTATAAATTTAATAAAAGCTAATTATAGATAATTAGTCGAGTCGTGCAACATCAAAACAGTTTAGACATGACTATCTCCAAAATATTCCTTGTTTAGGATCTTTCTAATACTATATGCGTTGGTGCAAAATAGATCGATCTCCAGGTGTGATGGTAAACTATTGAACGCTTTTACACTACGAATGAGGAAGGCGTTGCGCCTGTAATTAGTCGATGCGCATGGTGCCTGTAGCAGAGGTCGTCTGCGTAGGTTATTTTGGTTAGTGCGAAGAAGTATTTTGCTGAGTAGTTCCGGACAATCAATCGAGCCGTTTGCTATGCCTAACAAAAAAACATACGTCACTAACATTACGTCTCATGTTCAACGGTAAGAAATGGTATCGCTTGCAACGGTGTTCATAGTCCACTGAGAATTGCTTTGCCTTAAAATCCAAGTAACGCAGAAATTTCTTCTGAACGGATTCAATACGAGATTTGTAAATCTCGTATTGAGGGTTCCAGACTGGGGAAGCGTACTCAAGATGGCTGCGCACAAGGGAACAGTAGAGGACTTTTACTGGTTTTAGAGACCGAAAGCTAGAGCAAGCTCTAATAATAAAGCCCAGGGCCTTGAAAGCTTTCTTGACAATGGTTTCTATGTGATCGTCAAAAATTAATTTACTGTCGTGTACTACACCAAGATCTCTGATACTGCTTGTCTTACTTATGTGCGTACCATCCAGTGTATATCCTGAACCGATAATTGTTTTCCGGCGCGTGTATACTACGTGAAAACATTTGGATACGTTTAGTTGTAACTTATTAGTTTTGCAGTATGAAAAGAATCTGTCAAGGTCTGACTGAAGTAGGTCGGTATCAGATAATGTACGCACAGACTTAAGAACCTTCATATCATCTGCGTATAGTAAAATATTAGAATTAGTAAAGCAGTTCTTTATGTCCGAGATAAATATTGTGAACAATAACGGCCCTAAGATCGAGCCTTGAGGAACACCAGATGGGACAGTTTTCCAACCGGATGTGTATCCACGTAGGACTACAGCCTGCGTTCGGTTATCTATATACGATGAAAACCAACGAAACAGGTCACCGTGTATTCCTGCAGCTAAAAGCTTCTGAAGAAGCACACGGTGATCTATTCGGTCGAAACACTTGCTGTAGTCCGTGTAGATAACATCGACTTGGCATCCTTCATCCATCCCAGTGGTTATTAATTCATTGGACAATACCAAGTTGGAAGCAGTCGACCGTTTCCTGAGGAAGCCATGTTGTTCGTCGCCAAAACAGCGCTGCATGGATGAATAAACTTCCGTGTACACCACTCGCTCCAGAACTTTAGAGAAAAGACATAGTTTAGATATGGGACGGTAATTGTCTATCTTAGATTTATCCCCCTTTTTAAAAATAGGTGTGATGAATGCCGATTTCCATATCTTCGGGACAACACCCTCTCTCAACGACCGTTCAAACAACAAGCAGACTGGCTCCACAAGACTCTTTGCACAATTGACTATAAAAATAGGGGGTGTCAGATCCGGCCCACCAGATTTAGTTAGGTCCAGATCTTTAAGTAACTTGAGAACCATGTCAGGGCAGACGCTAACGGTACTCAGATTCACTGAGCTGGAAGAATTAGTGTCTATACTAGTATCTAGATCATCAGAGTCTGAGTCTGGTTCTTGGAAAGTTGAATGAAAGTAAGATGAGAATAGCTCAGTGATACCCTCACCTGTGTCTGCGGACAGGTCCATATAATGCAGTACGTTAGGTAATGAGTCACCACTTCTTTTACTTTTAACATAAGACCAAAACGATTTAGGGTTTTTAGAAATTGAGGATTCTATGTTTTCCATATAAGCATCAAAACAAACCGCCTCTAGTTGCTTAACTCGGTTTCGCAAGATAGAAAAAGAGTGATAGTCTGATAAATTGCCGTAATTTTTATATTTAGTATGGTATTTCTGTTTTTCCTTTAATATTTTAATTAAAGCACTGGTATACCAAGGGGGGTGTGTCGATTTCTTTAGCGGTTTAACGGGAATGTACAAGTCCCTTAGCTCGTATAGTTTTTGATAGAAAACGCATAGAGCTTGGTCTAAGGATCCAGCAGACAACAATGTTTTCCAGTCTATAAGATCTAGCGCAGAAGTAATTGCAGGGTAATCACCTTTATAAAATATATATTTTACACTTGGTTTCTCAATATATTTATGGACTTCAACGAAATCTGCGTTGATAATTAGTGACTTGTGGTGCAAGTCGACAGGTACCGCCAAGGGGTCAGCACACTCATTCACTTTGACTACACTATTTGAGAAAACAAGATCTAATAACCTACCATTGACATTACGCTCACAATTAAACTGGGATAGGTTACTCGCATTTATTGTGTCAAAGAAATCCAAAATAGATCGTACAGATACTTTCTCAGGACACAATCCCGGGCTGTCGTCGGAATGTTGCCATTCCACATCGCCACCAAAGTTAAAATCACCAGTTACGATAAATGTATCCAATGGGTGGGCGGTTACTAAATGGTTAAGTTTATGGTGGAAGTTTTGTAATTGATCTATATACGAATTACCAACATTTTCCTTGCACAAATACAGGCCGCAGATATTAATGTTGTAACTTACCGCTGGTCTAGACCTCTTCAGAATGATGGATACCCATATATCCTCAGCGGAGGTACGCCAGTCACATCTTTCCACAACGGTCAGATCACTTCTCACCGCGATCAGCACTCCACCACCCCGCGATTGTGCCGTTCGACCGTAATCCCGGTCCCGCCTCCACACAAGATATCGACCGTCAAACAACTCACTATTACTAATACTGTCCACTAACCATGTTTCCGTAAATATAATAACATCGTATGAATTCATGCAAACATTACGATATAACGAATTTGTTTTCGAGCGCAGCCCTCGTACGTTCTGATAATATATATTAACCATTTTTAAGCTTAACAATAACACTATGGGCACCCAGATACGGATCATTATTTAGCAGTGAATTTAATAGATTACTTGTTCTAAACGAGAACATAAAACACCAACAATAATAAAGTATGATGAAGGTAGAACACAAAAAAAACGTAGGAATATTTTAAGCACAGCAATGCACAGTGTCTAAAAACACGAAACTTCGAAACAGTCGCAAATAATTGAACAAAAGAAACTACGCGGGTTCGATGAGTCATAACTGAGGATGCAAAGTAATTAGAATTGCACTTTAGTACTACGGAGCTAAGGACTACATTGGCATAACGGCGACAAGCAACATGACAGTGATATTTAGAGATTAACTTACACCGCTCTAATGAGCGACACAGTAACTGGTGGAATATGCTGGTAGCACTCAACTGCGCACGGTTCTCAATCTTATTTTCACCGTATGACTTTGCACAACTCGACTTGTAAATTTTGTTTGAAAAATGTTTATTAAATGGATAATGACGTGAGTTTACTTTATTTTTACTAGATCTTTCTCGGATTTTAATACTATTGTAGGAGACGTGTCGGCCTTCTTTGCATGTATTTTGCAATGCTTGATCCAGACGTAGCGAAAATCCGCTTCTGCGGCTGCTTTTTTGGTTTTGGACAACAAAGCCTTATTTTGTAATGACAGGTGGTCGTTTACATAAATCCGTTGGTTTCCTGTAAGGCCAAATTGCCCTGCAGTTAGAGGAGCAGTCTTGACAAGTAGCCTCGCTGCGGCAATAAAGTCCTCCTTCACGTAACGGTTGCAGAAACTCACTATGATAGGTTTCGTATTATCTTTCTCACGGGTTGGTACTCTCGTTATAAAGTTGATCTGGGCCTTAGACACGGGATAATCAATTTTGGTGCCAATTTCGCCAATGATTTTGAACAGGTTCTCATTATTATTCTGTGGTAGTCCTTTTATCTCAATGTTGTTCATACGAGTCCACTGCTCTTTAGAGTTATTTTCCTCCTCCAGTTTGTCCAAACGGTCTCGAAGGATATCCACCTGACCCTGAACTTTTTCGACGTGCTTGAGGCGCGTTTCCATGTCTTTGATCTTCCCGTTAAACTCCTTAAGCTCCTTGTTAGTTTCACTAAGTGATAACTTTAGATCAGCAAACTCTGTTCGTAGCACCGTTATCTCGTCCTTTAAAAATTCTAGAGGAGCTAGTTTCTCAGCGAGCGCTCTTATTTCCATGAGGATAACTGACTCTGATTCTGGCCTTGGTGACACTGCGGGTTGATTAGTGGCACTTATTTTACATTTGCTGCAGCGCCACGTTAGCTTTCTGTCACCCAGCTTCCGATATCCGGTTTCCGTTATTCCTGCACAGTGGAAGTGCAGCTCCCGATTACACATTGTGCAGTGAGCTCCATCGGATATTAATTCTTCACAGGCGCCACAATTGTAGTTACTCATGACTAATCCTTTCTCGATAAAGATTCTGGGTTCACTAAAATGTTTGAGAAACGCTGGAATTACAGTCAATGCAGTAAGTGTGGGTAACGAAAGTGACCGTACGACACTATTATATTTCGATTTAACAAATTATTGTTACTATAATTCAAAACATGTGTGTTAATACCTCGACATATACATTTATGGACTTAAAATAAACCATTTTAATGATTGGATACAACTGGTTAGATCTTGCAAAATTAAAAATGCGTTTGAAGTTGTACCGATGAAACTAGTACAATTTTTCAAATTCAGTGAATTAGGTTCGAAAAAGGGTCCGTTCACAATTTAAAAAAAAGATGTTCTTGGTAATAAATTCTTATGGCAACCTGTAAAGTGGCTGCAATTTAGAAAGCCCATAGGAGAAATACATTTTAAGACAGATCTTGACAAAGAGAGCCCTTTTAACGTAATCAGTTTCAAGAAAAGAGGCAAATACAATTTAGATAATGTACAGTTAGAAGTAGTTTCCAAAGAGACGTTGCCAATAAGCCAGGAGAAAAAAAAGAAATTTGCTGGAATTATTACCACTAATAGACCCCGCCTTTCATGACTTTTTTCGAAACATACAGACTAGCACAGAAATTGAAAACATCGACCCTGATATTGACGTAGGATGTAGAAGATAATCTACATCAGAATAGTAATATGGAAGAATAAAACACTTGTAATTTTATTTTTACATGTTATGTTCTACATCAGGCAGAGACAATTGAACGCCATTTTACCCGATCCTTATAAACCTCTCTCGCCTCATTCACATCCAACGTTCTTTTCATACATAGCCTTCTATTCTTCAAACTTGTATCCCCGCCCTCTTCAGGACTTGGGATAGTAGTAGAAGATCTTTCTGGTTCTTTTTGGTTCTTGAAGGTCTTTCTGGGATGCCCCTTCTGCACAGACCCATGCATATTTGCCTCATATACCAGCTTAGTCATTCTCCTTCCATTCATCCACTCCACATGCCCAAACCACCTTAACATACTCTTCTCCATCCTAGACACCACATCCGTTTTCACACCACAATCCTTGCGGACCACTTTATTTCTCATCACTTAATTTAACTCCACACACTTTCCTCAACAATCGTATTTCCACTAAGTACATTCACTCTACTTTCAAGCCTTTATTACCCGACTGCGGCGAAGCCCAAAAGGAGGGTTATGCATTTGACCTGTATGTAAGTATGTATGTATGTCCGTTTCTTTGTTCCTTCGTAACTCCTAAACGAATACACGGATTTGGATGAATTATACGTATTTAGGTTTGTATTGGTAGCGCGAGTGTCACTGGCTACATTAAAGTCGAAAACAAAGTAAAATGGCGGATTTGGGGTGCCATATTGTGGAGTTCAAAATTTTTTTTCTTCTAATACCATCGAGTGGGGTATCAAATTGAAGGGTTTTAAAAGGTGATTACAAAAATATACACAACTTATATGGTTAAAAGCAATTCGAAGTGACAAATCGTAAAAAACACGAAAAGAAAATCGAAATCAAAATAACCCTCAAAACTCCTTGCAAGAACTAAATCGTCTGCGAAATTTTTCACATTTGTAAACTGAAAAGCTTGAAATAAAAAAAGTAATTAAAAAAACTAAAAAACCCGACTGCGGTAAAAGTTAAGTTAAAAAAACTGAAAAGCTAAAAACAAGCCCATTTTAAATAAAATTAAATTTGAAAGCAGGCGGGACCCATTCCATTTTTTATATTTACAAACACAAACGGGTCCCGCCTGCTTCCAAATTTAATTTAATTTAAAATGGGATTGTTTTTAGCTTTTCAGTTTTTTTTTTAACTTAACTTTTACCGCAGTCGGGTTTTTTAGTTTTTTTAATTCCTTTTTTTATAAATAAAAAATGTGTTTTGTTTACTCTTTTTATTTTATTTTTAAACTTTAGTTTAAATATTTTAATTTAATCCAACACTACCACAATAGTATTTGTACAGTAGGTATATGCATAATCAGCCTATCACGTTCCCACCGCTGGGACACAGGCTTCCTCTCTGTGAGAGCCAGTGGTAATCCTCCACGCCAGCCCATTGCGGGCTGGTAGATGTCCTAAATCTTCAATTTTTTTTTGGTTCTAGGACATGCCGGTTTCCTCATGATGTTTTCCGTCACCGTTTAAAAAGCATTGTGACGAGCATAAATTGGCAATCCAATCGAAACTCGTGAAATACTTATTATTGAGTAGTTCTGATTCTTCATCATCAGTTCAACAAATGGTGCTAGCAAATGAACGAGTTACTAAAAAAACACCCAAATCTTTATATAGGTGTGCCTATAAAATTTGAGGTTTTCCCTCGATTTACATGGGATCCCCTCATCAGATTCTGACTTGGAGACAGTAGGACTACCTCGAGAGCATACCCTATCAAATAAAAAAATAATTTTTAAAATCGGTCAACAATTGACGGAGAAATCGGTGTGCATACATAAAAAAAAATACTCGACGAATTGAGAACCTCCACGTTTTTGAAGTCGGTTAAAAAGCGCTACCCATATAACAAAATATTAGCTGATAAGAACTAAGTGTTTGAAGAAGAACCTATTATCTCCATCTATTAATAGACTCCGAAATCACCTTACAATAACTTCCAAAGTCCTGATAAACAATTGAAAACTGTTCACTGTCGCCCGCCTTATGAAAACATTTCTTAGAACTTACATTATCTGATATGAACAATTTAGTAGTCTTAAGTAACTTTTTACGATAAATAATTTTGTTATACATAACATTTTTATTAATATTTCATTTGATAGCACTGATTTTTTCCGGATAATTAGATAAAGTTTGGTAATGACAGTGGAAGATAGTGGTTATGTATTGCATTTTGAAGGCAAAGGTTGAATTTAATGCTACGGCTAAACCTGCGCGTCAAGTAGCGGGACACGGGAATTTTACGTGCACAGCTGCGCGACTACAGCGCGAACCGCGAACCTCATTTTTAGTGAACAGTCACTGAAGCCGCACGTCTATTAGCTTAGTTTAAGGCGCAGATTTCCAGAAAACGATCAAAGATGTGGTTTTTTAAAGCTGTGTATCTCATAAACCGTAAATAATTTTGACATGTAAAAAAAAATATATTTCCAAGTCCTTTTCGCATACAGTGATGGAAGCCAAAACATAATTAAACATACTTTAATCCACCAAAAAATCTTTAAACATACCTCCTAATAATCTTTAAAAGCTGTTTATCCCTTCATTAGCAATTATAATTATAATTAAAAATATACCATGAAATGTCAAATTCCAAACTGCATCCAGTGATGGATTACTTTTTATTAAATAGTTAATTTCAAATTTTATACGATTTTATTTGCACTTTTACGACATAATTCCGGTGCGCGTGAGAATCTTCTATCTCGTGCGTCAAACTAGACAGCCATAACGCCATTTCACTTACACACCGAGCTAAACCAAGCTTGGAACCAGGGCCTTAACACCTAAATTGTTGTCCAACAATAGAAAGTCGTCTGACGAAAGGACGTAGGCCTTTTGTTTTCGTCATTCGTACGTCGGAGCTGACATACCTACACACTTTTTTGCAATTCTGGGTATTTTAATCACGAAAATTATTGTGAGCGTTGACATTGTAAAGCGCTATTAACATCATAAATGGTACAAATGATAGCCATTATTCATAAAATTCTCGGTTCGTTCAGAGTAGACAAGCTGTACACACGTCTGACCACAACACGCGTGCATCCGACTGCGTCCCGCTTTGCTAACGCGGTGTTCCCGCGTCGCGGTCGCGCAGGTGTGCAAGGTGCCTTAAGATAATACGGGTAGCGTTACCCTCCCGCTCCCGCTCCCGCTTCGCAGACGCTTTGGTCGCTCAGGTGTGGCCGAAGCTTTAGTGTTAGAGAATGTACTAATGAAGAAGAGGAAGTCGGAGAGCTTTTTATGAAGGTTCTCGTACAAGGAAGTACTATCACCACACCTACTTCTGCTGTCAAGCATTGCTGTGTTGTGTGCCGCGGAAAGCACGTTAGGGTGATGTAAAATGCGAATGGGCGGGAATAAGAAAGTGACAGAGTCAATTGCTTCCACATGCGAAAGAAAGAGAGCGCAACAATCCAATGGAATCAAAATAAAAGCGAAAAAACAAATAAAATATGTTTAAAAATAAATTAAGGATATCTATCAAAAAATATTTTCCGTCAGAGTTATACACACATTTTGAATGCAATTTTGCAATGAAATTACTTCAAATTTTAGAACTATACGAAATAAAATAAAAAAGTAGACTAGGTCATTTTGGAATTAAATTCGAGGTTTAACCAATTGTGTTTTCCTTCAGAGTATTAATCATAAACATTACATACAAAAATTAAATCCATACATGCTGTAATCTATACAAATAAAATTTTAAACTTTCCATGTCTGTACATTAAAGATTTTTGCAAAAAAAAAAAAGGACTGGAAGACGCGAGAAATATGAAATAGAACGTAAAAAACTATTTTTTGAAATTTTTGTCTGTTTGCTTGTTCGTTTGTGGATGCATCACTTAAAAGCTACTCATTTTATTCAAAATCTAATTACTGAAAATAAGAATCTTTATCATTTAGCGTTTATTTCATCAAAATCGACCAACAGAATCAAAAGATATGATTTTTTTAAATTATGTTAGAAACCTCATAGAGCAATTTTTTTTTTTCTATAGGATTTGGCAAAAAAAACAAAGTCAAAACCGTCTTGGTCACGGTCAACATTATCTATTTATTAACTAATAACAGATAACATTTAACTTTGATAATATAATCTATTGCATTAAAACATTCGTCACAGATCTACGTTATTGAACGGTAAATACTTTTTATTTGTCATAGATCTGTTGGTCCTATGTCAGTAGGTAGGTATATGTTTTCACCTAAAAACTATGAATCCTTAAGGTGGATCCGCTGTGGTAGCCCCCGAAATTCAAATTTTGTTGCGTTTTATGCAATTTGCAGGTCCGTGTAAGGTTGTATCTTGATCAAATATGATACGCGGAAATAAAACATATTATATGTATTTACATAATTTTAACCATAAAAATCATGACATCTCTCCAAGTTGGATTTCGTGCATATTCGTTAGATTTCGTTCGTTCGAAGAATCCGACACCAATACCTATAGTTAGGAAATTAAAAGCTAGGCAGATGATGTAAAAAGAATGATAAAATAGAAGATAGATGGATTGTGTGATGAAGGATAATAAGAAAGAGAAGGGAATGAATGATAGCGTGACGGTTGACAGGGGAGAATGGAAGAAGAAAACGACGTAACGTGGGATAAGGGCAGGAAGATGATGATCTTAACTATAAAGAGAAGTCCTGACTGACTGACTGACTCATAAACGCCCAGCCCAAACCCTTGGACCTAGAAAGCTGAAATTTTGCACCGAGGTTCCCTTTATAATGTAGACGAGGAATAAGAAAGGATTTTTGTTCCCGTGGGATATTTTCCGACATCCACGCGGGCGATGCCGCGGGCAAAGCCGCGAGCTAGTGACTAATATTTTGAATGACTTTGATTTTGAATAAAGGAGAAATGGGCACTCCTTTATAAATAAAACTTTGCACAAGATAATGTAATAATTTAACAAGAACGCATTGACGCATTGATTTCAACAATCAATATACGATGACTTATGAATAATGTCTTAAATATTGCGTGACGATAAGATTCTCTTGCAATAAAAGGGGGCAAAGTCTGACAAAGCCTTACTCAGGTGCTTGGGAAGCCCCAGTTTATTAATTTACCTACTAAAAGCCGTAGTAATACACTTGATGGGTACGTTTGATTCGACAGTGTTTGTTGAACAAGAAAGCCGAACCGAAACAATTACTAAATTATTTATTATAGTACTTATAAATTAAGTTAAAAATATAATATCCTAAAGCCTAAACTAACAAAAACTATTAAAAAACTAAAATATGGCGTCGAAAAATTCCTCCGCATCTCTGTCGACTGGTAAAGTACCCAAGAGACTGGCGGCATTGCCACGTTGTATGGCAATGCTAATTCTCTGGCCAAGGTAAAAGCCAGCCCTTGGGTCACGGGAAGTGTCAAAGAGCCGTTTGGAGATATCGTTGAACAAACTATGAGCACTCGGACCCCACGGCCCAAGGGTTTCAACCCCAAACGGCTCAAAAATATAATTACCGATATATTACTAAATATACTTATTCGTCAATAGGTACATATTCCTCCGTGCCTAAGAAAGCACGTTAAGTCGTTGGTCCTGGCTGATATTCGTGGATCTTTGATAGTCGTTACGAAAAACTGTGTTTTGGCAGTTGCCTTTCCCACACACACACCCACACACACAGACACACAGAGAGAAGACGTTACGAACGTTAGCTATGCGGTTCATTTTTTTCCAGATACGCATTGGCAACGTAGTACAGTCCGCGAGGACCAAGATGAGCTTTGCGTTTGTGTGACTGATCACCAAAATAGTACGAGAGCCCATGATAAATATTTTTGTCTTATCGTTTTACGTAAGACAAAATCTTCAATCGTCTTATCGCTTTACGTTTTACAACGATGCGACATAATAATATGGTTTTGGTCATGGCCTCTTGTACCTACTAAAAGAACAAAATCCGATTGCCAAAAAGCAGTATAAACCAGTTAACCACCACAAAACCAAACAAAGAACGCGGCGCGCTCTATGCCGGACGTCACAGGTCTACACTAGAGTCTGGCCACGCTAACTCTGCAGTGAAATAAATGGGCAACCCCAAAAAGTTTTACATTTGGTATCGTGTATGTAGATCTAATGATTTTGGTATTTTGCCTTTTGATTTTTCATAATAGATTATCTAAGAATGTTTTTATTACTTTTTTCCGTAGTACAGACGGTGATGTCTTATACAGATTTCCAAATTCTACCATTATTTCACTGCAGAGTTAGCGTGGCCAGACTCTATATACAACAATACAATACAATACAATACTTTTATTTCAGACATAGTCCATAGGGTTAGTAACAATTTTACTTAATATCTAGTGTTCTCAATAAATTAAATTAAATTAAAATTCAGCGTGGAGCTCCAACCACCTCCGCAACATCGGGGAATCCCACCGATCAGTGAACACTATCTATGTGAACTCACACAAATGTAAAGCTCAACTTAGACCTCGCGGACATTCATGGGCAACAATGCAACTACGCCTTATTTTCCATAGAGTTTACTTACCCCTATAACATTACATCACAAAAACAATGACTCATAGAAAACTTGTCAACAAATTCAATCTGATGGCAAGATTAGATCAAAATCGCCTTAAGTTGTACATAATTAAATATAATGAATAATATTGCGTCTCCATTAATTAATGTATTCAGTAATCATTATCTTTTCAAAGACTAATGTGATGGACGGATAGGTGGCAAGTTGAAGACATGGTTTTGCCATTTTGCGGAGATCTGATGAACGGATCTTGCTGATAAAGGTCGAATCGGAAAATATTTGAATAACAGAAGTATCTACACGGTTAGGTATCTACACGTTTTTAGCAGGCGATCAAAACGTGATCAACTTTAAAACGCTTTGAAGGACTATAACGAGACGCAATAGAAGTTTTATTGTTATGACCGTGTACCTGACCTTCAAAACATTGATCAAAATCATAGTTAGCATCTTTTTGACAGGAAAAAATATACAGTAGTCTACAAACTCAAACTCAAAGCATTTATTTCAAATAAACCAATTACAGGCACTTTTGAATTGTCAAAGGGTCGGTCTTGGGTCGGTCAGTCAGAAAAATGAAGCTAGTTGCCCATTCCAAAGCGTACAATACATAAGAAGTGATTTCATTTGTCCTGAAATCAATTTTAGTTTATCTTGGCGTTGAAACCCTTGGGCCATGGGATGCGAGTGCTCATGGCTTTAAGGATATCTCGAAACGGCTGGCTGAGAAAGGATTTTTAAAATCTCGCGTTTACCTATACAAGTCTTGAAAGGCAACAATGGTGCCGATTCTGTCGTACACCGAACTAAACTAACTAAACTATTACTAAAATTCCTTACTTTTTTTTGGCTATGAGAATCTTAGAGCTATTCTGCAAAAAAAAACCTTTACATTTAGAAACAATTTAGACACAACTAAAATCGAGTTTGACAATCGTGACTCCGCGTGGTATAGTGCTCGTAGTATATTTGACCCGGTGGCTTGAATTGGAACTAACGAAATCACTATGAAAAGTGAGAAGGCTTGTCATATTTTGTTTACAGACAATCCGACATCGCTGCCGTTACCGTGTCAGATATTGTTTAGAGCTGGAGTGGGGCAGGGAGGGGACAGCTTCAACGTGTTTTTGTGATTTTTTTTTTGGTACCTACGTGTTGAGGTTTAGGGGTTTAAGGGTTTTATAAAGGGGGGCCAAATTTTCATTATTTTTGCGATAGGATACACCGTTTTCGAGATACCTATATGGAAAAGAAAAAAAAATACAGTACTGTTTTTGCACTTGAAGTCAAGGTTTTTGTGTGAATTAGCTCATGACAACTAATCTTATTCCACACCTTTTTAATCGCGATTAAAAATAGTCTGATTTAGTTTGACAACCAAAATTTTAGGTGAAAAAACATCAAATTCAGAATAGCAAAATTGCCATTTTCACTAAATTATTATCTCAGTACAATCTTAGTGCTGTCAAACTAAAATTTAGTTAAGTTGTGTCACTTTAATCAATTTCAGAATGGGAAATCGTCGTTTGACAGGAATAAACTAAATTTTAGTGATTTTTAGTCTAGTTTAGAGGCATTTGTGACAAGAGAATCGGCACCAATGAACAAGAAATCACCAGATTAAATTAAAAAATGCCGTAAAACGAGAGCAAAAATATCCATGAACTCAGGAGGTCATTTGACCGATATAATTTTTTCGACTTAATGTCATCAATTTTACACCTTTAAATAATCTTTCCATGAAAACAGAGCCCTTTTTTTATTTATTTAAATTTTCAACAAAATGGCAGCCAATTCACATTATGACATTATTTTTACGACATCTTGGTTTTACAATAGATCCCACAACTTTTTGCGGTAGAAGAACTGCATTGCGAGACTTGCATTTTTATGTTATGTTTTTGATGGCATACTAGCTTTTTCCCGCGGCTTCGCCCGCATACACGTCGGAAATTATCCAACAGGAACTTACCCACTACCGGAATAAAAAGTATCCGATGTCGTAGTCATCTATTCCTGCGCCTTTCATCCAAATCCCTTCAGCCGTTATGGCGTGAAAGACTGATTCAGTTACTCAGATTATCTAATCTATATTCTAATCTAGTATAAGACAATAAATTTAAATTTGCACCCAGTATCAAAGAGCAAATATCCAAAATTCCAGTCACTTCCACTCCTATCAAAAAAACAAAAATAAAATTAATTGGAAATCATCGTATGTACTTTGTGATAACATCTATTAATCCAATTACTTTTAAACAGTAGATGACTGTTTGATAGGGAATAAAATCAAAATTTTATACGCGCTATCTCTTCGATCATAATCATTTTTATTGATTCTGAGAAGAATTTTTGCGGATGATAACACCTGTATATAAGGTGTTTCAAAATTAACTCTACAAACTTTAACGAGTGCTATAAACCATCGAACTGAACAACTTTTTCTATGGGACCAACTTTGAAATCGTGAAAAAAAATCTGCTGTTCCATAATAAAGTTTAATACTATCCTAAACTGTATGAGACAGCTGTTTATTTTTTTTCGCGATTTCAAAGTTGGTCCTATGTCACACTAGCTTTTGCGAGCGGCTTCGCCCGCGTTGATGTCACAAGATATCCCACGGGAACGTACTACCGGTAGTTCCTTCCTTATTCCTTGTTTACATTATAAAGGGAACCTCTGTGAAAAATTTCAGCTTTCTAGGTCCAAGAGTTTGCGCTGGGCGTTGATGAGTCAGTCAATCAGTCAGTCAGTCAGGACTTCTCTTTTTATTATGATACTAGCATTACGTGTTAATCCAGGTAAACAATGTCTTCTCACCCTGCATCCGAACCATTGCACGGGAACGTACTACCGGGAATTCCTTTCTTATTCTTTGTCTACATTATAAAGGTAACCTCTGTGCAAAATTTCAGCTTTCTAAGTAAAAGGGTTTGGGCTGGGCGTTGATGAGTCCTTCAATCAGTCAGTCAGTCAGGACTTCTCTTTTTATTATTTTGAATATAATTATGTACATTTTCCCATAAAATCCGGGCCCGTATTTTAAAATCCTGGGCTATATTTTAAAATCCTGGGCTATATTTTAAAATCCTGGGCTATATTTTAAAATCCTGGCTTATATTTTAAAATCCTGGGCTATATTTAAAATCCTCGGATATAATTTAAAATCTTGGGTTATATTTTATGGGGTTTACTATTCTCATATTCCTGTAATTTCACTGCCGCCTATAGATAGACACATATTGCTATACAAAAGTAAACAGTTTCATTCATGACCCTTTAATATCAAAGACCATCAAACCAGTAACTTTACAGTTGGTGTTGTTTCGCAAAAATGTAAATAACATTAGATTCTGCGAGCCATGAGTATTACCTGCACGTTACTACTAATATAATTATGCCCGTAGTAAAGATCTGGAATTACTATTTAGATTATCCAATAGATGTGTTTAGTACAAATTATTTACACGGAAGCTGTCAAACATTTACATGTTTCCTTATTTAGCTTAATCAGCTTTGGGAACATGGGACACGGCCCTCCTCTCCATGAGAGGGAGTGGGCCGTAATCCACGCGTGCGGGTTGGTAGATGTGTATGTTTCTTGGTTTGCAGTATCAATTGAGAAACTTTTCATCATCACTTTTATATGTACTTACATACAGTTGGATGACACCCTGCTTGTTGCAGCAGTTGTCCCCGCCGCATAAGGAAATATTTAATACCAGAAGGATTTGATGTATTACCATTCCAAAGATTCAGATTCAGATTCAGATACTTTATTTGCTCAAACATGTGTGTACATACAATTATATAGAAAATAAAATAAAAATGCATGCAAAGTGTTAATAGGTACATGGACTGTGCTAACATGTTTACCATATTGTCATGGTGTGCAAATGTTGATATGTTTGGATTTAAAAAAATAAAAAATAATAATAACAATAAAAATGCTGACATGAATAAATAACATTAAATTGATTGATTACTTTATCAATTCATATAGAAATAGATGGGGGCAACATTACAAAATTGTCAAAGATTCAATTATTAAAATAAAAACCTAAAAAATATAACGTCAACGTTGGTCAAAAATATTATCAAAATCATTATTACATTACATCCATTAAATATTAAATTCATTTAAATATAAAAAAAAGCATGTCAATTAAAAATGATTCGATTAAAAATTCATTTACATCATAATACGCTTTACTAGCTAAAAAAGATTTTATTTTCTTTTTAAATGCTACTACGCTTAGCTCTTTCCAGCTATTGGGAAGTTTATTGTAAATAATGGGAGCCATACAGAAAACACTCTTGCGCATAAGTGCAGTCCGAGACTTATGTTGACAAAGTTGACTGTTATCTCGTCTATTTCTAGGAAACTGGTCTGCCATGCGGGGAAATAAATTAGGATTTGTTTTAACAAAGACAACGGTGTTAATCCTATAAAGTGTCTTTCTTTAAACTGAATAACAACTAAGGAAGTGGCGTTTTATCAATATTGACAACTAGAGTGCCATCCCTAAATCAATTTGAATACACAAATAAAAATTAAAATACATTAAAATAACGCAGATAAATACACAGTCGGCTCCTTTGCATATCAAACCAAAATTAATTATCAGATCAATCGGCCATGATAATATATCTAAAAATGGTAATGACATTAATTTATTTGAGTGCTAATAAAATTGATTACGATCAATTTTTCAGTGATGGATATCTTTTGTTATAAAATGTGGTGTAAAGTTATAATTTTTGTGTGAATCAGTACGTGACAAAGACAAATGCAGTGCATACGGATAATTTGACGTCAGTAATTAGACACACGACAAAGATCAGTAGGTAAAAGTGCGGTTCCTTCCCGCGTTTAAAAATATTTTGAGATAAGTTGTGAATGATGGTGAGATTATGCTTCCATAAATAGGATTGTTGCGAGACTTTTACAAACAGTATGGCTTTAATCTGTACTAATAATGTAGCTAAAGAGTTTGTTTTTTTTGTTTGTTTGAGCGCGCTAATCTCTGGAACTGCCAGTCGGGTTTGAAAAATTCTTATTGGATTTTATAGCCCAATTCTTGAGGAAGGCTAAATTATAAGCTATTTAACATGACGCTAAACCCCTTAGGAGCGGAGAAAAAAGAAATACAAGTCAGAAAGAACGCTAACGGTATTGGGTAGTTATAATATCTATAGCTAACTCTACCGAGGTAGTTTCGTTCTTTGTACTTGAGCTGGGAATAAGATAACACGAAAACCTCTCAATAGGTACCTACCATGAGACGCAACAATTAAACTACTTGATGGGAATTGGTACCTGGATGAGGGGCTAGTTGCTAAATAATAACCAGCTAGAAATAGAAAAGGGCCAAGAATTGAACCCTGAGGCAGGCCCATCTTAACTAGAGACCCGGAGGACGTCGCCATGTTAATTTTTACTTTTTTCTGTCTGTTTGATAGATAGGAAAGAACAAGATCAGCAGATTGTCAACGATTCCGCAGTGGTGTAATTTACAGATCAGTGTGTTGTGGTCAACGCAGTCAAACGCTTTTGAGAAGTCATAGAAAATACCAATTTCATCCTGGGACTTCTCTCAGGATTCGAAAATGTGACTGATGAGTTTTACTTAATCACGTCAGTCATGGACCAACCTTTTGTGAAACCAACTGGCGACTTTAGATATGATTTAAGTTAAAATGTTACAAAATCTGGTGAAAGAAGTATGTATGCTAATATGAATATGCAGAGGTCGTTTGAGTGCGAGTGAGGTTGATAACTAGTCAGTTTTGCGAATGCCGGCCGAGCCACGCCACCACGTTTGTACTCGTTTATTATACGTTTAAACGTATAATAAACGACGTAGGTACCTAATTTCTTATTATTTTTTTGTGAAATAAAAATCGATTATTCTTACCTTATAAATATCAATATATAAAGTCCTTATCCCATTTTATATGTACCATACTTAGTATGTTTTTCCCCAGAAATTTTATAGTTGTAATGATAAATCAATTACAATTTTATCTTTGAATTTTTACTGATTTGGGATTTAAGTATACTCAAGACTTCATATCAATCAATATATCTAATTTTTATTATGTCATCAACTGGGTATTGTGTAATATTGAAGATATTAGATAAATCTAATTCATATAGGAAAAATAACCCGCAAAGTGCGTGTCGGCCCACGCGCAGTAATAAGGTTCCGTAGTTGCACAATAATTCGGACTAAGAAGAGGACTTTTTGTTGTTTCATTAATATTTGTGACTATTACTCGCAAACTTGAAAAGCCTACTTAACTGTGATAGTTTTCCTTTTAACTTTGTTATATATACTACGACCGTGAATTTTTTCATACATCCAAAACTAACCGTTCAGCTGGGGGACGCTTGACTCTAACAAAAATTTTGCACTTTAAAACTTAATATTTCAGAAACGGATCCCTAAATCTAAAAAATATTTTCACAAACCCGCAATGTTTTTGAAAGACCCATCTAACAACACCCCACATCATGGGGTAGACGAGAAAAATAAAACACCCCACTTTACGTGTACAGACCTTAAAATTTTTTTTTTTTAATGATTTTTTATTTTACCACTGTCGGCGTCATGAATATGTATATAAATGACAAATTATAGCTTTCTAGTCTCTGAGCTAAGCTGCGGACGGACAGACAGACGGACGGACATAGCGAAACTATAAGGGTTCCTTGTTGACTACGGAACCCTAAAAAAACCGGCCAAGTGCGTGTCGGACCACGCACAATGAAGGATTCCGTAGTTGAAAAGAATTTATCCCAAAAACAAACTTAACATTGGATCCCAAAAAAATTTTTTTTTGTCAAAAAATTACAAATTCACTATTTTCGGACTTTTTCCTTTACTTGTGCTAGGAGACCTTGCTTCTATCCAAATTTCATTATTCTACGTCAACGGGAAGTAACCTATAGGTTTTGATTTACTTGCGACAGTTGCGAGTATCAAAATGTGTCGCAAAATGGCCGTATTTTTTTATTGCGTTGACTTAGAAGGTTGATTTTTTCAGGACTCCAAGGGACCATAGATCTACGTATTTGGTATTAATTTCAACTTGATACCTCTACGCGTTCGTGAGAAAAAGGGTCTTGACAGACAGACAGACAGACAGACAGACAAACAAGTGATCCTATAAGGGTTCCGTTTTCCCTTTTGAGGTACGGAACCCTAATAAGTAATAGTACATAGTTAATTATTGTCGACATACACGACCAAGTACATTTTCCAATCACTTTGAAATACCACCTTATGTTTAGCCACATAAAGTGCAAAATTGTCAACGCAGACCTCTAACGGCTCCTTCAGCTAGTTCACCGTATTGGACCGGCTACGTCGCTGCTACGCATCTTCACAGATTCGTAGCATCACTGCTACGAAGTTGCTACGAGACTTGCAAAGTATGCTACGTACTGTAATGGGCTCAGGCGCAAAACGTCTCTTTCGCAGAATATCTCTTTCGCAAAATGTCGCATAACTTAGAAAAAAATTTAGCCAAGTTTAAAAAAAAAATGGTGTTTTATTCCAATTTCTTATTAAATGTTTACAAGTTTTACAACATATAAGCTATATGTTTGGAGTTTCCTAATGCGACATTTTGCGAAAGAGATATTCTGCGAAAGAGGCGTTTTGCGCCTGAGCCCTGTAATGTTAGTTTCATAGTTTATTTTACAGCTAAACTAAAGCCAACGAGACGAGATAAATTTCATACTTTGGAATTAAAAACTTTAACTTAATTGCGTATGGTTAAGTTTTCATTGCAACTAAAATTATTTTATGATATTTTTCGATCGTTTTTATTTCATTCAAAAACTACTCGTGTTTAAAGTTGATATTTGTATAAGTTGCAATTATATGTATTTATCTCGTATCATTTTTATTTAAACAATTTATTTATTTTAAATTTTAACTTAAAAAACCCAATTAGTTAAAGACACAAACACATCATCGTAGAAGCTATTTTGTTGCCCTATTTCGGGTAGAAGACTCAAAAGAACGCCATTTTGAACATAGATCGGATTGTGAACATCCTGTTTATGGGTCGACAGTAAGTCTGCCGTATCACAGTTTACTTCTGATATCACACAGTAATACGTGAGTCTTATGCTGTGATTACATTTACTGTACAGTCGGCGACATTTTATAGGTACACTAGGTACCATCGCCGACATTGCACGAAGTCCGCAAATATCATGTTTAGATATACAAGGTGTAACATAAATAACACACAGCCACTTAAGGGGTCGGCTGTCATTCGTGGATCTTTGACAGCCATTACGGGTCGTCAGAAGCCCGAAAGTCTGACAACCGATATCGTATTACCCAGCCACTGGGTTGTGAATGTCAGACAGGCAGTCGCTCCATGTAAAATACTGGTATTCAGCTGCATGCGGTTAGACAGGAAGCCGACCCCTATATAGTTGGGAAAAGGCTATCAGATAGATATAAGTACTTACCTACCTACCGGGTGTAAAAAGACACTTGCCGAAGTCGAAAGCCACATATTCTAACCATTATTTGGATCGTTTTTTTCTACTAGACCATACCTGGGAATCCACTGGTTCTGGAGATATTGAAAGTCAAAGTCGCATTATTATTTTTTTTACTAAAACGTATTCCAAGTGTTATTAGTAACCTTTTTCCGACAAGTACCTACGCGTACTGTAGAGCGAAGGGGCGGGGCTTAACTACGTTTGCCTGGGTTCGCGTTACATTGCGCGTAATAAAAATTGCTTTTTTTATACCTAAAAATGAAAGTCATTTCCGTCGTTTTTAAATATTTTTAATATACGACGTAAATACCACGTTTACTTCTACGCGTTACCGACTGTACTCTATTAAAAATTCTGTTTAATAAAACAAATCTAATCGTCTATCTTTATAATCTCATTTTCTCAGAAACTTTAATAAATACTCTTTGTTAGTAGTGCGTCGGTTTTTCAAACAACCGATTGTATTTGTCAAATATATCTTGATCTGTCATAATGGCGCTGCTGGCTAAGGAAAACGTCATTTAGACGTCAGATTCAATATATTTTAAGTTAGTTCCATTTTTCGCCACATGCCAACTTATACTGGGTTTTTTGTATCTAATATCTAGGTATTTTAAAAGTATTGGGCTGTGATTTCAGAGGATTTTGTGACCAATAATCCGCTAACAACGTGATTATAATATAAAATATGTAGTGATTTGAGCAGTATTGCATCACATGTGAAATAGGTAAGGTTTGTTCCATTCAGTATTATTTATTACAACCAAGTTCCTTCGCGGCTTGCAGTTGACCCGTAGAAATCGTCACGTGAGGAGAAACCGTTATGACCCATTCATGCGACTTTCTCTCTCAGTTTTTTTCTATTATACAGGAAAAACAGTGGGACCAAATCTGAAATCGCTAAAAAAAATCTGCTGTTCAGTACATTTATGTTTACATAATTCATCAAAATTTAAGGAACAGCTGATTTTTTTTTTCGCGATTTCAGGTTTGCTCCCATAATAGTAAAAGTTATTCATAATGATAAGTACAATGAACCCTTAAAAGGTTGCCACTGTTTACACTTACAGCCTGTATACAGGGTGACTGGTAATTAGTGACCGATATACTTAAGAACTCGTGGCTAAGTGATAACAGCCGCACGGGTCGATCCGTCAGGTTAAGCTACGCTTGCCGGGGTTGGTCAGTGGATGGGTGACCATCTTTACATACCGAGATTCCTCCGTGCCTCGGAAAGCACGTTAAGCCGTTGGTCCCGGCTGTTATTCGTGGATCTTTGACAGTCGTTACGGGTCGTCAGAAGCCCGAAAGTCTGACAACCAGTCTTACCAAGGGGTATCGTGTTACCCAGTTACTGGGTTGTAGAGGTCTGATAGGCAGTCGCTCCATGTAAAATACTGGTATTCAGCTGCATCCGGTTAGACTGGAAGCCGACCCCAACATAGTTGGGAAAAGGCTAGGCAGATTGATTGATACTTAAGAACTACATGATTGTGCTCATGATAACAAACAACTTTTACTATGGGACCAAACCTGAAATCGCGAAAAAAAAATCAGCTGCTCCCTACATTTTAACGAGTTATGCGAACATGAATGTGTGGGGCAGCTGATTTTGTTTCGCGATTTCAGGTTTGGTCCTATAGTAAAAGTTGTTTGTTATCATGAGTATAATCATGTGTTTAAATATCGGTCACTAATTACCAGTCACCCTATATACAGGGTGTAAGGGACAGCCCTCCGCAAACTCAAGGGTAGGGGGGGGCGGGTAGGGTGAATTCAGTATGTCATACTAAGGTGACCGGTACGTGAAATTTTTTTTTGGAACGTTATGGGAACCCAATAAACCTGATTTGTTTGTGTTTTTTTGCACAAATCGGAGCGTCTATTACTGGTTGGGAGGGGTAGGTAATAGGTATGCGATGAGTTCGATGAACTCTGTAGCTAGACAGAAAGTGAACAGCTGATTTCACGAGTCGTTCGTTAGAGTATTTCTACATCCATTGCTGGTTTTTTGTTTTCAGTTTTGTTTTTTGCTGTTTTGTTTTACATAAATGCAGTGTTGCGAACACACAATGTAATTTTACATTGAAATAAAGAACATGTAACTGAAAAAAATATTTAAAAAATGAAAATTTTCCTGAGAAAATTTCCGGTGGAATATTATTCAAAATGAGGAGCTGAATGCACTCTGTTAGTTTGCGGAGGGCTGTCCCTTACACCCTGTAGATTATAGTGACTCGCTCGACTAACGCAGAATCAAAGTACCTGTCCAGAAAAATGCGATGATACTTACATACTCCTTTTGGCTCGTTTACGTTCAGACACCTGTCACACACGCACGCCGGTAGCGAGTACTACGCACCTGACCTTTCTGAAGAACATCACCAATAAGGTCACTTTATGTCTTCCTAGGGCGTCCCCTCCCGGCGTTTCCACTCACATCTGCCTTGTAAATACCTTTTGTTAGTGGCCTTTCATTCATCTTTTCAACATGAATTCTTCAAACCATCTAAGCATACACTTTTCAATGTTTGTCACTACATCTAACAAACAATAAACAATTATAACAGGTGGGCCAAAAGAAGTCATCCGATGTTGTTTGGCTCTTATTTTTTTTCTAAATGAAAAACTTCGATTCTGTTTTTTGATTATGTTTATTTGAACCTTTAGAATTTTATTGTTCAAGTCGAGAAGATGATATCGGCCAAATGGGCGCCGTCACAATTGATTGCCATACGGGCTCGTTTTATGGCATTTTTCATCACTTCGGCGACAACTTCGGGCGAAAGATTCTCGCACTCGTGTCGAATGTTGTCCTTGAGGGCTTCCAGGGTCTCAGGCTTGTTCACGTAAACACAAGGCTTCAAAAAACCCCACAAAAAAGTTTGGAACGGTTAAATCGGGCACACGTCAGTGCAAATCACTACACTTCATTTCTTAACATTTCTTCAATAGACACGATTATTCCGCGTTCTTGGTTAGTGTATCGCTCCATGGCTTGTTCACTTGTATTCTACATCTGTCTAGTCCACAAATGTCAAAACAGATTTGACATTGGCCGCCATTTGCAAAAATAAGAGCATAGAGCAATAGGGTGATTTCTTCTGGCCCACCTTGTATTATACCTACCATTATTAGAAGAACACCCTGTACCTACAGCATACAGATTTCACTCAACGATTTATCGATTACTCCGTAATTTGATAACGATCAAAATTATAGTGTAGTAGCTAATCGAATTAGGCGGATGACAAACTTTATAACAGCTAGTCATAGTGGTGTTTTAATTAATTAATAATTAATAAAGATTGATATGAATATAGCCTTTATTCTCTTTGCATATGGTTCGTTTGGGACAGTGGATAAGCAAATGGCTTCTGAGATGAGGGGGCGCCGGCTTATGAAGAAATAAATCGTATATTGTATTGTATAATGTGAACTTTTGCGTGTGTTCATAATTTGTCGTGGGTTTGGTTGGTATGATAAGTTTAAAAGCCTACCTCAAATGGCTTAGCATGATCCTCCGTTATGTTGAAAATACTGCAGCATTAATTTTAAAATATATAATGGTAAAGTTGAGGATTAATGTTTGACGGAAGAAAAAAAACAAAAAAATTCCATAAAATCAAAAAAAAAAATCCAATAAAAATAAAATTATCCAATCCAATTTCCATAAAATTTTCTCGAAAAAAATTCCAAAGTTACCTCCAAACCGAACAATAAACCGCAAAAAATACTTCAAATTAGATCATGAAACTTTGAATATTATCTGTAAAGCAGGTCTTATTTTTTTAATTTTTCAAATTACCATTATTTTCACCGTAAATTGAAATTACCTAAACTATAGGCGCCTAGCACTTAGTCCGCGAGAAGATCCGTGCGAGCGAGATAAAAAGCTGACGTAGTAGCAGCTCTTAAGGCCCTGGTTCCAAGCTTGGTTTAGCTCGGTGTGTAAGTGAAATGGCGTTATGGCTGTCTAGTTTGACGCTCGAGATAGAAGATTCTTACGCGCACCGGAATTATGTCGTAAAAGTGCAAATAAAATCGTATAAAATTAGAAATTAACTATTTAATAAAAAGTAATCCATCACTGGATGCAGTTTGGAATTTGACATTTCATGGTATATTTTTAATTATAATTATAATTGCTTTTAAAGATTATTAGGAGGTATGTTTAAAGATTTTTTTGGTGCATTAAAGTATGTTTATATATGACGACACGGTTGGCGCAGAGGTTGAGCGATTGACTGCTGCGCAGCATGTCGCGGGTTCGATTCCCGCACGGAACAAATATTTGTACGACCTACAAGTATTTGTTTCGAGTCTGGGTGTTTTTCTATCTATAATATGTATGTATTTACAAAAAAAAATGTATATAAGTAGTTTATCAGCCATCTCGTTACCATAACACAAGCATTAGGTTGCTTAGCTTGGGACTAGATGGCGTTGTGTGAAATGTCCAAGGATATTTATTATTTTATTTATTTATGTTTAATTATGTTTTGGCTTCCATCACTGTATGCGAAAAGGACTTGAAAATATCATATTTTTACATGTCAAAATTATTTACGGTTTATGAGATACACAGCTTTAAAAAACCACCTTTTTGATCGTTTTCAGGAAATCTGCGCCTTAACTTGATCGATGGACCCGTGCGGCTGTTAAGGGCCCCACACAATACACAGTCCGCCGGCAGGCGGTCATTCATAAAAACTGTCAAACTGTTTTTATGAATGACCAGCGGACTGCCAGCGGACTGTAAGTACACAGGCCAAAGGAATTAAGTAACCAGACACGCACACTACAAAACTATATCCTACTGTACGTACTGCTCACAATGACAGCCTCGCACACATCCCATTCATAGAGTGAGTGCGCTGACGTCTTTTAAATGATAGTGTAACATAATTTCGCAATGTAGGATAGTTGCTCTCGTGGCGCAACAGGTAAGCATTCAACCTACAGTGACAGAATGATCTGAGTTCGAGCCTCGAGTTTACTAAAATATTATTTTTGAGATTTTGTAATTTAAAATGAATATACTAACTGAATAAAGCGATATTCTGACCAGTTTGAGAATCTACCACAAGTTTCTCGCCTACTTAAAATTATTTCCCAGTTTAGAAGCTAACTACCCGCTTTAAAAATATATTCCTGCCTTTAATTGTGAACTTATGTAGTCAGTCTGCATTAGCAACTACACATTATACTCTTTCTTTTGCACTTGAAGTTTGTGATTGTGATATATTGATTAATTTAGACCATGCATCATTTAACAAGATTTCAAAAAGCTCAGATTATTGTTTTGCATGAGAAAAAAAATATTTCTATTAGTGAAATCGCAAGGCGCCCAATGCTATCGGTGAGTGAAATTATTATTAGAATGTATTAATTTATTATGTCACCGTGATCCCACCCAGTAATTTTATTATGATTGTCTGTTGTATCTCATTTAACGAATTGTGGATATGAATAGTTGAATCTAATAGGAAATGACACCGGAATAGTTGAATTTAGTATAATGAGTGGCTATGCAGTTAACAAATAAATACAATTTTTGTTAACTGCATAGCCACTCATTATATCGATAATTATTTAATCATTTCCATTATTGGTTTACACAGTATTATAGTAATAGTTTTTATCTGTGTTTTGTAATAAAATATTCAAAAATAATGAATATGTTTGTAAATGATTAGATAATAATAATAAAATACAATTTTAAAAGATTTCATTTTTTATCTAAAATATTTATATAATAATATTGTTTAATACTTTTTAGAAAAAATAAAAAATCATCATTATATTATATTATTTGTTGTTTGTTTTTTTTATTTGTGTCATTATTATATTATATTATTTTTTATTTTTTATAAGTATGATATTATGTATTTCCTAGGTCACTCGCCCTGCCTTTTTATTTCCATTTTATCGTATTATAATTTTTATTATTACTGACCACTATTAGCCTTATATATCAATTGTATTTAAGTATATAAATATATATTCTCTGCATTGTATTTATATTGTGTAACTTTTATTTCTTAATTTATAATTTGGGAGGTGTATGTTTAGACCTAATATTTTCACTTTTTTTTTTGTAGAGAAAAACCGTTTGACTGTGGGTGCATTGTCACTGAGACAAGCGAAATAAACCGTCGCCTGCCTGGACCGACACCATTGGCTTACACAAATGTTTCGCCTCGGCATCGTGCGTGAGATTGTTGCCACCCATACATCAGATCCATTCGCTTAGACCAGCATAACAGCAGCAGCACACAACGTCATTATGCAAACTGTACGGAACCACCTGCAAGCAGACGGTTTGACATGTTGCAAACCGACGCGTAAAATTTTGTTATATACCGTGCACCGTCAAAATTGCGGAATATCGGCACTTCGATTGACAAAACAATGTCGTCATAATTACTGATGAAAATTGTCTTCGTCGAAAATCACCACCGACTTATCGTAACATACATATTATATACTACCTTTAAATTTCAGACATTTTAACGTTTTTAAATCTATTATTTTCCTAGAAATAATTAATAATGGTTGGTAATAATTATAATACCTACTGTTCCCGATACAGGTGGTAAATGTTTTTATTTTAATTTTAATTTTCAAAAATGTAGGTAATTCATATCTGTATATAACTGAACTAGCGACCCGGCCCTGATTCGCACGGTTTTTACGACTTGTTAAAACATGAAGGTTTCTATAATATATAAGTTAAATATTTATCATGATAGTGAAAACCGCATCAAAATCTGTGGCGTTAGAAGAACAACGCGGCTACACAGACAGACATGAAAAGCGACTTTATTTTATAATAGATACCTAAACGAAATACTTAATACTTTCACAGCATATTTAGCCATAATAAATTAAGTCGGCGGTACTGTGTAGGTAGGAGTGTGTGAGTGATGTTATTGTTACTGGATCAGATTATATTTGTTATCTATGTGACATGTTTATTCACTCCGCCCATTGTTGTATACATATTATATAATGGTATAAAAAGATGTAATAGCATGTTCTAAACATATTGTTGTATTTATAATAAAACATGTTCACTTTTGATGTTCTTTTTTTTAAATAAAGATATTTATTAAAAATTGTTTTATTTATTTAAGCAATTTTAAATAAATAAAACATTTTCTTAACAAAAATTGTTCTAATTGCTTTAGCTTAAAATAATAAATCGCAAAAAGAATCATCACTTCAGAGATTTGAACTCACACCGTAGTACTCAGAAGTATAATGCCTTATTCGTTGGGCTACGAACGCTTAAGTTTTCAACGCGAAATTATGTTATACTATAATTGAGAAGACATTAGCGCACTCACTCGCACATGAACGCGATGTGTGCGTGAGGGCATTGTGTGTTGTACGTAATGAATCGTTTTAACAGTAGCAATACTGTTTTGTAGTGTCACGCACACTACAACACTGGTTACTTATCTCTGTTGCTGTCACACATGTACATGTGTGGGGTCCTTATTACTTAGCCACAGGCCCAATGTTTCTGTAAAATTACTTCTATTTAATTGTGATAAAGATTAGTACCTATGAAATATTTTCCATTGGTTTATCTAATATTGAACAGCTCATGTCATAGCAAACAAATTGGTCAGTCCCCAACATTGGTGTTTCCTTGGTCTGCTAATCTAACAAAAAATCCGTCCGCGAATGACAGCCGGGACGCGTAGGTATATAGAAATGCTAATTCAGTACGTCCCCTCAGGTGGAGACGAATACCTAGAGTTAGCGCATTTCCAGGCGTTAAACACACGGAAATGCTAGTATTCAGTAGCATTTACGTGTGTTTAACGCCTGGAAATGACTCTATCGTCTCCGCCTGAGGGAACGTACTGAAGTAGCATTTTTTTCAAAAAAAAAAAAAAAAAAAAAAAAAAAAAAAAAAAAAAAAAAAAAAAAAAAAAGTCCTTTATTCAAATTAGGCTGAGAATCAGCACTTTTTGAACGTCAAAATTACAGTAAGACAGTCCCCACAAAACGCCCGCCCTTCACCACTTCCTAGTGCTTTAGCTGGGAAGAAGAAGTAGCGGAACAAACTCCCCAGCAGCACAGCTGTCTGTTCAGTTAGAAGAACTAGATTCTATACAATAGTACCTATGCAAAATAATTTACGCAACACAATACATTAAATTATATTTTTGTCAAATAAAATAAACAATTTTAGTACTTAACTCATGTAACCTGTCATTATGTAAGCTGATCCTGGAGAAAGAACATAACATGAACATTGTCTTGAGTTAATCACAGCGACCAACTATTCTTATCGTTTAAGTAATCGTTGATAGAATAGTATGCCTTTGAACAAAGATTGGATTTAACTTTAATTTTAAACGCATTAAAAGGCAAATCTAATCATTTCTATATACACAGCCGGTACCAACGGCTTAACGTGTAAAGATGGTCACCCATTCACGGACCAACCCCGTACGGCTGTTATTACTTAGCCACGAGTTCCTCTGAGCAAGCTGAAAGATAAGAAGGTACAAAAAATACAATTATTCAGATTCCCAAGAAAAAAGTCATAAAACCGTAGATATGAAAGATAAAAATACTCCGATAGAGACGAGATCCGGATCTTTACATTACAATACAAAACATTTTTTTATAAGTGATTGTAATAATTGATAACGTGCTTGTATCAAATTATCACTGTTATCTCTAATTAGTCATAGTGTGCGTACTACGTGGGGAAAACTACATGGAATGGAATTGACATATTGATTACCTCGATAATCAGCACTGAATAAAGTAACGACTGAAGAAATACGAGGGTAGTTCAATAAATAGTGATAATACGATATATTCTCCTTGGAACAAAAAATAGTGGCAGGCATAGCCCAGACATTATTAGATATGATAATATCAATCAATCTGCCTAGCCATTTCCCAACTATGTTGGGGTCGGCTTCCAGTCTAACCGGACGCAGCTGAATACCAGTATTTTACATGGAGCGACTGCCTATCTGACCTCCACAACCCAGTTACTGGGTAATACGATACCCCTTGGTAAGACTGGTTGTCAGATTTTCGGGCTTCTGACGAGCCGCAACGACTGTCAAAAATCCACGAATAACAGCCGGGACCAACGGCTTAACGTGCTTTCCGAGGCACGCAGGAATCTCGGTATGTAAAGATGGTCACCCATCCACTGAACAACCCCGGCAAGCGTAGCTCAACCTGACGGATCGACCCGTGCGGCTGTTATTACATAGCCACGAGCTAATCTCCCTTATGACCACTATGCAAATTTATTTATTTATTTTAGTACATGGAGGACTTACAGCTAATATTTTACTGGAATTTAAGTTATTATCATAGCTGAGGCCATAGCAAATCTTTGTCAAAACTTAAAAATTCACAAATGCCTAAAACTTTGGCAAAGATCACTAATTAACCATTTTATTTTTCGTAATTTATATTATTCTTAGACAAAAATTACAAAAAAATACTGAATTTCGGTAGAACATTTGGTGGCTTAATTTGATGCATTTTAACCCTACTATGACGCCTGCAAGGAATACTGGAATTACAAGGTGATGTTCTTCAGAAAGGTCAGGTGCTTAGTGCTCGCAACCGGCGTGCGTGTGACCAGGATGTATGAACGGAAACGAGGCAGAAGCAGTATGTTATGCTGGTTTCACACGAGGGCAGAACAGTGAGGCAGAACAGTGGGCAGCACAGTACTGCTACAGTTTGAACGCACAGAACAGTACTGTCTTGACAGTAACTTCCTGTAACAGTCCTTCTAAACTGTTCTGTCCCACTGTTCTGCCTCACTGTTCTGCCCTCGTGTGAAACCAGCATAAGGATCGTAGCAGGCGGCGTTCTGTAGTTTCTACTTACCCCTATGGAGAGATGACTTGAGTTTATGTAAGTATATATGTCCAGTAATAAATGTTTCGTCTCGAAACAGTTTATGTTTTTTTTTTACATTTTGTTAAATATTTCATTATTTCGTGTTAGGATAAGATGACACAATTTAGCTCATAAACGTGATGCTCTTTCATTTTTTTTATTGTATACTGGGTCGACGATAAACTGAGTAGTCACAAAACGTAAGACGTCGCCAACGCCCGCGCCGCCGCTATATGCAGTGCTTGTGTTTCCCGTTTGATTAAGTTCGAAAATCTAAGTTCCCCTTTCATCTTCCTGGAAGACAGGGTATTACGTGACCTATGGACCTTTATGTTTGGGATTATCGACTGGAGATTCTCTGTGGTGTGCTCTGCCGACAAGCCCCGACGTTCTACCAAGCCAGGACCCTCGGATTGTGGCTGCGGGAAGGTTGAAGCGGGTAAGTCGCTGGACCCAGTAAATTCCCTACAATACATTTTGTACGACTACGTTTGACCGTGAAAGTTTAGGTACATAGGTACTGGCATAATCAGCCTATAATGTTCCCACTGCTGGGACACAGGCCTCCTCTCGGCGCGAGGGGGAGCAGTGCTGGCCCAGTGGTAACGGCCACGACTCATCGAGTTGTAGGTCGTAGGTTCGAACACAGACAGGCGCTTTACTTTGTGTAAATTATTTCATCACCACTGCTCTCAAAATGGTGAAGGAAAACATCGTGAGGAAACCGGCATGTCCTAGAACCAAAAATTCGAAGACATGTGACATCTACCAACCCGCACTGGGCCCGCGTGGTGAATCGGTCCAGTCCGTTTCATCGAGAGGAGGCCTGTGTCCCAGCAGTGGGTACAATGTACAATATTGATTTATGATTGAATGATAAATCAATCAGAAAGAAAACCTATTCAATTATGGTGATTGCGCTGTGGTAGCTCGCAAAATTCAAATTTTCTTGCGTTTTTTGCAATTTGCAGGTCCGTGTCAGGTTGTATCTCGATCAAAGTATGATACGCGGCAATAAAACATATGTATTTACATAATTTTAACCATAAAAATCATCAACACATCTCTCTAAGTTAGATTTCGTGCAGAATCTTCGAACGAACGAAATCTAACGAATCTGCACGAAATCTAACTTGGAGAGGTGTATTGATGATTTTTATGGTTAAAATGTAAATACATATGTTTTATTTCCGCGTATCATATTTTGATCGAGATAGATCCTGACACGGACCTGCAAATTGCAAAAAATACAACAAAAAAACATTTAATTTCGCGGGCTACCCTTGCGCATCATCCTTAAGGAAAACCTATTACAATATTTTTTATTTTGTTTATGACATAAATGTAGGTCGCCTAATTATGATTAATTAATTATTTTTACAATGACTTTACACTAGATTCTAATCAAAACCAATCAATCGAAATCAAACGATTTGATCTCTCTGAATATTTTTTGACATGAAATTGATACCAATCTTTTTTCCTCCTGCATTTTTTTTCGGCATTATTATCCGTATCATCTGCTTTTTCCCAAATATTTTAGAGTCAGCTTCCAGTCTTACCGGATGCAGCTGCGAATCAATTTCCAATGCAAGTTTTTAGTATTTTGGAGGAATTTTATAGGAAGATTAGATACGCGCTCCTCGACGTGGACTGCATAAAATTAGGCGCAAGGGCCTAGTCACAATCGAACTGGTATTTGTGTAGTAAGTACATGTGTAGCACGTTAATTAAAATTACCAGTGTTTTCAAAAACAAATACTTCAAAAACCAAAAACAAGTTCCACGGGATTACTTTTCACTCGTAAGTACTTTTCTTTAAAACTCTACTGATTAATGTTGCTGCGAGCTCGCGGCGAGATCGCCATTTGCAGAAAGGGATAGCCATATGGTGGGAAATCATCAAATAACTTTTCCCGCTCTGGGTGGAGCGGAAGGGCGTGTCAGACTTTTACTGACTAAAACCCACCCGTTTTCCTTCAGTTGCCTATGCCAGGGCCGCGGTATCTTCTTCAAACAACCCGCGACCCCAGCGGCGTCGGCCCTATTGGACCCCATCACTTGCTGATATCTCTTTGAGGCGCGCGTGGAACACAACGCGCCGTCGACTCGGGCCTGGTCCTTACCGGACGGCGAGCTACCCGCTGCTCACCGTCCGCAGGCCCGCGCCTACGGTGGCCGGAAATCGCCCCGCGATTCCCGCCGCCCAGGGCGTCTCCTGCGGCAATTGAGGCCGTGAGGCTGCCTCTCCCTCACGCGCTCCGCCTCCACCTTCACGAGCATCACTGCTTCGCAGAAGGAGGTGACGGCCTCCCATGCACTCTCGCTCCGCACCATGGCCTGGACCAGGCTCGGACGCGAGAGATCGCCGCCGCCGATCGCCTCCGTGAGAACACGGCGGTGCTCTGCCCAAGCCGGGCAGACCTCCACTGTATGCTCCACCGTGTCCTCCGGGCGATCCACACAATGGTAACACCCGGGCGTTTCCTCTCGCCTTATGCGAAACAGGAACCTCCCGAAACAACCGTCTCCGGTGAGGACCTGCGTCAGGCGGAAGGTGAGGACGCCGTGGCGCCTCTCTAACCACTCCTCAAAGAGGGGACTTATCGCCGCAATTGTGGCGTGCCCGCACTCCCGAGCTTACGCACACAAAGACAATGTGCGTGTAACATTTACACATACAAGTATGGCTCGCCCGCTTTCGTGAGATAGGTAAAACAACTATACAATATCTTCCTATTTTATACATCAATGTATGTCAAGCTCACGTGTTGGACACTGTAACACCTGATATTAACCAGAAGTTCAAGGTTTAAAACAACAGGTCTAATCAAACAAGGTCTCATTATCAGTGAGCACGGATTTTAAAAGCAAATTGCTACTGTCATATAACTACTGTAAACCTATCTTTATCTAGTTTGTGTAATGCCATAATCCTACTAAATCTCTAAAACTAATAATCCTACAAACATGAAAATTGACAGTATGTACTCGTACAAACGGAAAACAAATTTCTCATTCGATTTTGAATTTAAGTTGATGCGCCAGGGTAGCCCGCGAAATTCAAAATTTCTTACGTTTTTTGCAATTTGTAGGTCAGTGTGAGCTTGTATGTTGATTAAAATATGATTCGCGGCTGTAACTAATATGGCTTTACAGAACTATAATCATTAGAATCAGCAATACAACTCAATAAGTTAGCATTTACCTCAAATCTAGCGACTTCATGAAATCATGAGGTTTGAGGTAAATGCTAACTTAAGGAGTTGTATTGCTGATTCTAATGATTATAATTCTGTAAATCCATATTAGCTACGGCCGCGAATCCTATTTTAATCAACATACAAGCTCACACTGACCTACAAATTGCAAAAAACGTAAGATATTTTGAATTTTGCGGGCTACCCTGGCGCTTTCGAGTTAAACATAATATTTTAATGATTCTAATCATTTGGAGAAATTTGACAGTTTGGTGTAACCTGATTTGTACCAATGTTAGCGAAGTTTATTGTTTAGCAAATTGATTCATCCCAATTCCTAGCCTTCATCCCAATTCCTAGCCTTCATCCCAATTCCTAGCCTTCATCCCAATTCCTAGCCTTCATCCCAATTCCTAGCCTTCATCCCAATTCCTAGCCTTCATCCCAATTCCTAGCCTTCATCCCAATTCCCAACTATGTTGCGGACGCAGCTGAATACCAGTATTTTACATGGAGCGACTGCCTATCTGACCTCCACAACCCAGTTACTGGGTAATACGTTACCCCTTTGGTACGACTGGTTGTCAAACTTTCGGGCTTCTAACTACTCTTAACGACGGAGGAGCTCGTGGCTAAGTAATAACATCCGTACGGGTCGGTCTATCAGGTTAAGCTACGCTTGCCGGGGTTGGTCCGTGGATGGGTGAGCATCTTTACATACCGAGACTCCTCCGTGCCTCGGAAAGCACGTTTAAAAGCCGTTGGTCCCGGCTGTCATTCGTGGATCTTTAACAGTCGTTACGGGTCGTCAGAAGCCCGAAAGTCTTACCAAGTGGTATCATAGTAACTGCATGAGTTGTGGAGGTCATAAACATCTTCTGAACCTGTGTTATGCAAATTAATGATTTGATTTGATTTGATTTGAAAACTACGCAACGGATTTTAATGCGGTTTTTTTTAATGGATACTCGTATATAGTGATTCAAGAGGAAGATTAATCGCGGGCGAAGCCGCGGGCAAAAGCTAGTAAAAGTATAAAACGAAAAAATGTGCTGACTCACTCATCAACGCCCAGCCCAAGTCCTTGGAGGTAGAAAGCTGAAATTTTGTTCAGAGGTTCAAGTATATACAGGGTGTCCCGTAAATAATGGATCAAACGTAACGGGTAGGTAGCTTACCTAATTTCCAACAACTAATTTGAATATTTAAAAAAAAACCGTTACAGTAACCAGGATATTAATTTTTTTTCGAATTTTACGATTTTGTCTTCCAGAATTAAGCTTTTTTAATGCTGTCGCTGCAAATGATGACATTTTTAGGTATGATTTTTATTTAACATTTCTGAATAGCTTACTAATGTTATAAGATACCATTTTTTTGAATACCGTTTTATTTGCCTTAGAAAAAAAATCTTGAGTTGAAAAGTTTTTTCTTTACGATGTTAAGACCAAAATTGAAAAAATTCTCCTGTAAAAAAAATGTATGACACCGAAGACCACCATTATTTTAAAAACTTGTACATTTAATAAGGTTTGCAAATTGGTATAAAACTTACGTCTAGTCCTTATCGTTACAAAGATATTGCTATGAATGTGATGAAGAAGACAGAAAATAAATTAAATTGGTACTATTCCATTTTTCCTTTTCGTAATGGCTTATGCTTGAATGCTTGTAATCGAAGCAGGTAGTTAAGCGGATAGCATAATTCCGACCCGATGACGTCATCTGTCCGGAATTTGGGACCGCTACCTGTGGCGGAGTTGCACCTCAGTCAGTGTGAAAGGGATAGATAGCGCCGCTTTTTGGTAAATCGGTTAAATCGGTATGAAGTTGCGCAGGTTCTTTTGTTCTTTCCTGCGCCCTTCACTCGTACAGGCTTCATTGTTGCTTGATTTTATTAGTTTAGTTGTAACTAGTCTCTCTTCGAGTTGCTACGTCAGACAACTTTCGCTCCCGGTCAGTGGCTCGGTGTTTTCTTCTGTAAAATTTGACTTGTGCTGTGTTTTTGGACTTTGCTTTGCCTATCGATTTGGAACTCTTTGCGTATTGGACAAACGACTTGGCGATCCTACGGACTCCGAAAACATTCGTTTGTGTGTGCTTGTACGTGTGTGCAGTAGCGCTGAAACCTTATTCAGCCCAATGCCTCGTTATGAGTACACGCCACGGCAGTACGCCGAAATGCATTTTATCTACGGAGAAGCAAGAGGTAATGCCAGGGCGGCTGCAAGATTGTACCGTGAAAGATACCCGAACCTGGTTCGTTATCCCGATTATCGCGTCTTTATTAGAGTGCATAACGCGCTTCTTGAGGGAAGAATTCTTGGCACCGGAGTTGGTGGTACCCGTGAAGGACGACCGCGACAAGTTAATGACGAAGTCATTCTTCGAGAAATCGAGGAAGATCCGTCAGTCTCCGTTCGCGTCATAGCGCGACGCGTAGGAATTTCTAGATCGACGGTGCATCGAGTGCTACAACGGTGCCGATTGCACCCATATCACGTGCAACGTGTTCAAACGCTGACGTCGCGTGATTACCAGCCAAGAATAGAATTTTGCAAAAGGATGCTTAGAATGATTCGGGCGGACCCGCAGTTTTTTAACAAGATTTTATGGAGTGACGAGTCTTCATGCCGCCGAGATGGATATTTAAATTTGCATAATTTGCACAGTTGGCAGCTGATAAACCCACATTTGATGCGAGAGGACAGGAGCCAACATCAATTTAAAATAAATTTATGGGCGGGAATAATCAATGGGCAAATAATAGGGCCCTTTGAACTACCAGCTACTCTAAACGCCGAATATTATCTCCATTTTTTAAGGAATGAGTTGCCAAGGTTATTAGAAAACGTTCCAGAAGACGTACGGCAAGCAATGTGGTTGCAAAATGATGGGTGCCCCGCTCACTATGCGACGGCAGTAAGGGCGCACCTTGATGAAAGTTATCCGGACAGATGGATCGGCCGATTAGGACCAATTTTGTGGCCTCCGCGATCTCCGGATTTAAATCCCCTAGATTTTTTTTACTGGGGATGTTTAAAAGACAGGGTCTACAAGAATCCAATAACGTCGGAAGAAGAATTACGACAGCGCATCCAATCTGCTGCATCAGAAATAAACCAAAGCCGTTTTGTCCGTCGGATAAGAGCTTCCTTTATTAAGAGATGCAGACTTTGCATTCTTGTAGAGGGAAGGCAATTCGAACATTTATTGTAAAAACCAAATAAAACGATTTATTTGAACTAACTGTTTTTTTTAGTACGGCCTCCTAATTCTTTTCATACGCCTCAATAATTCAATGAACATTGCCTCTGAAATACTACAGTTACACATTTTAAAGAAAAAGTTTAAATGTACACATTTTTTTATTTTTTTTATTAACGTTGATTTGGAGCACCTCTCAGATTCATAGCAATTATCTTTGTAACGACAAGGACTAGAATGTACAACTTCATACCAATTTACCAAAAATACAAAAGCGGCGCTATCTATCCCCTTCACGCTGACTGAGGTGCAACTCCGCCACAGGTAACGGTCCCAAATTCCGGACAGATGACGTCATCGGGTCGGAATATGCTAGCCGCTTAACTACCTGCTTCGATTACAAGCATTCAAGCATAAGCCATTACGAAAATGAAAAAATGGAATAGTACCAATTTAATTTTTTTTCTGTCTTCATCACATTCATAGCAATATCTTTGTAACGATAAAGACTAGACGTAAGTTTTATATCAATTTGCAAACCTTATTAAATGTACAAGTTTTTAAAATAATGGTGGTTTTCGGTGTCATACATTTTTTTTACAGGAGAATTTTTTCAATTTTGGTCCTAACATCGTAAAGAAAAAACTTTTCAACTCAAGATTTTTTTTCTAAGGCAAATAAAACGGTATTCAAAAAAATGGTATCTTATAACATTAGTAAGCTATTCAGAAATGTTAAATAAAAATCATACCTAAAAATGTCATCATTTGCAGCGACAGCATTAAAAAAGCTTAATTCTGGAAGACAAAATCGTAAAATTCGAAAAAAAATTAATATCCTGGTTACTGTAACGGTTTTTTTTTTAATATTCAAATTAGTTGTTGGAAATTAGGTAAGCTACCTACCCGTTACGTTTGATCCATTATTTACGGGACACCCTGTATGTGTGGTATGTAGTGTGGAGAATTTTCTGAAATCGGTAACGCGCATGAAACAAGCGAAACACATCAATCATCACCAGTTTGTATATTTTTCAGTTTGTTATTATTAATTTAAATAAAAATATAGCATAACATATAGCATAATCTGCCTATAACGTTCCCACTGCTGGGACACAGGCCTCCTCTCTGTGAGAGGGCGGGCCCAGTGCGGGTTGGTAGATGTCACATGTCTTCGAATTTTTTGGTTCTAGGACATTACTTACGGTGTTTTCATTCACCGTTTTGAGAGCAGTGGTGATGAAATAATATAATTACACAAAGTAAAGCGCCTGTCAGGGTTCGAACCCACGACCTTAAACTCGGTGAGTCACAGCCGTTACCACTGAACCACCACTGCTTACTAAACATAGGCCTCATGATAATTTCTTAACAGTTGTTTGAAAGAAATAACACAACAGCTTCTCCCATATAGTGCTATTCTGTTCGAATTTCGAAGTGATTTTTAGAGAATATTAAGTGCTACTGACATTCGACCAAAGTCAGTACATACTAATTCCATGTTCTCGACCCCGAAGATACAGGCAAACGCCTAGTTTGGGGGTCACCGTCCAAACTTGTAGGTATAGGTATGTACAAATCTATACATATAAAAATGAATCCCTATTTCCCTGGGTCACGCCATAACTTAAGAACCACTTTACCGATTTAAAGTTTTCTAATACTCTGTAGAAGGTTCTTACGGAAAGAAAAATTAAGATGCACAGAAAATTGACGACCACTTTAACTTCGCGCGTTTACATTAGAATACTCATAGCTAAGACAGGACAACGTCTGTCGGGTCAGATAAAGAATTTGTCTAATGATCACTGCTTCATAGAATCACTTTAAATCACTATAAAAATTAAGTCACTCACCGCTTTCAAAACTCACTGAGTTCAAAATTCACTAGGATTTCACTGACAACTATTTACGTTGTGTAAAAAACATTTTTTTTTTTGTATTTATTTCACTGCCACACTACAAAAGACTAATCGTTGCCATCTGATAATGACTTAATACACATGTTATTAATTATTAATCTACAATTTGTTGCGCTGGTGTTTAATTATTATCGCAGATAGAGTATGTTTGTTTTCTGTTGTCACCGATTGTTTCAATTTTGGCAATGTCGTCACTTGTTCATTTTTTTTTCATCTAAGTAAGGGTACATTATAGTAAGTAATACATTTTCTTGAATAATTTTCCGCCTTTAAAAGTTTGCGTTGTTTTAATTATTTTGTTAATAAGCACAACGCGGATGATGACTAAAATTTTAGTTTTTGACCGACATTTAAAAAAAATATTTACTTACCGATTATTAAAAAATATTGGACGCGTATTTTTTCTTTTTTACGTAAGTAATCAAAAGATTACGGCGATACATTGAGTTAAAATGTGGCGTGACGTACTCGCGTCAATATTTGCTATATTTTATACGTAGGTGCTTGTTATAGTTGTGACGTAACGAGGCCCCACTCCTCATCTTTAATGCGTTTTATATAAGTATTTTTTTATTAATATAAGCAAAAAGTCCGTGTCTAATATTTTTTTTATTATCTGACTGACGGACTAAATAGATTTTTTTTCCCGTGCGTCATCCCTGTTGCTTACTGTAGGTACTTACAGTTACCCGACACGTACCTACAATGCGTTTCAACTAAGAATAGGAATGACCATATATTTTAACAAAAACAAATTCCAAAAACAGAACTAAAATGGATAAGGATAAAACTACAAAACTTTGCAAGCCGTATATTTCTAGTTTCGGTTGACAGCTAGAGGTCATTGACGTTCCTATTCTTAGTTGAATCGCATTGTACTGTAAATGTTTGTTAGTCTGTAAGCCTTCTTTAAAATAAAATAAATAAACACCGCGAAAAATGACAACATGGGAACAACCTATTAGCATAAACATAATAAAACATTACTGATAGTAAGTAGTTAAGATTGCAGATTGGTGGTAAAAGCTATAAATGGCATCATGTTATTAGTGGACGTGCAAATTATTTGTAAACTATACAATCTGGCTTGTGGCTAAATAAACAGTCGCATGAGTCGATCGAAGGTTAAGCTATGCTTTCCGAGGTCATTTTGTGGACCCCTCCTTGCCTCAGAAAGCACGTTAAGCCGTTGATCCCGGCTGTCATTCGTAGATCTTTGACAGTCGCTATTAGCGTTGCCATCCAACCGGATAAAGCCGGATTGTGTAAGGCTTTTTGATCTCTTGCCCGTCCAAATTTGACTGCGTCCGGCCTAAAAAATCCGTAGTTGAAAAGAATTTATACCAAAAACAAACCCAAAAAAAAAATTATTATTTGATAAAATTACAAATTAACAATTTTCGGACTTTTTCCTTTACTTGTGCTGTGAGACCTTGCTTCTTGCTAAATTTCATGATTCTAGGTCAACGGGAAGTACCCTATAGGTTTTGATTTACTTGCGAGTATCAAAATATGTCACATAAATGGCCGTATTTTTTTATTGCATTAACTTCGAAGCTTGATTTTTTTATGACTCCAAGGGATCATAGGGAGACCTACGTATTTGATATTAATTTCAATTTGATACCTCCACGCGTTCCTGAGAATAAGGGTCTTGACAGACTGACAGATAGAAAAACAAACGAAACAACGAAGTGATACTATAAGTGTTCCATTTTTTCCTTTTGAGGTACGGAACCCTAAAAAGACTAGGCAGATAGAATCATGAACTTACCTTTCTGGAAATTCTAGTCACTTTATCACCACAATGTCTTAACACTTATAAATGTGATACTTATGGTAACATTAGTTTTCTTGAAACAACACTTTCTCAAACAGTTTTAATTCGTTTTCCAAGAAAAAATTAAGTTAGAAAAACAGAAATAAAATCTGATCACTTTTTTTTAAACGGCCGTAGAACGCTATGTCTACCAGAATTACCGGTTGATTTTGTAAACACCAAGCTGTCAAACAAAAGCTTATTTTTCTCCTTTAAAAACCATGATTGGTATCCAAAAAGAGAAGCTTTCACAATGAATAGGAAATGGCAAATGAGTTAACAATTCTCATAAACCCAAAATAGGTATTCAAACAAATAAATATAAAATTAAGGCTTATCCGTCGCAAAAAGCGCGGTCACTGTCGGACTGCATAGAAAAGAAAGAGAAGCGCGATGACACAACGCTTGCAAAATGTGAAGTAATTATCGATTTACAAAAAATCTGTTGATTAAACTAAAAAAGTAATGACAAGAAATCATTCCATATTAGTTTGTAAAGAACTGTATAAATTTATGAACACTTTTAATGAAAACTGTAGGAGTAATATGGTAATAACTCGAAAAAATAGACAGAAATAGACCTGGATTTAGGATTTTTTTTTCCTTAGTTCTACAAACTAAAATAGATTTCAGGAGACATGAAATCACTTCTTATGTATTGTAGATTACTGTGTATTTTTTCCTATCAGAAAGATGCTATAGTTACTGTAAAAGATGGTTACAAAGTTACTTAGTTTCGCCGTATTTTAGAGCCTTAAAAGGTTTAGATACTAGCTAATCCCTTTTATTGCAGTATTATTGTGGGTATTAAAGAAAAGTAATGATATCGATAAACGTGGAGATTAGTTCGTTACATTATGTAAAGATTTAGTTGTGACTTAAATTGTCGAAAAATCATAATTAATCACATGTTTCGCGGTATTGAGACGTAATTTGATAACGATTTTTCCTTTCTTTTCGAAAATATGAAATGATACGTTTTTGCATAAATTGAGGCTTTGTGTGCGAAAAAGTCTTTCTTTTAGGTACAGTCAGCGTCAATATTAAAGAATAGAATAGAATATTCTTTATTATGCACACCATTCAAATTATAGATATCATGTTTAAATTTTATATAATAAGTAGTACATTTTGATACAAGTGGAGAACGTTTGTTATTGCATTCGAGGCGGAATTAACTTTAAAAGTTTTTCTTTTTTCATCCATCTTCTTCACTACCCAGCATTCCGATCCTTATAGTACGACTGGCCTTATCACGGACAAAAAAAACTAATGATTAAAAATAAGTATAAGTATTTTAATTAATTAAGTAAATTAAATTTTTGTTTATATTAAATAAATTAAATTTTTTTTTTTTAATAATATTGGGACGAACATACTGCTCAAAATGATCTAAACTTATTACTTTATATAGTGTATTATCTATGATCTAAACAACTATTCAATGATTGTTTCAGAATGAAGAGAGTACACGACAACTGTCATTCTGTCAAGAACTTTATCGATTTGAGATAAAGTTTAATTTTCTTAGTTCTTGAGATCATTTTGATCGGTGTGTTCGACCCGATATTTTTGACTATACTAGAGAGGTACCTACAGTACGACACAACTTAAATGTAGCATCGGCAAAATTCGTAAAACGAATCACCATCCGAACTGCGTGCGTCTTCAAAATCATCAATCTTTACTAACCGACGACGTTCGCACGGACGTAAAAATATCGCAGCGGTATTTTACCGCGCACTGGATTTTCAACTCTCGTTTTTGAAGTAGCTAGAATAATCAGCTTCATCCGGTTAGACTGGAAGCCTAACCGCCGACCCCAACATAGTTGGGAAAAGGTAAGGTAGATGATGAATCGACGCAAGCCAAGTAGGTAGGTACTATGCGTGCCAAATAAGAATAGTACTGTCAAGACGCCATTTTGTTCCGCAATACTCGCGAACTTCATTACCAATGCGTACTAATCTGACAGCTATCGTGTGAAGTTGGCAGCAAGCGCGATCCTATTCTTATTTGGCACGCAAAGTACATTCCTATTTACTAGAGCGAAGTTTAGCCACAGATTAATACAGATGGGACACTCCGCAGTTTATGTATGAAGCTACAAGTACGCGGCGGGCCCCGTCCGCGGGGCTAATTCAGTAGGTCAGAAGGTATAAGAGTTACGCGATAGAAAGAGAGGCAACTTGTAGTTGAATATAACTGTAGGTAATGAGCTTTGTGCGACCTGAATTGCACTTTACTGTGTCGTAGCAAGAGTCGCTTTTTGTTTAAATGATTTTGCGGAGTGTCCCATCTGTATTAATCTGTGGTTTAGCTTAGGTAGAGCAGAGGAGCAGTGGTAATGGCCGTGACTTACGGGTTGTAGGTCGTAGGTTCGAACCCCGACAAACGCTTTAATTTGTGTAAATTATTTCATCACCACTGCTCTCAAGACGATGAAGGAAAACATCGTGAGGAAACCGGCATGTCCTAGAACCAACGATTCGAAGACATGTGACATCTACCAACCCGCACTGGGGCCGCGTGGTGGATTACAGCCCACTCCCTCTCACTGAGAGGAGGCCTGTGTCCCAGCAGTGAAAACATTCATTAATTACTTATTCATTCCTTTATCGTCAGGCAACTAAGGCCCATAGATAAAATACACAAATTATTAAATAAATAACATAGCTTATTATTTTTATTGAAAGAAAGAAAAATGCGTTTATTTGGCATTACAGCAAAATATAAATAGGTACACCTTAAAACTATAAAAACATAAAACAATTATTGTAATGCCAAAAGGGCCTCAGCTCAGCATATTGTCAGATGACAACACAAGGTCTGCCACCTGACGCTGATTTTCAGCGGCAACCCACGAGTGCTATACGCTAGAATCAGGGAAGTGTGCTGTGTGAGGCAGATTTAATTGATTAGGATGTATGATACCTATACTTACAGCTAGATGCTACCTAATCGGTAATAGGTACCTATCTAATATTTCTGCCGTCCGATTACTAAAAGGCCGTTAAGTGACATTTTGTCAAATTTGAGTTATATATACTAGGTAAAAGAGCAACTTTTTCTCTTTTCAGTCTGGGTCATATTCTTCTATCTTTATTTACGCTAAAGATATGGAGAGTACTCACACGGCTAACTACATCATTTTTGAGATCGTGCAACACTTAAATGCGGTTATGTCACTTTATAACACTATAATACGGCTAACCGCTCGTAACCGTCTATTGAAAATTGATATTAATCCATTAAAAAATCGTAGAAAACGGTTACATGAAACTACAATAGTATTAGACCGTTACATCACTTTAGAAGCATTTTAATGATTTATAGTAATACAAGGCCCATTGGCATTTACGACATCTAAAAGACAGTTTTCTTCAATTACCACTCTACAAAACCGTTACTCACACTTAACTGGCTGGTCGTTGGTAAGCCAATGTGACTTTGGAGCATATACAATTCTAAAAGACAGTGACCGTTATTTAGTTGTGATCTTTTCAAATAATATGTAAACGAATACAATACAAAAAACGGTTAAGTGACATTCCAACGCTAAAAGACGTCTATGTACATTCTCGGTGTACCCGCCCCGCACCTCGCACACTCCAGGTTATCCGTAACTCCGCAGAGGAGTGACGTGTCTGTGAGCGATTGTGTGAATTCCCGCCAAAAATGGACACGACCGGGAGGACTGTGTTGATCTGATTATGATTCGTCTGATTATGAGCCGTAACAAATCTGTGTTTTTTAATTATAATCATTAAAATCATCAATACAATTTTCTAAGTTCATAGAATCGTAATGAATCATGAAATCTTGATATTTAGTATTATATTAAACTTACTTTTTGATTTTAATGATTATAATTTTGTAAATACATAATTATATTTTATGGTCGAAAAACATACTTTAATAAACGTACTTGCAAACTGCAAAAAACGTAAGAAAATTTGAATTTCGCGGGCTACCTGGAGTTTCCCCTTAGCAATCTGCATTGCTGTCTGTAAAGCCCCAGTTACACGACGCAAGTTTCTTGCCAGTGGCATACAATAACATTGAAGTAACTATGGCTTGCTTCGAATAAACACCGTTGCAGTAGTGCAACTTTTATGTTTCATCAAGTTACGCAGGCTGCGTAACAGACCAGGCACAGGAAGACGACAGGTAGCGGCACAGCCGTCAGGCTACGGCAGCAGATGGCAGTGGCCAGGTGGCACAGGGTCACAGAGTAGACGCTGCGTCCTGTGCACCGCAACGCTTGGCCAGGCTCCGTCAAATCAAGCAGTGCGGCGCGCCAGGTAGCTAAGCGGCCGGTAGAGCATAGGTAGCGGCCACGTGGCTCAGGGCTGTAGTTCGAGGTCAGGAACGCCGTTGTTCCCGCGATTTCAGCTCAGGCTCCGTCAAAGCGGCGGCGCGAGTGTTTAGGCAGTCATGCCCAAGGTTCGGGGTCAGGACGACGTGTCGTAGAACCCCTAAACAGAGGAGTTCAACATACTTAGGTTGGCGCTGCCGAGAAAAGGGCAGGCCATGATTCAACCGTGGCTTATTAGCCATTTGGGACGCCGTAGTGAAGTGACAGATTACATGTCATAGATAATTTGACACAGACGGGCACACAAGAACTTGCACATGGTGTTCATTGATCTGGAGAAAGCGTATGATAGGGTACTTCGGGATGTGTTGTGGTGGGCCTTGAAAGAGAAAGGTTTGCCCGGGAAGTATGTAGAGTTAATTCGTGCTATGTACAGTCAATCTCGTACCTACGGCTACCTCGGCTGTTGGCAATATCGTCAAGTTTAATGTGGCTGTTGGCTTGCACCAAGGGTCGGCTTTAAGTCCTTACCTCTTCCTGTTGGTTATGGATGCTCTGACGTCAAATCTACAGGAATTTACAGCATGCACCAGGCGGCCTCACTCTGGTGCATGCTGTTTGCCGATAACATTGTTATTGTCGGTGAAGATGTACCTGAGATTCGAAGCAGATTGGAGAAATGGCAACAGAAGCTGGAGAATGTTGGCTTGAAAATCAGCAGAACCAAAACCAAATATATGTTCTACGATTTCAGCGGTATCTCCAGTGCTGGAGCCATAGCGTTTGATGGCGCGCTTCTCCCAGTCTGTTTCAAGTTTGGGTATCTCGGTTCACTCGTGCAAAGCGATGGCGAAGTAGATCTGACGGTTAAGTACAGGATTAACACTGGATAGATGAAATTCCCCTTAAACTTAAAGGGAAGATATATAAAACAATGGTTAGACCTGCTGTCTTGTATGGATCAGAATGCTGGGCCACAAAAGGTATGAATGAAAAGCAATTGCATACAGCTGAGATGAGAATTCTAAGAGGGATGTGTGATGTTACGCGAATGGTTAGAATTAGAATTAGAAATGAGTACATTCGAGTATGAGGAAGTTTGAAAGTGGCAGCAGTAACTGAAAAGTTGTGCGGAAATCGGTTGTCATGGTATGGGTTTTGAGTATGAATGTCGATGGCTATAAGAGTAGGGGAAGACCAAATAAACGATGGATGGACTGTTGTGTGAAAGATGACATGGCTAAAAGGGGGTGAATACCGAGATGACGACTAATAGAGAAGTATGGAAAAAAAGCACATGTTGCGCCAACCCCAAATAGATTGGGATAAGGGCAGGAGAATTATGATGAATGAGATAATTTGGTACAGGTACCATAGATAATAGTCGCCTTTAGTAATCGACTAATTATGCTTCAGTACTCCCCCCCCCCCTGCAAAGAAAGGATTTTCCCTTGGCGAAATCCGCTGGAAGGTTGTTTATATTTTATTTTAATTACCTACCTTATCAGTCACACTTTACATGCACACAAATTCAAAAACACAAATTTAAAGGCACAAAAAACTATGCCAAAATCTTACACATAGTTGTCCATTTGACTGTAGAGCATTATGTTTTAGCCAGTAATTCCTACACTAAAAGACAGTTTTTGTGCACATATTATTCAGAAACTGTATTTTAGATCATATATCTGGATATTATTAGTATATCTAAACAATAAAATAGACAGTTAAAGTCTAATAACGTTTTTTCACAAGAGCAGTTCATTGAGTTTCAATTGATTTACAATTTAAAAAGAAGGTTAAGTGATTTAACTGTCATTAAGCTTTGTACAAAGTAAATGTATGGCGGTTACAATTCCATTACAACTCTATAAGACGGCTGTATAACAGCCAGCCGTTTTTTAGTATTGTAAGAGGTCCCATCATGGAATAGATAAACATGACAAAAACACAAAACCTTAATTTAAAACAATATTATGTCACTTAGCACGCATTAAAACCCATACAATGAAAGCTTAACAGCTATCAAGTATTGTACTGCCGTCCGATTACTAAAAGGCCGTTAAGTGACATTTTGTCAAATTTGAGTTATATACACTACGTAAAAGAGCAACTTTTTCTCTATCAATCAGTCTGGGTCATATTTTTCTATCTTTATTTACGCTAAAGATATGGAGAGTACTCACACGGCTAACTACATCATTTTTGAGATCGTGCAACACTTAAATGCGGTTATGTCACTTTATAACACTATAATACGGCTAACCGCTCGTAACCGTCTATTGAAAATTGATATTAATCCATTAAACAATCGTAGAAAACGGTTACATGAAACTACAATAGTATTAGACCGTTACATCACTTTAGAAGCATTTTAATGATTTATAGTAATACAAGGCCCATTGGCATTTACGACATCTAAAAGACAGTTTTCTTCAATTACCACTCTACAAAACCGTTACTCACACTTAACTGGCTGGTCGTTGGTAAGCCAATGTGACTTTGGAGCATATACAATTCTAAAAGACAGTGACCGTTATTTAGTTGTGATTTTTTCAAATAATATGTAAACGAATACAATACAAAAAACGGTTAAGTGACATTCCAACGCTAAAAGACGTCTATTCTCGGTGTACCCGCCCCGCACCTCGCACACTCCAGGTTATCCGTAACTCCGCAGAGGAGTGACGTGTCTGTGAGCGATTGTGTGAATTCCCGCCAAAAATGGACACGACCGGGAGGACTGTGTTGATCTGATTATGATTCGCGGCCGTAACAAATCTGTATTTTTTAATTATAATCATTAAAATCATCAATACAATTTTCTAAGTTCATAGAATCCTAATGAATCATGAAATCTTGATATTTAGTATTACATTAAACTTACTTTTTGATTTTAATTATTATAATTTTGTAAATACATAATTATATTTTATGGTCGAAAAACATACTTTAACAAACGTACTTGCAAACTGTAAAAACGTAAGAAAATTTGAATTTCGCGGGCTACCTGGAGTTTCCCCTTAGCAATCTGCATTGCTGTCTGTAAAGCCCCAGTTACACGACGCAAGTTTCTTGCCAGTGGCATACAATAACATTGAAGTAACTATGGCTTGCTTCGAATAAACACCGTTGCAGTAGTGCAACTTTTATGTTTCATCAAGTTACGCAGGCTGCGTAACAGACCAGGCACAGGAAGACGACAGGTAGCGGCACAGCCGTCAGGCTACGGCAGCAGATGGCAGTGGCCAGGTGGCACAGGGTCACAGAGTAGACGCTGCGTCCTGTGCACCGCAACGCTTGGCCAGGCTCCGTCAAATCAAGCAGTGCGGCGCGCCAGGTAGCTAAGCGGCCGGTAGAGCATAGGTAGCGGCCACGTGGCTCAGGGCTGTAGTTCGAGGTCAGGAACGCCGTTGTTCCCGCGATTTCAGCTCAGGCTCCGTCAAAGCGGCGGCGCGAGTGTTTAGGCAGTCATGCCCAAGGTTCGGGGTCAGGACGACGTGTCGTAGAACCCCTAAACAGAGGGGTTCAACATACTTAGGTTGGCGCTGCCGAGAAAAGGGCAGGCCATGATTCAACCGTGGCTTATATAGCCATTTGGGACGCCGTAGTGAAGTGACAAATTACATGTCATAGATAATTTGATACAGACGGGCACACAAGAACTTGCACATGGTGTTCATTGATCTGGAGAAAGCGTATGATAGGGTACTTCGGGATGTGTTGTGGTGGGCCTTGAAAGAGAAAGGTTTGCCCGGGAAGTATGTAGAGTTAATTCGTGCTATGTACAGTCAATCTCGTACCTACGTCCGGTCGGCTGTTGGCAATATCGTCAAGTTTAATGTGGCTGTTGGCTTGCACCAAGGGTCGGCTTTAAGTCCTTACCTCTTCCTGTTAATTATGGATGCTCTGACGTCAAATCTACAGGAATTTACAGCATGCACCAGGCGGCCTCACCCTGGTGCATGCTGTTTGCCGATAACATTGTTATTGTCGGTGAAGATGTACCTGAGATTCGAAGCAGATTGGAGAAATGGCAACAGAAGCTGGAGAATGTTGGCTTGAAAATCAGCAGAACCAAAACCGAATATATGTTCTACGATTTCAGCGGTATCTCCAGTGCTGGAGCCATAGCGCTTGATGGCGTGCTTCTCCCAGTCTGCTTCAACTTTGGGTATCTCGGTTCACTCGTGCAAAGCGATGGCGAAGTAGATCGGACGGTTAAGTACAGAATTAACACTGGATGGATGAAATGGCGGCAGGTCACGAGAGCAATCTGCGACTCTCGCATTCCCCTTAACCTTAAAGGGAAGATAATTATATAAAACAATGGTTAGACCTGCTGTCTTGTATGGATCAGAATGCTGGGCCACAAAGGGGATGAATGAAAAGCAATTGCATACAGCTGAGATGAGAATTCTAAGAGGGATGTGTGATGTTACACGAATGGTTAGAATAAGAAATGAGTACATTCGAGTATGAGGAAGTTTGAAAGTGGCAGCAGTAACTGAAAAGTTGTGCGGAAATCGCTTATCATGGTATGGGCATGTGATGCGGAAGAAAGTTTTGAGTATGAATGTCGATGGCTATAAGAGTAGGGGAAGACCAAATAAACGATGGATGGACTGTTGTGTGAAAGATGACATGGCTAAAAGGGGGTGAATACCGAGATGACGACTAATAGAGAAGTATGGAAAAAAAGCACATGTTGCGCCAACCCCAAATAGATTGGGATAAGGGCAGGAGAATTATGATGAACGCCTTTAGTAATCGACTAATTATGCTGCGGTACCCCCCCCCCCCCCCTGCAAAGAAAGGATTTTCCCTTGGCGAAATCCGCTAGAAGGTTGTTTATATTTTATTTTAATTACCTACCTTATCAGTCACACTTTACATGCACACAAATTCAAAAACACAAATTTAAAGGCACAAAAAACTAGGCCAAAATCTTACACATAGTTGTCCATTTGACTTTAGAGCATTATGTTTTAGCCAGTAATTCCTACACTAAAAGACAGTTTTTGTGCACATATCATTCAGAAACTGTATTTTAGATCATTATATCTGGATATTATTAGTATATCTAAACAATAAAATAGACAGTTAAAGTCTAATAACGTTTTTTCACAAGAGCAGTTCATTGAGTTTCAATTGATTTACAATTTAAAAAGAAGGTTAAGTGATTTAACTGTTATTTAGCTTTGTACAAAGTAAATGTATGGCGGTTACAATTCCATTACAACTCTATAAGACGGCTGTATAACAGCCAGCCGTTTTTTAGTATTGTAAGAGGTCCCATAATGGAATAGATAAACATGACAAAAACACAAAACCTTAATTTAAAACAATATTATGTCACTTAGCACGCATTAAAACCCATACAATGAAAGCTTAACAGCTATCAAGTATTTTGATCTATTAAACATAGCTGTATGTCTAATCAAATTCAAGGGACAGTATTTCCCACCTTTTAGGCCGTAACTCAAAATCAGGTTTAATCACTTAACGGCCTTTTAGTAAGCGGACGGCAGTGTAGTCTATTAAACATAGCTGTATGTCTAATCAAATTCAAGGGACAGTATTTCCCACCTTTTAGGCCGTAACTCAAAATCAGGTTTAATCACTTAACGGCCTTTTAGTAAGCGGACGGCAGATTTACCGGAATCAAAATTTCTTTGCTATTATTTTAAGTACCTACAAAGTTAGTGCGAAGTCTATAGAGGATTTTGATTATAGATATTTATTGCTAAATTTTGGCGCCAGAATTCCTCGAAGTCATAGTGATAAATTCACGGATATATGGATAATTATATCAGCATAATGCACCTACGAGTGATAAGGTTATTACGTCAACTGATTTTAAAAGAATGCATCACACGTTTTGACGAAACATGAGTGGAAAAACGCGACTCTATCTATAAAAAGGAAGACATTCATCTGCCTAGCCTTTTCCCAACTATGTTGGGGTTGGCTTCCAGTCTAACCGGATGCAGATGTGAGCTGAATACCAGTATTTTACTTATAGCGACTGCAAAAAGTCGGGAGGTACCGTGGGACACCCGGTTGAAACGAAGTTCTAGCAGACCAGATCCATCAAGTAGGTATGGTTTCAAGTATCAAAAGTTATAATTTATGTTTTATATTACAGAGTGAGTTGGCAGTTGGCGTCAAAGACTTTGTTCACGGGTTCTACTCCCTTAGGCTGCCTGTCCACCGGAGCGGAGCGAGGCTGCGGAGCGGTGAAACGGAGAAATATTAACCAATAGAAGCGCGAGCGGACGACGGAGTGGAGCGGAGTTAAGATTCTATTGGTTAATATTTCTCCGTTTCTCCGCTCCGCAGCCTCGCTCCGCTCCGGTGGACAGGCAGCCTAAGGCCTCATTTACGGAGACGCGGGGTGTCGAGCGGCACGGTGCGGTGGGCGCGGCCCGCACTAAATTCAAACATAGGGCGTTCTATGAGCCGCTGGGGTCGCGGGTTGTGCCGCTGGGGTCGCGGGTTGTTTAAAAAAGATACCGTAGCCCTGGGATAGGCAACTGAAGGAACACGGGTGGGTTTTAGTCAGTAAGAGTCTGACACGCCCTTCCGCTCCGCCCAGAGCGGGAGAAGTTATTTGATGATTTCCCATCCTCAAAAAAAAAAAAAGAAAAAAAAGGGCGTTCTATGAGTGTTAACGGAGAAGAGTTTAAGATTTCTTACACTTCACGGCCCGCAGCCCGCCCCGCACAACGCGACGCGCGACGCCCCGCGTTTCCGTAAATGAGGCCCATAGACTACTATTATATATACTGAGATAGACTGGCAACTTAAGCTTTTCTTAGGCAACGCCATCTAGTTACGGGGACATACACTATTCAATGTCACGTGGTACGTTGCCATAGCTACATATGTAATAAATTGTACCAAGTAGAATTAGCTTTACCGAGTTGTCTAATGGAGAATGGTTGAAAATTCTACAAACTGTATTTTAAATTTTTAGGTTTAGTTTTACTACAACAGAATTTTCAACCATTCTACATTATTCAACTCGGTAACGCTAATTCGACACTAAACTTGTTGTTTCGAGGATAATAAAATAAATACCAATTTTGCATGTTCATATTTATTATGTAAAACAAAACATTACACTCAAACTCAAACCAGCAATACATTGTGTAGATAGAAAAAGAACATCATATTCAAAAATCAAAAAAAAAAAATCAAAAATGTTTTATTTCATTATTACACGTACAACAGGTATACAGTTGGAGGCGTCTCCTTTTAAGCATATAGATGCCTGTGCCAGGAGGCGCCGCTCTTTCATTAACTCACAATTTTATTAGTGAAACATGCTAATAACAAAACAAACAAAACAAAATTTAAAGTTAACGTGATAGTATATGAATAAAAAATAAAAATAAAACATCCATTATTATTAGTCTGTAGGTGAGTGTGTGTGTGTGTGTCTGTGTATGTGTGTGTGTGTGTCTGTGTATGTGTGTGTGTGTGTGTGTGTGTGTGTATATGTATATGTGTGTGTGTGTGTGTGAGGGTGTGTGTGTGCGTGAGTGCGTGGTTGATTTATACGGAAGCGGTTACCTTATATTTAAAAGAATATTCTCTACTTCATCATAGCATAGCTTGTTTATCCACTTAATCAACAACGATTTGCATTCTTTAAACGATTTAGTATGTATATCTTTTTGTTTATTTATTTTATTATATAAGAAAGACGAGCGTTTGTCGTACTGAATATTTGCAAATTCTGTTTTTACAAAATAGGTGGGAGCAATATTGTGTTTCCTTCTTCTAGTTAATACAATAGGATCTAAAGGTAGGGTTTTATATTTTTTTAATACTATGTGTATAATATATAATTTTCGGACTGATAATAAATTACTTACTTGGTATAGCTCAAAGGTGGGAAAAGTTCTTTTTTTAAAGTACATTACTTTTATTAAAGTCCGTTGCGCTCTTTCAACCTCAAGGAATCGTGTTTTACGCGCGCCTCCCCAAATGGAGATACAGTATATTATTACAGATTGAACTAGCGAAATATACACTTCATTTAGAAGATTTTTTGCTAAGTCACTCCTAGGGACTATGTGTCTTAATGTTTTAAAAATCGAAATAAATTTACGTATCCGTGCTGTAATTTGCTCTATTTGGGGATACCAGGACAGGCTTTGGTCCAGCATTATACCCAAGTACTTAACATGGTTAACTTTAGTGATGATTGGACAATTGCAGTCGTCAACCGTCCTCCTACACTCATGTATTTTAATGTTGAAATTACGTTCAGGTTGGACATTTTTATAAATAGAGAAACAGATATAATTAGTTTTGCTCGTGTTTAACGTAAGGAGATTTGTTTTTAGCCATGAAGCCACTTGTAACATACCTTTTTCTGTATTGGTTTTAGTTTCGGCCCAGGTTGAACCAGTGAAGACGATTGCAGTGTCGTCGGCATACGAAAATATTGTAGCATTATTTATTGTCATGTTACATAAATCGTTTATGTATATTAGAAAAAGCGTAGGACCGAGAACGCTTCCCTGAGGTACACCGCAAGTTACATCAACATCCTCGCTGACAATATCATCTAGCTTAACCTTCTGTTTTCTATTTGTCAAGTAATCGATAAAAATAGATAGTTGTGTATCTCTAATACCAATTTTTTCTAATTTTCGGACAAGGATAGGGATAGAGACCGTGTCGAAGGCCTTTTTTAAGTCTATGAAAACCGATAAACACCTAGTTCCTTTGTCGAGTTCTTTTGTTAGTACTGTAGTTAAAGACGTGATAGCGTCTTCCGTAGAGATACCGCGTCTAAAACCAAATTGAGATGGAGATAAAATGTTATTGTTTTGAAGATAGCTTAATAATCTAGAATTTAAAAGTTTCTCTAATATTTTTGCTATAACCGGAATAACAGAAATTGGTCTATAGTTATTAACATCACTCTCTTGCCCACCTTTGTATATAGGAGTTATTATTGATTTCTTTAAAGAGTTAGGAAAGGTGCCTCGTTTAAAACAGAGATTAGCTAAATGCGTTATAATTGGAATGATTTCATGTTTTACATGTTTAAGGTACCTAGTGGAGATATTATCCCATCCTGGGGCACTATCTGATTTTAGAGAGTTTATAATACTATTTACTTCATTGAAGTCTGTATCCAGGAGAGCAAAAGACTTAGAGAGACTAGGTAAGGAACGTAGGTATAGATTTAGGTCATTCTGGGTTACGGTTCGTTGAATATCATTTGCCAGTTGGTTACCAATATTTGCGAAATATTTATTAATGAAGTTTGCTGATTCCGTAGGTGATGCTTTTAGATTAGTTAATTCAGAGTTGGTTCTAGTAGATTTATTTGTGTAAGTGATTGTTTTCAGATTTTTCCAGAGAAGTTTGTTATTATTTAACGATTTATTAATAAGGCTTCTTTCATATTTTCTTTTTAGTTTTTTTATAAGGTTGTTGCAATGATTTCTGTAACGAGCATATTTACCGTCATCTTTGATGACTTGGCAGCCAGGTAGGCAATAGGTACACAACATTGTTTCGAGACATGGTTATTTAAATATAAACACAAAACACTTGGTCATTGGTCGTCTTAGGGGCGGAGTTAAACACTTAAATAATATGGTCCAAACTCCTATTTACGGATGGCCCACAGAGCACTTGGAGGGCCTAAGCATTTAAATCACCGGTCCTCGGTGATTTAAATGCACGGGGGGCTCAAGTCGTGGTGATCTAATTTAGAAAGTACCTAGACATTCGATGGGAACGTTTATCTTCCAAGATTTTTACTAAATACGGAGCAACGAACTAAACTTGACGTAAATTACACTGAAAATTGGCAAGCAAACGAAATATTTACAAAAATATTCGCAACGCAACCGCAGAAATTTTTTGCAATAAAATGTCAACATCAGCCTGTCACCCTGTGGCTGTATAGTCGTTTCATATTTGTAAATTCTACTAATAGTGTTTTTTTTATCAATAAGAGCAAAACATTAATACAATACTATGATCGGAGACCTTTCACAAATGCAAAAAAAAATACGAAAAATAATAACTAACTCAAAAACATCAAAATCAAAGATTATACGCGTACACTTCTACTATAATGTACTAACAATTGCTTCATGGATGTACGCTGGCAACACTGTTCATTTTTAATTTATGTTCTCGTAGATAGACGGCGCTGAATAGTAAGAAATTAAAATGTATAGCATTTGCCACCCTGTGATGAGGCCTAAGTCCGTCTGACATAACGATGCATCAAAACAAGTGCGAAAGTTAAATTTTTCGTACGGGCAAAAACACATCGGGAGTAGGGACAACTGTCAAATCGTGTTGTCATTCATACTGGATGCAGGTGAACGGACAATATGACGTAGTCTATTTCAAGAGCACCGCGCGCACTCGCACAAGATGTTGGGTGAATCGATTATACTACCCTACTTCGCCAGATTGTGTTTGAAGCCCCCCCCAACAATCCCAACTTGTAACTGCAAAACATTTGATTTTTACATAGATTTTTATCAGTGACAGAATATTCAGGCTATCTTACAATGTGTAAAAAGAAATAAAGACAAACAGTAAAACAAAAGGGACTCTCTTTTGTTGTACTCGTCTTTGTTCGACGATAGTTCATCTGATGATGAAGTAGAATGTTATTTACCTAAACCTAAGCGGCGAGTATACCACGATTTAAAGGAAAGTCAAATCGAAGATAAAATAAAATTTGCTACAGAAAAGTAAGTGTGTAGGTACCTACTCAGTTATTTTATATGTACTACTTATATACAAAGGTTTAGGTAGTGAAATAAAGATAAATAATCTTGTTATGTCTTTTATAATTTAAAACCTCTGTTTAAAAATAAAATATAACTAAAAACCAATGTAAATACAACAATAATGATTACTAAATCAATTAAACCATTAGTTTATTTGTTTAATATGTGTTTGTGTAAAAAGTCACATCTAGATTGTTTACCTTTATTTTACTACCTAAACCTTCCTAGTATAGTACCTACACAATTTGATTCTAAAATTCGTTCATAATTTTCAGAAATTTGGCTGTAAAACCATGACCAGACCAGATACTTGCAACTCTGCAATATTATGCCTCAGGATCTTTCATGAGATATGTTGATATCCAATATTGGACATAAATCAACGCTTTGCCGTATTATTCATCGAGTGACTAGGGTTATTGCTAAATTACGTCCTCATTATAATACGCTTGCCAGTTAGGTAACGATGAGGAGAGATCAGCTGTTGCGACTGACTTTTATAAAATATCTAGATTTCCGAAAATAATGGATTTTTGACGAAGTTATCTATACATTCTGCGATGTTTACTCCGGCCACGGCCCTCCTACCGTCTTCATTGTCCCACCCGTCCTGCAGATACGGGAGAGCTACTTATTTTCGTAGAATCTGATTTTATGCTGCGTTATATTCCTAAGAATAAATGCGATACATAAATAATTATTTATATGGATAAAACTTTACTAAGGATATCCAGAAACAAGTTGTTCATAATCCACTAAGAGCCTGCAAAAACATTGTTAGCAATTATTCTGAGAAAGACATAAATAATTGATGCACAGGCGTTTTAACGACTTTTATTAATAACTTTTTAAAGGAGCTTTTTGAAGTGGTGTAAAAAATATATGTCAAGGTAGCAAATAGGTAGTAAATATTAACATTAACAATGCGGTTAATACAACGCTAGAACTATGAGAACTTGAAAGTGGTCAGCCAACCTGACGTCAGAATGGCTGACCACTTTATTTCATTGATATCTTTAATAACGCAAAGGTAGCAATTATTTCATGAATGCTAGTAAATAGTAGCAAATAGGTAGTAAATAGTGGACACGGTTTCATGTACATATCTCGTTTGGTCCAGTCAACCTGACGCTAACCCCTATTTGGGTACGCAATCGATTCAGTGTGCTTTTCAAATAGGCCACTGCAGTTCGCGCCCGGGAATCAGGTGTTCTTGGGGCTTTACAAAGTCTTGAGGTGGTGGATACCTCCTTTCCCACTTTTGTTTTGGATCGCCTGTGAAAAAGGGATGGTGCTATCGTTCATGTATAACTCCGTCTCTCTCGCACTGGAAAAATGATGGCATTATACTAGTCGGAAGAGTAACTGGTTTGCGGAGGTCAGATAAGCAGTGGCTCCATGTAAAATACTAGTATTCAGCTGTATCTGGTTAGACTAGAAATCGCCAACACATAGATGTTTAATACTCGTTCCTTATAGGTTAATTTTATGATAATTTACTCGTAAATAAATAAAACACATTATACATTTTTCTAAACGTATATTTATTAGAAACATAGCAACAATACCCTTATTTACTCTACAGTAATTACAAATGGCGGTGGACCACCTACAGGGCCGTCTGAAGCGGGTGCTTGGGAGCAATTAGGGTCCATAAGAGCAACATGGGTGTTTGGGAGCAATCTGGGAACATAGGAGCAAACTAGGTGCATTGAAGTAAATTAGGGTGCAACTCTAGGTATTGCACACATTTTAGCTATTACCACGTTTGCAAATATAAAAGAAACACTTAAAATATAATTAATTATGAGTTTGTAAAGCGCTTTGCAGCGATTGTCGTGCCACAGTTGGGCTGCAATATTTGTATGGAAAGTGAATTTTGTTGCGACAATGGCACATACATTGTATGCGGTAAGCAGAGAACCAGAAGGGCAATAGTCAATCTGTAAAAAATCCTCTAGTTTACCTGTCAAATTTTTGGCATTGATTGTCGCTGAGATGAGATTGCGACTACATTTTGAACTTTTAAATACTAAAGAAAATATAGGCACTTTGACAATTTTGACAAGTGCCTACCTGTTGTCTAGAAAACCCTCATTGGCCTTCAGGTTTTTTCAGGGTTTCAGGACTTCAATAGGCTGAGTTGACAACATGTTTATTTATCAACACAGGTTATTTTTGTGTACACTTTAAATAGAAAACGGTGTCTGATTGATTTATTGATTGCGATACTGTCTGACGACTTTTGTGTCTTTAATTGTTGCTCAAATTTTCAAATAAATTACTTTGCACTAGCGACAAACCGTGATTGACGGCCCTGTCTTTTTAATTTCTTATATTTTTCTTTCTAATAACGCACTAGGCAAGCTGTGGACTATTGTAACGTATTGAATGCCTTGTGCGTTTGCTGCTTTTGGTCTAAATGAAAAGCGAGAATTTCTTTTACACAATTATTTGATAATTTAAATTTTATTCGTAATTTTCAGAATATCAGTGTACAGAAAAAAATTCTTTCTGGTTGAGTTTTCAACTGGGATCCCTAATTGCTGAAAAAGCCTTCACTGTCATTTTTAAATGCATTTTGTATTGTATGTTTTAGCGGGCTGGTGCCCGCCATTTTAATTTGATGATATTAAAAATCTCAAGATGGATTTTTGTAGAAAACTACTACAGTAAAATTATTCTCGAAACTCTAGTTTAAAAACTCACCTGTGCCGTTGAAATTACGTCAAAAAAATCATTTAAAAATTTAAAGGAAATTCTCGCTTCAAGTCACATAATGAGATCAATATAATTGCGCTACATATCAACAGGGGTACAGGCAGTAACCATTTACATGATTTGTATTCCATTACATACAGGTACATTACATAAATTAATAATAACAATTGGTTAAAATTATAAAACTAAAATTTAAAATTGCCAACATTAATGTAAACTAATAACTTAAAATAAATTCTAACCCTCTTATTTATAACCCTTACATTCATTTGGCTTCACGGTTTTACCCTAAAAGGGTAAGCAAGTGTTACACCAAAGTTTCGAGTATACAGGGTGGAAGTGTAAACAGTGGCAATCTTTTAAGGGGTCATTGCACTCATCATTATGAACAACTTTTACTATGGGACCAAACCTGAAATCGCGAAAAAAAATCAGCTGTTCCCTACATTTTGACGAATTATGCGAACATAAATGTACTGAACAGCAGATTTTTTTTTCTCGATTTTAGATTTGGTCCCATATTAAAAGTTGTTCATAATGATGAGTACAATGCCCCTTAAAATATTGACACTGTTTACATACACTTAGATACATTCTGTATAACCAACAAGCAGTCTTTCTCATTAAAGTTTATAAATAAGAGGATTACTCTATCTATTAAATTGAATTAGGGATTAACAAAGCAAAATAACATTTGGTAACTTTATTGCATTCTTAAAAATCATTATACAGTCAGGGAAAGTAATTGTAAAGCAAATTGTCTCCCGAAGTCAATTTGCCGTGTTATACCCATGTCATACAACTGTCAAAATATGACAGCTGTGATTGGAATGTAAGTTGGTATCAATTTGCTTAGCAATTAATTTACATTTATCTGACTTTACTATGTCCCAAGATAATGGCCCTATTTTACATTAAAATATCCTCGACATGCCAATACTTGACCGCGTACAGTCCTTACACAGTTATTTTACCTATAGTGATCTTTATTGGCGTGGCAATAAGGTTGTTATTGGGTTACAGCCATTTCCAAGTCTGTCAAAATCACAATGATCTTTATTTTCGTTGCCTTACGGTAGCTATTTGGTTGCAGCCATTGCTAAGTCTGTCAAAATCACCTTGCTATTTATTTGAACTACGGCATGAACCATTCTTATAATAAAGGGTCAAATTAAATTATTTAGCGAAACTCTGCAGACGTGATCTAAACATGATAAAACAAAAAAAAAATAATTTGATGACTTTATTTTGGGATCTACAACCGCAGTGTAGTTGAAACATCAGTTTTTTTTTTTGTATAAACTTCATATACGTGATGGGTATCAATATATAAATACAATAAAAAAAAACAAGTTTCTCAACTCATACTTCAAGTAACTCGAGGTCGTTGACCCCAAAAAATCATCAAATTTTTTATTTTGTCGTGTTTAGACACCGATACAGTCCGCGAGGTTTAAGCTGAGCGTTGCATTTGTGTGAGTGCACATAGATAGTGTAGGTGTGACGTCCGGCATTGAGCGCGACGCGTCTTATGCTTAGTTTAAAACCGGTTTATACTGCTTTTTGGCTTTTGTTCTTTTAGTACGAGAGGCCATAACGAAAACCATGTCGCATCGTTGTAAAACATAAAGCGATAAGACGATTGTAGATTTTGTCTTACGTAAAACGATAAGACAAACATTTAGGTCATGGGCTCTCGTACCATTTTGGTGATCACTCACACAAATGCAAAGCTCAGCTTACGCCTGGCGGACCGTACCCCTTACTTCTGCAGAGTTTGTCTAGCTAATTTAATTTGACCCTGTAGTTCGTGCCGATATGAAATGTAACCATAGAAATATTAGGTCTTTACCTATGAAATTGCCGTTCTGCAGTACTGGCCATTTCAAATCAAAATAATTTTTGTTTGGCTAAGAATTCTAATTTCAAATTAATTTTATTTTAAAAACATGGATTTTTTTTTCCAAAAGTAGTCATTTGTTTATTGATTAGTGTTACATTTTCATCGCATTTCAATCTTTTTCGTCATCATGGATACGTTAAAAATTCGAGTAATTATGGAATATGAGTACCGTCGTGGCAGCAACGCGGCACAAGCGGCACGCAACATCAACGACGTTTACGGAGCTAACACTACAAACCAACGCACCACCTGTTATTGGTTTGCTCGCTACCGTTCTGGAAATTTCGACCTGAAAAATGAACCTCGCGGTCGTCCGAAGACTTTGGTCGACAATTACGAATTAAAGGCGATTGTGGAAGCTGATGATACACAATCTACGGCTGAATTAGCAGCAGCTTTCGACGTTAGCGTCAAAACAATATTGGTCCATTTGCGTCAAATTGGCAAGGTAAAAAAGCTTGACAAATGGGTGCCCCACGAACTCAATGATCGCCAGCGCGAAGTACGCGTCGAGACGTGCCTTGCACTGCTCAACAGACACACAAATGAAGGAATTTTGAACCGCATTGTTACCTGCGATGAAAAATGGATTCTGTTTGATAACCGCAAGCGCTCAGCAAGTTGGTTGGATCCTGGTTCAGCACCTAAACAATGCCCTAAACGAAAACTTACCCCTAGAAAAGTGATGGTCACTGTTTGGTGGTCTAGCGCCGGTGTGATTCATCACAGCTTCTTACCAAACGGGGTGAGCATTACTGCAGATGTGTACTGTGAAGAACTGAACACAATGATGGAGAAGCTGGCACATCTCCAACCAGCATTGGTCAATCGCTCGTCTCCGCTGCTCCTGCACGACAACGCGCGACCTCATACTGCACAGCAGACGGTCTCCAAGTTGCAAGAACTGGGGTTGGAAGCTCTCCGTCATCCGCCCTACTCACCAGACCTTGCGCCTACAGACTACTACTTTTTCCAGAATTTGGATAACTTCTTGGCGGGAAAAAAATTCAATACCCAAGAGGCAGTACAAAATGCCTTTGAAGAATTTGTTGCCTCCCGACCAGCTGATTTCTTTAAGAAGGGCATCAATAAACTGCCACTGCGTTGGCAAAGATGCATTGATTGCATGGGTGATTACTTCGATTAATACAAATAAAAAATACATGAAAAAAATTCGTTTAAATTTTTTCATACAAAACGGCAATTTCATAGGTAAAGACCTATTATAAAACCAGGAAAAGTGGCAAGCGGGCGAATCTGTGTCCGCACGACATGCTCAGTATGAGCCGTTCATAGTACAAATTCCGTCTCCGCGAACTAGTGCGCTTTCGACTGTGACCGTGACAATTTATAAGAATGCTGTGTTGTTCAGTGGTTTCTTGTAAAAATCGAAGCCATGTAAATCATGGAATCACTTTCCATATGTAAGTACAAGTATTTTACCGTATTTGTCTTTAAAATCATGAAAGTGACAAAGGGACAAAGTGGAGACACAGGGTTCCGATACATTTTAACATACTGGGCACATCTTCTTTCTTATATCTATGACTGTAACCATTTACCATAAGTGTTGCCTATATTCAGCGGTGGACGATAAAGGACTGTTTTGATACACAGTAATAAATTATTATTGCATAGCCAATTTGTTTCTAACAATGTTCTTTACATGAACACAATACAATTTGTTTATCTAAATTATAATAATTAATAACATATCATAATAATATAATTTTCATCAAAATATACAAATAATTATATCACAATTGATTTTTAGAAGCTGTAAAGATATTATTCAATTATTTTTTACAAACGGAGTGCTTAAAAATATCCTTGAAAATCGGGGTTAACGAATTTAATGCTCAGTTTTTGAGGTATTGAAACGTAGTCTATCCATTCGATAGTGATTATTGCTCCGATATACAGGGTGTAAACAGTGGCAATCTTTTAAAGGGACATCGTACTCATCATTATGAACCACCTTTTACTATGGGATCAAACCTGAAATCGCGAAAAAAAAATCAGCTGTTCAGTACATATGTTCGCATAATTCGTCAAAATGTAGGTAACATCTGATTTTTTTTTCGCGATTTCAGGTTTGGTCCCATAGTAAGTAGTAGCTTACAGAATAAGCAAACTGAAGTGGCAGTGGGCTGGCCATGTTTGTGGGATGGCCGGTGGAGCAGACGGGTCCTGGAGTGGAGACCGCGTATCGGTAAGCGTAGTGTGGGACGCCCCCAGCTAGATAAATAAATAAAATAAAATAAATATCCTTGGACATTTCACACAACGCCATCTAGTCCCAAGCTAAGCAACCTAATGCTTGTGTTATGGTAACGAGATGGCTGATAAACTACTTATATACATTTTTTTTTTTTTTGTAAATACATACATATTATAGATAGAAAAACACTCAGACTCGGAACAAATACTTGTAGGTCGTACAAATATTTGTTCCGTGCGGGAATCGAACCCGCGACATGCTGCGCAGCAGTCAATCGCTCAACCACTGCGCCAACCGTGTCGCCAAACCGACCGTGTCGAGATGGACCGACGACCTAAAGAAAGTGTCTGGGACAGACTGGATGCGGAAGGCGGAGGACAGGGTGTTGTGGCGCAGCCTGGGAGAGGCCTATGTCCAGCAGTGGACTGCGATAGTCTGAGTTGATTGATTGACCATAGTAAAAGTTGTTCATAATGATAAGTACAAATCAATCGGCCCAGCCTTTTCCCAACTATGTTGGGGTCGGCGTCCAGTCTAACCGGATGCAGCTGAATACCAGTATTTTACATGGAGCGACTGCCTATCTGACCTCCACAACACAGTTACTGGGTAATACGATACCCCTTGGTAAGACTGGTTGTCAGACTTTCGGGTTTCTGACGACCCGTAACGACTGTCAAAGATTCACGAATAACAGCCGGGACCAACGGCTTAACGTGCTTTCCGAGGCACGGAGGAATCTCGTTATGTAAAGATGGTCACCCATCCAATGACCAACCCCGGCAAGCGTAGCTTAACCTGACGGATCGACCCGTGCGGCTGTTATTACTTAGCCACGAGCTCCTCATAATGATAAGTACAATGACCCCTTAAAAGATTGCCATTGTTTACACTTACACAAATGTAATGTGCAGTGTTTGTAAACTATAGGCTAATGAAGAATTTGACTTAAAATTTGAGTGAATTACTATCAAGGGTTTATCTGAGGACCTCAAAAACCAAGCAGAAGGCAGAAATTTTTTTGACTGACACTGACATGGCCTCAGGTATTTTAATTTTGATAACACAAAAAATTACTCGCTAATTAGTCGAAATTTGTCGCCAAATATCAGAATTTGTCGGTCACTGGTTCAAAAGTTGTAACGGTTCATAGGTGGCCGATCTGGAGAGTGTCTCTCCAGCTTGGCCACATTTATATCTCAAAAACTAGGTAACATAGTTGGGAAATAGCTAGACAGATGTTGCTGATGACTAATTTTATTATTAATAAGTGACCTTCTTCTTCAGCTTCTAAAAAAACTATTGAAATAATACTGATTTATTATCACCTAATTGCAATCACAAATCACACGTTATATACTAATTTTGTACATAACAATATCAAATTAAATACCGCGATATATAGACATAAAATAACGCTAAGTTTAAGCCAAGTATACATAAGGTAACGATATACTGAGTAGGTGAGAATAGGGATGACTAAAAATTTATTTTTTGTCCGTCATAGAGATTATTAAAAAATATTGGACACGTATTTTTTCTTTTTTTACGTAATCAAAAAATTACGGCGATACATTGAGTTAAAATTTGGCATGACGTCACGCGTAGCTAGGTTTTATACGTACAAGTGACGTAGCGAGCCCCCACTCCCCAACTTTAATGCGTCATAGCTAAGTATTTTTTATTAATATGATAAAGCAAAAAATACGTGTCTAATATTTTTTTATTATCTGACTGACGGACTAAATAGAATTTCTTTTTTTTTTACCCAGGCATCATCTCTATTGTGTTAGATTAATTGTTTATCAAATTACCACACTGCGTTAATTTGGCGTGTTATAACTGTGGCGGCATCTACATCGTCACATGGGAACTACACGTCCACTGACGTCACGCAACATCCTGCATCGCGCAAGCAGAGTTTACCGCGCGACTAGCAAACAGGAAAAGTTTTTTAACAGTGCGCAATCAACAGGGTGTTCTATCCATGAATATAAACAACGTTCATACACGAGTTTTAATTAACTATAAATAAATAAATAAATAATAAATGGGACCAACTCATTCATGAATGAAACAGCTGATTTTTTTTCGTGATTTCAGAGTTGGTCCCATAGTGAAAGTTGTTCATATTTATGGGTAGATCACCCTGTGAAAATTTGCGAAACTTTTCCTGTATACAATGTCCCGACATTGTCGAAAATCGTCGGGCAGTTGCCCACCAGACACAACACCCGTCTGTTCGGAGTATCCTCCATTTTCTATGGAGGATGAGTGAACTTTACACCCTGTTCCTCATGCCTCTATACCCACGCGCCCGGCTCCCCCGCGAAACTTCCCTTCCCACGCCCCCGAATATTTTTTGTCGGCGCGAAACGGACAATTTCAATTGATAGACAATTTGATAAACAATTAATTTTCATGAATTTAAGCAACCGTTAATGTAGCAAAAAGTTCAACTTTATAGAGCATTGTCTCTGTCACTCATGTGACTGTCTCTTTCTAAAGCTCGTAGTCATATTTAAGGCTTCCGCAGACAGGCGACACGATTCTTGTAGAACTATTTCCATGAAGTTTTCATAGAAATTGCTCTACTAGTCGCGTCGCGCTGTCGTGTAGCGACTGTCTACGGGAACTTTAACGCTCGGTGCTCGCCCGAAAGTTACTCTATTTTGTTAGCTTTTGTAAAAGATTTTCAGAATAGCTGTATGTTCATAAACCACTAAAATAAAACGCATATTATTATTCTAGGCACCTCGTTTAAAGTATTGAAGTGCTTTCAATTTGAGCGATATATTTCTGGGCGATAGTTGCGCAACTGTAGCGCAATATTCGTGTAACAGTTTGACAACAGTAATACAATACAGAGGTGCAAAAATGGATATGACAGAACATAAATACAAAGAAATTAATTGTTTAGCAACTTAACATCTGTCATTCTTTGACAGTTGTATGAATAGGCTATAACACGGCAAGGAATGAGTCGATTAAATAAAAAAAATTGTAAAAAAGTTCCATATTCAGATTTAGTTGATCAAATAGTTTCGTTAGATCTTTGCGTGTGAAAAAAATAATAGGTAGGAATTTCTCTAATTTCCCTGACATAGTTGTGTCTGTCACTCATATCTGTGTACCTAACAGTATCTTTCTAAAGCTTGATGTATTAGTAACTACAGGTACTGTTATACAGTTTGGCGATAGTAGCGCCACAGTTGCGCGATAGTTACGCCACAGTAGCGCAAAAATCACATACATATCGCCCAAATTAAAAACACTATTTTCATATTAGGATTTCTTATCTTTACATACACACATTTTGTACAGTTATCACACCGCCATTTTTTTTACTAAATAAAACACTTTCAAACATTTTTTTTTACAAAACTTTAGGCCAATCCTGATGTATGTAGTTTAACGAGAAAGACGATTTGGTACAAATTGAATTGACATTTTTTGAGGATACAAATATTATTGAGTCGGGTAAAAATTGATCGGTTTTTTACCAGAATTTAATTACAAATATTATGTGGGTTGTGTAATGCACCAAATCTCATATTTTCTATTAATTGTGTCTATTTAGCAAAAAAATACATTCATATTTGAAAAGTGCACATTCTTGTCTAAATATTTGAACCGTTTTTTTTAACTTAATACATTTTTATACATTTCTGTGGGCTGCAAACTGGTGAGCATCTTTTATTACGTAGAACTGCCATGTTCCATTACAATCTCTTCTCTTTGGGTAAATAAAAATCTAAAAGGCTGTGTGCAGTGCTTAGAACTTTTAGTGGTCCCAGCTAAGAATAAATTACCCTAGCAGTTTTTTGGTGGCTTTTAGAAGTGTATAATTTACTAACCTGATGTTACTCTACCGTCATAAACATCAGGTTATTTGTAAAGCCGTTCCGAGTAAAGTTTTCTGAAATTGATCTATTTGATATGGCGACCTTCTTTTGTAAAATGTAAAATGAACTTATTCGTAACCGGAGCTCACAACCGTATTCAAAGCCCGTAAACTTCGTCAAGATTTCTATTTACCCCAAGAAAAATACTCATGTTAAATAAGCTCTGCAACTAATTTCAGGCAACAATTGTAGCCCGCAACATCGCGACATGTTGCGATATGTTGAGCGATTTCTTGTAACTAAGCATTCATATAAATGTCCTGTTGAGCGATTGTTGGGCAACATATTGGCAACTATTTGTCGCTCAGCGACTATACTGTTTTCAAGACACAGATTATAAATAAATGGAGTGTTTTACTCAATTGCCTGTAATGTCACCGGCACTACCTTCAAAATGGAACATAGCAATGCTGTTCGACTGAAATACATAAGTAGTGTACAGTAGTATTCACCCATCATATTCGTTAGGGCGGGAACTCTGCTCGCAAGCATCCGCACTCATTAGCATTGAAAGTGCGTTGCTTATGGACATTTATGTGTAACTGGCACCTCTAAAGCTACGGTTTCCAACGACAGCGCTGGCCGCTACATAGCGTCCACAATTTACCGTCAAATGACGTCACTGAAACACTGTGAGTAAGTACTAAAATTGTTTATTTTATTTTATTTGACAAAAATATAATTTAATGTATTGTGTTGCGTAAATTATTTTGCATAGGTACTATTGTATAGAATCTAGTTCTTCTAACTGAACAGACAGCTGTGCTGCTGGGGAGTTTGTTCCGCTACTTCTTCTTCCCAGCTAAAGCACTAGGAAGTGGTGAAGGGCGGGCGTTTTGTGGGGACTGTCTTACTGTAATTTTGACGTTCAAAAAGTGCTGATTCTCAGCCTAATTTGAATAAAGGACTTTTGATTTTGATTTTGATTTTGTGCTAAAAAAGGGGGTCGTTTTTTTTTCACCGTAAAGTCAAACCCCGCTGCCATAATTTTCATGACAGCCGTCACTGCGGCCGTTACTTGGCGGCCACCTCTAGCGACACAAAGACATAGAGATACAGCGTGCGTGTAAGTATAATTTCATCCTAAATTGATATTAAATTTTATGGTAAAATCTCCATTTATTTATAACTCTGTGTCTTCAAACAATAAATTCATAATTATTGATACTGTGTCTTAACAATAATTTTGTACCAAACTATTTATTTTTTCGGTGACTATTAACAGAATTTTACTACTTCTAATTCATTCTCTCTTCATTGCTACAGTTTCTTCAGAACTTCGTGAAAGCGGTACAAGCCTTCTATAACTATACAGGGTGAAATTAAATTAACTAGCAAAACTCCGTAACGTGATGGATCTAAATACGACAAAATAAAAAAAAATTGAACAGATTTGATGGTTTTTTTTTTGGGTCAATGACCGCTGGTAGTGTTGTCACTTAAAGTGACATACTATGACTTATCATGTTGAAATATTTTCTCATCACGTTTGTGAAGTTTACACAAAAAAAAATAATAAACGGATATTTTGAGTGACTACTCTACTTCTGCGGTTGATGACCCCAAAAAAAAATCATCAAATTAATTTATTTTTTGTTTTATCATAATTAAATATCGATACCCGTCACGACTACAGAGTTTTGCTAGCTAAATTAATTTAACCCTGTACATGTTGGGTAAGATCACATTGTTGCTATAAAATTGATTTTTTAGTGAAAACGCAGCGTTTTTGTGACGATTTTTAACCGTTTTCTGACCCAAATTACGTTCCAAATGGTCAATAAAGAAAATGCGAATTCAAGTTATTTATTAAAAATGCATTTTGAGTCTAAAATGGAACCCAAATTGACAAGAGAATCTCTGATTTCATACATTGCTCAATGTCAAATTCTCTATGGCTCAGTCGGTTAACAAAAACGCTACGTTCCAACTACACCAGCACTGCATTTAATAATATCATACAAATTACAAAACTCTCATCCAAACACAATCTTTACACAAAGCAAACACACTAACAACTAATAAACGCCGCGTTTATCTGCGTCGCAACTGCGTGGCAACTGCGTGGCAACTGCGGGGCGACAGCGTGGCAACTTTCAACACCGCCGGTCGTTATTGTTGCGATATGCGATTCTATGCTAGTACCTATAGTAGTTAGGTTTAAAAGGGCCTACTTTGTTTAAGCCTAAGTATTTCGCCTGTTCGTCGGTGAGTTCCGTTAGATGGGCGTCGAATGTCGGTAAGTGAAGGCTTGCCACGTACTCGTCCATTTTCTTAGGTAATAGGTATACGTCAGCCTGCAACAGAAATTAATATTTTTTATAAAAACATCCTTTGTTCTGTTGACAATTTTCAAAAACAAAAAAAAAACATTTTTTAAAACTAAATCTCAGCAGGTCACAATTACGTTTTGCAATCAAACATCACCTGCCTAACCTTTTCCCAACTATGTTGGGGTCAGCTTCCAGTCTAACCGGATGCAGCTAAAGTATTATACATGGAGTGACTGCCTTTCTGATCTCGACAACCTGATAGCCCTCGGCAACTGTTTCGGGCTTCTGACGACCCGTAACGACTGTCAAAGATCCACGAATGACAGCCGGGACCAAAGCTTAACGTGCTTTCCGAGGCACGGAGGAGTCTCGGTATGTAAAGATGGTCACCCATCCACGCCCCAACCGCGGCAAGCGTAGCTTAACCTGATCGAACGACCTGTGCGGCTGTTATTACTTAGCCACACGCCCTTCTATACCGGATGACTTTTTTTACTATATTAGACAGAAAAAATTGTACAAGTGTGGGATAAGCTAAACATTCCTTGAATAAAACTGCCGATTCTTCTTTAATTTCTGTATTTTATCGTCTTATAAGTTTATCTTCCGTCCTTAATTACTGTTTCTATCTACTTAATCTACATTTTAATCATTCATTCACTATCTCTTTCACTCCTTGACTATTTCGTACATTCATCTCTGTCAGTCATTCATGCTTCACATCTGTCATTCATCATCACGTCTCATTTCACTATCATTTCATAACATTCCGTTCCTACATAAGTACAAATAAATACTACAAAATCGATCTAAGCTTGTCATATTTAGAACAATAAAAACAGAAATTTTGAAAAAAAATAGTAAATCGTTTAAAAATATCGAAATTCAAATTTATTCAACCTGCCTAGGATTTGAATTCTGATGTTTTTTTTTTTATTTTTTTTTTAAACATTAGGTACTTATGCCATAGGCTTCTACTCCGTTTACCTATTGTAGCCTATTTTTTTCAAGACGGTAAAAAAAGTCATCAAGTATATGTCCTATTGCCATTAATTGGGCACAAATCCAGGCCAGATGAAAAAAACCCAATAACTTTGAGCTTTCTGTGGGGGCTTTGGCCGCCCTGCATGGGAATGGAACCAAGGACCTCAGGTTCAATAGTGGCGCTTGCAACCACCAGACCAACAAGGCAGATCAAGAAAAACTTGTCCAAAATATTTTGGCTTTATCATAAATAAATGATAATGATAAATGATTTATTTTCTGTAAGTAGGTTTGTACAAACACTTTTACACGTCAAACATATTTTTTTTTAAACTAGATGAGATCGACACTTCCTATCTGACTACTCTGAGAAGAAACGCCGAAACAAACTCAGAGGTCACAGTCTCTTTTAAAGTCCAGACATAATCTTGGTCAGACCATGTGAAGACCATGTAGATTGCTGTCTGAAATGGTCTTTTGAGGAAAGAACCACACAGATTGAGTGGAACTGTCCAGTCAGTGCACGCATTTGTCAGTAATCGTGCAGCTCAACTCAAAACTTAAGGAGCTCAACGATTCGACGAACAATACCAAAGAAAAGACATTTGGGTACATACAATACTATCATGTGAAACTAAATACAAGCTTTTGACAAAACAAGGCCAGTGATCTCGTGACCTATAAAACACACACACATACAGTCACAAGTGTAAGCCGACGTTCGGACGGACATAAAAATATCGCAGCGATTTTTTATCGCGCACTGGATTTTCAACGCTCTGCTAAGCGCCGAAAGTTAAAAAACCAACAGTGTGCTTTTTCGTCGCGCTGGGATGCACTCTGTTGTTGTTAGGTTGGATTCTCGAAGCTCGGCTGAACACCGAGAGTTGAAAATCCAGTGTGTGATAAAATCCCGCCGCGATATTTGTACATCCGTGCGAACATCGGCTAATACAGGGTGTAAGGGACAGCCCTCCGCAAACTAACAGGGTGCATTCAGCTCCTCATTTTGAATCATATTCCACCGGAAAAATTTTCACGAAAATTTTCATTTTTTAATAGTTTTTTCAGTTACATTTTCTTTATTTCAATGTAAAACATTGTGTGTTCGCAGCACTCCATTTATGTAAAAAAAAAAAACAGCAAAAAAAAAACCAGCAATGGATGTTGAAACACTCTAACGAACGACGCGTAAAATCAGCTGTTCACTTTCTGTCTAGCTACAGAGTTCATCGAACTCACCGCATACCTATTACCCCTCCCAACCAGTAACAGACGCTCCGATTTGTGCACAAAAACACAAACAAATCAGGTTTTTTGGATTCCCATAACGTTCCTGAAATAATTTCATCTTAGTATGATATACTGAATTCACCCCATCAGTCTGCGGAGGGCTGTCCCTTACATTCTGTATAGTATTTTTACTTCACAAAGCGACACGCGTTTTACTTGAGGTAACCAAGTGTACAAAACGCTGTGAATGTGTGCGTGAAGACGAGTAGCGTCAGCACATAACACACACACGCACACACACACTTCCGACTTCGCCATTGTGTCGGACGGTACCGAGATCTCCCGCTTCAACACACATTCACAGCGTGTTTGTACACTTGGTAACCACAAGTAAAGCGCGTGTCGCTTCGTGAGATAAATATACTGTATGGATAGTTCAGCAATAATTTTGAAGCCATTATATCACATACTAGCTTTTTCCCGCGGCTACGCCCGCGTGGATGTCGGAAAATATCCCACGGGAACGTACTACCGGGAATTCCTTCCTTATTCCTTGTCTACATTATAGTGAATACACACACACGCACACACACACTTCCGACTTCGCCATTGTGTCGGCCGGTACCGAGAGTTCCCGCTTAGACACATATTCATAGCGTGTTTGTAACACACTTGGTAACCACGAGTAAAGCGCGTGTCGCTTCGTGAGATAAATATACTGTATGGATAGTTCAGCAATAATTTTGAAGCCATTATATCACATACTAGCTTTTGCCCGCGGCTACTCCCACGTGGATGTCGGAAAATATCCCACGGGAACGTAATACCGGGAATTCCTTCCTTATTCCTTGTCTACATTATAAAGGGAACCTCTGGGCAAAATTTCAGCTTTCTAGGTCCAAGGGTTTGGGCTGGGCGTTGATGAGTCAGTCAATTAGTTAGTCAGGACTTCTCTTTTTGTATTTATATAGATAATTCGTCAGAGTGTCACAGCTGATTTTTTTTTCGAGATTTCAGGTTTGGTCCCATAGTAAAAGTTGTTCATAATGAAGAGTACAATGACCCCTTAAAAGATTGCCAGTGTCTACACTTACACCATGTATTAAATGCTCGTAACTGGACATAACATCGAGCCTGGGTAGTACACTCACACTTCGCCAATAATTATGTTTTAGTACCCTATGTCCTAGATGGCAAGCCTATTGCCACCAACCGCGCGCTGAATAACGGAAATACTGAATTACACCTTGGGATCGAACCCATAGGGCCCCAGTTGCACTGACGAACATTTGATTAAGCGTCAGTTCAGACCAAACGAAAAAATCCTCGCAGAATTTACTGGCTCCTTTGAAAATGGTACTGTATTACCATAGCCTAAAGTATAAAATTGTCAGGCGCCTCACGCCGAGTCGACTGTGTCCATATTCATACAATTTCATACTTTAGGCTATGGTAATACGGTCGTATTTTCAATGGAGCCAGTCAATTCCGCGAGGATTTTTCCATGACGATTTTCAACGAGACGATTATTTATCGCGCACTGGATTTTCAACTATCGGTATTGAGCCGAGAAATGAGAATCCAACAGCGTGCATTCCAGCGCGTGAAGAAAAAACATACTGTTGGATTTTCAACTCTCTGTGATAAGCAGTGCGTTGAAAATTGAGTACGCGATGAAAAATTGCGCGAGAGTACTAGGGTTAACGATGTAATCAAAAAACGTACTTACATACTAACAAGTGATACTATAAAGCTTGTAGTATGAAAACAAGAGAAGTGAAGTCGTGTCGTGACCTCTAGAACACTTTAACAGTAAGGGCGTTTTTAGTAGCATGCGGATTAGCCCGCATACGTAACCCCCGCACCATGAAATGAAATGAAATGAAATGAAATGAAATGAAATGAAATTGTTTATTCTGTAAATAGGACATCGAAATCACTTTTACACGTCATAATATACGGGCTGTGAGTGTAAACAGTGGCAATCTTTTAAGGGGTCATTGTACTCATCATTATGAACAACTTTTACTATGGGACCAAACCTGAAATCGCGAAAGAAAAATCAGCTGTTCAGTACATTTATGTTCGTATAATTCGTCAAAATATATGGAACAGCTTATTTTTTTATCGCGATTTCAGGTTTGGTCCTATCCCTGGGCGGCGGGAGTCGAGAGCCGATTCCCGGCCACCGTAGGCGCGGGCTTGCGGACGGCGAGTAGTGGGTAGCTCGCCGTCCGGTAAGGACCAGCCGTTCGATTCTGTAAAAATCTCACCGTGAAAACTTAGGTGAAGTGAGTTTGTTTTTGCTAGGAATTGACACTATTGACAGCTCACTCCACGCTCACTTCACCTAAGTTTTCACGGTGAGATGGTTACAGAATTGCACGACAGGCCCGGGTCGACGGCGCGTTGTGTTCCACGCGCGCCTTAAAGAGATGTCAGCAATGATGGGGTCCGATAGGGCCGATGCCGCCGGGGTCACGGGTTGTTGAAAGAGATACCGTGGCCCTGCCATAGGCAACTGAAGGAACACGGGTGGGTTTTAGTCAGTAAAAGTCTGACACGCCCTTCCGCTCTACCCAGAGCGGGAGAAGTCATTTGATGATTTCCTATTCATAAAAAAAAAAAAAAAAATGTTTGGTCCTATATTAAAAGTTGTTCATAATGATGAGTACAATGACCCCTTAAAAGATTGCCACAGTTTACACTAACACCTTGTAATTATGTCTTCATCGTCCCGCGGGCGTACAAACACATTCACGTATAGCCTTTTCCCAACTTGGTTGGGGTCGGCTTCCAGTCTACCTGGACGCAGCTGAATACCAGTATTTTACATGGAGCGACTGCCCATCTGACCTCAACAACCCAGTTACCTGCTGGGGTATTATAAAGATCTACTGCGGGTACCGCATGCGGGCCAATACTTCAACCACTGAAATGCCACTAAAATGCCCAAAGTCGTGAACTCGTGACCTAAAAAGACAATTACAATAAACTAACATACAAGAACAACACTTAGGACACCCATCTATTTGTCATTCATCCGACTTACCTGTTGTTCCTTCACTTTTCCAGCCTCTTCCTGCAATACAAAATCATCTAAAGCAGATATCTACATTCTACTATACTCTGCACATTCTTATGTACCTTACTTTTTACTTCTTCCAATATTAATAAGAAACATTTTCATTAAAAACTATCTCCCCACAATTTCCTCTAAATTTCCCTATACTGCGCCTTATTCCTCCACACTCCCTGTCATTCCTCCTCACTCCCACTTATTCCCCCAAACTCAACCCACTTAAAAGTTGTTTCTTCACTCTTCCAGCCTCTTCCTGCAATACAAAATCATCTAAAGCAGATAACTACATTATACTTTGTCTGCACATTGCTAAGTATCCTACTTTGTACTTCTTGAGATCTTAATAGGGAAACATCATTTTCATCAATACCGTTTCACTATATCAAATCAGCCTTAAAAACTGTCTCCCCACCATTTCCTCTAAATTCTCCTATACTGCGCCTCATTCCTCCACACTCCCTGTCATTCCTCCTCACTCCCGCTTATTCCCCCAAACTCAATCTCCATACTAGTTGTTCCTTCACTCTTCCTGCCTCTTCCTGCAATAACAATTTCTTGTAAAGCAGTTAACCATCCTGATTCCTACATTCCTCTTATATCTAACTTAAGCAATATACAGGGTGTCCCAATGGTACTACCATTACACTCCCCTCCTCACCATCACACAACCCTCACTCCCTGTGTCTCCCCCTCACTCTCACTGTCTCCCCCTCACTCTCCCCGCCTCCCCCACACTCCCCCTCACCTTGTAGCGATGGTGCGGCGCGTTGTACAGCTCGATAAGCGCAAGCGCCTGCGTGGCGGCGGTGACGGAGACGACGAAGGAAGGCAGCGAAGAGCAGCACAGGTTGGCGAGCCGGCCCTCTGCCAGCAGCACGATGCGCTTGCCGTGCGGCCAGATTATGTGGTCTACCTGCGCGTTCGGGGCAGAGAATGCTGTTAGTTGCTAGAGTTGACTACTTTTCTTTAGACCCCCAAAACATCATCATCTGCATAGCCTTTTCCCAACTGTATTACCTGACTCCTCACTCTCTCCCACAATAGGTCTAGCGTGCGCAGAGCGTGCACATCTAACTCAATTCTCATTGTGTCGCGTGTTACACACGACGCAGCCATTCTTTCTAATAAATTATTAATATATTACCTGACTCCTCACTCTCTCCCACAATGTGGCTGGCGTGCGCAGAGCGTGCACATCTATCTTAATTCTCACTGTGTCACATGTTACACACGACGCAGCCATTCTTTCTAATAAATTATTAATATATTACCTGACTCCTCACTCTCCCACAATAGGTCTAGCGTGCGCAGAGCGTGCAAATCTATCTCAATTCTCACTGTGTCACATGTTACACACGACGCAGCCATTCTTTCTAATAAATTATTAATATATTACCTGACTCCTCACTCTCTCCCACAATAGGTCTAGCGTGCGCAGACGTGCACATCTATCTCAATTCCCATTGTGTTGCGTGTTACACACGACGCAGCCATTATTTCTAATAAATTATTAATATATTACCTGACTCCTCACTCTCTCCCACAATAGGTCTGGCGTGCGCAGAGCGTGCACATCTATCTCAATTCCCATTGTGTTGCGTGTTACACACGACGCAGCCATTATTTCTAATAAATTATTAATATATTACCTGACTCCTCACTCTCTCCCACAACAGGTCTGGCGTGCGCAGAGCGTGCACATCTATCTCAGTGTTGCTGTGTCCCATGTTGCACACGACGCAGCCATTCTTCATTCTCTCCATGTGTTCGCGTGTGACGACACCTTTATTGCCTGTTGCTGTTATCACGATGTCTACTTGGCGTATCACCTGGTATAAAGAAATGTTGCAGGATTAGAATTGACTAGTAATAATAAAAAACAGTTATTAAAAAAAATTAAAAACCCGACTGCGATAAAAGACTAAAAAGTTAAAAAAAAACTGAAAAGCTAAAAACAAGCCCATTTTAAATCAAATAAAAGTTGGAAGCAGGCGGAACGGGACCCATTTCAGTTTGAAATCCCGCCTGCTTCCAACTTTTACCGCAGTCGGGTTTTTTAATTAAGTACTGTTTTTATTTCCATCTTTTTAGTTTACAAATGTGAAAAATTTCGCAAACGTTTTTATTATACCTGTTTTTTTACTTCGAGGTACTTTTAACCATATAAGTTGTATATTTTTGTAATCACCTTTTAAATCCCTTTATTTTGATATCCCACTAGAACAGGTGTCAGCACATCTGGTAGGGCTCATTGGCAATGAGCCCTTCAAGGCAATGAGTCATTGCGCTGATTCGGGATCAATATTTAACTCATTTTGTCAAAATTTCACTTACTGCTAATATCGCTAGCGCGGCAGAGATGGCATTTGAAGAGAAAAAAAATTTGGAACTCCACAATATGGCACCCCAAATCCGATATTTTACTTTGTTTTTGTTTTTATTTTTAATGTAGCCAGTGACACTCGCGCTACCAAGACAAATCTAAAGACGTATCCTTACATACAGGTCAAACACATAACCCTCCTTTTGGGCATCGCCGCAGTCGGGTAATAAAAAGAAGCAAGGTCTAACCACGGAGCAAATACAAAGAGGAGATGTTGTAATTAGATTTCTCTATGAAACAACGCGTGAAACTTTGCGGGGTGAGGGGTGTTAGATCCCGCCCACTTCTTTATTTTCCATCTACCGGTCAATGGCCAAACTGTTTGCTCGTTCTGTCAGTTTTACTTTGTAGTTACGCAACTACCTCACACTAGATGCCACTAAGTATACGATGACTCCACTCGACGGTTGAAGTCGGGACGTTGTATACAAGGTGTAACTTAAATAACGCACCACCTTTTAAGGGGTCATTGTACTCTTCATTAGTTCAGTACATTTATGTTCGCATAATTCGTCAAAATGTAGAGAACAGCTGATTTTTTTCGCAATTTCAGGTACGGTCCCATAGTAAAAGTTGTTCATAATGATGAGTACCTACAATGACCACTTAAAAGATTGCCATTGTTTACACTTACACCCTGTATATGCTAGTCACGCGGTAAACTCTGCTTGCGCGATGCAGGATTTTACGTGACGTCAGTGTGTTGCGTAGTTCACATGTGACGATGGAGATGCCGCCACATGGTCTTTCTTTTAATATACTTCAAAGAGGTAGTAAAGGCTACAATATTTTATACTAATATTAATGCGTTTACGAACAAAAAATCAATCTGCCTAGCCTTTTCCCAACTATGTTGGGGTCGGCTTCCAGTCCAACCGGCTGCAGCTGAATACCAGTATTTTACATGGAGCGACTGCCTATCTGGCCTCCACAACCCAGTAACTGGGTAATACGATACCCCTTGGTAAGACTAGTTGTCAGAATTTCGGGCTTCTGACGACCCGTAACGACGAAAGGCACGGAGGAGTCTCGGTATGTAAAGATGGTCACCCATCCACAAACCAACCCCGGCAAGCGTAGCTTAACCTGATGGATTTACCCGTGCGGCTGTTATTACTTAGCCACGAGCTCCTCCTCAGGCAACGCACAAGAACAATGGAAAGCTATGAGCGAGAGCTATGCCCTGCCGGGGGACAAGATAGGATGACAAAAAAATGTGTTTCTTACCTCATTTAGTTTGACGACTCTAAAGCCATCCATGGCGGCTTGCAATGCGCATATGGGGTCAATTTCTGTCACGTACACCTGTAAACACACATTATTTTATTTATAAAAACACCAGCCAAGTGCGTATCGGACCACGCACAATGAAGGGTTCCGTAGTTGAAAAAAAAATATTCCAAAAAAAAACTAATTATGAGATTAAATTACAAATTAACAATTTTCGGACTTTTTCCTTTACTTTTACTGTAAGACCTTGCTTCTCGCCAAAATTTCATGGTTCTAGGACATCGGGAAGTACCCTACAGGTTTTGATTTACTTGCGAGTATCAAAATGTCGCAATGATAAATGGCAGTATTTTTTTATTGCGTTGACTTAGAAGCTTAATTTTTTTAGAACTTTAATAAACCCTAGACGTACGTATTTGATATTAATTTCAACTTGATACCTCCACGCGTTCCTTACAAAAAGGGTCTTGACAGACAGACAGACGCACAACGAATTGATCCCATAAGGGTTCCGTTTTGTTCCTTTTTAGGCACGGAACCCTAAAAAATTTCGTTAACACCTCACACACAGTTTGTTTTATTCCATTTCAACATCGACCCGCCTTTTTTGGAAAACCTTTTATTATACTCACAACACAGCCCAGCGCTTTCAGCGCCTGACAGCATCCCTTGCCGACCTCTCCGTAGCCACAGACTACAGACTGTTTCCCGCCGAACATCAGGTCTGTGCTGCGCTTTAAAGCGTCGATTATACTTTCTCTGTAAACGAAAATAGTATCCATTATATTTTCGCTATAAACGTAAGTTTTCTGTAATGTATACAATAAAATACCTGATGAAATAAAATGTACCTATGCCATTGCAGAAGTTTAAAAAAAAACACTTAACGGGTTACTGCTTGAAAGATGTTATTATAGTCTAGACGAGTTTCTTATTGACGAATCTCTATAATAATATAATGCTGACATTCTAATTACTTTACATTATTACATTTATTTTTAAAATGAATTGACTTTTAATTTTTTTTTTGACATGAACTTAAATTGTTATAAAATTTAATTCGCCAATTACGTACTCAAATAATAATTATATTGTAATAAATTTATCGTTGTAATTTAATGGTACCCATGCAGTCATGTATTCGTTTTCAATCATTTCTATGTCAATATTGGCAAAGCATACCGCACCAATTAATTTTTAAGACCTTTTTATGTTTAACAAATAAATTATTCTATTCTATTCTATAGTCATCATTCTCCAGCCCTTATCCCAATCTATTTGCGGTCGGCGCAACATGTCCCTTTCTCCCATACTTCTCTATTAGTCGTCATCTCGGTAGTCACCCCCTTTCTAGCCATGTCATCTTTCACACAGTCCATCCATCGTTTCTTTGGTCTTCCCCTACTCTTATAGCCATCGACATTCATACTCAAAACTTTCCTCACAACATTTTCCTCATTCCTCAACATCACATGCCCAACCATGACAACCGGTTTCCGCACAACTTTTCAGTCACCGGTGCCACTTTCAAACTTCCTCTTATGTACTCATTTCTTATTCTATCCATTCGTGTAACACCACACATTCCTCTTAGCATTCTCATCTCAGCTGCATGCAGTTGCTTTTCATTCATCCCTTTTGTGGCCCAACATTCTGATCCATACAAGACAGCAGGTCTAACCATTGTTTTATATATCTTCCCTTTAACTTTAAGGGGAATGCGGGAGTTAAGTTTTCTATAAATTAATATGACCTTGAACTATATTGATTAATTAATGAACAGGAGCTCGTGGCTAAGTAATAACAGCTGCACGGGTCGATCCATCAGGTTAAGCTACGCTTGCCGGAGTTGGTCCGTGGATGGGTGACCATCTTTACATACCGAGACTGATCCTCCGCGCCTCGGAAAGCACGTTAAGCCGTTGGTCCCGGCTGTCATTTGTGGATCTTTGACAGTCGTTACGGGTCGTCAGAAGCCCGAAAGTCTGACACCAGTCTCACCAAGGGTTATCGTATTACCCAGTAACTGGGTTGTGGAGGTCAGATAAGCAGTCGCTCCATGTAAAATACTGGTATTCAGCTACAGCCGGTTAGACTGGAAGCCGACCCCAACATAATTTGGGAAAAGGCTAGGCAGATAATATCTGCCTAGCCTTTATATTATTATTATAATGATTATAACGCACCGACACGAGTACAGGTTGTCGAACTTGGTCTTGGTGACGCTATCGTTGACGTTCATGGCCGGCACGCACAGCTTGCCCGCTTTAGACAACTGGTACAGGCGGTGGACGCCTGTCACGCTTTCTTCGACTATTCCTGAAAAAAAAGGAGAGGAGTTGGTTAGTAAGTAGTTAGTAATATCATTAAATATATTAACTCCGAAACTCTAAGACCAATTGACATACTGTAAAGACCAAATCTTATCTCCATGATGTCCTTGTGATCGTAAAATAACTTATTTTGATAAGGATATTTTGTTGTTTAAATAGGTAAAAAGTCAATCTGCTTAGCCTTTTCCCAACTATGTTGGGGTCGGCTTCCAGTCTAACCGGATGCAGCTGAATACCAGTATTTTACATGAAGCAACTGCCTATCTGACCTCCACAACCCAGTAACTGCGTAATAAGTGTGTTTGTCACCTAACTGCTGGACCAATTTGGGAGAAAATTTGTGTGTATATTTCAATTGGTTGCTGGATGGTTTGAAAACATAATTGGACCCGGTAGGTGGCGCTGCAGTCAACACTCAAGCTAATACTGACTTCCAAATTGCAAAAAAAAGTAAGAAATAATGAATTTCGCGGGCTACCTTAGCGCTTTCGCCTTAAGAGGAAATGGGGGCAGGCAGACTTTTGAAAATGAGGTATTTTAAGAAGGTATTGCTGTCGCTCTGCGAGCGCTCCGCCCTCGAATTCGTGCGATAAGGACAACTGCAGATCCGACTAAATAGCCTATGTAAAAAATCACATTTCGAGGTAGAGTAAGTATTAAAAGACCTATGAAAAAAATCTGTCACGAAGAAGTTAAATATCTAAATGAAAATTATTTAAGCAAAACTGTATTTATTACTCGTTTGATTTATAAAACGTTTTTACAAAAAAATAAAAAAAACATCAACCGACTTCCAAAAAAACACTAAATACAAAGTGATCCTTAATTTCGGAAGTCGGTGTCTTTAAATCTGCATTTTCGTTTTTACCACCGACTTTCGAAATTAAAGTTACTTTTCACTGTTTTTTTTTTGTAGATTTTTTTTTTTAATTTCACTTTTTACGTTACACCAAATAGACCATCAGAAGACTTTCAGTAGATCTTCAGTAGACCTTTTTTTTTGTGGATGGGAAATCATCAAATAACTTCTCCCGCTCTGGACGAAGCGGAAGGGCGTGTCAGACTTTTACTGACTAAAACCCACCCGTGTTCCTTCAGTTGCCTATATGCTAGGGCCACGGTATCTTTTTTAAACAACCCGCGACCCCAGCGGCATCGGCCCTATTGGACCCCATCTTTTGCTGATATCTCTTTGAGGCGCGCGTGGAACACAACGCGCCGTCGACTCGGGCCTGCCGGTCGATTCTGTAAAAATCTCACCGTGAAAACTTAGGTGAAGTGAGTTTGTTTTTGCTAGGAATTGACACTATTGACAGCTCACTCCACGCTCACTTCACCTAAGTTTTCACGGTAAGATGGTTACAGAATCGCACTGCTGTAGTGCTATTCTGTAAATATGTCACCGTGAAAACATAAGTGAAGTGATCTTAAAGTGAGCTGTCAATAGTGTCAACCCCTAGCATCAGGTGGAATGTCGGCTCACTTCACCTAAGTTATCACGGTGAGATGTTTGTAGAATAGCACTACTGGTCCTTACCGGACGGCGAGCTACCCGCTGCTCACCGTCCGCAGGCCCGCGCCTACGGTGGCCGGAAATCGCCTCGCGATTCCCGCCGCCCAGGGCGTCTCCTGCGGCGACTGAGGGCGTGAGGCTGCCTCTCCCTCACGCGTTCCGCCTCCTCCTTCGCGAGCATCACTGCTTCGCAGAAGGAGGTGACGGCCTCCCATGCACTCTCGCTCCGCACCATGGCCTGGACCAGGCTCGGACGCGAGAGATCGCCGCCGCCGATCGCCTCCGTGAGAACACGGCGGTGCTCTGCCCAAGCCGGGCAGACCTCCACTGTAATCTTCAGTAGACATACCTTTAATATGTTTGAAGGCAGCAGCATGTTTCTTCAGCATGAGATGTGTGGCATCCCCTCCATCATCGAGGATCATGTTAGGAGTCCAGGTGGCAGTCGGAGTACAGCATTGGTCGATGCACCACCAGAATGCCTCCTCGCTTTCTCCACGCCAGGCGAAGATTGCGTAACCTGATGAGGCAAAAATGGTTTACTAGATAGTTATTGTAAACGGACAATTACTCGTAATAAGACGCATAAAACTTTTTTACAAAAAAAAAAACAACCGACTTCCAAAAAAAACTACAAAGCGAAAAATAACTTAAATTCGGTGTCTTAGGTTTTGTATTTTCGTTTTTTGCCACCGACTTCCGAAATTAAAGTTATTTTTCACTTTGTAGTGTTTTTTTGGAAGTCGATTGTTTTTTTTTTTTTTGTAGAAATGTTTTTATTTTTCACTTTTTAGTTGTGGTACCTACCCCACAGAAATTCGAATACTAATTACAAAATAAATTAAAACATCATCCACATAGACTGTGCGAAAAAAAAATAGTCCTCGACTTGTAATATCCTCTTTTTTCCTTCGTCGTTTAAAAAAATATATATTCCTCTTAAACTGATCCATGAACATGAAATCTCAATGTCATAGGAGGGTGAGGGCCGTGGGGCAGATTTCAACTTTTAAGGTTGATGCGCAAGGGTAGCCCGCGAAATTCAAAATTTCTTACGTTTTTTGCAATTTGTAGGTCAGTGTGAGCTTGTATGTTGATTAAAATATGATTCGCGGCCGTAGCTAATATGGCTTTACAGAATTATAATCATTAGAATTAGCAATACAGCTCCATAAGTTAGCATTTACCTCAAATCTAGCGATTTCATGAAATCATGAGGTTTGAGGTAAATGCTAACTTATGGAGTTGTATTGCTAATTCTAATGATTATAATTCTGTAAAGCCATATTAACTACGGCCGCGAATCATATTTTAATCAACATACAAGCTCACACTGACCTACAAATTGCAAAAAACGTAAGAAATTTTGAATTTCGCGGGCTACCCTGGCGCTTTCGCCTTAAATAAGGTGTATCCATTCAAACAGGGGTCATTGTACTCATCATTATGAACAACTTTTATCATGGGACCAAACCTGAAATCGCAAAAAAAATTCGGCAGTTCAGTACATTTCTCTATACTTATAAGCTGGTCAAAAAAAAAACTGCTGGCTGGGTAAATGTAGGGAGCAGCTGATTTTTTTTTCGCGATTTCACGTTTGGTCCCATAGTGAAAGTTGTTCATAATGATGAGTAAGAAAGAAAGAAAGAAAGAAAAAGTATTTATTGGGACTCGCACAGAACTAAAACTAAAGCACAAAATAAAAGTTGAAAACAAACAAAATATATATATAAAAAAAAATTAAAATAAGTAAATAAAAACAAAAAAAAAAAAACAAAAAAAGTCCTGTACGAGGCCAAAAGGTCCCTATCTCAGCATGATGCTGCGGCACTTAACATGAGTGTCGCAGCGCTGGTATTCTGATAGGGCCCGCTGTGATGTCACGGGCAGATATACTAAAATACATAAATAATTATAAATAGATACAAATAGATAAAATGTAAAACGTTACAAACACAAATAATAAATATTAAAAAAAAAAAAAAACTTAATTCAGTCCGCGTGTGAGCGCCCCGCGTTACCACATTACTTGTCTACCCACAAAGTATCTGTGGCATTACCAATACTAGTTATAATCTGTGGGCACAGTAATGACAAGCAAAGGAACGCGAGTGCCAGTGCGCTCACGACGCATAACAACACAAAATAAATAAATGTAAAACATGACGGCTGTGTAGTGTAAACAATAATTAATGTGTTGAAGTAGAATATACAATAAAAAATTAGTGTTACGTGGTAATTATTAACGGTATTGAAGGTGAAATAAACTAATGAAGAGAGTGATTGTAATTACAAACGCAAAATACAAGTGACAGACAACGAAATGAAAAGAATGCAACCTGAGTCTCGTTTACCATCCGATCAAGTATTGAGCAAGGAGCAAGTAAGCTAATAACACACAGAAAACAAGTGCTGCGCCTAAACACTGAACAATGACCGCCAAACGCTCGGACCACCATTGCCAGCTGCGTGCATACGGGTAAGGGTAAGTTCAAAATCAGATGGAATCTTTTTGAAGCTGCAGTAAATGTTGTTTATATTTAAATCTAAAAGTACCAACTGTTTTTATAGCACGGAAAGGCGGTGGCAAGTCATTCCAGCAACGAGAGGCAGCGAATTTGAAGCATCCACGAAATGCAGCAGTTTTATGCGATGAGGCCAACATGAGGTATGAAGATGCTCTGGTTTTAAAGTTATGGACATCACGCGACCACAACAGTTTCTTATATAAATAATCTGGTTTCTTAGTGAGAATAGTGCCAAAGAGTAGGGTAGCCAGGTGAAGCTTTCTGCGCGCTGACATTCTCATCAAATTACCCTTATTTAAAAATGGAGTAATATGGGATCGTGGTGGGACATTGTAGCAGAACCTTACACAGGCATTCTGCACCCGCTGGATAAGTTTTTCGCTTCTACCGAGAATGCACGCCCCATACACAGTGTCAGCGTAATTCAGCTTGGAAAGAACAAGTGACTCACATAGCATGACACGCATATCCACACTTATGTAGGGACGAACACGATACAAAAGCTTAAGTCGGTAGAAGCAGTTGCGCACAGCCTCCAATATGTGAGTTTCGAAATGCAGCTGCCCGTCAAATACTACTCCAAGATTACGAGCTTCCAACACCCTCTCCACACTACAACCATCAATCCTGAGGTCCAAGTTGCAAGCAAGCATTTTGTTCAGGAAATCCCTAGATCCCATCACAATATATTTGGACTTACTTGGATTTAGTACCAGGGAGTTTCTTTTGGACCAAGCCGAGATCCTGTCCAAGTCTTCATTTATTCTGCTTACAGTTTCAGCAGAATCCTGTGAGCTAAAGGAGAGGTACAACTGCAGATCGTCGGCGTACAGATGGAACTTGGTGTTGATCAGGCAGCTGGTAATATCAGCACTGTACAGGATGAAGAGAAGCGGCCCTAAAATCGATCCTTGCGGCACGCCCCTATCCACGCGCTTCGGACCAGAGGACATGGTATCTCCGCTGTCGCTTGTCACCTGGACAAACTGCGTTCGATTATTAAGGTAACTCGCAAACCATTTGACCGTTTCACTATCACAACCATAGAAAGACAGCTTTGAAAGAAGAAGAGAAGTATTGATTGAGTCAAAAGCACGCGAAAAATCCAGTAGGACAAGCAGGGATCCCATACCCTTGTCTCTGGCCTCAAGGATGTTACCAACTACATCAAGAAGGGCTGTCGCTGTACTGTGGGACCTGCGAAATCCAGATTGAGCAAGTGGTAAAATGCTATGTTGTTCAAGATATGCCCTTAGTTGGTCAGAGACAACCCTTTCGAGAACCTTGGACAGACATGGCAGTAAGCTTATCGGGCGGAGGTCTTTGACAGTAGTGGGGTTAGGTACTTTAGGGATTGGTCTAACTATTGCCATTTTCCACAGATCAGGGAAAGAAGAGGTGACTATGGATCTGTTAATGATAGCTGTGAGAACATTAAGTGTACGAGGAAGTGTCAAAATCAGCATCTCAAGAGAAATATGGTCAGAGCCCTGCGCATTGGACTTAAGACCACGCAAGATCCTGAGCACCACATCCTGCCGGACAGGCTCAAGCTGGAAATGACTGACACCGTGTCTATGGTGCTCAAAAAAAGATAAATCTGCAGTACTGACCCTACCACTGCCCGGTACATCCAAAAAGTGTTGATTTATAGTTTCGGGGTTGTTACAGAAATGTGGCAGAGTATGCTCTGGTTTTTTAGAGGTGCCTACAGTTGATTTGATATGACTCCATAATTTCTTAGGATCTTTAATATTATTATTAATATATGTTTTAAAATAAGCACACTTCTCACTGTCAAAAGCAGCTCTAACAAGGTATTTGAACTCTTTGTATGATTTAATGTGTTGTTCGGATTTTGTAGTTTTAGCCTTCAAATGACACTTGTCACGCAGCCTCATCATTTCCCTGACAGTGTCTGTTATCCACGGATAAGATTTCTCTTTGATTAAGACTCTTTTAATAGGAGCATGCAAGTCAAATAGTGTCAAAATGTACTTATTAAACATTTCAACCATGGAGTTCACATCCTCAAGATTTTCAATATGTTCCCAGTCCATTCTATTTAAGTCGTCATTAAATAAATCAGGAAGAATGTCCTTTAGTGGCCTATAGGTAATCCATTGCGGAGCAGGCTTCTCTAATTTAAAATTTAAATCAACAGATATAATTGCATGGTTACCGAGCTCCGGTATGTGTGATACTGAGACGCCACACACACGGGCATCCGTGCACACAACATCAATTAGTGTTTCACTATGATCCGTGAAGTGGGTTGGCTCAGTAACAACTTGTCGAAGCTTGCAGCAATGTATAAAATTATTTAGTAGTTTAGATTTGTTGTCAGTTTGGTTTAACACATTAATATTGAAGTCGCCAAGCAAGACAACCTTGTCCGCGTTAGCAAAGGAGGAGATAGAATCGGTAATTGCATCCAAGAAGACATTGACATCAAGCCACGGCGGTCTGTATGCAGTACCGATGATAACTGAATGCGAGTTAATATTAAGCCTGAGCCACATTTGCTCGACCTGCGGCGCCGGCGGGTGCGGCACGGCGCGCACGCGCACTCCGCGGCGCACGTAGAACCCCACGCCACCCCCGCGGCCGCCGCGCACCGCGTGAGGACGCGGCACGTGCCGCAACCGGTAGCCCGGCACTGTCGGCGCGCGCCCCTCTTCTCCCTGCCTGAGCCAGGTCTCATTTATTGCCATGATGTCTACCGAGTGGCTATCCATAGCCACAAGGAACTCCTCATGGCGCGAACCGAGCGACCCCGCATTAAATAATCCAACCTTTAGATTTCTTGTCTTACCCATTATTGTAAATAGTAGTGTACGTAAACTGATTGCAGTACTTATTAAGTATGTTGTAGATAGCGTAAGTATTAAATAGTGTGGAGTATTTCATAATAATGTAAGGTATAAGTATATTGAAACACATAGTATTAGGTGTGATTTGTACTAATAATATCAAGTGAAGTATTGTAAATATTGCAGAAATAGTAACGGAAATAGCCAGCCAAAAAATAATAGTATTTAAAGCCCGTAAAAATAAAATGACCATAGAGAGTGGAAGAGTGACACTTGTAAAATGTACATATATTATAGCCGTCAGTCGGGCAGCGGGACCACTATAAGAAACCAACAAACCAACTGCATACTGATCCAAGAAAATAAGTGGCCTCGCACAAGACAAACATAAATACCTACATGAACACAAAACTGATAAAAAAGAGTAAAGTTCGAGAATTACGTTGTTACAAAAAGCACAGTGATTGCCAGAGGCCATTTGATTAGACATCGTTTGCCGTAGACACTTCGCAACCAAAAACACGCGCAAGGTCCACCTCAGAGCGGATGCAGTGGGTAGGCTTGCCGTCACCCTGCTTAGCCAGAATGCGGCCGAACTTCGTCCAGGTATACCTCCACCCGAGACGGCTGCCAGCTTCACGCACACGGTAAAACAATTGTTTGTTAGTTTTAGTGAGTCTCTCATTAAGGTAGAAACGGCGCGGGGCTGCGGGGAGTCCCAGGTCCGCGGTGGTGGCACCGCGCCGCACGCGCGCGCTCTGCAACAAGTCGTCGCGCACTGCGCGCCGCGCCAGGCGCACCACGATGCGGCGACCGCGCGCTGTCGCAGCCGCCGCTCCGACCGGGCTCGCTCCGCCGACTGGATTCGCGCCGCCCGCAGAGCTCGACTGTACCTCTCGTTCAGCTCGCAGGCCCACCCGCTGCGCGAACACTATGTCCCGATCGTCGAGACTCACACCAAGCTTTGCCGCCACCAGGCCGACGGTGTGCAACACGTTTTCACCAGGAATCTCCGGGATGTTGGCGATCTCTAAATCTGAGCCAAGTAACTCCTGCTCGCGGTCATTGAGGTCAAGCTGTAACTGCAGTACTATCTGCTCCAGCTGGCCCACTTTGCCGTCTGGCACTGCAGCACTCTGCCTACTCTCGAGAGCCTCGATCCTGGCCTCCAAGCTATCAACCCGCTCGGTACAGGCTCCCATCGACGAGTGCAGGCCGGCCATTTCACGACGAAATTCCCTCATTTCATCCCGCACCTCCCGCAGCTCCGAACGGAAAAGCCTTATTTCCTCACGTAGGGTAAGCTGTGTGTCCGGCGAGGGCCCCCCATCAGTACCCTGTACGCTCCCAACCTGAGACAGTTCACCAGCCACCGCAGCGGGGGGTTTAGTCATCGCGACAGGGGACCTGATCATGCCGCCCTGGACCGGTCCAACAGCTGGAGCCGACGACGCTGCTGAAAGAGGGGCCGCTGCGGTTCGCGGCACTGCTGCTGGAACTACAGGGGGACCACTACCCAGATCCTTGACGGGAGTGGCGCTGTTATCACCCCTGGGCAGCCTTCTTCTGCATTCAGGGCACAGCCAATTGCTGCTTATCTGTGACGAATCTGGCAACAACAGGCAAGCGAGGTGATACCTATTGTGGCACGCAGAGCTGCTACACGCAGCAGCCCCTTTCGCCGCCAGAAACTTTCCGCAGGCTGCACACTTCACCATATTAGTACGACACGGGAGCCGCTAGATGGCGCACAACACTAAAGTTTTATTTTTGCGGCGGCGGCGCTAGATGGCGTCTACTACACAATAAATTTTAGGCTACCATACACAGTCTGTGGTAACGATGTCAAAACTAATGTCAAAAGTTGTAACAGTTACACTTTTTGGAGGTACCAGTGACACCGAAAACTAAAAAGTAACTTCAAAATAAAAAAAGTTAATATAATTGAAATTGGTTTTTTGCGGATTTCACTACCGAACTACAGGTTTGATTGCTTTGCAAACGATCACACACTTAAGAAACACTACAGAGCTAATGTAAACACGAAACTTATTCGAAAATTATTTGTGTTTTATTTTATATCAGTGCTGACACGAACAGCCGATGCGTATCGTAATCCGTCCGTGACATCCGTCCCACCCAATCCAATGTCCCGTCCCAGTACAATGACCCCTTAAGAAGTTGCTGGTGTTTTACCAATAACCCTGTATATGTATATTGCAGGCGGCCCAGCGGACGGTGGCGCCGACAGCGCCAAGCGTCTCGATCAGAACCGCTGTCTGAGCGTTTATGTGTGTGCAGCCTACGATCTGGGAATATCTTAAGGCACTTACCAGCATGTGCTAAAGCAGCTGCGACTTCGTTCTGCGTGCTGTATATACAGGGTTATTGGTAAAACACCAGCAACCTCAGTCATTGTACTCATCATTATGAACAACTTTTATCATGGGACCAAACCTGAAATCGCAAAAAAAATTCGGCAGTTCAGTACATTTCTCTATATAAGCTGGTCAAAAAAAAAAACTGCTGGCTGGGTAAATGTAGGGAGCAGTTGATTTTTTTTTCGCGATTTCAGTTTTGGTCTCATAGCAAAAGCTGTTCATAATGATGAGTACAATGACCCCTTAAGAGATCGTCTACCCCAACCGTCATCGGTTCTATGGCTAATATGGCCGGCCCATTGACAGTTCAGCTTGCTTATTCTGCGAGCTATGTCGACAACTTTAGTGTGTGTGCAGCCTACGATGCCTAGATGTTCCCAGACATCTTAAAATCTTGTGTTATAGCAGCTGCGACTTCATTCTGCGTGCTGTATATATTGCAGGCGGCCCAGCGGACGGTGGCGCCGAGAGCGGCAAGCGTCTCGATCAGAACCGCCGTCTGAGCGTTTATGTGTGTGCAGCCTACGATCTGGGAATATCTTAAGGCACCTACCAGCATGTGCTAAAGCAGCTGCGACTTCGTTCTGCGTGCTGTATATATTGCAGGCGGCCCAGCGGACGGTGGCGCCGAGAGCGGCAAGCGTCTCGATCAGAACCGCTGTCTGAGCGTTTATGTGTGTGCAGCCTACGATCTGGGAATATCTTATGGCACCTACCAGCATGTGCTAAAGCAGCTGCGACTTCGTTCTGCGTGCTGTATATATTGCAGGCGGCCCAGCGGACGGTGGCGCCGAGAGCGGCAAGCGTCTCGATCAGAACCGCCGTCTGAGCGTTTATGTGTGTGCAGCCTACGATCTGGGAATATCTTAAGGCACCTACCAACATGTGCTAAAGCAGCTGCGACTTCGTTCTGCGTGCTGTATATATTGCAGGCGGCCCAGCGGACGGTGGCGCCGAGAGCGGCAAGCGTCTCGATCAGAACCGCTGTCTGAGCGTTTATGTGTGTGCAGCCTACGATCTGGGAATATCTTATGGCACCTACCAGCATGTGCTAAAGCAGCTGCGACTTCGTTCTGCGTGCTGTATATATTGCAGGCGGCCCAGCGGACCGTGGCGCCGAGAGCGGCAAGCGTCTCGATCAGAACCGCTGTCTGAGCGTTTATGTGTGTGCAGCCTACGATCTGGGAATATCTTAACGCACTTACCAGCATGTGCTAAAGCAGCCGCGACTTCGTTCTGCGTGCTGTATATATTGCAGGCGGCCCAGCGGACGGTGGCGCCGAGAGCGGCAAGCGTCTCGATCAGAACCGCTGTCTGAGCGTTTATGTGTGTGCAGCCTACGATCTGGGAATATCTTAAGGCACTTACCAGCATGTGCTAAAGCAGCTGCGACTTCGTTCTGCGTGCTGTATATACAGGGTTATTGGTAAAACACCAGCAACCTCTTAAGGGGTCATGGTACTCATCAATATGAACAACTTTTACTATGGGACCAAAACCTGAAATCGCGAAAAAAAAATCAGCTGATCCCTACATTTTGACGAGTTTGATTAAATAAAATGTACTGAACAGCTGATTTTTTTTTCGCGATTTCACGTTTGGTCCCATAGTGAAAGTTGTTCATAATTATGAGTACAATAACCCCTTAAGAGGTTGCTGGTGTTTTACCAATAACCCTGTATATATTGCAGGCGGCCCAGCGGTCGGTGGCGCCGGCAGCGCCAAGCGTCTCGATCAGAACCGCTGTCTGAGCGTTTATGTGTGTGCAGCCTACGATCTGGGAATATCTTAAGGCACCTACCAGCATGTGCTAAAGCAGCTGCGACTTCGTTCTGCGTGCTGTATATATTGCAGGCGGCCCAGCGGACGGTGGCGCCGAGAGCGGCAAGCGTCTCGATCAGAACCGCTGTCTGAGCGTTTATGTGTGTGCAGCCTACGATCTGAGGAAGAAACGTTGAAGAGGTTAGTTAACATCGCGGATATTTTCCTCGAAGGAGTTACTAAATATAAGTGCTATATGATCTACTGAATGATTACATAAAATAACATAAACAGTAATATATAAATAGCTTCTGAAGTCGGTGCCAAGCTAAGGTGCATTGAACAATAAGACACCGACTTCAGGAGCTGTTAAGTTTTTTATGAAAGTTATTTTATTCGTTTTTGGTTTTGGAAGTCGGTTTTTAATTTTTTAAAGTACTTATATTTATTTTTCCATTTTTAGTTCAATATAAAATTACTTAAGTAAGCCCAAGGCGAACGAAAAGAAGAATCATCAAAATCGGTTCGTTAGTTTTTGAGAAAATCGCGGACAAACAAACATACACACATGCATGCATACAGACTATTAATATATTTGTTAATATAATAGTATAGTATTTGTTTTTCAAACAATTATTGTACGATATTTTGTATAAATTACAATAATCAATGTTTTATCAAAATATTTTTTTTTTCAATCCGTGCCTGCAAATAGTAACATGGCAATTTGTTTCATGATAGCGACTCCTTGCGGCAATCATAACTATCGAAAAATTTTGCACATATTATGTTAATAATATTTGTACGCCGATGACGGTTAAACATAGCGTTCTTTAATAATTACAATATCTGTACCTAACCCACCTATGTTCAACAAATAAAAAGTATTTGAATGAATGGATGTTATCAATCTGCCTAGCCTTTTCCCAACTATGTTGGGGTCGGCTTCCAGTATAACCGGATGCAGCTAAATACCAGTATTTTACATGGAGCGACTGCCTGTCTGACCTCCACAACGGGGAGTCTACTCCCTAAGCACGAAGTCCATAGTTCGGCCTTCTTTACGGGCGTTTCCTACTCCGTATCACCTACGGACAGATGATTGGTTCGGGGCCCCAACGAAGTATGAATGACAACACGGTTTGACAGTTGTCCCTACTCCCGATGTGTTTTTGCCCGTCCGAAAAGTTTAACTTTTACACTTGTTTTGATGGATCGTTAAGTCAGACGGACGGATAAACGGACGGACGGATGAACGGACGGACTTAGGGAGTAGGCCCCTGTTACTAGATAACACTGTACCCCATTGGTAAGATTTATTGTCAGACTTTCGACATTCTGATGACTCCTAACGACAGTCAAAAATTAAAAATTGACAGCCGGAACCAACGGCTTAGCTTGCTTTCCGAGGCACGGAGGACTCTCGGTATGTAAAGATGGTCACCCTTCCGCGGACAACCGCGGCAAGCGTAGCTTAACCTGACCGATCGACCCGTGCGGCTTTAATTACTTAGCTACGAGAGATGTTATTCAATTGAAATACCAAGTAGGTATTTCTAATAGCAAACCATGTTTAAGAGCCTATACTACCTCAGGTTTTTATCTCGCTCGCACGATACTGCTCGCAGACTAAGTGAGAGCGAGACTGAGTGCAGTGCTGGGCGCCGATAGTTTAGGTAATTGCTTTTTACGGGGAAAATAATGGTAATTTGAAAACAATAAAAAACATAAGACCCAGGGCCTCAAGTCTGCTATTACAATAGTGTCAGAATGGTCTATCATTGATTTCATAATTGTTGATTTTGACAAGTTTGGTAATCTACTAATATAATGGCGTCATAATGGCGTCATTATGACTTTCCAATGGTCAACCACTGACACTCCATTGTATGAAATTATGAATTTAGCAGATTACGAACTTTTAGCAAAATGACAATGCAGTGACAATGGGATCGTGTTGGAATGACGAATTTCTAAAAAATAGCAGACTTGGGGGCCTGCTTTATAGTTAGTTCAGATATTATGCAAAGTTTCATGATCTAATTTGAAGTATTTTGAATACCAGCGGTTTATTGTTCGGTTTGGGGGTAACTTTGGAATTTTTTTCTACTAAGAAAATTTTATGGAATCGTGTTTTTGTCTAACATAGTAGGTAATTATGAATCATATTTTGAAATCGTAAAAAGGTCACAAACTGACAATTCATAATTTATCTGCGTACACTTCATAGCACGCAATTCATCTGTTTGACAGTTTTGTATGGAGATTCGTAAAATGGTCCACAAATTATGAATTGCTTTACTGAAGGTTAATGTCCAATTTGTCAAATAGCACAATCATAATAAATTGCTGGGAATTCAGGAAATGAATCGGTTTTATAGGAATTGCTTAATGTGGCTGTTTTAGGCCCCCAGGTCGGGCAAAGTGCCGCCAGAGTCGCGGGTTGTTCGAAAGAGATACGGTGGCCCTAGCACAGGCAACTGAAGGAACACGGGTGGGTTTTAGTCAGTAAAAGTCTGACACGCCCTTCCGCTCCGCCCAGAGCAGGAGAACACATTTGATGATTTCCCATCCACAAAAAAAGGGGTCTGCAGGCGGCGAAAGGCTTTATAGCATTTTTGGTTGGATAGGAAAAGTTCTTGGATGAGTGACCATCTTTATACACCAAGACTTCTCCCCAACGCTGTCATTCGTCGATCTTTGACGTTAAGGGTCGTCAGAAGCCCGAAAGTCTGACAACCAGTCTTACCAAGGGATATTGCCCAGTTACTGAGTTGTGGAGGTCAGATAGGCAGTCGCTCCATGTAAATAAATAAATAAATAAAAAATATCCTTGGACATTTCACACAACGCCATCTAGTCCCAAGCTAAGCAACCTAATGCTTGTGTTATGGTAACGAGACGGCTGATAAACTACATACATACATTTTTTTTTTTTGTAAATACATACATATTATAGATAGAAAACCGGTTAGACTGGAAGCCGACCCCAACATAGTTCGGAAAAGGCTAGGCAGATTATTTTTCTAGAGGAAAATTGGCGAAGAATGGCATACAATTGAGGAGACCTACACTCACGTATGAAAAAAGCCATAATATGACATTTTCATAACTGCAAAATCAAGAATATTCCAAGTTATCATCTGCCTAGCCTTTTCCCAACTATGTTGGGGACGGCTTCCAGTCTAACCGAATGCAGCTAAATAAAAGTATTTTACATGGACATGTGGCGGCATCTACATCGCCACATATGAACTACGCATCACAAAGTCAAGATGTCACACAATCCTGCATCGCGCAATTAGAGTTTACTACGCGACTAGCATATATACACGGTTGATGTCGGATCAACCGTCGGGCAGTAGCCCACCAGACACAACACCCGTCTGGTCGGAGGATCCTCCCTTTTCTTGAACTTTACACCCTGTTCCTCATGCCTCTAAACTGGTGACCCCGAGCATGAACGTCAACGCAGCCTTCTTGCAACTCCTTCAGCGTGACGTCATCAGCATCACTTCCTCAAGCTTTCGAGCGGCGAGTCACACAGCCAGTCAGCACCCACGGCTTCAACGGGTATCCTGACCACCAGCATGCAGCGGACGCGCATTCCTGGTCATCACCTTCAGCCTCAACCCAGCGCTGTACACTCCAACTCACTGGAGCATAACGCAGCGCCACCCCGACTCACTGGGGTATCACCGCAGACAGTTCCGACTCACCGTGAACTATGCGGCACCCGGTTCCGACTCACTGGAACCACAACGGGCACTGGCAAGCATGGCAAGATACACGGCTCAGCCCACTATCGACCTCCGGTCTCCGAAGGGGAGTGATGTGGCGGCATCTACATCGCCACATAAGAACTACGCATCACAAAGTCAGGACGTCACGCAATCCTGCATCGATTAGAGTTTACTACGCGACTAGCATATATACATCGTCCCGACATCAACCGTCGTGCAGTAGCCCACCAGACACAACACCCGTCTGGTCGGAGGATCCTCCCTTTTCTATGGAGGATGAGTGAAGTTTACACCCTGTTCCTCATGCCTCTAAAGAGCTACTGCCTATGTGACCTCCACAACCCAGTTACTAGATAACACTGTAGGTAGCTTGGTAAGACTGGTTGTCAGACTTTCGGGCTTCTGACGACCCGTAACGACTGTCAAAGATCCACGAATGACAGCCGGGACCAACGGCTTAACGTGCTTTCCGAGGCACGGAGGAATCTCGGTATGTAAAGATGGTCACCCATCCACGGAAACCCCGGCAAGCGTAGCTTAAACTGATGGACCGATCCGTGCAGCTGTTATTACTTAGCCACGAGCGAGGGGCCACGTCAAATCAAAGTAAACATTCTAAACCACTACAACAATAACACAGACAACTTTAGACCTATATAAACATCAATTGATGGGCGATCAATCAAACTACTGAAGTCGTTTACTCAATCCATCAGTCTGTCAATCTTTCAATCTAATGTCTGAAACTATGTCAGCCCCTGATTAACGTAGAAAAAACCGGCCAAGTGCGAGTCGGACTCGCTCAAGAAGGGTTCCTTACCACCGTGCAATATTTGACAATACATATTAATTAAACAAAAATCGGCCAAGGTGCGTGTAGGACCACGCACAATGAAGGGTTCCGTAGTTGAAAAGAATTTATCCCAAAACAAACTTATAATATTGCAATCCCACAAAACTAATTTTGTATGTGATAAATTACAAATGAACAATTTTCGAACTTTTTCCTTTACCTTGCTTCTTGGCTATAATTATTCTAGGTGAACGGGAAGTATCCTACAGGTTTTGATTTACTTGCGAGTATCAAACTATGTCGCATAAATGGCCGTATTTTTTTATTGCGTTGACTTACAAGCTTGATTTTTTTTAAACTACCGTACCTTGACGACACTGTTGGCGCAGTGGTTGAGCGATTGACTGCTGCGCAGCATGTCGCGGGTTCGATTCCCGCACGGAACAAATATTTGTACGACCTACAAGTATTTGTTTCGAGTCTGGGTGTTTTTCTATCTATAATATGTATGTATTTACAAAAAAAAATGTATATAAGTAGTTTATCAGCCATCTCGTTACCATAACACAAGCATTAGGTTGCTTAGCTTGGGACTAGATGGCGTTGTGTGAAATGTCCAAGGATATTTATTTATTTTATTTTATTTACCTGTTGCAAAAAAACATACATATTTTTATTTTTTTCTTATTTGCAAAATTGTTGGGCAAACGTCATCTAAAACTGTTCCAAATTTCAAGTTGATAGCATTAGTAGTTCTTGAGATATCCAGCTGTAACAGACAGACAGACGCACGAGTGATCCTATAAGGGTTCCGTCTTTTCCTTTTGATGTACGGAACCCTAAAAACCGGTCAAGTGCGAGTCGGACTCGCGCACGAAGGGTTCCGTACCATATTATATGTTTAACAATCGCAAAGATAACTTTTTACTTGTCACAAATAAAAAAAATTTTTCTTTCTTTCTTTCTTAAGTACTTATTTTATAATGATACTGTGAATTACAAGGTTATTTTTGCAGTTGCAGAAAATCACCCATGTTTAAACAAAATAGGTACCTTATGAATCGCCGTTTTCGGTATTGTTGCTTAAATACAGTATTTATGGTACCAACATGGTATAAAGAAGTTTCAAATTCCTAATTTGTTTAATTGTTGCGCTAGAGCTCGTACAAAAATGGTCTAAAATTTACAACTTTTGCGGCCCCCTATTTCTTAATTTTAGAAGATAAAAAAAAATATGTTTGTACTCTACTCAATGAGTTGTAGACGACGACACCCCACATGCTAGATTATTTTTTATTTTTTTTCAAAATGAAAAGTTTATTGTATGGGGACCGACCCCTTAAATTTTTAACTTTGCTTTACTTTTATTATTTCTTATTATAGCCGTAATAGACAGCGGAGGCTTAGTAAGTTTGTACTGGACTGTACGTGGTTGTCTGATTTCATGGATTTTAATTTTCTTGCACGGAACCCTAATTATTTTTCTAAAATAAAAATAGCCTTAGTTACTCCTTAAAACATCAGCTATATGCCGTCAAAATTGGTGAAAATTCGTTTGGCAAGTTTCCTAACTTGACTCAAAGTACCATTTTTTTAATCGGACTGCGCTTTAAAATTCTTCTATACAAACTTTAACATCCCTAAACCTCATTATTACTTACTTATTCAAGTATTTGTGCTAAGTTTCAAGTTCATTAACCAAATCCCACCCCCAATCCCTCTTTAGGGGGTAGTTTAGGAAAACTCAAAATGATAAACTTTATAATTTACTTAGATGAATATTCGTGCTAAGTTTCAAGTCTATTAACTCAAGGGATAGGATTTTTCATACAAACCTTCATACCCTATTTTGCCCCCTTAGGGATGGAATTTCCAAAAATCCTTCCTTAGTGGATGTTTACACTATATAAGGTATCTATGTGCAAAATTTCAAGTCTCTAGGTCCATTGGTTTGGGCTGTACGTTGATATATTACTCAGTGACTCAGTCAGGACTTTGATTTTTTTATATATATAGATTTACCATGTTATTTTAAGACCACAGACTTCTTATAGGTTTTCCTGTAATCTACAGGTATAGAACTATTTTCTATATTTTTTTCAAAATTTTAGGCTCAGTAGTTTCGGAGATAAGGGGGGGGGAATGGTAAATTTTCGTCTATTTTCTTAAATAACTTTAAAACAATATATTTTAAAATTATAAAAAAAATATATTTGAGACTCTCATAGTAAGCCCTTTCATTTGATATGTCACACGGTACAGTTTACAAAACTTTTTTTTTAAATTTTCTTATTTTCCCCCTAAAAGTGACTCTCATATTCAAAATTCATATATTTATTTTAGCTGTACGTGTTTGGGTCACAGAAATCCATGTGTGTACCAAATTTTAACTTAATCGGTCTATTAGATTCGGAGCAAATTGGCTGTGACAGACGGACAGACGGACAGACAGACAGACAGACAGACAGACACACGAGTGATCCTATAAGGGTTCCGTTTTTTCCTTTTGAGGTACGGAACCCTAAAAAGGACGAGATACTGTATTATTTTACCTTGGCATCTTTCAGCGGCTTATCATCCTTAGCCCTTGCTCTAAGCGCCATGATCCCTGGCATCTCTTGCTCAGCAATTTCAATCTCCCGTCTCCCAAAGGCATGCTGTTCGACGTTCCTGACGCAGTAGGCAGGGTTGGGGGTACCAGCTGCGATGGCCTTCTCATGAGGTTGGACGCCTTCGTCTTCGTCTGATGACGACCCTGGAACAATGGAGGTTGAGGTTTAGAGGAGTTGAAAAGTGTGGTGGGTTTAGAAAGAGGTGGAGTTTGAATTTTAGGCGTATTTTTTTTGTGACGCTTCAAGGCTAGACTGCCGTTAGAATTTCAATTTTCTGCGCTGAGCAGAGCATTGAACTCCAACAGTGCGCTTTAAGGCGAAAGCGCCAGGGTAGTCCGCGAAATTCAAATTTTCTTAACGTTTGTTGTATGGCTCCCATACAATAAACGTGATTTTTTTGCTCGATATTGATAACGACAACAGGTAGACGCTTGAAATATTCACAGAATATTTAGTTATTTATACTGAATAACTTTAAAAATAAATAATTAAATTAAAATAAAAACAAATATTAATTTCCCATACAACAAACGTGATTTTTTTGCCGTTTTTATAGATGGTACGGAACCCTTCGTGCGCGAGTCCAACTCGCACTTGTCCGGTTTTTAAAAACAGGTAAGTATTAGTGTTTCACAAGGAGAGAGGTTTAGAACAAGATGGGCAAAGCCTCTACCCCACAAGCGGAAACCTATAGGTTTAATTGAGTAAATGATTAGTTCGAACACTTACAAATATCACTTGCAGACACGATAGAATATCTCTTCTTTGATGACTCCTCTCTCTTCTTTGAAAACTCCTTAGATTTCTTCAATTCATTTATTGTTTCCATTTTATTTTACACTCCTTAGTACTAACTGCGGGCTTATATAAATTTCGTTATCGACTGTGATATGCAGAATTGATTAAGCAAGTATTACTTTGATACTTTTCCTTTAGGTGCAGATTTCCAGTCTAACCAGATGTAGTTGAGTAGGTATTAGTTTTCTTATTACCAACGTCTAACAAATAGCAACTTTAAGGTGTGAAGGTACTCCCCCCCTCTCCGTCTTACCCCTCCTCATCTCACTCTAACCCTCCTCTCACGCACTCCGCTTCCCACCCCTCTTAACCTCCCCTGTCATCTCCCTCACCGCCCCCTCACCCTCTTCAGCCGGTCTCCCTCTCACCCCCTCACCACATCGTCTTCCCGCTAACCTCTCTCTCCCCCTATAACACCCCCTTCACCACTTTCCCCTCCCTCTACCCTCTACCCTCACCAACTCCTCCCGTTCCCCTCTTTCCTTCTCCATAACCTCCACCTCACTACACCCTCATAACCCTCTCGCCCTCTATCCATCATACTCTCCCTCTCCCTCCTCACCACCCCTACACGCCCTCACCCTCCCCCTCTCACCAATCTCCCTCTCCCTAAGGGGGATGGATAGAGTGAGGGGGGTGAGGGGACCATGGGGAGGGTGAGAGGGAAGGGAAAAACGTACACGATAAAACGGAACAGTACAACGGAGACATGTGTGAACCGGCCGTAAGGCTCAATTTACATTGCCACGAAACGGAATGGAAGCGATTTTTTTAACCTAGGTTCTATATGTGACTCGTATGTATGTATGTATGTTTGTTTGTCCGCGATTTCCTCAAAAACTAATGAACCAATTTTGATGATTCTTTCTCTAACGTAATCTATATACTTTCAGGATGGTTTTAGTATATAATACATTATGTAATTATTCTTATGTACGAAGTTATATGCATAAATATACTGTATCTCCGGCATTTGTAAGCCGATTTTGATAACTCTTCTTTTCGTTCGTCTATGGTCTTAAATGTAATTGTATACTCAACTAAAAATGAAAAAATAAATTTTCTTAAAAAAAAGTAAAAACCGACTTAAAAAACCAAAAACTAATAAAATAAGTGTCATAAATAACTTAACAGCTTCTGAAGTCGGTGTCTTCAATTCTTCAATGCACCTTAGATTGGCACCGACTTCAGAAGCTGTTAAGTTTTTCTATGAAAGTTATTTTGTATTACAAAATCATTTACAGTTTACATTTTAATTTACACTATCAACTCAATTTACTGTTAACTGTACGGCTTATTTCTAATATTTAACTGCCTGCGATAAGGTTGCAAGTGCTGATTGGTCAAGTAATTTTTTTAATCGTTGTATAGTTTGCCGATCTAACCCAGATATCATTGAATACGTACTCGTTATATTTTTACACTACTTCAACGTGTAATCAAGTATTTTACACTAGCTTTTGCCCGCGGCTTCGCCCTCGTTTATGTCGGAAAATATCCCACGGGAACGTACTACCGGGATTTCCTTCTTTAATCCTTGTCTACATTATAAAGGTGACCTCTGTGCAAAATTTCTGCTTTCTAGGTCCAAGGGTTTGGGCTGGGCGTTCATGAGTCAGTCAATCAGTCAGTCAGGACGTCTCTTTTTATTTATATACATAGATAGATAGATGGAGCGACTGCCTGCCTACCTGACCTCCACAACCCAGTTACTGGGTAACACGATACCTACCCCTTGGTACTCGGAAGACTGGTTTTCAGACTTTCAGGTTTTTGACTAACGTAACGAGTGTCAAATATTCACGAATGACAGCCGGGACCAACGCAACGCCGAGACACGGAGGGCTCTGGATACACAGGGTGGTCCAAATCACAGAACAGATATTATCTGTTCTGTGGTCCAAATAGTGACGTCAAAAAGAAAAATCTGAATTCCTCATACCCAGGGGTATTCGAAAATACACCATATTTATGTTCCGCAGCATTTTATTTTTTTGTAATTATTTACAGTTTTCTGCAAACTGTAAATAATTATTTTAAAAAAATGCCTCGAAAACTACAAAAACTGCTGGAAAGGTGGAGTTTCAAAAATTCATATCTTTTTACCCGACTGCGCCAGAAGGAGGTTTATGTTTTTCGAGAGTATGTATGTATGTATAATTGTTTGGCACGCTCTGCGGCCTGAACGGCTCGATGGAGTTTAGCTTGAGAGGTGTCGTTAGATTCGTATTTACTGTGAGAGTGACACTGGGTATATCAAAATAAAAAAAAAAAACAAAATGGCGGATTTTTGGCGCCAAATTATGTCTTAAAAATATTTTTTTTTTCTCAAAACCTGTCGTGTGGGGTATCAAAATAAAGGATTTTAAAAGGTGATTACAAAACTTAAAAATTAAAAAAGTAATTAAAAAAACCGACTGCGGTAAAAAACTTAAGTTAAAAAAACTGAAAAGCTAAAAACAAGCCCATTTAAGTTTTTTACCGCAGTCGGGTTTTTTAATTTTTTTAATTACTTTTTTCTAGTGTGTATTTTGCAGATATTATTTTATGACATGAAAGTAACATTCAAGACGACAATGTCACAAAAAGACCCCAAAAAACTACAAAAAATCGCGGTACATAAATGGTATGATGAATTCAGTTCTCCTTTTTGACATCACTATTTGGACTACCCTTTTTTTAGGGTTCCGTACCAAAATGGTAAAAAAGGAACCCTTATGGTGTGACTCAGTCTGTCTGTGTGTCTGTCTGTGTGTCTGTCTGTCTGTCTGTCTGTCTGTCACAGCTGGATATCTCAAGAACTACTAATGCTATCAACTTGAAATTTGGAACAGTTTTAGATGACGTTTACCCATTTTACAAATAAGAAAAAAGTAAAAATATTTATACATTTTTTGTAACAGGGACTGAAAGGGGGTCTTAAAAATTAAAAGTGGGGCTACTAGGGCATGTGGGATATCATTTGAAAGAGCGCTGTTTGCACATTCTCAAACATTTTTTTATTTTTTTTAGGCTCCATAATTTTTGTGTTGTGATGAAAAATGTAAAAATAAATACCGTCCCCCCCCCCCTTATCTCCGAAGTTTGCAAAGATAAAAATCTGAAATTATTCTATGTGATAGAAGTTTATGTAAAGATTACAGGAAAAATAAAACGATGTCTCTAAATAGCACACTTTTCACACACACGCACACTTTTAGAAATCGGAACGGAACCCTCGGTGCGCGAGTCCGACTCGCTCTTGACCGGTTTTTTTTTGTGAATGAGAAATCATCAAATGACTTCTCTGGGTGGAGCGGAAGGGCGCGTCAGACTTTTACTGACTAAAACCCACCCGTGTTCCTTCAGTTGCCTGTGCCAGGGCCACGGTATCTCTTTCGAACAACCCGCGACCCCGGCGGCAAATGACCTACCCCTTAAGGTTGATGCGCCACGGTAGCCCGCGAGATTCAAAATTTCTTACGTTTTTTGCAATTTGTAGGTCAGTGTGAGCTTGTATGTTGATTAAAATATGATTCGCGGCCGTAGCTAATATGGCTTTACAGAATTATAATCATTAGAATCAGCAATACAACTCCATATGAAATCATGAGGATTGAGGTAAATGCTAACTTATGGATCAATCAAACCTCATGATTTCATGAAATCGCTAGATTTGAGGTAAATGCTAACTTATGGATCAATCAAACCTCATGATTTCATGAAATCGCTAGATTTGAGGTAAATGCTAACTTATGGATCAATCAAACCTCATGATTTCATGAAATCGCTAGATTTGAGGTAAATGCTAACTTATGGATCAATCAAACCTCATGATTTCATGAAATCGCTAGATTTGAGGTAAATGCTAACTTATGGATCAATCAAACCTCATGATTTCATGAAATCGCTAGATTTGAGGTAAATGCTAACTTATGGATCAATCAAACCTCATGATTTCATGAAATCGCTAGATTTGAGGTAAATGCTAACTTATGGATCAATCAAACCTCATGATTTCATGAAATCGCTAGATTTGAGGTAAATGCTAACTTATGGATCAATCAAACCTCATGATTTCATGAAATCGCTAGATTTGAGGTAAATGCTAACTTATGGACAGTGGCGTAACTACAGGGTGGCAAGTCGGTAAAATGCCACGGGCCCCCAGCCGGAAGGGGCCCCCGGTCAGAGGAGAATCCCAACTCCCAACATTTAATATTACACATTTGGTAAAAATCCGATGAATTTTCCACGGGCCTCGAACGGTATAGTTACGCCACTGCTTATGGAGTTGTATTGCTGATTCTAATGATTATAATTATGTAAAGCCATATTAGCTAAGGCCGCGAATCATATTTTAATCAACATACAAGCTCACACTGACCTACAAATAGCAAAAAACGTAAGTAATTTTGAATTTCGCGGCTACCCTGGCGCTTTCGCCTTAAGAACTACATTACCTACATATGTAAGCCATAAGTAATATTGATTCACAGTTTACTTACATACGTAAGGCTATTCTTGACCGACTTATATGACCTTGAGGAAAAGTATGTGTGTTTATAACAGCAACCAACTTAGCGTCATGGATACAAGTTGTGACGTAACGTCTCTAGACGTCGTATTTTTATGAATTACTAGCTTTTGCCCGCGGCTTTGTCCGCGTGGATGTTAGAAAATATCCCACGGGAACGTCCTACCGGGAATTCCTTCGTTATTCATTGTCAACATTATAAAGGGAACCTCTGTGCAAAATTTCAGCTTTCTAGGTCCAAGGGTTTGGGCTGGGCGTTGATGAATCAGTCAATCAGTCAGTCAGCACTTCTCTTTTTATTTATACAGTGTTACCAGGGTTATCAGGGTTAGGTGTACCTCTGAAGGAGTCATTGTACTTACTCATAATTATGAACAACTTTTACTACCTATGGGAGCAAACCTGAAATCGCGAAAAAAAAATCAGCTGCTCAGTACATTTAGGTATAACAAACTCGTCAAAATGTAGGGAGCAGCTGATTGTTTTTTTGGCGATTTCAGGTTTGGTGCCATAGTAAAAGTTGTTCATAATGATGAGTACAATGACCCATTAAGAAGTTGCTGGTGTTTTACCAATAACCCTGTATAGATAGATAGATGGGAGTGTATTAAAGGCCTTACATAACTCAACCCGGAATGAGCTCCCAGACCTTGCAGACTATGCGGTAAGATAAATAAATTTTCTTAGGTTAATAAAAGGCATTTCCCAACTATGTTGGGATCGGCCTCCAGTATAACCGGATGCAGCTGAATACCCGTATTTTACATGGAGCAACTGCTTCTCTGACCATCACAACCACAGAACAGATAGGAGAGAGGAGAGAGGAGAACCTCTTCATCTGTTCTGTGATCACAACCTTGTAATGTGCCCCCTACCTGTGTCCTTAAACCCAAAACGGAGCAATACTTCAGTGAACAGGTACTTTCTCGAACAAAATCTTATTTGTTCCATCCAATTTGTGTTCAACAAAAATGTTGAGTTCAATCAATCTGCATAGCCTTTTCCCAACTATGTTGGGTCGGCTTCCAGTCTAACCGGATGCAGTTAAATACCAGTATTTCACATGGAGCGACTGCCTATCTGACCTCCACAACCCAGTTACTGGGTAATACGATACACCTTGGTAAGACTGGTTGTCAGACTTTCGGGCTTCTGACGACCCGTAACGACTGTCAAAGATCCACGAATAACAGCCAGGACCAACGGCAATCTCGGTATATGAAGATGGTCACCCATCCACTGACCAACCCCGGCAAGCGTAGCTTAACCTGACGGATCGACCCGTGCGGCTGTTATTACTTAGCCACGAGCTCCAACAAAAAAGTTGAGTTAGAAAACTAATTTCGGAGAAGGACTGAAAGTAATGGACTCTCTTTTTAACGACCGGAATAATCAGGGCAGTACGGAATAAATGAAATGTATGTAGGGAGGGCTATGGGCTGCGCAGTTGTATGTACCTACTAGAAAGGTGTGGTCTTTAAGGATGTGGTACAGACCATCACACCGAACAACTTTCTCCATGGCACCAACATCGTAATCGCGAAAAAATAATCAGCCATCCCATACATTTGGGTTGAGTAAGTTTTGTATAGCACAGTTGATAATTTTTAGGATTCCGTACCAAAATGGTAAAAAGGAACCCTTATGGTGCGACTCAGTCTGTCTGTCTGTCCGTCTGTAACAACTGGATATCTCAAGAACGCCATCAAGTAATGCTATCAACTTGAAATTTGGAACAGTTTTTTGATGACTTTTGCCCAACTATTTTGCAATTAGGAAAGAATTTTTTTTTTAGCAACTGAAAAGGTGTCTTAAGCATTTGAAGTGGGGTACTATAGCATGTGGGGTATCATATGAAAGAGCGCTGTTTGCACATTCTCATAATTTTCGACTATTAATGAAAATTTAAAAAAAATACCGTTTCCTCCCGCCCTTATCTCCGAAGTTTGTATAGAGAAAAATTTGAAAATAATTCTATGTGATAGAAGTTTATGTAAAGATTACAGGAAAAATAAAACGATGTCTCTAAATAGCACACTTATCAGCTATCCCGAACAAAGCTTCAATACCTAGGTACTTGTCCCAAATCATTTGGGTCATCATTTTTAACATCACGCTATGACCCTTAGGAGTCGAGCAAAAATAAAAAAGCTGTAAACAAAGTGGGTGGTGGGAACAAGAATTTCATGCGGAAAGAATAAGAATATTTGGAGGAAAGAATGGCAGATGAGCTAATGCTGGGAAACATCTAGAAATCTAATAAACTTAGCCACACGAACGCCATAAAATCTAAATAATCATAGCTGTATTACGCCACCGTCCCCATTCCAACCGCGTTTGACGTTTATGGGTCAACCGCATTATATATAACTACAGTGCAAATCAAATACACAGACCGCCGTTTACTGTTTGCCACAGGAGCAAAATGGTGGCCCAATGGTGGCCCAGTGACCTCGACTTACCGAGTTGTCAATTACAAGAGTTGGTCCCGCCATTAAGATGGATGGAGCAACCATGTGGATCGGTGGTGGTGGGTGGCTGGGTGGTTTAGTTTGGTAGTTCCAAATACCCATAGATCTGTTTTTTTTGTACTTCTATGAAATTACCAAAAATGTTGTAAGACGAGCTCTAATCCTGCCGACAAACTAACTTGCAATTTGGCAGGTTTGAAAAATTTGTAAGTGTTTGGTCAAAATAAATGATTTATTTACAGATGGATTGCGTGCTATGAATTGTACGCAGATTAATTATGAACTGTCATTTTGTGACCGTTTTACGATTTCAAATATGATTCATAATATGTACAGGACCTATTATCCTATTATGATTCTGCCAAAGTGGCCGTTTTAGCACCCCAGAATGAACGTAAACGAGGCAAAAGCAGTATGTAAGGATCGTAGCAGGCGGCGTTCTGTAGTTTTTGCCTATCCCCATGGGGAGAAGGCGAGAATTTCTGTTAAGGCTTGTCCGCCGTAAAAAGCGCGGTCACTATCGGACTGCATAGAAAAGAAAGAGAAGCGCGATGACACAACGCTTGCAAAATATGAAGTAATTATCGATTTACAAAAAATCTAGGGATTGGACTAAAAAAGTAATGACATGAAATCATTCCTTATTATTTTTTAAAGAACTGTATGAACACTTTTAATGAAAACTGTAGGAGTAATATGTGGTAATAACTCGAAAAAATAGACAGAAATAGACCTGGGTTTAGCATTTTTTTTCTTTAGTTCTACAAACTAAAATAGAATTCAAGACACATAAAATCACTTCTTATGTATTCTAGATTATTGTATATTTTTTTCTATCAAAAAGGTGCTATAGTTACTGTAAAAAATGGAAACAAAGTTACTTATGTTCGCCGTATTTTAGTGCGGATGAGCCTTAAGTATAGCAATGATTAAATATAGATATTTGAATCATACATGTTTTTTCCGAGTCAAAGTTCAACTTGACGCCTGACAACAGAATCTCGAAAACAACTGTTATAATTTATCTAATGATCGGAAAGTCCAATGTACAATCACGAACTTAAATACCTTATACGATGATCATCTGCGTACCTTTTCCCAACTATGTTTTTGTCGGTTTTTAATCTACCCGGATGCAGCTGAAGAGGTACCAATAAAGTAAAAAAAAAAAAAATTAAAAGAGTAAAAAAATAGTATTAAAGAAAGAAAGGAAAGAAAGAAAGAAAGAAAACACATTTATTTAGCACAAACTAAAAGGCAAACAACATAATACTTAGGTATAACAATAGGTACTTAATAATAAAAAAAATGAAATAAATAAAAGTTAAAGTACCTGCACATTTTTAGTCACAAGTAAGTATGGTCGTGACTACCAAGTAAATTACCGACCAAAGTGCAAAAATAGTGTACTTTGCCCTTACACACGGCTACATATCAAGCTATACCAACCAAGAAACCAATCAACCGTAAGCAACCAAGAAAAACAAAAACAAAAAAAAAGAAGGAAAAGAAAGAAAGAAAGAGATCTGCAAAGAAACCAATCAACCGAGGATTATATTAAGGACAGGAGGTGATCATGTATACTTACATAAACATAACTACTATTTGCCTGTAACTTAGTCTACAAACTAAGGTTAAATATATAAAGGAAAAATATATTATAATAAAAGTCTAGACCTAACCAGTTTGAATCACCTTGATTCTAGTAAGATATGTATAGCTCTAGTAGTAGTACTTAATTCTAAAATCAACCTAATTTAGTTACACACGTATCTTTAAATTTAAACATATAAAACAAAATCGGGTTTGTTCGAACACTTATAACTCGAGAACGGCTGGACCGATTTTATTGGTTTTTGATTTGTTGTATTTGTCTCCGTCCCGAATAGCAGAATAACTATTAAAACATTGGAAAATTGACGAAAAAAATAATAATCTATACATATAAAACAAAATCGGGTTTGTTCGAACACTTATAACTCGAGAACGGCTGGACCGATTTTATTGGTTTTTGATTTGTTGTATTTGTCTCCGTCCCGAATAGCATAATAACTATTAAAACATTGGAAAATTGTCGAAAAAAAAAATAAAAGAAAAAATATCCAATAAGTACAAAATGTTCATGGGTTTCGTAACTGTCAAACATTTAATGTTCATCCCGTCGATCAATGACGTATTATAGATAGACGCGTCATACACGAACATCAGTGCTTTCAAAAACAGCGTAAGCCATGATGTACCAACATACCAGTATATACTGGCCGCAAAGAAAAGGAAAGACGCATGCCGATACCTGTTGTAAGAAAGAGATGAATATACTTATTTAATTACGTCACTAGCTGCTGCATGTTCACTGGCGCAGGGTAATTGCCCGGCGTGATATCAGTCACCCACGCGGTGACTGATATCACGCCGGGCAATTACCCTTCATTTAATTTCCCATTTTTGAGTCCGGGTAACGCATCTAAAGGTAATATATCATTGCCGTCGATACGGTAAACTCTGCCCACAAATTAAGAACGTATTTAAATAAAGGTTTCGGATCCAGTATATTCGGATAATGGCGTATTTTAGATTTCAAAAATGTAGAATAATGTCAGTAATGAAAAAGGATTGACATACATATATTATCGGTTGTCAAATATTTAAGCGTGCGTTCAGAAATTTATTTTGTTTAAAGTCTTTTTAATTTTTTTTGACTTTCAATTTATTCCGGTATTTTACTTTTCAGCAAAAAATCGTAGTTCAATTTTTAAAACATAAATTAAGTTTTCCTACACGCTTCAAAATGCTCTCACTTGCGCTTGCGCCTTCGGGAACTTCGCGCGTTTACATTAGAATATTCATAGCTAAAACAGGGCAACGTCTGTCGGGTCAGCTAGTAGTAAATATTTATTTAAGTGGAAATAACATCAACTGGAAACAAGTATTTAAATAGACCTTAGGTTATATAGGTAGATGTTCCAAATATGGTGTTTTGCATCAACGCTGGTTTGTGAAGTAATTGAGTGTCCTAGTTCTCGACTTCCTGTGCTAATACGGTCATGGTTAATATGATGGGATGGAAACGCATGTGACTAAAAGAGTCATCTGCCTAACCTTTTCATTAGGGTAGGCTTCCAGTCTAATCAGATGCAGCTGAATACCTGTGTTTTACATGGAGCGACTGCCTATCTGACATCCACAACCCACTTACTGGGTAAGACTGATTGTCACACTTTCTGACGACCCGTAACAACTGTCAAAGATCCACGAATGACGGCCGGGTCTAACGGCTTTACGAGGCAAGGACGGGTCTTGGTATGTAAAGATGGTCACACATCCACGGACCAACCCCGGCAAGCGTAGCTTAACTTAATCGATCGACCCGTGCGGCTGTTATTACGTAGCCACGAGCCCTTCAATAAGGACGTATCAACAAAACGACCAATGAGCTAGCTGTAGGTATAGAATAGAATAGAATAGAATAAGACATTTATTTCAGACATAAGTAGTCCATAAATTGTTAGTAACACAAAAAACCTTAATGCTATTGTTAGTACATACAAAACAAAGCCACAGAAAGTAATAAAAATCACAAAGTGGCACCGCACAGGAGTACCCGTTTATGGCAAGCCCTGGACGCGACCACCCACAGTGTGCAGTCGCATCCAGTGCCTCCACATCGGCGAGTCCCAGCGGCCCACGAACACGCTCAGAAGGCTGTTCGAGCTGGCCCGCATGCGCTTCATAAGAAACGCACAACGCTTCCGCATGATGGCATGAAAACCATCCACGCTCTTCACCGCAAACATTGCTGAAGCGCTGCAGTGGCGCGGCAGCCCGAACAGTATCCTGAACGCGTTGTTGTACTGTACACGCAGGGCACTGTATGTACGCTGCGTGTACTTAGTCCACAGGCTGCAGGTGTAAAAAGATTGACAGAAGGCCTTAAATAATGTCACTTTGACTTGCTCAGTACACCGTGCAAACCTGCGGGCCAGCATGTTACAGCGCACAGACAGCGCCCTGCGCTCCCTCTCCAAATCAACGTTGTCACATAGATCCTCAGAGACCCAGTGACCCAGATATTTAAAATTAGACACTCTGTTTAAGCTGGCACCGCAAAGATACAAGGGAGGCACGTCAGCGAAGGATTTAGTACCAGCCTTAAACACCATAACTTCACTCTTCTTCACATTATATCTGAGTCCATGGGTTCGTGCATACTTTTCACAAATATCCAGCAGTCTGCGCATGGCACTGATCGACGGGCTCAGCAGAACCATATCGTCCGCGTAGCTGATATTATTGACGCACTGTCCATCTATATGGCACCCTATGCTTGTTCTGCTGAGCTCGCCGATCAGCTCGTTCATGTATAAGTTAAAGAGACGAGTTGAGGTTACCCCCCCCTGCCTCACCCCGCACTCCAACCCATACACGTCCGAGTGTGAGCCTGCCCACCGCACAACATTCCTCTGACTCGAGTACCAATATCTCAACATTGCAACAACATCACGCGGCACATCTGTTTCATTTGTCATCTTTTGCCACAATATATCATATGATACTAGATCGAATGCCCTGGACAAGTCCAGGTAACAGGCATAGACCGGCGTCTTCCTGGCTGTATAATACTGCACAGTCTGCTTGACTGGTATAGTTAAAACAAGGCTCTTTTGGCGCGCGGCCAAAATCGGTACTAACCCCGCCATCTTGTCCGTACCCAAAGGGTAAAACGGGACCCTATTACTAAGACTCCGCTGTCCGTCTGTCTATCCGTCCGTCTGTTACCAGGCTGTATCTCATGAACCGTGATAGTTAGTTGAAATTTTCACAGATGATGTATTTCTGTTGCCGCTATTGCAACAAATACTAAAAAACATATAAAACCATACAACAAACGTGATTTTTTTGGCATTCTTCGTGCGCGAGTCCGACTCGCACTTGGCAGGTTTTTTTAATCGACTTCCAGAGGTTACTTTCGAGGTTATCAATTCGACTGTATGTTTTTTAAGCGATTTCTCTCCGTCAATTTTTGACCGATTTTGAAAATTTTAAAATTCTTTTTTGTTTGAAAAGTTATGCTCTCGAGGTGATCCCATTGTCACAAAGTCTTAATCTATGTAGTTTAGAATAATTTAAGTTATGATGAGGCTGACTTGCCACTGCGGTTAAAAGCCTCTTAAAAAATTAAGAATAAAAAAAAAAGTTAATCTGATAAAAACAGTATCGTGTCTTGCTGTTAAGCCCGATTTAGACTAAACGAACATGGAACCAGAACAAGAACTATAGAGCATTCTTTTGTCGATATTCTTGACATTTTATTAGGGAGAGACCAACAAAGGAATGTTCTGTCCCTGTTTACACAAAAAGAATTTGGTAGAATGAGCATTCACTCGTTTGGTCTAAATCGACCTTCAGACAAACATGGAATTTTCGGAACGTTTTGAAAAAGATCAACAAGGAATTTAAGTTTATTTGCAAACGAATTCGCGGCCAGCAACAAGTGAGTAACAAACTATTAATAACCAATAATAAAAGCAATAAAGAACTTTGTGGTTTGGACTGCCAAACTAACTAAAAAAGTGAACTTTGATCAGCAACGGAAAAAACCTTGCTTAGACATAACAACAACAAGGCACTCGATAAAGGTTGATTCACATTGATCCAGTATTGCAATACAGTATCACTGGATCGGCCATCGGCCAATAAGCTGCGGGCTAGATCCGGAATGCTGGGCTGGATTCAAAAGAAAGAAAGAAGAATGAAAGAAAGAAAGAAAGAAGAAAAAGTGTTAATAGATTTCCCAGGAAAAGTATACGCTTCGGCAATCATCGTATATCTTTAGATAAAGGTTGATTCACATTGATCCAGTATTGCAATTCAGTATCACTGGATCGGCCATCGGCCAATAAGCGGCGGGCTAGGGGGTCTACTCACTAAGCCCGAAGCCCGTAGTTTCGGCCTTCGTTATGGCCGTTTCCTACTCCGTAACACCTACGGACAGATGATTGGTTCGGGGCCCGAACGAAGTATGAATGACAACACGATTTGACAGTTGTCCCTACTCCCGATGTGTTGTTGCCAGTCCGAAAAATTAAACTTTTACACTTGTTTTGATGGATCTTTATGTCAGGCTGACGGATGAACGGACGGACGGACGGACGGAAGGAGTTAAGGAGTAGGCCCCTAGATCCGGAATGAAAGAAAAAAGAGAATGAGAGAAGAAATGGCTGGATTCGAAAGAAAGAAGAAGGAATGAAAGAAAGAAAGAAAGAAAGAAAGAAAGAAAGAAGAAAAAGTGTTTATAGATTTCCCAGGAAAAGTATACGCTTCGGCAATCATCGTATATCGTTAGATATACGAAGGCGCGATGATGAGATCTATTAAGTAGAGTTGTTCCAAAGTCAAATCATTTAATTCGAATTAAAAAAACCTGCCTGTACCTTTGCCCTTTTTAGGGTTCCGTACCCAAAGGGTAAAACGGGACCCTATTACTAAGACTCCGCTGTCCGTCCGTCTGTCTGTCCATCTGTCACCAGGCTGTATCTCATGAGCCGTGATAGTTAGACAGTTGAAATTTTCACAGATAATGTATTTCTGTTGCCGCTATAACAACAATAATACTAAAAAAACAGAATAAGATAAATATTCAAGGGGGCTCCCATACAACAAACGTGATTTTGTTGCCGTTTTTATAGATAATGGTACGGAACCATTCGTGCGCGAGTCCGACTTGCACTTGTCCGGTTTTTTTTGGATATTGTACCTTCTCGGCGCCATATTTACACTGTGGATTTCAGCGCCAAGTGGCCGAAAATGGAACTAAATTGAAATGTCTGGGATATGCAAGTAGTTAAATGTTACCGATTCAAGTAATTTACCTAGCCGTTTGATTGAATGGCTGAATATCATTCAGGCCGTTGATAGAATGGCTGCGTTTAGTGAAATGACGACACGGTTGGCGCAGTGGTTGAGCGATTGACTGCTGCGCAGCATGTCGCGGGTTCGATTCCCGCACGGAACAAATATTTGTGCGACCTACAAGTATTTGTTCCGAGTCTGGGTGTTTTTCTATCTATAATATGTATGTATTTACAAAAAAAGAATGTATTTAAGTAGTTTATCAGCCATCTCGTTACCATAACACAAGCATTAGGTTGCTTAGCTTGGGACTAGATGGCGCTGTGTGAAATGTCCAAAGATATTTATTATTTATTTAAATGGCTAGGCAGTTGACAAAACGGCTAATTCAGCCAGTTGGCAGCGACAGATACACTACATTTGCATTGGCTCAGTGAGAAAGAGTCTTTATTTATTATTTGATTGTGATAGGTACGTATAATATGTATGTATGTACTTAACCGATCAGATAATTAAGGATTTATTTAAAGAAGTTTCCTTATTTATAGTCTGTAATTCAATAGTCATTCTTTTATTAAATTGTTTTGTAAGACCAAAGCAGTTTTGTAAGGATCTCTAAAATTAAAATTGTTTTATATATTACCATATCGTCAAGTAGTATTTTAGTACTTAGGAGTACGAGGAGCTCGTGGCTCCGTAATAACAGCCGCACGGGTCGATCCGTCAGGTTAAGCTACGCTTGCCGGGGTTGGTCCTGGATGGGTGACCATCTTTATATACCGAGACCCCTCCGTGCCTCGGAAAGCACGTTAAGCCGTTGGTCCCGGCTGTCATCCGTGGATCTTTGACAGTCGTTACGGGTCAACAGAAGCCCGAAAGTCTGACAACCAGTCTTACCAAGGGGTATCGTGTTACCGAGTAACTGGGTTGTGGAGGTCAGATAGGCAGTCGCTCTATGTACAATACTGGTATTCAGCTGCATTCGGTTATGCTGGAAGCCAACCCCAACATGTTTAGACAGATTGAGTACTGAACAACACAGAACATTAATAAATTGCGCGATCTCCTTATAAAATGCACATAACCAGTTTTTTTTTTTTTTATTATTTAAATATCAATGACCGCGTATTATTAGCAAGTGCAATGAACTTTTTGATAATGCCTCAGGCACTAAATACATATTTATTTAAATCTAGCTCTTACATGGGTGATTATTAGTATTAGGTACCGTTAGCTGCATTAATATTAATATATGGGTTTATTTACAAACGTTGCTTAAAGATATGTAATGTAATCGCCATCAAACTTAAAAGTTTGGCGAGTAAAATTGTTTTTAATTAAAAATTTAATGTATGTTGGTAAAATATTTTTTTTTTAAAAATGACTAACTGTGTAATCATCATTTTTTTGGCTTCGTCCGAACTGGGTGCTAGTTTCAACTTGCCCCTAGTTCCAACTCGCCCCTAGTTCGAACTCGCCCGGTCCGTAATAGGTATCTATCTACATGTATAGCTAGAAGGTGCAAAAGTACTGATGATAAGAAAAGTGCTAGTATATTTCTTGTTTATTTTTAGGGTTCCGTACGCTCAAAAGGAAAAAACCGAAACCCTTATAGGATCACTTCGTTGTCTGTTTGTCAAGATTTTTTTTTTTGCTATGCTTTGCCACCAATATTGACATATAAATTTATTTATTTTAATTTATTATTTTTTTATTTATTGATTTCCTGAGAAAAGGGTTTTTCTCAGGAACGCGTGATGGTATCAAGTTGAAATTAATATCAAATACGTATGCCTACGTCCCTTTGAAGTTCTAAAAAAATCAAACTTTTAAATCAACGCAATAAGAAAATACGGCCGTTTATGCGACATATTGTGAATTAGTGATACTCGCAAATAAATCAAAACCTATAGGGTACTTCCCGTTGACCTAGAATCATGAAATTTGGCAAGAAGCAAGGTCTCACAGCACAAATAAAGGATAAAGTCAGCTGCAACACATAATGCAGTTACAAACTTACATTTGCAGTTGGAGAATTGACCGCGACGTATACTTATTGATGTAGGGGAAAACATTTTTTCAACTACAAAGTCAGATTTGTTCTTGGGACAAATTCATCCCAACTACAGAACCCTTCATTGTACAACGTGGTCCGCGTCCGACACGCACTTGGCCTGTTTTTATTCAGTCATTAACTCGTTATATGCGGTATAAAATTAACAGTAGCTAGGTGTAGGTAGGTAGGTTACTATTAGTGTTTTTTCAACATCTATAAAATAGTCATCATCATCATCATCATTCTCCTGCCCTTATCTCAATCTATCAAATATAAAAATCATAAAATATATCACCACAAAAATAAAAAAATTACATATCAATATATATGAATACAGGATAAATTTTTAAGCAGTGCGCAAATTTTCACACGGTGTTCTACCCATGAATATGAACAACTATGGGACCAAACCTGAAATCGCGAAAAAAAATCAGCTGTTCAGTACATTTTGACGAATTATGCGAACAGAAATGTACTGAACAGCTAATTTTTTTTTCACGATTTCAGAGTTAGTCCCATAGTGAAAGTTGTTCATATTCATAGGTAGAACACCCTGTGAAAATTTGCGCACTGCTTAAACAATTATCCTGTATATCATAGGAAATTAAAAAAACTTTTTTACAAAAACAAAAACCGACTTCCAAAAAAAACACTACAAAGTGAAAAATAACTTTAATTTCGGAAGTCGGTGTCTTTGGATCTGTATTTTAGTTTTTTGCCACCGACTTCCGAAATTAAAGTTATTTTTCACTTTGTAGTATTTTTTTTGGAAGTCGGTTTTTGTTTTTGTAAAAAAGTTTTTATTTTTCACTTTTTAGTGGTTCAGTTTGTAATTTATCTAAGTTACAATAACCCAATGTCAGCTGCTCATCACGTTTTACAAAATGTTGCTTTTCCCGATGCAGGGCCGTTAATTTTTGAGGAGTTCTCCTAGTAAGAACCAGGAGAAATGGAGCTCATGGTGAAGTCACCATTACCATTATTTTGACGAGCATAAACCATATTAAAGTAATCGAATCGCAACCTGTTATATACTTAGATATAATTGAGTATTTCCGATGGCCCTCTGTGGTCTTCATCATCTGTTCCAGCTCACCGAATGGTACTTTCCGAGAGCAAATGCACGAGTTACTATAAAAAATACCGAAATCGATATAGGTGTGCCCATAAAATTTGAGGGTTTCCCTCGATTTCCATGGGATCCCATCATCAGATCCTGACTTGATGATCATGGGACCACTTGGGACGTATACCCTTTCGAACAAAAAAAGAAAAATCCAAATCGGTCTAGCCATTTTCGAGTAATCGGGGAACATACATAAAAAAAAAATAAAAAAAAAAAATAAAAAAAAAAAAAAGGTTCCGACGAATTGAGAACCTCCTCCTTTTGGAAGTCGGTTAATAAATACCTCGTTAAAGCCACAGTTCGTAAGTAAAATAATTAAAACTTTAATTGTACCTACTCATTACCCATTGCGGTTATTGAATTTTATGACTATTTTGTGCGGACACGACACGTGTAGGGTTTGCTTATTGTAAATTTTCTAGGAATAATATTGCATTCCTAGAAATTTTAATAATTAATAACTACTTATTTGCACGGAATGCAATATAGGTCATTTTGTTAAAAAAAAAACATTGGTACATATAGAAAAAAGATCAAGATTGCTTTAGTAAATTTAATACGTAAGTAATAAGTACATTTTTTTTATTTTCTGCATCGTAGCCATTGATATAAAAAGTATTATATAAGTCAATGATCGTAGCACTTTTCCGACAACCTGTACCATTGCAGCTGATAATAATCAATCTGCCTAGCCTTTTCCCAACTATGTTAGGGTCGGCTTCCAGTCTAACCGGATGCAGCTGAATACCAGTATTTTACATGGAACGGCCGCCTATCTGACCTCCACAACTCTGTTACTGGGTAATACGATACCCCTTGGTAAGACTGGTTGTCAGACTTTCGGGCTTCTGACGACCCGTAACGACTGTCAAAGACTCACGAATGACAGCTGGGACCAACAGCATAACGTGCTTTCCGAGGCACTAGGCATATAAAAAACCGGTCAAGAGCGAGTCGGACTCGCGCACCAAGGGTTACGTTCCGGTTTCTGAAAAAGTGTGCTATTTAGAAACATCGTTTTATTTTTCCTGCAATCTTTACATAAACTTCTATCTCATAGAGTAATTTCAGAATTTTCGCTATACAAACTTCGGAGATAAGGGGTACCGATATTTTTTTTTTATTTTTAACAAAAAAAAAATGTTTGAGAATGTGCAAACAGCGCTCTTTCATATGATACCGCACCGCGCCCTAGTAGCCCCACTTTGAATTTTTAAGACACCCTTTCAGTCCCTGTTGCAAAAAAAATACGCATATTTTGATTTTTTTTCTTATTTGCAAAATAAGAAAAAAAATCTCGGGCAAACGTCATCTAAAAGTATTCCAAATTTCAAGTTGATAGCATTAGTAGTTCCTGCGATATCCAGCTGTAACATACAGACAGACTGAGTAAATAAAAAAAAATAATAAATCATTTATTTTGACCAAACACAATTATAAGTTTATAAAACCTGCCAAACTGCAAGACAGTTTGTCGGCAGGATTAAAGCTCCTTTTACAAATAATTTCGGTCATTAGTTCATTAGTGAAAATGCTGACTAAAGAACACGTGAATTGAGTGTCTTCCCATTAACTTAAAGTGAATAAGAAAGACGTTATTGGACGATTTCTTAATTTTATAGTTACTTAGCAGTTTAAGTTATATTTAAATTACTTATTAGCGAATAGGCTAGATTGTAATATAAATAAAGTTTCACTACCCGTGGTACTTTATATAAGGAAAAAAAAAAAAAAATTAGTTCATTACATACAGAACAAACTACTTAAACCAACCAGCGTCCACACACACAAGCGGCACGCGCCACCGGCCGGCAGATGCAAGCAGCATAAGGGTAGTACCATAAGGGTTCCTTTTTACAATTTTGGTACGGAACCCTAATAAAACACAGTACCAAGAAATCTCAATAGCTTTTAGACATGGCATACATAACATAGGTAATCAAACAAAATATAATTACATAAGCAAATCTAAACACTCCTTTATTAAACAGTAGACTCCAATTTCTTGTACCTCGTATACCTACTATTTTAAACTAAATACGACAAACATTTTCCTCATCACGAATTTTAGAGTTCCGTACGCAATTTTTAAAAACGGAATACTTGTGGCGTCTGTCCGTTCGTCTGTCACAAGCGATTTTCTTGGAAACTATTCGGATTGAAAGGCAGGAAGATAAATTAAAAGTAGTACTTAGTAGATTTTTTTTTTTGTTTTGTGGCGGCATCTACATCGCCACATATGAACTACGCATCAATGACATGACGTCACGCAAACCTGTATCGCGCAATTAGAGTTTACCACGCGATTAGCATATATACAACGTCCCGACATCAACCGTCGGGCAGTAGCCCACCAGACACGACACCCGTCTGGTCGGAGGATACTCCCTTTTCTATGGAGGATGAGTGAACTTTACACCCTGTTCCTCATGCCTCTAAAGTTTAATTTAATCTGGGTAAAATACATTTATTTCTTTATTTCTTTGGTGGCCTAATTTAAAAAGGAGTTTTGGAAGGTGGAATTTGATAGGGTTACTTTGAAGAGCATTTACCTCCTAAGTTTGTTTCACCATTTCTTCTCAGGGGTAGTCCAGATAAGAAATAGAATTCAGATAGAAAATAGGACTCCATTTAGCTTTTTTTTTATATGACGTGTAAAACTCATTCCGGTTATCCTATTGATGATTTTTATGGTCAAAATTATGTAAATATATTATTTGTTATTGTCGCGTTAGTTTGATCAAGATACAACCTGGGGACCTACTCCCTAAGTCCGTCCGTTCATCCGTCCATCCGTTTATTCGTCCGTCTGACTTAACGATCCATCAAAATGCCGAAGTTACGCGACCGCAGTTCGGCACGATTACGCCTGCAATGCTATTTGAATTACTGACGACACACTATGCCGAAATTACGTTGCGTTCTAGCGTACAGCCGAACTTCGGTCGGGCGTAAGTTCAGCGACAATTCGGCGGCAACGTATACATTATACGCGACCGAAGTTCGGTTCGATTGCCAAAGAAGATCCGGGGCGGGGAGCAGCGGGACTGAATTTCTGGCGCGTAAGTTCGGCACTTATGGTGTGTCATATCAGCCGAACACGACGGAACGTAGCATCAGCCGCGGAACTTCGGTCGCGTAACTTCGGCATAGTGTGTTTAGACACTAAAAGTTAAATTTTTCGGACGGGCAAAAAGACATCGGGATTACGGACCTGTCAAATCGTGTTGTCATTCATAATTCGTTCGGGCCCGAACCAATCATCCATCCGTAATACGGAGTAGTAAACGCCCGTAACGAAGGCCGAAACTACGGACTTCGTGCTTAGGGAGTAGGCCCCTTGACACGAACCTGCAAATTGCAAAAAACCCAAAAAAAAAATAATTTCGCGAGCTACCACTGCACATCCCCCTTAACGAAAATAAAATAAAACGTTCTATACCTATCTGTCGTGTTATATCGAATATATGTAGATAACTACCATGAATCCAAAAATATCACTTTTTTTGTTAACTTTTTCCGAACACTTTTTCGAAAAAAAAACGCTTAAATTATGAGTAAGTAAGCTACATACATAAGTATGTAAGCTGTCCCCAGCCCAAAATAGAGTAATAAAATAAACAAAAATATTTATCGTCTCCAAAAGCATGGGTAATAATAACGCAACCATAAAAAAACCCAAACACTAAAAACAAGGTGCGGATTGAACATTACATAATTACATTATCAGAATTGCATTTTTTATTTTTTTTATACTTACATATTTTTTTAGTATGCACATGAACATAAAATTTTTCGACGACGTCTCAACTTTGTATGAAATATTCAATTACATAAAAAAAACTGGTCAAGAGCGAGTCGGACTCGCGCACCGAGAGTTCCGTTCCGATTTCTGAAAAAGTGTGCTATTTAGAGACAACGTTTTATTTTTCCTGTAGTCTTTACATAAACTTCTATCACATAGAATAATTTCTGATTTTTCTCTAAGTATGCAAACTTCGGAGATAAGTGGTTTTTTTCTTCAAAAGTCGAAAAATATGCGTCTAAAAAAAACAAAAAAATGTTTGAGAATGTGCAAACAGCGGTCTTTCATAATAATACCCCACATGCCCTAGTAGCCCACTTCGAATTTTGAACACCCCCTTTCAGTCCCCGTTGTAAAAAAAAAGTATTATAATATATTTTTATTTCTTTCATAATTGCAAAATAGTTGGGTAAACGTCATCTAAAACTGTTCCAGATTTCAAGTTGATAGCATTAGTAAGGCTTGAGATATCCAGCTGTGACAGACAGACAGACTGAGTCGCACCTTATGGGTTCCTTTTTACCATTTTGGTACGGAACCCTGAAAATTGGCAGTCTTAAGGACAACCGACTAAATGAAAAACTATGAAATAACAGTGGTATTTCATAATTTAAGTCATACTCATGATAATAAACCTACTATTAACAAAAACAAGTCGGTGACGCGAACCCATCATAACGTAATAACCAAAAAACGCTCAACGTTCCTATGGAAGTTTTCACTTCAAAAATGAATACGATTAGCACCTGTTTTTAGGGTTCCGTAACCAAAGGGTGCCAACGGGACCCTAAAGGCTCTTACAGACAAAGGCGATATCGCGTCGCGACGTGTCGCGTAGCGGTGTTGCGACGTGATAATATCGCAATATCGCCTCTGTCTGTAAGAGCCTTTATACGGGTTGCAGACCAAGAGCTAAGCTAAGTTAGTTTAGCTTCGCTCGCATATCTGAGGTAATTTTTCGTACTTTGATCATAGTTTGCGGTCTGCACACGAGCATGAAAAAATACCTCAGCTATGCGTGCTAAGCTAAAACTAACTTAGCTTAGCTCTTGGTCAGCAACCCGCTTATTACTAAGGCTCCGCGTGTGTTGCGACGCAGCCCGGCCACAGTCGATTTCGTTATTTATAGAGGTATCAATTAAATGTTCTTAAATTGTTCTTGCAGTACCAATGAATAGATTAAATGTACCTCAAATATATCTTGTTAAAAAAGCACTTGTTTGTGGCCGGGCAGTACCGTATACGTTGCAGCCCGGCCACGTGTATATTTTCTGGTAGGATGCTCAGAATGTTCTAAAATATAAACCAAATAAATGTTCCTTTTGCGTTCTTTATTTTTTTCAAAGAAATATACCAAGAAAAACGCTTATTTAAACAAGAAATGATGTTAAATAAGAATTTGCACTAAGCGCCTGTAGAAATAAAATAGCACGTCTGCTTATTTGTACAAAAGACAATGGGTGGATTTGGTCTAAATGTCCACCACTAACGAGACCTATGTAACTAAATAGTCCGCTAAATATAGAGTAACTTTCATTATGAAAGCAAAAGAAAAATATGCTGTCGTTAAAAAAATATATTTTTCATTGATTTTTTTGTTCAATTACTTTTATATTGGTCACTGTCACCACCACGCGACCAGGGTTTTGAGCGATAGCACGAATTTTTGTCTCTTTTGCACCTACAGAACACAACCGTACGGAAAGTGCGCGCGCTATCAGCTGTTAGCCGCTTGACCCCGTTATTATGCCTCATGTTACATGAAGGTACTACCGTATCGACGTAGGGCAGAGCACCCACACGACTTGCGACCGCACTTCGTCGACGCGAGGCACCACCGCCCGCCGCAGCGTAGAGCCCCGCATCCATGTACGTACCTAGATATAGTGTACCTCCATGTTCAGGTTGTTGCTAAGTTAACAAAAAATTATACGTACCTACTCTACTTTTGAGATGCAATGTATGGCCACATAACTACGAAATATCTAGGCATCGCACGCGAGATCCCGGTAAAAGTAGGCATGCACGGCACTATCAGAACATAGTCCTTTGACCACATTCTGTATCGCTGGCACTGCACACATGTGCACACACGTGCTTAATCCTGCGCCTGTTAGTAGTAGCAGTTTTAACTAATAATAATAATTAACGAAATGCCAAAAACTGTCAACGGAATCACACTATTAAAACAACAGTGACTTGTCACTCGCCCGCGATTTATCGTGCCATATAACAGTGAGTAGGGCGGAGCACACACGCACACAAAACTACAAAGATTTATAATAGACATATTTTGCCAAATGAGACAAACGGGTTCCTAGACAAATGCGACAGGTGAAGCAAAACTACACTCATCGGACGGCAACTTCATTATAGATTAGTAAAATGTATGCCTAACTAACCTCTAATATTCAATCACTACGATTTCATGGACAGAGACAGAGTTATAACGCCAAGTAAATTGAAATGTTAGCTAGTTATTAACTCAATAATTCATTGAGTTAATAACTAGCTAACTGTAACTGGCTTAGTTGGTTGGTAAGAGCTCGCGGTAATCATTGTATAACCAATGATTCGATGGTTCGAACTCGTCCGGGTATATGAAACACTTTTTGTATGATTCTTAATCTTAATTCGGAATGTATCGTTTGAATTGCAAAGTTGTAGCAAAGTTAATTTTAATACAACTGGGGTACCCAATTGATGCAGCAGCCCACGGTACATGGATGCGGGGCTCCACGCCGCGGCAGGCGGTGGCGCCTCCGTCGACGAAGTGCGGTCGCAAGTCGTGTGGGTGCTCTGCCCTACGTCGATACATGAGGCAGAATAACGCGGTCAAGCGACTAACAGCTGATAGCGCGCGCACGATCCGTACGGTTGTGTTCTGTAGGTGCAAAAGATACGAAAAATCGTGCTATCGCTCAAAACCCTGGTCCCGTAGTGATGACAGTGACGAATAGAAAAGTAATTGATCGAAAAAAAAATCTGCCTAGCCTTTTCCCAAATATGTTGGGGTCGGCTTCCAGTCTAACCGGATGCAGCTGTATATTTGTATTTTACATGGAGCGACTGCCTATCTGACCTCCACAACCCAGTAACTGGGTAATACGATACCCGTTGGTAAGACTGGTTGTCAGACTTTCGGGCTTCTGACGACCCGTAACGACTGTCAAAGATCCACGAATGGCAGCTAAGACCAACGGCTTAAAGTACTTTCCGAGGCACGGAGGAGTCTCGGTATGTAAAGATGGTCACCCATCTACGGACCAACCCCGGCAAGCGTAGCTTAACCTGACGGATCGACCTGTGCAGTTGTTATTACTTAGCCACGGGCTCCTCCGAGTAATTCAATGAAAAAATCAATGAAAAAACTTTTTTTTTTGTTTTATAAAAATACTTTTTACTGACAGCATCTTTTTGTTTGCTTTCATAATGAAAGTTACTCTATATTTAGCGGACTATTTAGTTACATAGGTCTCGTTAGTGGTGGACATTTAGACCAAATCCACCCATTGTCTTTTGTACAAATAAGCAGACGTGCTATTTTATTTCTACAGGCGCTTAGTGCAAATTCTTATTTAACATCATTTCTTGTTTAAATAAGCGTTTTTCTTGGTATATTTCTTTGAAAAAAATAAAGAACGCAAAAGGAACATTTATTTGGTTTATATTTTAGAACATTCTGAGCATCCTACCAGAAAATATACACGTGGCCGGGCTGCAACGTATACGGTACTGCCCGGCCACAAACAAGTGCTTTTTTAACAAGATATATTTGAGGTACATTTAATCTATTCATTGGTACTGCAAGAACAATTTAAGAACATTTAATTGATACCTCTATAAATAACGAAATCGACTGTGGCCGGGCTGCGTCGCAACACACAGGCTCCGCTGCCCTTCAGTCGCGTCGCGTCGGTCCGTCTGTCACAGGGCTGTATCTTTTAAACGGTAACTTTTTCACAGATTGTGTACTACTATTGTACGCTTTAACAACAAATTATAAAAATAAAATAAAGTTTGGTTTTACTGTAGCATTAAAAAAAAATGTAATAGGTGAAAGTTTTTAAAGTTTTTTATAAGTTTTTTAGTTTTTAGTTCTAGTTTTTAACATTAAATATGTTAAATATCCCGTTTGTGGTAATAAAAATGTAATATTAAATATTTTACGGTGGTACGGACCCCTTCGTGTCCGACTCGCACTTAGCCGCAGTTCTAACAAAAAAAACGTCCATACCTACACTATATTTCTACGGAACTTTTTTTCTATGCAAAACAAACTCGTGCGCAGCTTATGTAGAACTGGATTTCCTTCAAAAGGTATATAAATGCAGGCTCGAGACTTATTCAGGCAGTATTGAAACTAACTTTGCAAGATGAAATCGTTCGTCGTATTGTGTATTGTCTTAGTAGCTGGGATTTATGCCGCAGTGAGTATTTATTTATTAATATTAGTATTTTATACAGGACTAGCTTTTGCCCGCCGCTTCACCCGCGTGGATGACGGAAAATATCCCAAGGGAACCTGCTACCGGGAATTCTTATTCCTTGTCTACATTAGAAAGGGAACCTCTGCGCAAAATTTCAGCTTTCTAGGTCCAAGGGTTTGGGCTGGGCGTTGATGAGTCAGTCAATCAGTCAGTCAGTCAGTCAGGACTTCTCTTTTTATTTATCTCTCTCTCTCTCTTATATAGATGTAAAAAAAAAGACACATCACCATCTAACTAAGTAAAATATTATTGCTGGAGGGAAACTTTCTTATATCAGTAAGGCAAAACCTCAATATGTTATTATTGGATTTTTCCTGGGTTAGGTTTTCTTAGTTGCAGCCCGGAGTCTTGGGGTGTCCGATTTGGGGGTCTAACCCGGGACTAGGGTTGCCAACCGTACTATAAAATAGAGTATTGTACTCTTTTTCTTGTAGGTGTACTCTAGAATCTATAACACTAATAGAGTACGCTAAAATACTCTTTTAAACTAAACTGACCTTTTTGGCATAATGTTCACTGATGTCAGCCATGAAAGTGAAGTGGCAAGAAGAGCTGAACAAGAGCTTCATTAAAATTGATTAAAAATGAGCTCCTGATCCTATATTAACTTAGAATTGGGATGTTTGGAGTCATAAAATTCTTTTAAAAACAATAAAAAATTGTTATGTAAAGTGCTAAAAAATCGTCGTCTAAGGATTCAATAAATGGTACTCTTTTTAATAATCTATACTCTTTATTGACCCTCTCTAAAATCAAATATACTCTACTTCTTCTAGAAAAATTTGGCAACCCTACCCGGGACACCACTTATGCAGACGTGCTCTTATGAACTTGTGTGTGAACAGTCGAGTTCATTAATATATTGGCCCTTTCAGGTTTCAAAAATATATTAACGTCAAAGTTCATAATATTGTGGCAACAGAATCATTAATCCAGACTTAAATTGTTTGTTACACAGTTTATTTCTTAAGGCGGAACTATACGCCAATGACCTTGAGTGGTTAGCTTGCGCGTTCTGGCCTGAGCTCACGCAACGCGTCGTACGTCCAGCCAGTAATAGGACTCGCCCGTCAAGGAGCGCTGTCCCAAATTAGACGCATTATTAATTTATTATACATAAAACAAAAGGCATTTTAATAAAACACGTGTACTAAAAGATAAATAATTAAATTACCTTTAAAATTGTGAAGGGTTCATAAAAATACGCCTGACAGTTTTTGCGTGATTCTCAGTTTTTTATCTGCGTTAGACATAACTTTACAAATTAATTACACTATTTAATATAAACATAATCTAAAATATTCACATATTAAGTTATTAAGAAAATGCTCTAATTTAACATATATTTTTTCCAATTCATTAACACTACTCGTTTAGACGTGATCTTCAGTTTAAAATCATCAAAAGTCAGATAGCGTCGCCTTAAACGATATTATAGGGATGTTTTCTTTTCTCTGAAAAATATGTCCTACCATACAACAGAACTGGGCATAACATTTTTTATTAGTAACATTGAATGCAGATTTTTTCATTGTAATAAACCAGTATTTTATAGCAGTAATAAATAATAAACAATGCAGTTTATAACAATACATATTACAATGTTCGTGAACGGGCGCCGTCAGTTGGGACTGGTCGTCTCTTAGCTGCCACGGCTTACTTTTAATTTAGTTGTTTTTAGTTTTTATCTTTTTCATTACGGACGCTTTTAACGTGCACATCTTTCTACATTGTTCTCACATCTATATTTTCAATATGAACGATGTAACCAATATTATGTAAAATATTTGATTTTAAAAGAGTGTCCGTGGAGTTTCTTGCCCGTTCTTCTCCATAGGATCTACGCTTTGGAATGGGCAATCTAGCTTCATTTTTCTGACTGACCGACCCAAGACCGACCCTTTGACAATTCAAAAGTGCCTGTAATTGGTTTATTTGAAATAAATGCTTTGAGTTTGAGTTTGAATGAAGTTGTTAACTCTAAAGAAATAAAATCTGGCTTTCCATTATCATACTAATAAGGCGAAAGATTGTGAGTGTGTGTTTGTATGTTTGTTACTTCTTCACGCTCAAACGGCTGAAGCGATTTTGATGAAATTTAGTATGTAGATAGCTTATACCCTGGATTAACACATAGGCTAGTTTTTATCCCGGTCTACGCGGGTGAAACCGCGCGGCGCAGTTAGTACTGTATAATTCTGAAACAGATTTCTTTCTGAAAAGCCAATGACCAAAAATAACGCAATTCAAGTGATTCGCATAATATTGATGTTCCGCTGAACATTTGTGAAGTCATTTAATAAAAAAACCGGTGAAGAGCGAGTCGGACTCGCGCACTGAGGGTTCCGTTCCGATTTCTGAAAAAGTGTGCTATTTAGAGACATAGTTTTATTTTTCCTGTAATCTATACATAAACTTCTATCACATAGAATAATTTCAGATTTTTCTCTTTGCAAACTTCGGAGATAAGGAGGGAGAAAGGTATTTTTTTTTAACATTTTTCATCAAAAGTCGAAAACTATACGGCCTAAAAAAAAAAGAAAAAAAATGTTTGAGAATGTGCAAACAGCGCTCTTTCATATAATATCCCACATGCCCTAGCTCTACCATGAATTTTTAAGACCCCCTTTCCCTTGTCCCTGTTGCAAAAAAAATATAAATATTTTTATTCCTTTATTATTTGCATAATAGTTGGGCAAACGTCATCTAAAACTGTTCCTAATTTCAAGTTGATAGCATTAGTAGTTCTTGAGATATCCAGCTGTGACAGACAGACAGACAGACAGACTGAGGCACACCATAAGGGTTCCATTTTGGTACGGAACCCTAAAAATTGGTTAAGTGCGAGTCGGACTCGCACACGAAGGATAGGTTCCACAGTACAATATTTAACATGGGGGGCCCCATGTTAAATATTGTATTGTCTTTAAGTTTTATTATTTGTTGTTTATTGTTATTAACGGCAATACAAATACACAATATGTGAAATTTTCAACTGTCTAACTATCACGGTTCATGAGATACAGGCCGCTGACAAACGACGGACAGCGGAGGCTTAGTAATATTCCTTAGATTCGCTTTGGCACTCTTCGGGTACCGAACCATAAAAAACAATATGGCTAAGTAATAACAGCCGCACAGGTCGATCCGTCAGGTTAAGCTACGCTTGCCGGGGTTGGTCCGTGGATGGGTGACCATCTTTACATACCGAGATTCCTCCGTGCCTCGGAAAGCACGTTAAGCCGTTGGTCCCGGCTGTTATTCGTGGATCTTTGACAGTCGTTACGGGTCGTCAGAAGCCCGAAAGTCTGACAACCAGTCTTACCAAGGGGTATCGTATTACCCAGTAACTGGGTTGTGTAGGTCAGATAGGCAGTCGCTCCATGTAAAATAAGTACTGGTATCCAGCTGCATCCGGTTAGACTGGAAGCCGACCCCAACATAGTTGGGAAAAGGCTAGGCAGATTGATATTGATTAATATCAAATATTATCAATCATTATAATTATCATCATTACATTGAACCTATCAGTTATAATCAACTGAGTAGAACCCTCTTCCTCTCTCCTACTTCTTGCTGTGCCCGACAGGGTCCACAATGGTCATATTTTTTGTAAACCTACCACATTTTTCATGTGGAAGCAATAAATATATTGAGTATTGAGTATATCGATCAACAGTCGACCGTTAATCGATCGAGCATCGCTTCGCTCGATATGAAATATCGAATGTTTTGAGGTGATCAAATTATCTATTCGCAGACAGGTCACAAATTAAAATAGCTTGCAAATAATAAATCTAATATAATCAAAAAGTCTCTTTATCATTTCCATCAGCACCAGAAAACCCCAACCACCTTCCACCAACTTTACAAACCACAATCCTAACAATTCTGTCTCTCTCTTTCAGAACGTGCCTCTCCCTCCAACCCAACAAGAAAAAGCCCATCAGATCGCATCCGAATGCATCAAAGAAACCGGCGTCTCAACCGAAGTCCTAGCCGAAGCAAAAAAGGGCCACATCACAGAAGATGAAGGCCTAAAGAAGTTCACCCTATGCTTCTTCAAAAAGGCAGGAATCGTCAACAATGATGGTAAACTAAATATTGATGAAGCGCTCGCGAAGCTTCCTCCTGGCGTTGATAAGGATGACGCTAGGAAAGTGCTGGAAAGCTGCCAATCGAAGTCTGGAAAGGAACCCAAAGACACCACTTTTGAAATCTTCAAGTGTTACCACAAGGGAGCTAAGACCCATATTTTGCTAGCAGGAGTTTAAGCGGTTACAAAAAGTATCGAACACGATAATTTAGTTCTTATGATCTACTAGCTCATCTAAACCAATAACAATAGCTCTGTCAGTGAACAAAAAAATGACAGATCTGAGAGCCTAAACAAGCGACAATCGCTTTTGTGGTGTATAAACCTTTCTCCATTATGACATGTTACGTTACTCTTTTGTTATTTCCAAGGTTTGTGATCCCTTTTGGCTGTTGACCCCTTATTTCTCTAGATGACGTATGGCCCATAGTAATGTTAATATTTTCTCCGTCTCTGTGAACGATGTTACCAACTAAATTATTGTTGTTATTTATTATAATTTATAAAGTATTAAATATTAACGTCAAATGCGTTTCTCTTTTTTTTTCATCTCTATTATCTTCCTCTACAGAGCCTTTTCCGAAGTATGTTCGTGTCGGCTTCCAGTGTGACCGGATTCAGCTGAATACCAGTATTTTACATGATGCGCTTTTATAAGAAACTAGAGTAATTTTACAATAATAATATAAGACTTGAGTCCTCTTAGAAAACTCGGTTATTTTTTTAAAACTCGAGTCGTAAAAAATGTTCAGAGTTTGAATTTTAGCCTTCTAAAGTCTTGTCTAAAAGAACTCCAGACTGAGTCTTTTCAAAAGAACTCAGGAATGAGTCATCTGAGTCCTTCAATATTTTTTTTTTATATTAAGTTTGTTTTTGGGATAAATTCTTTTCAACTACGGAACCCTTCATTGTGCGTGGTCTGACACGCACACACTTAGCCCGTTTTTTTCTAAAAACGGGCTAAGTACCTACTGGTATCATTCATGGAAAATAATAAAATATGGAACTCTAGAAGAATTTCTTTAATATCACTTAATCTATTGTGTTTTACGAAGAAGGCAAAACACAATAGATTAAATGATACGGAACCCTGTGTGAACGAGCTAGACTAGATATTTACCGGTTTTAAAAAAAAATATTACATCGATCTCTTTATATGACTTTAATTTCGGCGTACTTTTACATACATAATTATTATTTTAATAAATTAATTAAATAAGTACGTAAGTAAGTATTAATTACTACCTAAATTAAAAATGGCAGAAATCGTTTTAGTAAACAATTCTGAACAAACTATTTTAGATACTGAGCAGTAATTCAGTTACTCGTTGTATTAAACTATACATTTTCAAGTTATCAAGAACAATACCTATTAGTTTTAATTATACTGTGGGAGACTAATTATAATGTGCGCCGGCGCCGCCACGCCGCACCGCCGTCGGTGCTGCTCCGGCGTCATGTATAAGAAGCCTAAGGTCCTATGCACTGTAACAAATCTACTGGCCTAGAGAAATAAAAGAGGCAAAAGAAATAGACTTGAAACTAAATACAGGGTGTAAGGGACAGCCCTCCGCAAACTCACAGGGTGCATTCAGCTCCTCATTTTGAATCATATTCCACTGGAAATTTTCTCAGGAAAATTTTCATTTTTGCAATTTTTTTTTCAAATACATTTTCATTATTTCAATGTAAAATTGCATTGTGTGTTCGCAGCACTCCATTTATGTAAAAAAACTGCAAAAAAAACAGCAAAAAAAAAAAACCAGCAATGGATGTTGAAATACTCTAACCAACGACGCGTGAAATCAGCTGTTCACTTTCTGTCTAGCTACAGAGTTCATCGCACTCACCGCATACCTATTACCTACCCCTCCCAACCAGTAATAGACGCTCCAATTTGTGCACAAAAACACAAACAAATCAGGTTTATTGGATTCCCTTAACGTTCCTGAAAAAATTTCATGTACCGGTCATCTTAGTATGACATACTGAATTCACCCTATCAGTTTGCGGAGGGCTGTCCCTTACACCCTGTATATTACAAAAAGATAAAAAATACAGACCGATTTAGAAAAACACACTAACACACTCAGATTGGATGATAAGGTTTGCCTGTAGGTATTGGCTTTGGTTGGTGAAGACCATAGATCTTAGCACTCACTCTCTTGTGTCGTCTTTAGCATATAAGAGGTCCGTTAGTATAGAAGAGGTCTCTTAGGGTGTTTAATTCGGATCCTCGTAGAGTCCTCTTAAACACGCCAAGAGGTCTATTAGCGTGTTTTAAAAAAAAATCAGCTGTTCATTATGTTCGCATAATTCGTCAAAATGTACTGAACAGCTGATTTTTTTTTCGCGATTTCAGGTTTGGGCCCATAGTAAAAGTTGTTCATAATGATGAGTACAATGACCCCTTAAGAGGATAACGGTGATTAAAATTACACCCAGTATAAAACCAAAGACACCGACTTCCGAAATTAAAATTATTTTTCACTTTGTAGGTAGTGTTTTTTTTATGTCGGTTGTTTTTTTTTGTAATTAAAATAGTTTTTATACCATTCCCCCTCTAAAAAGCTTATTTTATTCACTGAAAACAGTGAATAAAAAGCACTTTTACTCACTGTTTTGATGTTTGAAAATGGAACACACCAATGTATTCGACCACAGATTTAGAGCACCTAGGCTAGATACGGCATGTTATTAGATAGTATGAAAACCGAACGTGTCATCTTTCTTATACCTACGATAACTTCACCCCAGTCATTTAGTGATGTGCTCAAAGTAAACAGAATTGTTTCAATCGCTAAGCGTCACTGAGCTAACAGACTTTTTTTAGTACGAACAGTCGAACATGCAGGGCACGCTTGGTCGTGGCTTGCCATATCTAGTGTAAGTGTAATCTTTGTATTCGACCTATATTGATGTGTTCTAAATTCAATTTGATTGGTCGACATTTTCGACAAGGATTTTAAGCATTAGAATAAAAACTGTTTTATGTTCTTTGCTGTCCTTAGTAAATTGGCGCTATTTTGAATACTGTAAGTTGTACGAACACAAAGTTTAGTGTTACTTTAATCTTTAATTTTGTGTTGGTTTAGTGTTGTTCTAATCGATTAAAAATGCATTCTAGTGATGAAGATGTGTTAACACCTGAGTTTATGAAAGAGAGGGCGGCCGATATAGTGGAAAACTTGCTACACAACAAATCACGGCTGGTTTACATCAAAGCCAATTTAACTTTCCTTTTTCTTCGTTATATGTCTATTTTCACTTAAATCTTTCTTTTTCTCGTAGTCATGGTATAAAGTATAGTATGCAACTCTTGAATAAAACGGATTTATATCGAGGGCCATGAATCACTCGCGTCGCTCAGGATTCTAACACTTGAATCACTCGCTACGCTCGTGATTCAATCATCATGAATCACTCCCTACGGTCGTGATTCAATCGTTAGAATCCTTCACTAGCTCGTGATTCATCTATGGCCCTCGCTTTAAATCCGTCCTTTATTCACTAATTGCATAATATACTATTATATACAATTTACCAAAGCACACTACAGGCGGGCCGCACCGCATTTTTTGGAGTGAAAACTTCTGTAGGCGCAGTTTGCGCTCTTTCTGAATAGTGAACGACACTGGATCATCACGCTCGGCTCGGTGACGCTGAATCGGGTATACTCGGCTCCAGTCGTAAGTTTTCACTTCTATCGTGTGGTTATAATACCACACTTTTTTCTTATATAAATACTTCAAAAACTAAAATACAGATCCCAAGACGCCGACTTCCGAAAGTAAAGTTGTTTCATAATTTTGAGTTAAGGTTGATGCGCCAGGGTAGCCCGCGAAATTCAAAATTTCTTAAGTTTTTTGCAATTTGTAGGTCAGTGAGAGCTTGTATGTTGATTAAAATACGATTAGCGGCCATAGCTAATATGGCTTTACAGAATTATAATCATTAGAATCAGCAATACAACTCCATACGTTAGCATTTACCTCAAATCTAGCGATTTCATGAAATCATGAGGTTTGAGATAAATGCTAACTTAAGGAGTTGTATTGCTGATTCTAATGATTATAATTCTGTAAAGCCATATTAGCTACGGCCGCGAATCATATTTTAATCAACATACAAGCTCACACTGACCTACAAATTGCAAAAAACGTAAGAAATTTTGAATTTCGCGGGCTACCCTGGAGCTTTCGCCTTAAGTAATTTTTTTTTGAAGTCGATTTTTTTTTAAATCATTTATTGTATCGATGCGACCCGTTGCGTTGCGGCTGCAATGTGCGCATGGCTTTACTGAACGTTTTTCCTTAACTCAAACTCTAGCGCAGATTATGTAAAAACTGGATTCTATTAATTAAATTCAAGAGGTATATAAATGCAGGTACAAAATTAAATCTATTAGTTTCAAAATTATCTTTGTATAAGATGAAATCGTTCGTCGTATTGTGTGTCGTCCTGGTGACTGCGGTTCAGGCTGAGGTAAGTATTACAGCTACTTTGCTAATATTTAGTTTCTGTCTGACTGTATGTTTGTTACGGTATTACGGCTAAACTAATGGCAACAACAACAATAATAATAAATCAGATAAAAGTAATTTAAACTAAATAATAATAATAAATTGAAAAAATATATATTTGTTGCATGCTAATAACTATTATAAAATTGCATGGAAAAAATTGAGAAATAATAAAAGGCTATTTATTTATTTATTTATTTATTATAATGGCATTTGAAATAATTCCGATTTTGCGTTCCTAAAAATATTATTGAACACTCCAATTGACCGAGCGAGCGAAGCGTCCCTGCTACTCCTCTACAGGTCGTATTATACAACCGATCTGACGAAACTTGTTATACTTACAGGTTTTACGACTTTTAAGATATTTTTGCTGTCGGGGGCAAAAAGGATATCACCACCTTAAGAGATCCAATTTCGATGGTTTTTTTTTTATTTCAAAGGAAAAAGTGGTCTCATAAAAATTTGGTGAAGTTTTTTTGGCTATGCGCGCTTCAATCAGTTTTCTGACTGCTGGAAAAGAAAACCATCATCTGCCAGCCTTTTCCTAACTATGTTGGGGTCAGCTTCTAGTCTAACCGGATGCAGCTGAATACCAGTATTTCACAACCCAGCTACTGCAACAACATGATACTCCTTGGCAAACTATACGGCCTTTTCATTTATTTCTCTCTCTCTTACAGTTCGTCACTCTCCCTCCAGCCCAGAACGAAAAAGCCAACAACATCGCATACACCTGCATCGAAGAATCCGGAGTCACTTCCGAGGCTTTAGCTGAAGGTCGAAAAGGCAACTTTCTTGATGAAGAAAGCCTAAAAAAGTTCACCCACTGCTTCTTCCAAAAAGCAGACATCGTCACTAGTGATGGGAAGCTAAATATCGATGTAGCACTAGCCAAACTTCCACCTGGTATCGATAAGGATGACACTAAAGAGTTACTCGAACGCTGCAAGTTGAAAACTGGAAAAGATGTGGCTGATACTGTTTATGAGATCTTCAAATGTTTTTCCTTCGGAACTAAGGACCATATTAAGTTTGATTTTTATTAGATTTAATTTATAGTTATTTATGCAACTGACGTATAATAAGGGGTATTAAAACACGAATGTGGGTTTATCACACGAGGCGAAGCCGAGTGTGATAATAGTATCGCATGAGTGTTTTAATACCTAATTATGTACAGTTGCATACAAGACTTTATCTACATCCATGTTATCAGTCCTCTATAAAAGGTTCTGAAACAGTTTTTTGCAGTACTAATACTCGTATCGAACATGGCGGCCGGCGTCATAGTATACGACGTGAATTCGAATAAGTTATTTTTTTAAATTACAGCGCTGTTGTAGTGAAACGCGCGTGCATTACAATGTTCTTTTTTTGAAAACGAGTTGCATTATGAAATTCAGTACAACATTGAAGCACCCGTTTGGATGCTATTATGGTTACCATGGTTACTATGACACTGTCTGTTTTAATGTTGGCAATAAGCTAACTGTTTCGGAAACTTTTATGGAGGATGGCATGGGTGTAGATAAAATAATGTACTTGCAAATTTTATTTCATAGTCCCCAATATACATCATTAAAGTCATCAATACAACTCTTAAAGACCAAAAATAATAATATAGAATGATTATTTCATGAAATCTTGAGATTTGAGGCCAATTCTAACTTATTGAGTTGTATTGCTGATTCTAATGATTATATTTCTGTAAAGCCATGTTAGCTACGGCCGCGAATCATATTTTAATCAACATACAACCTGACACTGACCTGCAAATTGCAAAAAACGTAAGAAAATTTTAATTTCGTGGTCTACCCTGGCGCTTCCCTTCTTGTCAGATACTTGTGTAGGTAAATGACAGATTTTCATGATGGCCGCTATAATATGAAGAAACCGTTGTTCTAGGAAACCATAGATTTATCTCCAAGAGTTATGAACTTATGATCCTGTCCTTTTTAACTTTTCTGTAAGACTTCCACTGTCGGAGATACATAATGTTCTAAATGACTACATAGTTATGGTTGTTGTTTATTTTTTACATAGGTTTTTGATTTTTTTTTAGAATTTTTATTTTTTTAAATAAAATTATCTTAGAAGTAGTTTATAACGTGTTTTATTTTTATTTAGGTTGAACAACGCGTTAAATGGCTGGTTGGTTTTTATTTAGGTAATATCAAGTGTCTATAAGGAAAACGTAGGTAATTGTTTAATTTTTTTTCTCTTGATTCCCACACTCGGTTGCTAAGCAAAGCGGTTTTTACGACTTGACAAAATTGCGAGATTTCTTTATTAAAAGTAAGCTAATAAATCATAATGTATTATTAATTTATTATATACAGGGTTATTTTTAAAACACCAGTAACCTCTTAAGGGGTCATCGTACTCATCATTATGAACAACTTTTACTATGGGACCAAACCTGAAATCGCGAAAAAAAAATCAGCTGTTCAGTACATTTCGACGAGTTTCATGTAGATAAATGTACTGAACAGCTGATTTTTTTTTCGCGATTTCAGGTTTGGTCCCATAGTAAAAGTTGTTCATAATGATGAGTACAATGACCCCTTAAGACGTTACTGGTGTTTTAAAAATAACCCTGTATACACAATCATAACATCCTGCAGACCTCTCTATAAAAAAAAATAAACTTTGAACCTTATCCCCCACACGTCAAGTGCACACACGGGTGTGCATAAGGAAAAACCTTTACATAATAGGTATATAAGCTTATATACACCTATATTATTGCTACGCCATGTTTAAAATATTATGTCAGTACAGTAAAAGTCTAATATTTCCGCTGACAGCTGCGCGCACAGATAACGCATTCTGCGGCGTGGGAGTCGGTGCTGTCGCGGAACGGAATGCGGGAATGTTGCCATTTTTGGTATATGTTATCCATACTTTTAGAAGCGTATATTTAAGGCCGGGAGAGCCGTAAAAACGTCGTTTTGTTTAGTGTTTTATTCGTAGATAACACGTATTTAAATTTTGAAAAAAATATATTACTTAGTTCAGACTTCGATCTAGAAATTTCGGCCGTCCGATACACGATTACTTGCACTTTACTGCATCCAATTAAATCGCAAAGACAAGTCTAATTGTGATCTTTAATCTTATTTCATTTGAGTTACATTAGGCTTTGAACAATAAAACTTATACCATAATAAAGGTCGTAAAAAATTCGAGATATAACGGCCGTCATAATGTGAAATATTAAATACCTGTACCACTAATTCCAGCATCAATTGTTTTCAGCTTCGCAAACCTCGCCCTGAGCCGTTTAGTCCCGAGCGGAACGTGACGGAGGTCGGACGTGTGCCAATTTTTCGAACCCGCCACCCCCGCTAACTTCTGTCACCGGCTGCGACCGGCACAAATTAGCATGTGTTGAAAACAGTTGAATTTGAACGCTATGCCTATGTAAATAAAGACGTCACGCGCGCAAAAGCTTTATTGGTATTTATTTTTATCACGGCCTATGTTTACCAATCGCATCAAGTGTGTAAAACAGTTGAATTTGAACCCTACACTGGAGCTTATAAAGCCGCCTGACGCGCAAATTTTTGGTTCACTATTTTCAAATCTCAAATAGGTAGGTGCCACAGAACAAAGTTAGTACGGGTGGTTTTATAATGAATATCGGATAGGAAATGAGATTTCTTCATAACATCACGCCTGAATTCTTTCAAAGGGTTGGGCAGGGATGTTCAGAAAATAAGTAGGCCCTCAAATGTATTTTTCTGTATACCTACATAAATAAGATTTTTTTTTTAAATTAAGTTTTTTTTCTAATTAGGTATCTTCTTATTTTTTTTTGTATTTCAAGGTCAAAATGAAAATCCAAGATGGCGGCTGCAAAAATTTCCAATTTTTCGTCATGGGTGTCGTTTTCGTGATATTTTAGGTCGCTGAAAATGATAGTGGGGTCAAAATGAAAATCCAAGATGGCGGCTGCGAAAATTTCCTAATTTTTCGTCATGGGTGTCATTTTCGTGATATTTTAGGTCGCTGAAAACGATAGTGGGGTCAAAATGAAAATCCAAGATGGCGGCTGCGAAAATTTCCTAATTTTTCGTCATGGGTGTCATTTTCGTGATATTTTAGGTCGCTGAAAACGATAGTGGGGTCAAAATGAAAATCCAAGATGGCGGCTGCGAAAATTTCCAAATTTTTCGTCATGGGTGTCATTTTCGTAATATTTTAGGTCGCTGAAAACGATAGTGGGGTCAAAATGAAAATCCAAGATGGCGGCTGCGAAAATTTTCAAATTTTTCGACATGGGTGTCATTTTCGTGATATTTGAGGTCGCTGAAACCGATAGTGGGGTCAAAATGAAAATCCAAGATGGCGGCTGCGAAAATTTCCAAATTTTTTGTCATGGGTGTCATTTTCGTGATATTTTAGGTCGCTGAAAACGATAGTGGGGTCAAAATGAAAATCCAAGATGGCGGCTGCAAAAATTTCCTAATTTTTCGTCATGGGTGTCGTTTTCGTGATATTTTAGGTCGCTGAAAACGATAGTGGGGTCAAAATGAAAATCCAAGATGGCGGCTGCGAAAATTTCCTAATTTTTCGTCATGGGTGCCATTTTCGTGATATTTTAGGTCGCTGAAAACGATAGTGGGGTCAAAATGAAAATCCAAGATGGCGGCTGCGAAAATTTTCAAATTTTTCGTCATGGGTGTCATTTTCGTGATATTTTAGGTCGCTGAAAACGATAGTGGGGTCAAAATGAAAATCCAAGATGGCGGCTGCGAAAATTTTAAAATTTTTCGACATGGGTGTCATTTTCGTGATATTTGAGGTCGCTGCAAACGATAATGGGGTCAAAATGAATGACTATCGTTTTCAGCGACCTAAAATATCACGAAAATGACACCCATGACGAAAAGTTAGGAAATTTTCATAGCCGCCATCTTGGATTTTCATTTTGACCCCACTATCGTTTTCAGCGACCTAAAATAACACGAAAATGACACCCATGACGAAAAATTTGGAAATTTTCATAGCCGCTATCTTGGATGTTCATTTTGACCCCACAATCGTTTTCTGCGACCTAAAATATCACGAAAATGACACCCATGACGAAAAGTTAGGGAATTTTCGCAGCCGCCATCTTGGATTTTCATTTTGACCCCACTATCGTTTTCAGCGACCTAAAATATCACGAAAATGACACCCATGACGAAAAATTAGGAAATTTTCGCAGCCGCCATCTTGGATTTTCCTTTTTACCCGACTATCGTTTTCAGCGACCTAAAATATCACGAAAATGACACCCATGACGAAAAGTAAGGGAATTTTCGAAGCCGCCATCTTTTATTTTCATTTTGACCCCACTATCGTTTTCAGCGACCTAAAATATCACGAAAATGACACCCATGACGAAAAGTTAGGAAATTTTCATAGCCGCCATCTTGGATTTTCATTTTGACCCCACTATCGTTTTCAGCGACCTAAAATAACACGAAAATGACACCCATGACGAAAAATTTGGAAATTTTCATAGCCGCTATCTTGGATTTTCATTTTGACCCCACAATCGTTTTCTGCGACCTAAAATATCACGAAAATGACACCCATGACGAAAAGTTAGGGAATTTTCGCAGCCGCCATCTTGGATTTTCATTTTGACCCCACTATCGTTTTCAGCGACCTAAAATATCACGAAAATGACACCCATGACGAAAAATTAGGAAATTTTCGCAGCCGCCATCTTGGATTTTCCTTTTTACCCGACTATCGTTTTCAGCGACCTAAAATATCACGAAAATGACACCCATGACGAAAAGTTAGGGAATTTTCGAAGCCGCCATCTTGGATTTTCATTTTGACCCCACTATCGTTTTCAGCGACCTAAAATATCACGAAAATTACACCCATGACGAAAAATTAGGAAATTTTCGCAGCCGCCATCTTGGATTTTCCTTTTTACCCGACTATCGTTTTCAGCGACCTAAAATATCACGAAAATGACACCCATGACGAAAAGTTAGGAAATTTTCGCAGCCGCCATCTTGGATTTTCATTTTGACCCCACTATCGTTTTCAGCGACCTAAAATAACACGAAAATGACACCCATGACGAAAAATTTGGAAATTTTCGTAGCCGCCATCTTGGATTTTCATTTTGACCTCACTATCGTTTTCAGCGACCTCAAATATCACGAAAATGACACCCATGACGAAAAATTAGAAAATTTTCGCAGCCGCCATCTTGGATTTTCATTTTGACCCCATTATCGTTTTCAGCGACCTCAAATATCACGAAATTGACGCCCATGTCGAAAAATTCGAAAATTTTTGCAGCCGCCATCTTGGATTTTCATTTTGACCGTAATCACGTCCTCTCAAGAAAAAAAAACTAGAGCATAAGAAGTTATGCCCCTCCGTTTTTTTTTTTTTGTGTTGACATAACGAATAAAATAAAAAAAGAACTTTCCAAATCGGCTTCTAAATGACGGAGTACTGCAGTAACAAACATAAAAAAAAAAAAAAATACAACTGAATTGATATTCTCCTCCGTTTTTTAAGTCGTTTAAAAATAACACATCATTGTTACGTTTAAAAATTAGCTGGACATCACTCACAATGCAGTCATTGGTGTCGTGGGGAATACTAGTTTCTGTCATTTCGTAGTATTTAAGTTCGCTGAAAACGATAAAGGTCTCAAGCTAATTTCGAGCTTATTGACATTTTACAAACTCTTTGTTTTTTTGGTCCAGAATACTCGGTAAATGATCTGGAAGCTGAATTTAACACAAAAACATGAATGTCAATAAGGTCTAAATTCGCTTGACACCTCAGAAAGTGTCTAGATTATTATGCACATCATTTTTAGGGTGTCAAGCTAATTTCGACCTTATTGATACTTTACAAACCCTTTGTTTTTTTGGCCCAAGATACTTGGTAAATGATCTGGAAGCTGAATTTAACAAAAAAACATTAGTGTCAATAAGGTCTAAATTCGCTTGCCACCTCAGAAAGTGTCTAGATTATTATGCACATCATTTCTAGGGTGTCAAGCTAATTTCGACCTTATAGACATTTTACAAACCATTTGTTTTTTTGGTCCAACATACTTGGTAAATGGTCTGGAAGCTAAATTTAACAAGAAAACATGAATGTCAATAAGGTCTAAATTGTTATGTAACACATCATTGTTATGTAGCTGGACATCACTAACAGCACAATACAGTCGGTGGTGTCGCATGGCGTGGGGAATAGTAGTTTCTGTCATTCCCCACGATACCACACCAGTGGTATCGTTTTCAGTGGTGTCGCTGTCGTGGGGAATGAACGTAAAGTAAAATGGTGCGCGGCGCTTAGTTTTGAATCGTACGGGTAAAGGTCTTCGTGTCAGTCAGATTTTAAATCCACCTTATTCACAAAAATAAATAAGTATAAGTAGTTATTTTTATTTATTTTAACTGTTCAAGTTTACAATGAAATAATAATCTGTCTAAAACTTTCAAAAATACTTACTAGAAAAATAAAACAAAATAAACTTGTATACTAATCAGTTCAAGTTTATCTACTGCATTGCTCTATTCTGTGACGCAACATAGTACCTACTCGAGTTCATGAACTCATGAGCGGTGCGCTTGGCGCGCGTTTCCCGCGCATCGTAATTTATTACGTATCGCTACTCCTGGCGGGGGCTGCGGTAAGCATTTAATACCTACGGCGCTTGCTTGCACCCCGCCTTAAACACATATTTTTAATTATTATATTTATACACATATTTTGATTTGTTTTATATTTGCAAATTATTTGTTACATGCTGCACCGGTCGACGTTACCGCGTCAACGCCGGCTATCGCTGAAAACCAGCGCTGGGGCTCCATTTCGCATGGGGTCGCGGCATTATGCTGAGCGGTGGCTGTTTTGCGTAGATGTGACGCATATTTTCCCCCATATTGTATTTAAATAGTTATTTTTATTTTATTGTAATTTGTGTCATGTTTACCGCAAATAAACATTTTTTCTTTCTTTCTTTTTTTCTTTCTATATCACATTTAAATAAGCGTAAAAAAAACATGATCCGATGGAAAAACAATCATCATCAGTAGTTGTGAACCTATGGGGTTCGCAATTAAACCCCTGGGGTTTTCGGCTTATAAATTAGTACAAAGCGACGCGTGAAGGGTAGATCTTCTCATAATGCAAGCAGGTGTATTTTTGAAAGAGCACTCAACATTTTTAGGGTTCCGTACCAAAATAGTAAAAAGGAACCCTTACGGTGCGACTCAGTCTGTGTGTCTGTCACAGCTGGATATCTCAAGAACTACTAATGCTATCAACTTGAAATTTGGAACAGTTTCAGATGACGTTTGCTTAACTATTTTGCAATAAGAAAGAAATAAAAATATATGTATCTTTTTTGCAACAGGGTCTTAACAATTCAGAGTGGGGCTACTAGGGCATGTCGGGTATCATATGAAAGAGCGCTGTTTGCACATTCTCAAACATTTTTTTTTTCTTTTTTTAGGCCGCATAGTTTTCGACTTTTCATGAAAAATGCAAAAAAATACCGCCCCAGTCTATCTCCGAAGTTTGCATAACAAGAAAAATCTGAAATTATTCTATGTGATAGAAGTTGATGTAAAGATTACAGGAAAAATAAAAAGATGTCTCTATGTAGCACACTTTTTCTGAAATCTGAACGGAACCGTCGGTGCGCGAGTCCGACTCGCTCTTGACCGGTTTTTTTTATAATAAGTATAGTTAGAGATGATACCGAGTTTTAATTAAATTACTTTATCTACCCCCATGCTATAAATCATCTGTAAAAGTTTCTGAAACAGTTAGCTTATTGCCAACATTAAAACAGTTTAGAGGCATGAGGAACAGGGTGTAAAGTTCACTCATCCTCCATTGAAAAGGGAGGATCCTCCGACCAGACGGGTGTTGTGTCTGGTGGGCAACTGCCCGACGGTTGATGTCGGGACGTTGTATATATGCTAGTCGCGCAGTAAACCCTAATTGCGCGATGCAGGATTACGTGACGTCATGTCATTGAGATGCGTAGTTCGTATGTGGCGATGTAGATGCCGCCACATGTATAAAATAAATATGGCAGTAGGGTTTTTATTTTTTTTAATATATACTGTGGGTGTAAGGGAAACGCTTCCGAAAACGAAGACAGGTGATAGGGCTAGTGATTCTCGATACAATACCAAAAAAAAATCTGAAAAAAAATTTGACAATTTTACCATTTTTTTTTAGCATTTTTCGTACACTATGCTGTGAGAACAGTCAAATGGAACTATTATTTGCGATTAAACACATTTTTTTTATTTAAAATTGTAGCATGCAATGTATTCGTAAATAAATATCAGCTGACGCTCGCGCGTAACCTCGAGGTCACAGTGCGCGCGAGCTGTCCGACAGCAGCGCGGCCGACGACACGCGTCACAGATCCCCCCCCGCACCCGCACCCGCGTCCGCACGACTCGCGACTCGCGCGGCGGTATCATTTGAATTCGTTTGTCGGCCGGCGCCGCCGCGCCGCAAAGCGCACGCAGGCTGGCGGCGGCATGTTTGATCTTCTAGGAACCCAGCAGTGTTGCCAACTGCACCGTAATTACGGTGAAAACACCGTAATCAGCATAGATCTACCACCTACCGTAGGATTATAATTACGGTAGCAAAATACACCGTAATACCCAATGAAGGTCGTATTTTTTTTAATCTTGTAGATATATGATTATCTATAAACTAAAATAATTTTAGCAAGTTTGAATCTTTATTTTCTATATGTTAGGGTATTTTCCTTTTATTCTACGGACAACGCTGTTTTATGCGTCGGGAAATCCCTCAATAGCGTGGTAAAAGCTTGGATATTATGTGAAACAATTCTGTGGTGCTTTGAATTTTGATGAATACTTAGAACTTTTTAATTTACCTAGTTTATTTGTTAATCCTACTCACGCTATGATCCAAAAACATAATATTGATATGTATAAAAATATTAAAACGATTGTACTGTCTGATTCTGATTAAAAATATGTTTTTTTTTTTACTCTGACCTTTAACATGCTAGGTAACTAAATAAACAAGATATTTCACATATATATATTACAACATAATTTCGGAAAATCTACCGTATTTTTAGAAGAATTCTACCGTTCGCTAGATTTCAGACTTGGCAACACTGGAACCCAGTCAGTTAGTTCTGGTTAGTTCCGTTCCGACTTCGTGGGCGAACGCACGCAGCTGTTCTACCGAATTTAATACTGTTTGTTAGTTTTCGTGTATCAATAAAAACTAGTTATTATTGATAAGTTTTTAGTGCTGTTTTATTGTTTTTTACTTTTAAACAATGCCTGACGCATACGTGTACAGTGATCGTTTCTTTTTGTGGGGGTCTCGTGGGGGTATGTGAAGAAAGAGTGTTTGATCGAGAATGTGACAGTGCTGATGAAATGCGGGGCAGAATAGTGCAGAATGTGTTGAGGATCATAAGGTCGCAAAGGATTTAGACAGGTACGTAAAATACCTCTGTCAGCCTCAGACCAAATTAGTATGAGCTATCAGCTTTAATGTTCAACAGTGGGCTATGAATGCGATTAAGTGGTGTTGTGAATTCCGTATACATAAATCCCTTGACTCGGTCGTACGGAGCGCTCGGCGCCCGCGCGCGCGCGGCGGTGTCTCGATTGTGTCAGTGACCTCACGTTTTGTACGATTTCCATTGCGCGCTAAAGAAATTTTAAGTTTTCAAAATAACCAATTTAAAGCGAAAGGTTAGTGAAATCCGTTTGCATTTAGGTTGTATATAATATACCTTCTGGATTCGGAAGCGTTCCCCTTACACCCTGTACCTATATTAAAAAAAAATACGGCCTTAACATATATTTCTCTCTCTCTCTCTTACAGTTCATCACTCTCCCGGCCAAAGAACGGCAAACCATACAACACCGTCGTATACGCCTGCATCGAAGACTCCGGAGTCACTTCCGAGGCGTTAGGTGAAGGCCGAAAAGCCATCATTGGTGATGGTGATGACGAAGGCCTAAAAAGTTCACCCGTTGCTTTTTCGAAAATGCAGACATCGTCACTAGAGGTTAGGTGCTATAATTATATCGATGAAGCAAGCCAACAAACATCCACCTGGTATTGATATGAAACGCGCTAAAGAGTTACTCGAGCCCTGCAAGTTGAAAACTGGAAGGGATGCGACTTTTAATGAGATCTTAAAATGTATTATCATCGGATTTGTCCAATTTGCGTTGGATTATGAGATTTGATTTTAATAATTTACTTGCAAACTTTATTTCATAGTCCCCAATACTTATTTAATATGACATATCGAACCTTAGGTCGAATTTCACCGATGAAACTGAACGCAGTCCGAATATCCAAATCGCATTCAATTGCTGTCAGATGTCAATACTCCACAACAATGATGACACTGATAGCTTTTGAACGCGGTTTAGATGTGCTCGTTCAGTGTCATTGGTGAAATTTTAATAATTTACTTGCAAACTTTATTTCATAGTCCCCAAAACTTATTTAATATGTCATATCGAGCCTTATGACGAATTTCACGATTTTCGAAGTGCTGTCAGATGTCAATATTCCACAAAATTTCGTCATAAGGCTCGATATGACATATTAAATAAGTATTGGGGACTATGAAATAAAGTTTGCAAGTAAATTATTAAAATTTCACCAATGACACTGAAAGAGCACATCTAAACCGCGTTCAAGAGCTATCGGTGTCATCATTGTTGTGGAATATTGACATCATAATTACAACGTCATCATAATTATGATTAATTTATTTTTATTTTTTTAAATAAAATTATCTTAGAGAAGTAGTATAAAAAGTGTTTTATTTTTATTTTGGTTGAACAACGAGTTAAATGGCTGGTTGGTTTTTAGGGTGCCGTACCCAAATGGTAAAACGGGACCCTATTACTAAGACTCCGCTGTCCGTCTGTCTGTCTGTCCGACTGTCACCAGGCTATATCTCATGAACCGTGATAGTTAGACAAATGAAATTTTCACAGATGATGTATTTCTGTTGCCGCTATAACCACAAATACTAAAAAACAGAATAAAATAAATATTTAAGGAGGCTACCATACAACAAACGTGATTTTTTTGCTCGTTTTTGGTCGATAATGATAACGGCAACAGAAATGTTCGCAGAATATTTAGTTACATATCCACTTTAGAAATAAATAATTAAAATAAAACAAATATTTAAGGGGGGCTCCCATACAACAAGCGTGATTTTTTTGCCGTTTTCTATATAAGGTTTAAGGATAAGGGTTTTAAGGTTTGTGCGCGTGTCCGACTCGCACTTGGCCGTTTCTTTATTCAGGTAGGTAATATCAAGTGTCTTTATGAAAAACGTAATTGTTTAAAGTTTTTTTCTCTAGATTCCCACATTCGCTTGCTTAAAGCAAAGCGTATTTACGACTTGACAAAATTCCGAGATTTCTTTATTAAAAGTAAGATAAATCATAATGTATTATACTCAATCATAGGAAGAGTTGCAAAAGTAATATTTTTTTTTCTTATTTGCAAAATAGTTGGGTAAACGTCATCTAAAACTGTTCCAAATTTCAAGTTGATTGCATTAGTTCTTGAGATATCCAGCTGTGACAGACAGATAGACAGACAGACAGACGGAGTCGCACAATAAGGGTTCCTTTTTACCATTTTGGGACGGAAATCTAAAAAAGAAGTCCTGACTGACTCATCAACGCCCAGCCCAAACCCTTGAACCTAGAAAGCTGAAATTTTGCAGAGAGGTTCCGTTTATAATGTAGACAAGGAATAAGGAAGGATTTCCCGGTAGTACGTTCCCGTGAGATATTTCCCGATATCCACGCGGGCGAAACCTCGGGCAAAAGCTAATAGTTTCAAAATATTAAGGGCCTATAGGTACTACCTCAAATGCCTTAGCATGATCGTCCGATTCGTCCGTCATGTCGATAATACTGCAGCATTAATTTTGAAATAAATATATAAAGGGTCTTTCAACAAGGACGGGTCGATGTTGAAATTAAATAAAACAAGCTGTATGTAAGATATTAAAGAAATTATTTTTTAATTTTAAGGGCCCATTTATGCCATTATTTATGAAATATGACATCGTTTAAATGTTCACCGCGGCTTCGAACTTTGGCACGGATCCGAGAGGTCCAACTTTCAATTACTTTACTGCATAGATCCGGCTGAATCTAAGCGATGGCCTGCGTAATGTTGACTTTCAGGGCATCGGTTGATTGCGGATTATTGGCTTAGACCTGCGACTTGAGAAAACCCCACAAGAAAATGTATAGCGGGGTCAAATCGCACGATCTTTGTGACCAATTCACGTCACCAATAAATTGTTATTCATTGATCTTTAGCGCTCGCCGTTGACAGTAATGGCCTCGCCGTCATCGTTTTTGAAAAAGTGCGGACCAATGACGCCGCCTGTCATATTTCATAAATAATGGCATAAATGAGGATTTCAAATAAAAAAATCATTTCTTTAATATCTCACATACAGCTTGTTTTATTTAAATTCAACATCGACCCGTCCTTGTTGAAAGACCCTTTAGTAAAGTTGAGGATTAATGTTAGACGAAAACACGATTCCATAAAATTTTCTCGATAGAAAAAAAATCCAAAGTGACTTCAAAACCTAACAAACCGCTGGTATTCAAAAAGTACCTACTTGAAATTAGATCTTGAAACTTTGCATACCAACTGAACTAACTATAAAGCAGTTCTTATGTTTTTTTTCAAATTACCATTATTTTCGCTGTAAAAATCAATTACCTAAACTATCGGCACCCAGCACCGCACTCAGTCTCGCTCTCACTTAGTCTGCGAGCAGTATCGTGCGAGCGAGATAAAAACCTGAGGTAGTATAGGCTCTTAAAGAATAAATGAAACTCCTTATCAACAGCTATGCGTGCTAGTTTCACGCCTCACCCACTAAATCAGTGTTCATGACGATAAGGCAGTGTGAATAAATTGTTAATAACTTCTGCACCTCCGCAGTTAAGAGGAAATGTGGGTGCTCTTTTCTCCATACAAAAAGATACAAACGCTCTCGCCTGTTTTCTTTCTGGTTAAGGTGTATAGATGCCTCGATGACCTTGCGCATCTGGGCGGAGCTTAACCACCACCCCCGTTCATACGTAAAGCGAGCGCGGTGGCGCGCTACACTAAAACGAATGTCAAAGAATATGCAGGGTCGCAGAGATGCGCACGTAGGGCGGCATTTTTGCCTACGATTCCAGAAGGGAATGCAGGGCTGATATTTGTTACGCAACTACTTTAAGTTTTAACGGGACATTATTTTTAGCATGTAGGTATGTGGTTATAGTAAAATTAGAATAGAGCTACTTGAATTAGCACATAGTATTAGGATGTACAGTGGGCTGCGTCAATTGGGTATTAAAATTTTAATACAACTGGGGTACCTAATTGATAAAGCCCATTGTACACACGGCTATATATCAAGCTATCTATACATTTCCAGTATAAGCTGATCTTGCATTATTTCCGTACAATGAGAGGTCAGCTTATACTGGAAATGTACAGCTTGATACGTAGCCGTGTGCAGCCGTTTTGTATAATAATCTATCTAACTTTTTTTTCAAATTTTACCATGATCGGTTCATCAAAACTTAGAAGTGATGTGTAACTTTTTTTTTTGAAAAAAAAATAAAATTATATTTGTACAAACTGTAGGTACTTACATACAAATTAATGTTTTACAGAAAGAGTGATATTTTCACCAATTTGAGTAATAAAAGTAAAGTAAGAGGCGCAGTGACCCTGCGGTTTTGGTAATATTTTTTTTACATAAATACTCCCTGACAACGCTGGTGTATCGGACATCTTCACATTGCCTCTGACGGGACAGGACTGGTACGATAGCCAACGTGTGGACGCCTCACGAAATTAACCGACTGACGTTGGTACGAGTGTTGGTGGCAACCTGTGGCACCGGTGTTAGGGCCTATTTCACGATGTCCGGATAGCCACTACTCACCGATTAATTCAAAAATGGAACAGAATTTGTATGAAATTATCTGCCAAGTAAGTTAATAGGAACTTAACCGTAGGTGGTGAGACAGGCTTCAACTTTTTTTTACGCGATGCTATTATTCGAATTAATCTTTCTGAATTTAAATTTTGATATTCTAATAAACTGGGTACGGTTCTTTTAAACTGTTTTTACCTCTTTTAAATCTAATCAGCCTTCTTATATAGATCTGCTAATAATTTTACTGCCAAGTGGGCCACGGTTGTGTTTATGTATACTTTGTAAAATTATTTATTACCTAACTACAAGGTCTTGTTTTACCACCTTTCAATGAAAACTCAAGATGGCGGCCGCAAAATTTTCAAATTTTTGAAAACCATGAAAACGATATGCATGACGAAATATTTTGCGGCTGCCATCTTAGATTTTCATTCCAAACACCCTAGAAAAAAAAACTCATCAGTTTATCAAAAGTTATTAAAATATAGATGATATTGGATTTATTTGAAGTTCACAAAAAGAATCGCAAATATTATATTTGAGTGTTAAATAATATTTTTGGGAGCGAAAAATGGGAATTGTTCCACATAATTCATTTAAGATTTTGTGATGAAAGATACTTATAGTAAATTCAAATTCAAATTCTTTATTTGCTTAAAACATGGTGTTTATAGGTCTTACAATTGAAACAGAAGTACAAACATGTTTAGCTATTGGAACTATAGCATGCAAAATCGAGTCTTAGCTTAAACCGAGTCATAACTTATTTTCAAGGAATGTTTTAAGGGAGTAGAAGTTGTGGGCTTTCAGCCATTCCAACAATTTATTCTTAAACAATATATTATTTTGAGTTTTAAGTTCTCTAGGTATTTTATTATAAATTCTTACACACATAGTTAGACAACTTTTGCTGTATTTGGACAATCTGGGAGTGTCAAAAAAAACTAATCTATTTTGGTCTCTGCGATTTCGAGAGCTTACGTCAGACACTTTTACAAAATATTCTTTATATTTCCATACAAACATGCAAATTTCATATATATACAACGTGTAACGTTAAATGCGCAAAAGCTCTTAAGGGGTCATTGTACTCATCATTATGAACAACTTTTACTATGGGACCAAACCTGAAATCGTGAAAAAAAATCAGCTGTTCAGTACATTTATGTTCGAATAATTCGTCAAAATGTACTGAACTGCTGTTTTTTTTTTCGCGATTTCAGGTTTGGTCCCATAATAAAAGTTGTTCATAATGATGAGTATAATGACCCCTTAAGAGGTTTTGCGCATTTAACGTTACACGTTGTATAGAGATGGTAGCGGTAACAAACGAAGTTTTTTGAATATTGGCTCGCAGGACTCGTAAATAAAAAGTAGTAATTTCCTGTGGATTGCATTTTTATCTCTACACTGGTGCCGATTCTCTTGTACAAGAGAATCGGCACCAGTGTAGATACACCAACTAAACTAACTAAACTATATCACTAAACTTACTTTTAGCTATGAGAATCTTAGAACTATTCTGCAAAAAAAAAATCTCTAAAAAAACAATTTTGACGCAACTAAAATCGAGTTTGACAATCGCGATTCCACGTGGTACTTGTTTGCCCTACCCCGAGAATGTTTTGTAGAGCCCGAGGCGCCCAGGGAGGGCAGCTTAAACGTGTTTTATATGGAACGTAGGTTTTTGGTACCTACGTAGGTACCTGGTAGGTAGTTGGGAAAAGGCTAGGCAGATTGATTTTTTACATTGTAACAATTTTAAAATATAAACAAAAAAAATAATATTTCAGTAGTAAATATGAAATACGAGTACTAGCACTTCCCGTGCGGCTTCGCCCGCGTGTATGTCGGAAAATATTCCACGGGATTATCATTTTGACCTCATTATCATTTTCAGCTACCTCAAAAATCATGAAAATGACACCCATGACGGAGAAATTTGAAAATTGTTGAAGCCGCCATCTTAGATTTTCATTTTGACTCCATTATCATTTTCAGCGCCCCCAAAAACCACGGAAACGACACCCATGACGAAAAATTTAAAAATTTTCTCAGCCGCCATCTTGGATTTTCATTTTGACCTCATTATCGTTTTCAGTGACCTCAAATACCATGGAAATGACACCCATGACGAAAAATTTGAGAATTTTTGCAGCCGCCATCTTGGATTTTCATTTTGACCCCATTATCGTTTTCAATGACCTCAATACCATGAAAATGACACCCATAACGAAAAATTTGAAAATTTTTGCATCCGCCATCTTGGACTCAAAAACCATGAAAATGACACCCATGTCATTAGTATTATTGCCTTTATTTCATTTTATATATCTGTAGGATTGGCCTTGGAAACATCAGAAATAGAACTCAGATATGGCAATACACAAATTAATTAAATTGAACAATCAGTTATCAATTTAGAAAATGTAGAAATATAGAAATGATATAAAATTAATTAAATAACTAATAATGGTAGTGTATTGTTTGTTGTTGCGTGTTGTTGTAGTTGTTTGTTGTTTTTTATTACTGTTTGTTATTAATGATAAATAAAAATAATTAAAAACAAAACAACATTTTTTTTTTCTTCAAAATATTTTTTTTTTCGCCTATACTATTCGGCCATCCGCCAAGCTCGTACCGGCCGTTAGGGAACTTCGTTCCAAAAAAAAAAAAGTTGTTTTTGCACTTGAAGTCAATGTGTTGGTTGGGTGTTGGTGTGAATTTTAGTTCTAAACTAACTAACTAACTAATTTTATTCCAAATCTTTTTAATAGCGATTAAAAACAGTACTGTTTATTTTTTTCTTTTTTTGCTTATATCTCGAAAACGGTGTGTCCTATCGCAAAAATAATAAAAATTTTGCCCCCCTTTATAAAACCCATAAACCCCTATGACTGAACATGTAGGTAACAAAAAAAAAAAAAAAAAAGGATTTTTGTTCCCGTGGAATATTTTCTGACATCCACGCGGTCAAAGCCGCGCAGGAAGTGCTAGTATTTCATATTTACTACTGAAATATTTTTTTTGTTTATATTTTAAAATTGCTACAATGTAAAAAATCAATCTGCCTAGCCTTTTCCCAACTATGTTGGGGTCGGCTTTCAGTCTAACCGGATGCAGCTGAATATCAGTATTACATGGAGCGACTGCTATCTGACCTCCACAACCCAGTTACTGCGTAATACGATACCCCTTGGTAAGACTGGTTGTCAGACTTTCGGGCTTCTGACGACTCGTAACGACTGTCAAAGATCCACGAATAACAGCCGGGACCAACGGCTTAACGTGCTTTCCGAGGCACGGGGGAATCTCGGTATGTAAAGATGGTCACCCATCCACTGACCAACCCCGGCAAGCGTAGCTTAAGCTGACGGATCGACCCGTGCGGCTGTCATTACTTAGCCACGAGCTCCTCTCTAGAATTGTTACAATGTAAAAAAGTATTTATAAATGCACATCAAAAATAGTCAACAATAAAGCGCCCACGCGCGCAATCGAATTGGGACCTCTGCAGCGAGCTAATCTATAAACGCACACTACTACAATAAGTTCGTAAATATTATGCCTTAACACATACGTATGAGCATGTCGAACGATAGTCGGTGCGGAGTAGCGAGCGACACAACCCTCCCGTCTCAATGCCAAAGCAAGACTGCCGCCCGCGCCCGCGCAGAGCTCCTCTGAACCTGTATCTCAAAATGGGAACATTTTCTTTGCAAATGTTGATTGATTTACAAAAGCTGTAGACCATTTGTAGCACTTCTAACCATCAATTTTTTAGTGTAAAAATATTTCCAAACACCGAAGCCGTTTAGGAGAAGTAGGGATATTAGCCAAAAAATAGCGTTTTGGTAAATATTTTTTTAAGGCAAAAGTATCAGCCATATGAAAAAATCCTGTAGCTCAAATGTTGTTTATGAATCTATATCAAACATATATTTTTTTCAAATCTTCTAAACAAGCCGTTAATGAGAAGTAGGCTTTATAAAGTGACCGTGTTACGGTACTAAACGGGAGTAAGGCCCTTAATGACCATAAAGCAATGATTTTTTACAGAAATATAAATATCAGTTACTTGTATGCCCCTATGTTTTCCTTTTTGATGATATATTATTTTTATAAGAACTAGAAATCTGTGTCCGCGCGACATGCTCAGTATGAGCCGTTCATAGTACAAATTCCGTCTCTGCGAACTAGTGCGCTTTCGACTGTGACCGTGACAATTTATAAGAATGCCGTGTTGTTCAGTGGTTTCTTGTAAAAACCGAAGCCATGTAAATCATGGAATCACTTTTCATATGTAAGTACAGGTATTGTACCGCATTTGTCTTTAAAATCAATCAATCAATCAGCATTTTTAGGTTTAAATGAATGAAAAACGTAAAACAGTCTAGGTAACATTCACGATCAACGTAAAACCATATGTAAGTAATTGCAATCTAACTCTTATCTCATTATAGTAAATTATAAATTATAATAATGATTTCCGTGAGTTTCATAAAACTCCGCAATCATTCTAATTAGAGTCAATTTGTCACGGAATTTCTGCCAATTTTCTAACTTATGGAATTACTCTTATTTTGGCTCCACTGTACTTTATAACCCGCTCGTGAGAAGTTTCATATTTTTTTGCGTATAGCTTATCGTGATTTAGAACTTTTTTGTAGAATGACACACCTCGGAAACACATGGTTTTCGAGAAAAATGAAATTAAAGTATCACAAAATTCAACTTATAAAATTGACATTTTACGAACAATAGTACTCAGAGAGTTTACCACAAATAGAGTACGAATTTAGACATGAGGCGTATTTACTAGAACAGGTACGCGCACCAGGTATTTCTCTGGACTAGGCCGTATACCCAGTACGGCGCGTTAAGTACTACGTATATCGAGTATTTTCTGGCAACGCGAGAATCACGTCCGAAACTTCTCGCTTTTTGTTTGTGTTATGTGTCGTGCAAGTGTTTGGTGTTTTTTGTCTCCGACCCGACGTTTTAGGATAGATTAGGTTCAAAAACTATCACAGAACCGAGGTAGCCAACCCCGACTCCACGAGGTACTTGTTTACCCCGAGAGTGTTTATTTAGAGCCGGAGGCGCGCAGGGAGAGCAGCCTCCGCCCGCTGTAATAAGGCGCACGCAGAATTCGAGCCGTAGCGGCCGAAGTAGCGCCAGGAGAGATGCAATTCTCAATTATTCTTCTTCTTACGTTTGTTTTTTCTGGGCGTCTAAAGTTTTGCGCACTTTGGGGTTTTCAAATATACACTAAAAAGAGTATATTCTACCCAAAAAAAATTGCTACTATAAAAAAGCGAAGGCAGACCAACTGCAGTGGTTCTGCATTCAATACCACTTGACCTGATAACGCAATCCTTATCACAATAACAAGTTCTTACCGCGCAAACACTATAAACGTAAAAACACATTACCCTACATTTAGTTACGGAAATCGGTTAAGCAATGAAACAGCGAGAACTATTTCGCCATACCAATAAATTGTATGACTGCAACTATTCTCGTCCGAAAATAGCAACTAACACCAACATATTTATACCAAACACATTAAAATGTACCCGTTTTATCACCCACAGAAATACCGTACAATTATTGCAATTCCAAAAACCGTATTCCCGTTTCTTTGCAATTCCAAAAACCGTATTCCCGTTTCTTTGAACTGTAAAAATCAATCACTGCACATCACTAACACTTGCACATGAAAGAATTTAAAAATAAAAATTGGAATTCTTTTTTCAAATACGTTCGCTTCGTTTAGCGCGCTTGAAGTGTGTGACGGATGGCCGTATCGCGTTTAGAAAGTAGGCAATCGACTTTAAAGAAAAAGTTATTTAATCAAACTATTTTTCTCACTGCAAAGAAAATTCTTCTTCTTATAAAGGGAAGAAACGAGCATTGATCACAATTCTTGCTCAAAATTTGATGACCATTTCAAACCATAGCTCATAGGTTCAGGGTTTTCTCTCGATGATTTTCGTTCTATCTAAGTACGTAATATTTTGCGGAGTTCAAGATCTTTTATAGCACTTTTATGACATTGATAAGGTCACATTAGGAGCTCGTGGCTAAGAAATAACAGCCGCACGGGTCGATCTATCAGGTAAAGCTACGCTTGCCGGGGTTGGTCAGCGGATGGGTGACCATCTTTACATAACGAGATTCCTCCGTGCCTCGGAAAGCACGTAAATCCGTTGGTCCCGGCTGTCATTCGTGGATCTTTGACAGTCGTTACGGGTCGTCGGAAGCCCGAAAGCCTGACAACCAGTTTTAACAAGGGGTATCATATTACCCAGTTACTGGGTTGTGGAGGTCAGATAGGCAGTCGCTCCATGTAAAATACTGGTATTCAGCTGCATCCGGTTAGACTGGAAGCCGACCCCAACATAGTTGGGAAAAGGCTAGGCAGATTGATTGACATTAAATAGATGTCAAGAAATGAGTACGCAACCTTTTATTTTTCAATTAAATTATAAAGCAACTAATATTTAATTGGCCTATCTTGATGTTTTTATCATATAAGTGACTTTTATGAGCGTTATGATGATGACAGTAATCTAGCGATTTCATGAAATCATGAGGTTTGAGGTAAAAAATGCTAACTTATGGAGTTGTATTGCTGATTCTAATGATTATAATTCTGTGAAGCCATATTAGCTATGGCCGCGAATCATATTTTAATCAACATACAAGCTCACACTGACCTACAAATTGCAAAAACGTAAGAAATTTTGAATTTCGCGGGCTACCCTGGCGCTTTCGCCTTATGAGGTTGTAAGTTAATTCCGGGACATGTTGTAAAGGCAGCATCTTGAATTTTTTCTCCAATCGATCATATTGTTTGTGTAAGTTTTCATATACAATTAATATGCCTAGTCTTTTCCCAACTAAGTCGGGGTCGGCTTCCAGTCTAACCGGATGCAGCTGAATACCAGTATTTTATATGGAGCTATTGCCTATCTGACCTCCACAAACTAATAATAAGGTAATAGTAAGGTACTCTTTGGTAAGACTGGTTGGCAGACTTTCTGGCTTCTGACGACCCCTAATGACTGTCAAAGATCCACGAATGACAGTCGGGACAACGGCTTAAGGCGCGGACTGAATACGATTTTAAAATAAAATAAGGTTGAAAATTGAAAATAATATTTGTGTTGCCGAGATGTGACTAAGCAGCGAATGTGCATTTATTTTCCGGGTTTTCTTTAGGTTATTCAGAATATTCACAATACATTAAATAATTGTCCGGTTAAAGTTTTAAAAACAAAGCTAATTCTATTAAATTCTTAAAAAAAAAGAATGTCGTTATCGCAGAAAATACAGAGATGTTCGACGCCAAAGTTTATTTTTGTGGAGCAACTTCCAAATTTTTTATTGGGAGTATCAAACTATTTTTTACTATTTATTCTATTCGGTTATTTTTTTTTTATAAACTCTTCTCCGTCCACTGTATTTTTTGCGTCGGATAGTTTTATTGCGTTACGTCAAACTCGACAATCCAAGAAACCAATTTTTGTGAATATTGAAGTAATGAGGCACGGAGAAGTCTCGGTTCATACTTTATATCTATATCTATAAAAATCAATGCCACTTTTGGTTGTAATTTTATTTTATAACTCAAGAACGAATGGGCCGATTTAGCTTATTTTGGTTTTGAAATGTTTGACGTAGTCCAGGGAAGGTTTAAACGATGAGAAAAATTGGAAAAGTTGCCGGGAAAATTGGAAAATTCTGGAAAACTGAAAGTGGATTTTATATGGGAATATTGAGATTGGGACAGGACAACGTCTGTCGGGTCAGCTAATAGTTGTTTATATATTGACTGTACAAAACTAGTAAAATGGAGTGTATGTCATTAGTGCGACAAACATGTGTGCCACAGGTCTTTAGTTCGACAAGCAATGTACGTTTAACAGATATGACTTATAAATAGGTAGTATTTTTTTTTATTTCCCATAACCCTAGGGTATTAATGAGACCATCATTATGAACAACTTTTACTATGGGACCGAACCCAAAATCGCGAAAATAAAATCACCTACATCAAAATGTAGGGAGCAGCTGATTTTTTTCTAAAGACCTGTCGCACTAACGACCTGTCGCACTAACGACCTGTCGCACTAAAGACCTGTCGCACTAACGACCTGTCGAACTAATGACATGTCGCACACATGTTTGTCGCACTAATGACATACACTCAGTAAAATGTGAAGCTTCGTTTACGGAGTAAGCTGAATTGCAATCAATAATGTCGCAATGCAATGGTAGGTAAGTACTCGGAATTGTGAATTATTTAGTATTATCGCGATTGCCCTTGCTTTTCCTAGGATCTAAAAATAGCAACATAACATACTATAAAGCCTGTAATCTCCGAAGGGTTGGGCAGAGGAGTAGGTACTTAAAGCACACACACGTTCCACGGGGGCGAGCCTATTGCCGACACGGTTGGCGCAGTGGTTGAGCGATTGACTGCTGCGCAGCATGTCGCGGGTTCGATTCCCGCACGGAACAAATATTTGTACGACCTACAAGTATGTGTTCCTAATCTGGGTGTTTTTCTATGTACAATATCATGTATGTATTTACAAAAAAAAAAAAAAAATGTATATAAGTAGTTTATCAGCCGTTACCATTACACAAGCATTAGGTTGCTTAGCTTGGGACTAGATGGCGTTGTGTGAAATGTCCAGGGATATTTATTTATTTTATTTTATTGCCATCAACCGGTCATTAAGAGGAAAGGCGGGTGGCCAGTTAGGTATTTTAAGAAGGTATTGCTGTCGCTCTGCGAGCGCTCCGCCCTCGAATTCGTGCGATAAGGACAACTGCAGATCCGACTAAATAGCCTATGTAAAAAGTCACATTTCGAGGTTTGGCTCTCGCCTATTTCCTCCTCCAATATTGGACCAATTTAAAAGATATTTCATAAACTGAATAAGAAGGATATATACTATGCCCCTATGTTTTTCTTTTTTCGTTAATAGTTGTCAAATTGGTACACTAGGCGTCTGTTGACAGCGGTCTGAATAGGCAATTTTGAGCATTTTTGGAGTGTTCTAGTTCTTATAAAAATAATATATCATCAAAAAGGAAAACATGTGAAGAAGAGTGAAGTTATGGTGTTTAAGGCTGGTACTAAATCCTTCGCTGACGTGCCTCCCTTGTATCTTTGCGGTGCCAGCTTAAACAGAGTGTCTAATTTTAAATATCTGGGTCACTGGGTCTCTGAGGATCTATGTGACAACGTTGATTTGGAGAGGGAGCGCAGGGCGCTGTCTGTGCGCTGTAACATGCTGGCCCGCAGGTTTGCACGGTGTACTGAGGAAGTCAAAGTGACATTATTTAAGGCCTTCTGTCAATCTTTTTACACCTGCAGCCTGTGGACTAAGTACACGCAGCGTACATACAGTGCCCTGCGTGTACAGTACAACAACGCGTTCAGGATACTGTTCGGGCTGCCGCGCCACTGCAGCGCTTCAGCAATTTTTGCGGTGAAGAGCGTGGATGGTTTTCATGCCATCATGCGGAAACGTTGTGCGTTTCTTATGAAGCGCATGCGGGCCAGCTCGAACAGCCTTCTGAGCGTGTTCGTGGGCCGCTGGGACTCGCCGATGTGGAGGCACTGGATGCGACTGCACACTGTGGGTGGTCGCGTCCAGGGCTTGCCATAAACTGGTACTCCTGTGCGGTGCCACTTTGTGATTTTTATTTATTTCTGTGGCTTTGTTTTGTATGTACTAACAATAGCATTAAGGTTTTTTGTGTTACTAACAATTTATGGACTACTTATGTCTGAAATAAATGTCTTATTCTATTCTATATATAGGGGCATAAAAGTAGCTGATATTTATATTTCTGTAAAAAATCATTGCTTTATGGTCATTAACCAGAAAGAAAACAGGCGAGAGCGTTTGTATCTTTTTGTATGGAGAAAAGAGCACCCACGTTTCCTCTTAATACAGACTCCGGACTACTGAGAAATTCCAAATAGAATGAAAAACGGAACCCTTATAGGATTACTTGTGTGTCAGTCTGTCTGTCATAGCCGATTTGCACCGAATCTACTGGACTGATTCAGTTGTTTGGTACACAATGACCCAAACACGAACGTGTAACGTAAATAAAATAATATTAATTATTATAAAGAAGAAAATTAAAAAAAAAGTAAAGTAAGCATCCCGGAGTCAGGATTTGTGCCTGGTTGGTGGCAATAGGCTCGCCCCCTGTTCCATGGGACTTAAGGGGATACATCGCCAAAAATGTTGGGTATTAAAATTCATATAAAACCAAATGTAAATGTAAATAAAACAAGCTGTATGTGAGATATTAAAGAAATTATTTTTTTAACCGACTTCAAAAAGGAGGAGGTTCTCAATTCGTCGGAACCTTTTTTTTTTTATTTTTTTTTTTTTATTTTTTTTTTTATGTATGTTCCCCGATTACTCGAAAATGGCTGGACCGATTTGGATTTTTCTTTTTTTGTTCGAAAGGGTATACTTCCCAAGTGGTCCCATGATCATCAAGTCAGGATCTGATGATGGGATCCCATGGAAATCGAGGGAAACCCTCAAATTTTATTGGCACACTTATATCGATTTCGGTATTTTTTATAGTAACTCGTGCATTTGCTCTCGGAAAGTACCTAAGTACCTCGGAAAAACTAAGTGTATTAAGTTCACTATACCTCATGTTAGACAAGTAAAAACTAGTGTTCTCATAAAGGGTGAAGAGTTGATTCCCGAAGATACCACAGTGTTCTTGGGCATAACTTTGGATGCCAAACTTCAATGGGGCCCCCATATAGATAAATTGTCGAAAAAGCTTAACGCTGCAGCATACGCCGTTAGGAAAATTCGTGATTTAACTTGTTTAGAGACAGCCCATTTAGTTTACTTTAGTTATTTTCATAGTGTGATGTCGTACGGTATTCTGTTGTGGGGAAATGCCGCCGATATTCAGACAATTTTTGTTTTACAAAAAAGGGCTATTCGTTCAATTTACAAATTAAGTCCCAGACACTCCCTTTTTTTTTTTTTTTTTTTTTTTTTGAGGGTGGGAAATCATCAAATAACTTCTCCCGCTCTGGGTGGAGCGGGAGGGCGTGTCAGACTTTTACTGACTAAAACCCACCCGTGTTCCTTCAGTTGCCTATGCCAGGGCCGCGGTAACCCTTTCAGACAACCCGCGACCCCAGCGGCGTCGGCCCTATTGGGCCCCGTCACTTGCTGACATCTCTTTGAGGCGCGCGTGGAACACGACGCGCCGTCGACTCGGGCCTGGTCCTTACCGGACGGCGAGCTACCCGCTGCTCACCGTCCGCAGGCCCGCGCCTACGGTGGCCGGAAATCGCCCCGCGATTCCCGCCGCCCAGGGCGTCTCCTGCGGCGACTGAGGGCGTGAGGCTGCCTCTCCCTCACGCGTTCCGCCTCCTCCTTCGCGAGCATCACTGCTTCGCAGAAGGAGGTGACGGCCTCCCATGCACTCTCGCTCCGCACCATGGCCTGGACCAGGCTCGGACGCGAGAGATCGCCGCCGCCGATCGCCTCCGTGAGAACACGGCGGTGCTCTGCCCAAGCCGGGCAGACCTCCACTGTATGCTCCACCGTGTCCTCCGGGCGATCTACACAATGGAAACACCCGGGCGTTTCCTCCCGCCTTATGCGAAACAGGAACCTCCCGAAACAACCGTGTCCGGTGAGGACCTGCGTCAGGCGGAAGGTGAGGACGCCGTGGCGCCTCTCTAACCACTCCTCAAAGAGGGGACTTATCGCCGCTATTGTGGCGTGCCCAGCGCTGGGTTGCGACAGTCGCGCTCTCCATGCCGCCATGAGATCCCGCCGGAGCTCTGTCCGCTGTACCGTGATTTCTCGCGGCAGCGGAGTTACGCCCCGGCGCTTCGCCTCCTCGCGCCACTCCCACACGTGCGCGAGGACCTTTGCCTCCAGATCCCACGGCGGCAATCCGGCAAGGAGGCTCGCCGCCTCCCGGGAGACCGTGCGGTATCCCCGGACTAGCCGGATGGCCATGACCCTCTGGGACGCGTTCAACCTGCCGGCTGGTCCCAGCCTTAGGGAACGCGCCCACACCGGTGCTCCGTAAAGGGCCATGGACCGCACGACCCCCGCGTAGAGCCTCCGGCAGGAGGCGTTTGGACCCCCCAGATTGGGCAGGAGCCGCCTCAAGGCAGCCCCAGCCCGTGCCAGTCTGGGAGCCAAACGTCGGAAGTGCTCCACGAAGTTCCACCGGCTGTCGAGGACGAGTCCCAGGTACTTCATCGTCGACCCGACTCCGATGTGAACCCCTCCTACCGTTATTTCGGAACCCGACGGTGGCGCATTCCGAGGACCATGAAAACACATGGCCTCGGACTTGTGCAAGGCCACCTCGAGTCCCAACTGCCGGATCCTCTCCACGACTATCGCAACCCCGCGTGTCGCTAGTTCAGCCGCCGCCTGGTGCGACCTCCCCTGCGCCAGGACCAGCGTGTCGTCAGCGTAACATACTACGCTGACGCCGCTTGGGAGGTCGGCGCGCAGCACCCAGTCGTAACCGATGTCCCACAGATGCGGCCCCAAGACCGATCCCTGTGGGACACCGCACGACATCTCTCGCCGGTTCCACTCTCCCTGATGACCGGGGTAGATGACGGCCCTGTCCGTCAGATAGGCCTCGACCACTCGACAGAGGTAGGTCGGCATCCGGTGATACCGCAATGCCTCCCTGATGCAACTCCAGGGCAGGGTATTAAAGGCGTTGGCGATGTCTAGGGACACCGCCAAGACGACCCCACCCCGGGCCACTGCATCCCCCGTCGTGAGGGCTCGCACGCGCATGATGGCGTCCACCGTAGAGCGCCCCTTGCGGAAACCAAACTGGGTCTCCGCCAAATCCGGCCCCTCCTGCACCAGCCACCCGACGAGGCGGTCTGCAATTACTCTTTCAAAGAGCTTGCCCACCTCGTCGAGCAGCACGATGGGCCGGTAAGCGGACGGAGAGTCCGCAGGGCGCCCCGGCTTCTTAATGAGGACCAGTTTCCCCGTCTTCCAGCGAAGTGGGAACTGGCCCCTCTCCAAGCATGCGCTTAGGAGCCCCCCTAGTCGAGGCCCGAGAGCCCCAAAGGCCAGAACCCAGGCTCTTCCAGGTAAGCCGTCGGGTCCTGGGGCGGTATTTTTGGCACTGAGCCTACGTACCGCCGCTCTCAACTCTACCTCGGTCACTTCCGGAGCCACTCCCTCAGAGATAAATTTAAAGAAATTAATATAATGACTGTGCCTTCTCAGTATATCTATGAAAATCTTTTGTATGCTCATAAAAATATCAATTTGTTTAAAAAATACAGTGACGTCCATAATGTGAATACTAGAAACAAACACAAATTTGTTGTTCCTACAACCAGGCTGAAGAAAATAAGTGGTTCGTTTAGTTGCCAATGTATACGTTTTTATAATAAACTACCTAGCCACATTCAAGAACTAAGCCTTAATAAATTCAAAAATTGTATAAAGCGGAAACTTTGTCAGAAAGCCTTTTATACTGTCAAAGACTATATTGAGGACAAAAAGGCTTGGGTTTGAGCTGCTCCAATAAATTTACACTATTAATGTTGATTTAAATACCTTTTTACATATTCTATACAATGACATGAATATTTTGTTTGTTATACTATTTTTAATTATTGTGAATGTGAAGACTACGTGGATCATTGTTTTTTATTTATTTTATCCTTTTCTCAGTTTTAGTTATAGTCTGACAGTTTGAGTAATTTATGCGGCCTACCCAAATGTCTTTTCTTTGGTATTGTTCGTCGAATCGTTAAGCTCCTTAAGTTTTGAGTTGAGCTGCACGATTACTGACAAATGCGTGCACTGACTGGACAGGTCCACTCAATCTGTGTGGTTCTTTCATCAAAAGACCATTTCTGACTGCAATCTACATGGTCTTCACATGATCTGACCAAGATTATGTCTGGACTTTAAAAGAGACTGTGACCTCTGAGTTTGTTTCGGCGTTTCTTCTCAGAGTAGTCAGATAGGAAACGTCGAACTCATCTAGTTTAAAAAAAAATATGTTTGACGTGTAAAAGTGTTTGTACAAACCTACTTACAGAAAATAAATCATTTATCATTTATCATTTACCTTTTGGTGAACTGGAACTGATGATGAAGACCACAGATGGCCATCGGAAATACTCAATTATATCTAAGTATATCACAGGTTGCGATTCAATTACTTTAATATGGTTTATGCTCGTCAAAATGCATAATGGTGATGGTGACTTCACCATGAGCTCCAGTTTTCCTGGTTCTTACTAAGAGAACTCCTCAACAATTAACGTCCCTGCATCGGGAAAAGCAATATTTTGTAAAACGTGATGAACAGTTGACAATGGGTTATTGTATCTTAGATAAATTACAAACTGACCCACTAAAAAAGTGAAAAATAAAAACTTTTTTACAAAAAACAAAACCGACTTCCAAAAAAAACACTACAAAGTCAAAAATAACTTTAATTTCGGAAGTCGGGGGCAAAAACCTAAAATACAGATCCAATGACACCGACTTCCGAAATTAAAGTTATTTTTGACTTTGTAGTGTTTTTTTTGGAAGTCGGTTTTGTTTTTTGTAAAAAAGTTTTTATTAATTTGAAAGGCTCATTTATGCCATTATTTATGAAATATGACAGGCGGCGTCATTGGTCCGCACTTTTTCAAAAACGATGACGGCGAGGCCATTACTGTCAACGGCGAGCGCTAAAGATCAATGAATAACAATTTATTGGTGACGTGAATTGGTCACAAAGATTAAACAATAAACAGCTGTTGTTCTACAAAAAATATTATTTAGTACTTAGGTACTGACTTTTTAAATACCAATTAAATAATCTATGAACAAAACGAAAGTGAAAACTAAAAATTCTTAAAAAATATATTGTTATATCTTACACCGATACCTTGTCTTACTGACTGTACCAAACGTTGATAAAGTTTAAAGTTCCACACAAAAAGAAACGTGGGACGACTTGCAGAATGAAAATATTATTTATTTTGATTTTCTTCAAGTCGTCCCAAATGGGCCGTAAGCACGAGTTGATGAATTACTCCAAAACATATTTCAATTAATCACATTTAATTTAATTTTGACACTTTGTTATTGTTCGATATTTCACTTAGATCATTTTTATAATTTATAGGTATACCCGACTAGTCTAGAGTAGACAAATTGAATGATTTGACAAATAAATTATCTCTATCTCACGCACGTCACACCTGTCTGCGGAGAGCCTTAACACGATAAGGCCCCCTTTCAATCACAAAATATATTTGTATAGAAAATCTTGTAACATAATGCTGTGTCAGCAAATTGTGGGGATCAACGCATCTGCGGGGAATATCTTTATATTTGATAGATCAGCAGATTTGAAGGGTGTCGGAGGTAAAAAAATTGCAGAGATTTTCACTCAAAAAAAGGTTTGCACAAATGTGGCGTTTGGTTCCGAATTATTATGGTACATAACATAACATTAGGGTATACCCGTTTGGGTCGTGGCTTGTTCGAAAGAGATACCGTGGGTCCGTGGCCCTGGCACAGGCAACTGAAGGAACACGGGTGGGTTTTGGTCAGTAAGAGTCTGACACGCCCTTCCGCTCCACTCAGAGCGGGAGAAGTCATTTGATGATTTCCCATCCACAAAAAAAAAAACCAGTTTTCCTCGAAGAGTTATGCAGCAGAGGTGTAGTGTGTATTTCGCCATACATCGAAGCGTGGATTAGTTCGCGGTGTGTAATGTGAAATGGCGTCATTCAGTTAAATCTTTTTTCAATTCACATTGTACTTGTGATAAAATGCTACCTATACATAAATCAATTTTTAGCTTAGTAAGTTCCTAACATATTTAAAGAGCTTCGATTTAAAGCAAATTTTACTGCAAATGGGACCGTTTTACTAATAATCGTATAAAACAGAAAATAGATGCGCTACTTTGGAATTTTTTTCTATAGAAAATATTTCAAGTAATCTTGTTTACGTTTCAGTACAGCAGCATACTACTCAAATAACACATAATATGGAAAATCCAAATAATTTAACCATATAAAGGGTCTTTCAACAAGGACGGGTCGATGTTGAAATTAAATAAAACAAGCTGTATGTGAGATATTAAAGAAATTATTTTTTTTATTTTAAGGGCCCATTTATGCCATTATTTATGAAGTATGACATCGTTTAAATGTCTACCGCGGCTTCGAACTTTGGCACGGATCCGAGAGGTCCAACTTTCAATTACTCTACTGCATAGATCCGGCTGAATCTGAGCGATGGCCTGCGTAATGTTGACTTTCAGGGCATCGGTTGATTGCGGATTATTGGCTTAGACCTGCGACTTGAGAAAACCCCACAAGAAAATGTATAGCGGGATCAAATCGCACGATCTTTGTGACCAATTCACGTCACCAATAAATTGTTATTCATTGATCTTTAGCGCTCGCCGTTGACAGTAATGGCCTCGCCGTCATCGTTTTTGAAAAAGTGCGGACCAATGACGCCGCCTGTCATATTTCATAAATAATGGCATAAATGAGCCTTTCAAATTAATAAAAACTTTTTTACAAAAAACAAAACCGACTTCCAAAAAAAACACTACAAAGTCAAAAATAACTTTAATTTCGGAAGTCGGTGTCATTGGATCTGTATTTTAGGTTTTTGCCCCCGACTTCCGAAATTAAAGTTATTTTTGACTTTGTAGTGTTTTTTTTGGAAGTCGGTTTTGTTTTTTGTAAAAAAGTTTTTATTAATTTGAAAGGCTCATTTATGCCATTATTTATGAAATATGACAGGCGGCGTCATTGGTCCGCACTTTTTCAAAAACGATGATGGCGAGGCCATTACTGTCAACGGCGAGCGCTAAAGATAAATGAATAACAATTTATTGGTGACGTGAATTGGTCACAAAGATCGTGCGATTTGACCCCGCTATACATTTTCTTGTGGGGTTTTCTCAAGTCGCAGGTCTAAGCCAATAATCTGCAATCAACCGATGCCCTGAAAGTCAACATTACGCAGGCCATCGCTCAGATTCAGCCGGATCTATGCAGTAGAGTAATTGAAAGTTGGACCTCTCGGATCCGTGCCAAAGTTCGAAGCCGCGGTAGACATTTAAACGATGTCATATTTCATAAATAATGGCATAAATGGGCCCTTAAAATAAAAAATAATTTCTTTAATATCTCACATACAGCTTGTTTTATTTAATTTCAACATCGACCCGTCCTTGTTGAAAGACCCTTTATATGGTTAAATTATTTGGATTTTCCATATTATGTATTATTTGAGTAGTATGCTGCTGTACTGAAACGTATTTCTATAGAAAAAAATTCCAAAGTAGCGCATATATTTTCTGTTTTATACGATTATTAGTAAAACGGTCCCATGTGCAGTAAAATTTTGCTTTAAATCGAAGCTCTTTAAATATGTTAGGAACTTACTAAGCTTAAAATTGATTTATGTATAGGTAGCATTTTATCACAAAGTTCCTGTGCGCGTGAGTCTTCTATCTCGCGCGTCATACTAGACAGCCATATCATAATATTAGAGAATGTAATATTATTGAATTTTTAATTGTATTGTTTTTTTTTTTAATTTGTACTGTTATTGAATGTTTAAATTGTATTGATTTTTTTTAATTTGTAAGTTTAGTGAATTTTTAGTTTTTGTATTTTTTATAATGTATTGTATTATGTTATATGTTACGATCTAAGAATGTGCTAGTTTTAAAATTTTAATGAATGTGATTTTATTTATTTATGATTTCAAGTACAATGTGAATTGAAAAAAGATTTAACTGAATGACGCCATTTCACATTACACACCGCGAACTAAACCACGCTTCGATGTATGGCGAAATACACACTACACCTCTGCTGCATAACTCTTCGAGGAAAACTGGTTTTTCTTTTTTTTTTGTGGATGGGAAATCATCAAATGACTTCTCCCGCTCTGAGTGGAGCGGAAGGGCGTGTCAGACTCTTACTGACCAAAACCCACCCGTGTTCCTTCAGTTGCCTGTGCCAGGGCCACGGTATCTCTTTCGAACAAGCCACGACCCAAACTGGTATACCCTAATGTTATGTTATGTACCATAATAATTCGGAACCAAACGCCACATTTGTGCAAACCTTTTTTTTAGTGAAAATCTCTGCAATTTTTTTACCTCCGACACCCTTCAAATCTGCTGATCTATCAAATATAAAGATATTCCCCGCAGATGCGTTGATCCCCACAATTTGCTGACACAGCATTATTTTACAAGATTTTCCTATGCAAATAGGCGTTGGTATTCATTTTTTTATACAAATATATTTTGTGATTGAAAGGGGGCCTTATCGTGTTAAGGCTCTCGCAGACAGGTGTGACGTGCGTGAGATAGAGATAATTTATTTGTCAAATCATTCAATTTGTCTACTCTAGACTAGTCGGGTATACCTATAAATTATAAAAATGATCTAAGTGAAATATCGAACAATAACAAAGTGTCAAAATTAAATTAAATGTGATTAATTGAAATATGTTTTGGAGTAATTCATCAACTCGTGCTTACGGCCCATTTGGGACGACTTGAAGAAAATCAAAATAAATAATATTTTCATTCTGCAAGTCGTCCCACGTTTCTTTTTGTGTGGAACTTTAAACTTTATCAACGTTTGGTACAGTCAGTAAGACAAGGTATCGGTGTAAGATATAACAATATATTTTTTAAGAATTTTTAGTTTTCACTTTCGTTTTGTTCATAGATTATTTAATTGGTATTTAAAAAGTCAGTACCTAAGTACTAAATAATATTTTTTGTAGAACAACAGCTGTTTATTGTTTAATTTTACATGCAAACGCACAAGTACAAGATTTATAAACGAATGGTAGACATGTATAACTTTCGGTTAATATCAGGAAAGTAAACAATAGTTACGAGGTTATACTCAATCAATACTCAATACTCAATAATTTATTTGCATTCCACATTGTGTATTTAGATGGTAACTTAAAAATATGTGATCATTATGGACCCTGTCGGACACAGCAACAATAGTAGGAGAGAGCAAGCTTTGAAAACTTAAATCTAATATTATTATAATGCTTTTTTTTTACATATTATTGTTTACTGAACTTATAACATATAATAATATATTTATTTAATCAGGCACCAAGTCCCAATAAATAATAATCAAAATACATAAAATTCATTAAATTCTTCATTATACTTTTGAAGTAGGACAGACCTATGAATATAATGAAGATACAATAAAATATTTTGTTTCAGTATCAATAAAGCACACGAGCGTGACTGGGAGCAGGTATTTCATAGAATTTATTGATGTTAAAATGAGTTAGTGGTTTATACTTTCCGACAGAAATAAGACTTTGTTTAGTGGATGTGGAACAAATTTTTACCAATTTATTTTTGGTTTGATTTTGACCTCCGATGAATCTGTGAAATCTGTGACTCTGGTTGTGCATATTGGACTTGGATTTAGATTGAAATTGCTGTGTTCGTCAGAAACTTGTCCACAAGTTTATATTTCAAAGGAAGTTGCTGGTGACTAATCCTGGCCACTTGGTTATGCCTGTGCAAGTACTCGCCGTTAGCCAGACGAGAACAACCAGAGATAATATGTCTGATGAACTCACCCGGACGATGGCATGCCCGACACACGTCAACCGTCCCGTCCTTCATAATATGTCTCCAGTAGTTATTCGTCGAGATAACTTCCTCCATATTGCACTGACGAAACCTTTAGTTTCCCGGAAATGATTACAGAAACGTAGCCAGGAAATGAACGCTAAGAAATCTACATCGGGCTCATGGAGAGCCCGATAGAAGCGGCCGTGCAGCTCCTTGCTTTGCAATCCTTGTTGCAATCTCGGTAGGTACTACAGGTTTGCGCCAGTTCTCTTTAGCTATGGAGAGCGTGGTGAGCCCCTTGTCCACTGCGACCACATCAGAATGCATACCCACTTCGACTTTTAAAAAATATTCTCTGAGACTGCACACCTCGCAATTGTGGAGGGTCTTCGAATTTGAAAAGCCTCGACCCCCACACTTTCGCGGGATGTACAGTCTCATCACCGACGATCGAGGGTGATGCATCCGGTTTGCGGTCAGCAGTGTACGGACCCTCCTACTCAGGGCATTGAGTCCATTTGAGTATGCCGAAAGAGTACCTCAAGACCGCCCAAAGGATGATCCAACCGTTGAAGGCGCGCACCTTATTTCGGCCTGAAATAAGACTAATAACCAGACCAGACATTCTTTAGGCGGCCAAAGAAGCGCTTCTTCAACGATTGCTTCATGTCAGCAACGTTGATGCCTAACGCTTCCGACATACCCAAATACTTATAGCTTGTGGATGAGGAGAGGGATCTACGGAGTATGGAATCCGAGAGTTGAATTCCCTCAGATCCCATAATCTCCCCTCGTTTTACATGCATGACTGCACATTTTTCCATATCAAATTGCATCCTGACGGCGCTACTCAAAGTTTCAGTTACTTTCAGTAGCTAAATTAGTCGCAATTTGTTGAGGGCAAAGCGTTTCAAAATCATCCATATAGAGAAGGTGAGATATGACCTGACCACCTCTCTTCAGCCGATAGCCTAGACCTGAACCCTCCAGCAGTATGCTTAGAGGATTCGGAGCTAAACAAAACCAAAGTGGACTCAAACTATCGCCCTGAAATATCACCCGTTTTATCCATACAGGCTATTTGTAAAACTAATTTTTATGACGTGATTACATTGATATAAAAACTAAAGATACGGTCGTCCGTACATTTGCCTGACGCGTTCGCCATACAGAAAAACTAACGCCATCTATTAGAACTACTCTTAACTACGATGTCGATCGGCGTAGGCTGCTCGTAGACGTAACCTTGTAAGAGCGGCGTGGTATTTTTTGAGATATAAAGAAATTAATTTTCCAAAAATTATATTTATTGCAGTTTGTTTGTATAGATAATAAAATTTTCATTGGCCTTCAAATTAATCAATTTTTTAAAAGTTTTTGCCTTTTTGTTATTCTTGACATTTTCCATTTTGGATTCGTAGTGTTTTCTGACATCTTTCAATTATTGACCTAATTAAATGTAATTTATGATTAAGTGTCACAGGTTGTTCCATTGAGTGACAGTTTGTATACAATTAAATCTTTATGTCATCGGCTACAACGCACGCCACTGCAAAGTTATGTCGCACAGCGGTACGGTCTTGTGGGCGTGGCCTCGCGTCGTCTAAAACAATTTACTTGTAGTAGGAAAGTAGGAAAGAAAATTGTTTTAAATAATGTTAGAAGTTGATTTAATGAAATATTTTTGACTTACAGGTGATATGAAATGTTATATTTTTTTTTTGTTGTATTTTTTTTTTTGTAATTTACGCAACCCGTCACGACATAATTTGCCATTTTTGCCTTTAAAATTTACGACCACACCCGAAGATAGCCGATCGCGGACTAGTTCACTTGGGTTTAGGGAAGGACCATTCTCGGACCACGTTCGTGGCGTCATTTTAACATGCCGTCCGCCCAGTCCTTACGCAGTAATATATAAGTCAATGCGTGATTATCAAATATAAAACTGTCATAGAAACTCCAAAGAATAGTTAGTAGTTTTAAGTTACAAGTAAATGATACATCCTACCTCGTGTGTTGGTGTCAAATTTGTGATGATTTAATATTTTCTGTTTTTATGTAACAATGTTGTGATGATTAAATATTTAATAACATTTTTTTTTTATTATTTCCACACTAACACTTTTGCTACTTATTGTACCTTTTCTCATTTTGATAGTAACGTGGGACGACTTGCAGAATGAAAATATTATTTATTTTGATTTTTTGCAAGTCGTCCCAAATGGGCCGTAGGCATGTGGGACGAGTTGATGAATTACTCATGTTTTTTCCAAAACAATATTAAATAATCAAAAAGTATCATTTAAGAAGTCATTTGTTACTCTGATAATAAACTTGTGTTTAAATCTTTGTACTCTTTTGGTATTTTATTGTAAATGGTAGGGGCCATACAGAGCCGCCGTGGTCGCGGGTTGTTCGAAAGAGATACCGTGGCCCCGGCACAGGCAACTGAAGGAACACGGGTGGGTTGTAGTCAGTAAAAGTCTGACACGCCCTCCCGCTCCGCCCAGAGCCGGAGAAGTCATTTGATGATTTCCCAAAAAAAAAGGGGGCCATACAGAAAATGAGACTCCGGTAGAACAATTTTAAGGACGTTTTCTAATTAATTCTCCCTCTACATTTTTTGTTCCGTGTAAAACATGTAGGTATTCAGCTGCTACATGCGCATCTGGTTAGACTGGAAGCCGACTCCAACGTAGTTGGGAAAATGCTAGGCAGAATGGTTATTATAGTTTGTGATTGACATGCTTATGAGATACAAATGGAAAAGTTTATGAAAAAAGGCTCCGTGGTCACCCTTTAAAAAGAATTACAATTACCTATGCACATTATGAAAACTAACTCTCTTTGCCACTGTTAAGGGCCTATACTACCTCAAACGGCTTAGCATGATCCTCCGATATGTTGAAACTATTGCAGCATTAATTTTGAAATAAATATATGGTAAAGTTGAGGATTGATGTCAAGTACTATGTTAGCCGAAAACACGATTCTATAAAATTTTCTCGATAGAAAAAAAATCCAAAGTTACCTCTAAACCGAACAATAAACCGCTGGTATTCAAAAAGTACCTACTTCAAATTAGATCATGAAACTTTGCATACTAACTGAACTAACTATAAAGCAGGTCTTATGTTTTTTATTTTTTTTAAATTGCCATTATTTTCACCGTAAAAAGCAATTACCTAAACTATCGGCGCCCAGCACCGCACTCAGTCTCGCTCTCACTTAGGGTGCGCGCAGAATCGCGCGAGCGAGATAAAAACCTGAGGTAGTATAGGCTCTTAAAGATAGAAGGTAAACCCTTAGGCCCGGACTCCACCAAAGCAGAGAGGAGAGGAGATGTGTTTTAACAACCAATAGAATTTAGTTATTCACACATCTCGGTCTCCACTCAGCTCAAGTAACGAAATCGGATTGGTTGTTAAAACGCGTCTCCTCTCCTCTCCGCTTTGGTGGAAACCGGGCCTAAAGCTATTTGTCCACCGCACAATGACAACGGGATGTCAACGAGAAACGAGATTATTCGAACCGACAGTGACGTCCCGGTGACAGTGGACAAGCAGCCATAGTACTTAAATGTATGTATCGCTACTTCGGCGCCGTCATCATCTCCATCTCTTTGATGTGGCGAACCACGTCCTAACCAAAGCGATCGTCGCACGAATACGCAATAAAAAAAGGATAATATTTTTGTGTTCACCAAAAATATTATCCGTACATCAAAATACTGATCGTGCACCAAATATTCCTGAATGTTACACAAAACACCCGCGCGTCCGAAACTTCACATTGGTGAATCATTTGGGTTAGGTTAGGTTAGGTTAGAACAGTGACCCTTAACGCGCGACGGCGAGCGAGCGAAGCGAGCGGTGCCGCGGCAGCGGCCGCCGAGCGCCATATCCAATAGATGCTCGTTATGACATATTTTAATGAACATATTTTGGTGCACATTCAGTATATTTGGTGGAACACAGGCAAAATTAGGTAAATGAAATGGGAATAAATTGAAGTACTTTTAAATACCATCCATAAAAAAATAACTTACCATCATTAAAATCCAACTTTTTAACCTCTTCTTCCAAAATGGTGGGCACTAAATGTTTTTCACTCAACTTGGGCATATTCAAATTAGGCATGACTTTACGTTTTTACAAAGAAATTTTGAATTTCGCGCGCTTTCCAAATTCTAAATTCAAAAACGGGTGTAAACTGTTAAAACAACATTTATGTACGAAGTTTGACGTTATACTGACATAAGACATGCGTTGAGCGAGTGTAATTTTTTTTGGAGTCTCAATGTCTTACTGACCACAAAACTAACAATATAGGTACCACAGTAAATATAAGGACAGTAGGGAAACTACGCACAAACGGTCGAAACGGCACATTCACAGACGCGCGCACCGACGACGACGATGCCCCAAGCGATAGTCGCGGTGCTCTTAGTATATTTATTGTGGCTTAAGGCGAATACAGCTGCTGACAGCGCCACTATTCAGAAAAAAATTAACAAGTCATATGGAACATTTTGAAATTTCGTAGGCACACGCATTTTTAGTCAGATGTTGTATAAATTTTATATAAAAAAAAAATCAACACTAAACTCCTAGGTTCAAAGTAATATCAATTAACGTCAAGAACGGCCGTTTTTGGCGAAATTTCAAAATGATCCATATTTATAGACTTTTAACCGCTTGCGTGTCCCGAGTTCCCGACTGCTGTGTAGCCTCGGGGATTTTATAAAAACAACGTTTGAAAATATATTTATTACGTATTATGATTAATTAATGAATTACTTAACGAAAAAAATAACAAAAAAACTTTCTGACAGCGGATATTCAAGTGGATTAATTTTTTAATGGTGCCGTTGCCGGTTAGCAGCTATATTAAAGCCTTAAGGGTCTCATCGATGCGCGCATCTGGATGTCTGTCGTTTCGTACATTTGTTCGAAGTTTCCCTACTGTCCATAATTTATATTATGTTACTACAGCTGATAACCTTAACAAATTAGGACAGCACTTCACCTTGCTGTCAACCCGGTGGGTAAATATTTAATTAGTAAACACTTAGATAATTTACTTACATTTTAAACGGTTTCTTGAGTGACAGACAGCGCAGTCTAAACCAGTGAAGGTAGAAACATGAGATGAAAGAAAATATTACTTACAGAGGCCCTGTCAGTCTTGACAGCTGTCAGTTTCATACAGTAGTACTCAACTAATAAGGCGCGTCGCGTGAATCTTCTTTCGCACAGAAAAGAAAGTATGGCCCCGAAGATTAACGAGGATGCTTAAAACTTACAATCAACCTTAGATCACTACTATAAGGTTCATAATACACTGCAGCTGTTAGTTCCGTCTCACTCGCAAGTATGGCGGCTGTCAAGCGGCGAACGCTAACATGGCGGCAGCCGCCGACCAATAGCGGTACAGGAAAAAGCGTGGAGCGTGCCGATTGGTCAATAGCATTTCCCGCGCTTTGAAATTTCATCTTCTGCGCAGGTACATCGGTAAGCCATATTACTTGGGTACTACTGTACTAACAAATTTATGATTTTTGAATTTGATCCTTATTACAACTAGAAACTGTCCAAGTGGCAGGTGTCAGGAATGCTTTCGAAGGCTGAGCTGTTGAGTTCTAAGTAGATCTTTAGTGGTTTAAGTATTTAAATAATCAAATCAAAAGTAAGTACAGTCCGCGAGGCCTAAGCTGTGCTTTGCGTTTGTGTGAGTGCACATAGATATTGTAGGTGCGACGTCCGGCTTAGAGCGCGACGCGTCCTGTGCTAGGTTAAGGAGGATGCGCCTTATCGATAAATTTTATTTTATTTATAAAAGTCCTATAAAACTAAATGTAGGTATGTATGATTAAATCATTTGGATTTTCTATAATTATGTGTTATTTGACAATATTGTCTACTGCTGTACAACCGAAACATGATTACTTACTTGAAACTTTTTCAAAATAAAAAAATACCAAAGTAGCACCGTCTATTTTCTGTTTTATTCGATTATACGTAAACAGTTCCTTATTGTGCAGTAAAATTGGCTTTAAATCGAAGGTATTTAAATATGTTAACAACTTACTAAGCTAAAAATTAATTTAAGTATAGCATTTTATCGCAAATCTACATTTGAATGAAGCGCGTTTAATTCCGGTGCGCAGGGGAATCTTCTATCTCGTGAGTCGTGCGTCAAACTATAAGACAGCCATAACGCCATTTCACTTACACACCGAACTAAACCACGATTCGATGTATCCCCTTAAGGCTAGGATTCCAGGTTCTTTGGCAAAAGCTACGTGGTGAGATATCATCCCCAAATCCATAACTTCATACACTTTGAAAACCTTTTGCAGGTCTTTTGGAAATTTATAGCAAGACATTTTTTCATTGGTCAATTGGAGTCGGTTTATAGCTGAACACGATCGATGAACGAAACACAAAATTTCTCCCGAAAAACTATTATACAGGGTGTTTCTTTTAAGGTGTCAAGCCAGTGCGAGCTGATAGCAGAGTACCATACCTATCGATTTAACCCCCATGTATGTTCTACGATTTTTTGTTCGAGTTGTAATTTTTTTTTCGATATTTTTCCTGATTCAACGAGATGATGGCTTTAAAAAATTATGTATTTTTTTTGGGTCAACTTTGAACAAGAATGTATTAAAATAGGGCATTATTTGCTGAAATCGGTCGTTGAAAGTGGTGTATCTGAAATCTTGTGCTTTCATATTTTATAATTTATTATTATCTTTGCATATTATTGTCAATCCTGATATTTACTATTCCTCTACGTTTAAGCAGAGCTCAGTTGATAATAAAAACATACATTTTATACCTACTACTATCCTTAACCACTACCGTTGATGGGCATTTTCGTCAAAATGTCTACCAACCCACTTATGGGATGTCCCATACATACAAGTTGCAAATAATTAACAATTTTATAACATAGAAGTGTCGAGTAATTATTAAATAGTTCCAAAAGACTAGTTTTCTTTTTTACTTAAATTGCCAACTGAAATTAAAAAAAAAAAGTAACAAAATTAAATCCTGAAATGTGGCATCTTACGTCTTGCAGTACTGTCCTTATTATTTGGTAACGGTCATGACCAAAACGTATCTAAGTTACTATTTATTTACATATATTATTTGAAATAAGCTCCATATAATAAAAAAAATACATACCTAGCAAAATTCGTAAAATTTATCATTCGACTAAATCAAGAATTTGCTAAAATATCCAAAACAATGTTAGTAAGCTGTTTTCAAAGTAGGTAGCAGTTTAAAAAAAATGCCCTGATATGAAATGGGGGATCCAAAATAACTGGAAAGCTACAAGAAATCGTAGAACATACATGGGGGTTAAATCGATAGGTATGGTACTCTGCTATCAGCTCGCACTGGCTTGACACCTTAAAAGAAACACCCTGTATATTTGTCCATTCCTCTTTTTAGATGTATTCGAGGATTCGTAAAGACAAACTAGAGTCCATAATCCTCTCATATCACTTATGTATAACAAAGTGCTTTCATGTAAAAACTATGCAAAGTACACACAAATACTATTGTCTGTTTAGGCAGGGTTGCCAAAAGAAAAAAAAAACCGGTCAAGAGCGAGTCAGACTCGCGAACCTCAGAATTTCAGATTTTTCTCTGTGCAAACTGTATAAGTACGGTATTTTTTTTTATTTTTCATCAAAAGTTTAAAACTATGCGGCCTAAAAAAATAGAAACAGTTTTGAGAATGAGCAAACAGCGCTCTTTCATATGTTACCCCACATGCCCTAGTAGCCCCACTTCGAATTTTTAAGACTCCTTTTCAGTCCCTGTTCCAAAAAAAAACACAAATAATTTTATTTCTTTCTTATTTCCAAAATAGTTGGGCAAACGTCATCTAAAACTGTTCCAAATTTGAAGTTGATAGCATTAGTAGTTCTTGAGATATCCAACTGTGACCGACGGACAGACAGACTGAGTCGCACCATAACGGTTCCTTTTTACCATTTTGGTACGGAACCCTAACTATACAAAGTTCACACAAAGTTTGTTTAGGGCAGCAAAAAATAATCTAGGACAAGCAAAAACAAAACCAAAAAATTATATAGGAAAAGCAAAAACAAAAACAAAAAATAATCTAGGAAAAGCAAAAACAAAAACAGAAAATAATCTAGGAAAAGCAAAAACAAAAAATAATCTAGGAAAAGCAAAAACAAAAACAAAAAATAATCTAGGAAAAGCAAAAACAAAATCTAATCGCCCGTCCGTATCGATACAGTCGCGATGCGGTGCTAGCTGTTTGCCCTCGCCCACTGGATTCTCGACTGTCTGTAGCGATGCTGTCGCGCGTTTCATAAACGAGCGACAGCATCGCTACAAACAGTCACCGTGGGCGAGGGCCCTAAGACTGTCCACCCAACGAGAACGGGACGTCAACGAGAAACAGGATTCTAGAATTTGCTCGGATTTGCCTCGGAAAGCACGTCAAGCCGTTGGTCCGGCTGTCATTCGTGGATCTTTGACAGTCGTTATGGGTCGTCAGAAGCCCGAAAGTCTGACAACCAGTCTTACCAAGGAGTATCGTATTACCCTGTTACTGCGTTGTGGACTTGTGGAGTCAGATAGGCAGTAGCTCCATGTAAAATACTAGTATTCAGCTGCATCTGGTTAGACTGGAAGCCGACCCCAATATAGTTGGGAAAAGGCTAGGCAGATTGATAGACTGAGGTATTCCATTCAGAGCACTGATTTCAACGGCCCTTGACCGGACGGCACCTTTTTTGAGGATGGGAAATCATCAAATAACTTCTCCCGCTCTGGGTGGAGCGGAAGGGCGTGTCAGACTTTTACTGACTAAAACCCACCCGTGTTCCTTCAGTTGCCTATGCCGGGGCCACGGTATGTTTTTCTACCCGCGACCACCTAAGCTGCACGGCACCTAACGGCACCTAAGCTGTTCTACTAACTGCCTGATTACTAGCCTAAAATGAAAAAAAAAGAAAGAAAGAAAAGAAAGAAAAATATTTTATTAAAAAAGAACCCAGTCAAAATTGTTTGGGTTTTTAGGTGGTTTGTCTGGTCAAATCTTATGTAAACAATCTGCCTAGCCTTTTCCCAACTAAGGTGTCGGCTTCCAGTCTAACCTGATGCAGCTGAATACCAGTATTTTACACGGAGCGACTGCCTCTCTGACTTCCACAACACAGTTACCGGGTAACACGATACCTCTTGGAAATACTAGTTATCATATTTATGGGCTTCTGTCCAGTGAAAACCAGTCTTACCAAGGGGTATTGTGTTACCAGTAACTTCATTATGAAGGTCAGATAACTCAGATAGGCAGTCGCTCCATGTAAAATACTGCTATTCAGCTGCATCCGTTTAGACTGGAAGCCGATCCCAAAAATAGTTGGGAAAAGGCTAGGTAAATATTGTCAGATAATGAGCTAAGCAAGTTTATTATAGTAATAAATAGATTTTATTATTGTCTGACGAAACAACTTTAAAAAACTTTTTGTTATTTTTTTTCTTTAAATTTTTCTATTCTTGATAATTCAGTTTCCAGTTTCTGCCAAGTGCCAGCCCTAGTTCTACAAAGGTCATCGACCCGACATCGCGTTTTGTCATTTCGTGACAAAGACACCATAATAAGTAGCGTTGCCGGAGAGTAATATTCCGAAGTATTCCCTTCGGAAGTATTCGGAAGTATTCGCCAGTTTTGAGTAGTATTCGCAAGTATTCCCCGAGCTAAGTACATGTGCGGTCACGCAAGTTTATCTATTAAAGTTTGACTATTGACCGCTAGATGGCGTTAATTAACGCCATCTAGCGGTCAATAGTCAAACTAACATTACGTCGTGTGTGTGTCGTGTGTGTTGTTGTCGTACGAGTATGTTGCGTTCATTCATGACTCCGAGTAATATTCGATTTGAAAACTTCGCAATACTTCCGAATATTTCTTTACATCTACTTAGATAAGTACTTACGTAATAAGTTTTTGTATGCGGTTTAGGTGTGAAAGTGGTAGAGAGGTAAATACATAGGTAGATTACTGAGTTTATAAAATAGTTTAAAGTAAGTATCAAGAAAGAAGTCAAGGTTTGACTTCAAGTGCAAAAACACACCGTTTTCGAGATATAAAATACAGTACATTTTTTTTCTTTTGCTTATATCTCGAAAACGGTGTGTCCTATCGCAAAAATAATGAAAATTTGGCCCCCCTTTATAAAACCCATAAACCCCTAAACCTCTACATGTAGGTACCAAAAAAAAAACCATAAAGAACACGTTGAAGCTGCCCCCTCCTAGCGCCCCTCCATGTACAAGAGAATCGGCACTAATATCCGCACAAAATAGACATTTTAAACTCAACCATACAAAAATAAAACAATAATTACCGAGTCACTGGTAGATAACTACTTACAGGGAATTATTCCCGCTAGTAGATAACTACTTACGCGGAAATATTCGCGCTAGTACGTAGGCATCGAATAATACTCGTCGATTTTATGAATGAACGGGCTCGAGCTTCCTAAATCACGTGTGCAAGTGCAAGTGAACGCCGGCTCGCTGCTGGCACCGCGCGCCTACCAACTTCGGGTACTTATTGGATTACCTTTTAAATGCGACTATTGACCGCTAGATGGGGGCGCAGGTCTCATTGCAAATTACATATATTATGTCCCGCATTCGTGATAGTGCATTCATTAATACCCACGAATCAATCTTCCACCATTCATAAGCTAATCAGCAAATCTTGGTCACTGCAGCAGCAGAAAGCGTCGCATTAACACGACTAATCACGCTAGTTAATGCTACGCTTCTGTGGCACCATCTTGCGGATTCTTGCGATAACAATAGAATAGTCGGCGCACTGCATTTTTGTCCTTGAACCCCCACTTGTCCGGCACTGGATTCACCATAAAAACGTGTACAGGAGCGCTAATACTTCGTTGACTCATGAATGAATGGCTGCGAAGCTCGGTGGTGTGCCACTTTACTATCAAGCCAATGCCAGGCGAGCGCTGGCGTCGCTGAGCGACTAACGAGAGCAGGTGTTCATTTACAATTCTACCATTGCCCGCTAGATGGCGTTAATTCAAGTAACGGCACGGCGTAATATATTCGGCGAGTCGAGTCTCATCAAGCGACCTACGCAAGTACGCATACATTCGTAACTAGGTACCTACTGGCAATAACTTTATTCTTAATAGGTAATAAAAAGTAGGTTACCTACTACATTCTTACTAGTAGTATTCCTTCAAATTGAAGTATTCCTTTGAATATTTCGCAATTATTCCGAATACTTGCGAATACTTGCGAAGTTTTGCAACGCTAATAATAAGCTAAGATACTAACTTTGTCAGACAGTTTATGAAGATCGCTATCTGGTTTATTTTTATCGATATTATCATTCTCTGAACGAGTTGTTAATCTTGAAGTCTTGACTTCAATTCCTAGACAAGTCAGGTAAGTGCATTTTTTTTACCTAGTCTTTATTATTTAACCAATACATTTTTATTAACAACCCATAAATAAATCTTAACTGTATCATTAATAAACACGTATAAATAAATGATTAAATTCAGAAACAATTTTGCTGTCAACAGTACTTGTAAAAATTTGATACAATTTTATCGAATCGTGTGCAAAACGAACGGGGGTAATCGAAACTGGGGACAAAACGAACGGACACCTCATACCGGCTAGTGGGAGACACATAGGTAACTATTCAAAAGACATTTCGCACCTTCAAAACGACAATGACGTAAGTGCGAAAACATAATTTCCGAGAGAAACGCTTTTGAATTATTTTTTTTATTTTCACAGATTTTTTTTTTTTTTAATTGGTCAGTTTTTGACATTTTTGCACTTATGTAGGTTTAAAGAATTTTATTCTCATAAGAACTTAAAATGAGATACAAAGTGCTTACATCTAAGTAAAGTAAATTATCACATTTGCCTCTGGGGTGTTGGTGACGTCATAGGGTACATACATGTTTCCTGAGTTTTGTCTTAAAGATATTTATACTATCACACTTCTTTATATCTTCCGGTAAATTGTTGAACAGCCGTGCTCCCTCAACTAATATTGTTTTTTTGCCGTAATTAGTCCGCGCCCGTGCAGTCATTACTTGAAACTATGTCGCTGTGTTTTTAAAGGTACCTGTAAAACCACAATGACATAAGTAAGTGCAAAAGTGTAGCCTTTGAAGCCTTTCGGGCTTCTGAAAGAAAGAAGAAAGAAAGAAAATTCGTTTAATTGCGGTAAACATGACGCAAACAAATAACACTGACGACTGTCAAAGATATATAAGAATGAATTCCTTTGCGTAGCCACGAGCCCCAGCGCAAAAAGAAGGAAACAAATCAATCAGTCTGCCTAGCCTTTTCCCAACTATGTTGGCGTCGGCTTCCAGTCTAATCGGATGCAGCTGAATACCCATGGTGTGACTGCCCTCCACAACCCAGTTACTGGGTAATACGATACCCCTTGGTAAGACTGGTTGTCAGACTTTCGGGCTTCTGACGACCCGTAACGACTGTCAAAGATCCACGGATGACAGCCGGGACCAACGGCTTAAGGCGCGGTGTTAGCTCAACATTCACAAATATTGGTTTCTTGGATTGTCGAGTATGACGTAACGCAATGAAACTATGCGACCCAAAAAATACAGTGGACACAGAAGGGTTTAAAGAAAAACTTTAACCGATTAGAATAGTAAAAAATAGTTTAATATTCCCAATAAAAAATTTCGAAATTGCTCCACAAAAATAAACTTTGGCGTCGAACATCTCTGTATTTTCAGCGATAACGCCATTCTTTTTTTTAAGAATTTAATAGAATTAGCATTTTTTTTAAACTTAAACCGGACAATTATTTAATGTATTGTGTATATTCTAAATAATCTAAAGAAAATTAAAAATTTAAAAAACCCCCAACGCAAAAAAGAAAAGAGAACATTTAAAAAGTCAAAAATAATACCTATCGTTGAGCCATCAAATTCGATTGAGTAATACCTATATATATTTTAATTACAGAAATTGATGGATGGCACGATAAGGTTTGCTCATTGAATTGGCGCTATAATTTCGCGGCGGGGTACCGCATATGTACATAGTCAATCAAGTGAAGGGTCTGACTTACTTATGCGGTACCCCGCCGTGACATTATAGCGCCATTTCAATGAGCAAACCTTATCGTGCCATCCATCAATTTCTGTAATTAAAATATATATAGGTATTACTCAATCGAATTTGATGGCTCAACGATAGGTATTATTTTTGACTTTTTAAATGTTCTCTTTTCTTTTTTGCGTTGGGGGTTTTTTAAATTTTTAATTTAATTTTTATTTTAACCTTTTTAAACAATTTAACAATACAGAAATGCATTTTTATTACTGCAGAATGTTAAGTTTCTCTGCACATAACATTAACTTATAATGATGCCACCATCGTACTGCAAATAGAATTAAATACTGATAAAAAAACGAATACAAACACTACTATCTGCTATTTTTTTTTCAAGAGTGTACTAGTGTGCTGGATATCCTGACTGCAGCATCAGCTCATCGTGTAGCCACCATTGCATTGTATGTAGAATCAAATACTGATCAAAACGAACCCAAACACGACATATCTGCTATATTATTTTACCAAGAGTATTCTAGTGTGCTGGATATCCTGGCTGCAGCATCAGCTCATCCTGTTGCCACCATTGCATTGTATATAGAATCAAATACTGATGTAAATGAATCCAAACACGACATTTCTGCTATTAATTTTTCAAGAGTGTATCCAGCACACTAGTGCTGGATATCCTGGCTGCAGCATCAGACCAAGAATTCCATAATCTTGCATAGATAGATAGCATACATGGATGTTTCAAATTTTAGGTCACACTAAGGTTTGAAAGTAAAGTAAATACCCATTACGCGTCTAAGATCCCTACCGCAGCTAACAAAAGAGCGAATAACTTTGAAACGGCTGAACCGATTTTGATAAAACATGTCTAAGAACCATTGCTGGAAAACCTGCTTTCAAATAAAAAAAACCGCATCCAAATCAGTCCATCCGTTTATGCACTACCCCTCTTTTTGCGTCGGGGGTTAAAAACCGGGAAAATAAATGCACATTCGCAGATTAGTCACATCTCGGCAACACAAATATTATTTTAAATTTTCAACCTTATTTCAAGCCAGCTAATGGTGACAATAGATTACGCGGTTGTGTGACGTTTAAAATCGTAGTCAGTCCGCGTCTTAACGTGCTTTCCACGCACGGAGGAGTCTCGGTATGTAAAGAACCCCGGCAAGCGTAGCTTAACCTGATGGATCGACCCGTGCGGCTGTTATTACTTAGCCACGAGCCTTCACGAACAAAAAGAAGGAAACATGGTAGCTAATAGCCGTAATCCCTCAAGAAAGATAAGCCTAAGTATACAGGGTGTAAGGGACAGCCCTCCGCAAACTCACAGGGTGCATTCAGCTCCTCACTCCTCATTTTGAATCATATTCCACCGGAAAATTTCTCAGGAAAATTTTCATTTTTTAATTTTTTTTTCAGTTACATTTTCATTATTTCAATGTAAAATTGCATTGTGTGTTCGCAGCACTCCATTTATGTAAAAAAAACTGAAAAAAAAAACAGCAAAAAAAAAAACCAGCAATGGATGTTGAAATACTCTAACCGCGCGTGAAATCAGCTGTTCACTTTCTGTCTAGCTACAGAGTTCATCGAACTCACCCCATACCTATTACCTACCCCTCCCAACCAGTAATAGACGCTCCAATTTGTGCACAAAAACACAAACAAATCAGGTTTATTGGATTCCCTTAACTTTCCTGAAAAAATTTCATGTACCGGTCATCTTAGTATGACATACTGAATTCACCCTATCAGTTTGCGGAGGGCTGTCCCTTACACCCTGTATACCTAACATAGTAAATAACAAACAATAAGATTTATCTACAAACAACGTCGTCAGGACCTCTTGTCTCCTCAGTCTGAGCTTGTCTCGTGCCATTTCGACACATTGTATTGACAGTTGAAGATAAAAATATAACTCGCGTACATGATCGATAAACAAGTAAATACTATTATCTTTTATCGGTCAACAGCTCACGAATATCTACAGATTAACGGTGATATCTTTAGTTGACAAAATAGTGTATTATTTTGTTGTTTCACCTAGTCAAATGATGTCAAAAAGATGGCGGTCGAATGGCTTCGTCTTACAGCTACATAATTAAGGTTTTCTGAAATGACGTACCTACACTAGATGGCAGTACTGATACTGAGACGTCAGATCCGGGCATCTGTCAAAAGTGTCAAAGCGCCTATATTTTCTTTCTTAGATAATATACATCTAGATCGAGCCACCGCATGGCCGGTCATGACGACAATATAATACTTTTTCTAGGTTAGGTATGTGGTTTTTTTAGCTTGTGTGGTGTGGTACATTTATATCTGTAATTTTAATAATCAATTTTATGGTGTGCATAATAAAGAGCATTCTATCTATCTACCTATGAGAAATTAAGTTTAACGTAAGAAATCTTCCATATTTTGGACTGAAACACATGTTAATTCATTCGCACAATGCAAAAACTGTCCAACAAAGTTAAATTAATCGACGCAAGATAAATTTTGTAACAGTGAAAGCACTTTGTTTGGCTAACATTCAAAAGTTCGCCAAGCAAAAATACGGCACGCCGTAAGAGACAGAAGATACGATGCTTTATCTCAATTTTCCTACTAATTTCTTATATATGTGCATCACTTCCACACTTCACACTGTAATCATGGCAACGTCTAGAGGTTTAATGTCATTGTAATTAGGATATTCTGAAATGACGTGCACTAGATGACAGTATTGAGACGTCAGGCCCGGGCACATGTCAAAAGTGTCAAAGCGCCTATATTATCTTTAGTCGTGACTGAATGAATGGAACGAATAATAAACGTCATCATATAATTTTATATTCATTGTCGAAATGACCTCTTGTCAAAGTGACGCCAAGTGGTGGCGCGAATTTTCATCAAAACCATCATTATTGAAATACTCATTAAGACAACGACAAGACAACATAATGCAACCGCCATCTTGGATTTACATTTTAACGTCAATACCGGCTTTAACATCCTCAAAAACCATGAAATGAAAAATTTCAAAATTTTCGCAGCCGCTATCTCGGATTTTCATTTTGACCGAATTCACATCCATGGAGAGGACATAACGCTTTTTCGTTACGTGACGATTTCTAGCAGTTTACACCTACCGCAAGCCACGTTAAAGAACTTTGTTCCAAAAGCTGTTTAGCTTAACCAGAATGAGTTCCTAAAACAACACATGGCAAAATGGATAAGAAAGAATGAATAATTTAAACGTTGTATCTGAATATGTAGCTCTTCTACATATCGTTAGTAAAAATAAAAATAGCATTACTCAACAGAATGTTTTACTAAGAGAGCCATGCTTCGCTGAATATTATGTTAATAATATGCTTTAGAAAAACAAAACTTGCTTAGAATGAAAGAAAAAAATATACTAAAGAAACAAATGTGTAGACTGAAAGCACTGGGTGATGCCCTATCTTCCCAAGTTCGAAGTTCCCCAAAGCTTATTTTATTTTTATTTTTGAAGTATTTTATTGCAACACCGTGTTCCCAATGCCCCATGCATTGCCCATCGGCAAAATTGACGAACTTCCATGCACGCTTTCATCCCCTATTTAACCCCTTTAGGGGATGAATTTTCAAAAATCCTTTCTTCAGCGGTTTAGGCTGTGCATTGTCTGTCAGTGATTGAGTAGCCGACTTTCGGGCAGCTATGAACATCAGTAAAGGCAATAGAAGGTAATATGAAGAACAATAATCAAAACTCCATTGTAAGTAATGTGCGTATGGACTGAGGGCCCGTTTTTTGAACCGTTGCGAAACGAAATAAGACCTATAGGGGATTTAGTTAAAAATAGTAAAAACTTAAAGCAAAGGTCCATAAATTTCTTAAACGTGAATTAAAACTTTTACGATTAAATAACTTGGGCCCTCAGTCCAGACGCTTGCATAAAGTGGCATAGTCTGAATCTCAGTAAGTACTATATCTGGGTTAATAATTTTTATTTAGGAATTTAGTTAAGAATTTCTTAAATATTTTAAGAAATTCCCAAGTCTGTAGAATATGACATTACAGATTTATGGCGATATATCTAGGGCCCTCAATTCATTATTGTTTGAACTGAGGAATCTGCAAAACATGAATTTTTCTGAAGAAATACATAAATACGACTTTAACATATTTTACTTAGACATATAGGTGAATTAGTTAAAAAGAAATAATGACACAAAAGTTAATTGTTATGAAGTAAATGAAAATTGAATTTTACGAAGCTGTGTTATTCTTTCTTTTTTTTAGGGTTCCGTACCTCAAAAGGAAAAAACGGAACCCTTATAGGATCACTTGTTTGTCCGTCTGTCTGTCTGTCTGTCTGTCTGTCTGTCAGTCTGTCAAGACCGTTTTTCTCAGTAACGGGTAGAGATATCAAGTTGAAATTAATATCAAATACGTAAGCCTGTGGTCTCTTGAAGTCCTAAAAAACTCAAGCTTCTAAGTCAATGCAATAAAAACATACGGCCATTTATCTTGCAAGTAAATCAAAACCTATAGGGTACTTGCCGTTGTTCTAGAATCATGAAATTTGGTAAGAAGCAAGGTCCTACAACACAAATAATGGAAAAAGTCCGAAAATTGTTAATTTGTAATTCTATCACATAAAAAAAATGTTCAGGTCTGTCAGTCTGTCAAGACCCTTTTTCTAAAGGACGCGGGGAGATATCAAGTTGAAATTAATATTTCATACGTAAGTCTATTGTCCCTTATAGTTATAAAAAAATGAAGTGTCTAAGTCAACGCAATAAAAAAATACGGCCATTTTGCGACACATTTTGATACTCGCAACTGTCGCAAGTAAATCAAAACCTATAGGGTACTTCCCGTTGACCTAGAATAATGAAATTTCGCAAGAAGTAAGGTCTCCCAGCACAAGTAAAGGAAAAAGTCCGAAAATTGTGAATTTGTAATTTTTTGACAAAAAAAAAATTTTTTTTGTACTCAATGTTAAGTTTGTTTTTGGGATAAATCCTTTTCAACTACAGAACTCTTCATTGTGCGTGGTCCGACACGCACTTGGCCGGTTTTTTTTTTCTTTCAATCCAAACATCTTTTTTTGGGGTTCAGTAGCCTGGAGGCAAAAAACAGAACCTTAAAGTTTCGTCTTGTCCGTCCGTAAATCCTCATCGTCTACCTAGCCTTTTCCCAACTAGTCAGGGTCGGCTTCCAGTAATCGGATACACAAACAGAAAATACACCAAACAATTATGCAATGCCATCCCATGAAAACAAACTCAATAACACCGATAAACAAAGGTCAGCATTAAAACTCGGAAACCTAACAAAAATATAACTACAAATGTTTACGCAAACAATATCCTTCGAATACGAAATGAAACAAGTTTCTCCTATTGTTTCTGTATTTAACTTTTAACATTTTCCCAACCTTTTCCAAGTTATTGGTTTTCAGACAACTTTTGCATCTTCAAGATTATTTTGTAAATTCACTGTAGAGTCAGCAACAGAAGTCGATTAACACTTGTGTTTTCTAAATCCTAATTATTGAGAAAAATACTTCATTGAAATCGGAACAAGGGGACTAAAACGGCCACTTTGGCAGAATCATAATAGGACAATTATATAGGTATTATGAATCATATTTGAAATCGGAAAACATATATAAACTGACAATTCATAATTTTTCTGCGTACAATTCATAGCACGCAATTCATCTGTTTGACAGTTTTTTATGGACATCCGTAAAATGGTCTACAAATTATGAATTGCTTTATTGAAGTTTAATGTGAAATAAGGTCACCCGGGGCGAAAGCAACTAAAAAAAAATATTTTGAAACTTTGCTTCCCTCCACCATAAGCTACTTAAATAATAGGGATATTCTAATAAACGTACTTCATTGCACAGCTTTCGATGAACAGTTTCGACATAAATTAAGTTACAAATAGACTTTGGTTTTTCATTAATTTGCATTATTGTTGAATAAGACCAGTAAAAGTTACATTCACCCCACTTTGGGGTAAATGTGACTATTCGTTATAATCCTGTTGTAATCTGTTTCTAAATGTTGAGGTCAAGAGTACATGTAGATGCACACAGAATTATCTGTAAAAGCTATCTATAGTCGCTGAGATAGAGTTCAGTTTCAAGCAAATTTACTTTTATTTTTTTATGGGGTGAATGCGACTGTCTTCCATAGTGACTAGTGTTGAGATGTAGTACCTACTACTTATCGATAAATATGTGTGAAGACATTCGATAATTAACAATAATGAAAGGTTTAAATATAGGTTTCTTAGTGCAAAAACGCAAAATTGATCTAAGTGTTCATTAGGAATAAGATGAATAAAGTATATTATACTCAGCTAGAGTATTCTTTTTTATTAATGGAATTTAGGACATAAAATAAAAGCAAGAAAAAATTTCTTCTCGCCCGCGCGTAGCGTATACATGTGATATTATTGTTGAACGAGGAATATTGAAGCGTTCCGCAGCAGCATAACTGGTTAACTGTTTTTGCTTTACTAGTCGTACAGCTTCAAGAAGTGTTTCACAGCAATAAGTTTTCTCCTTTTTTCTTTTATAGTTTCGGACCATCTGATAACAAAATTTGGATTTTGTATTAACTTGGTACATTTTTTTATTTAAGCTATTTCATTTTGTTAAAACTACGCAAAATCTAAAACACTTTATACTAATTGCAGCTAAACATTTATGCAAATACGTGAAATTCACTTATCGAAATATCGACACGGAACGTCACTAGTATTTTGCAGTTTTCGTACAAAAAGCATGGGGCGATTGTAACTGCAAAAATAGTTGCAATAACCCACGTGCATGAAAAGTTGAGGTTAATGTAACTATATCAATAAAATGTTAATTATAACACCTAGAGTTTAACCAAATATACCAAAAACACTTACGTTTTATCTTGTTTTTAGGATGCACTTCTATTTTTTCTTGCAACGACTTGAAATATTTTTAATGTCATAAAACATAACACAGGACGCGGCAACACGTTACTCCAAAATGGCGGCTGACAGAAAATGATCTGTCAGTACTACAGTAGGTGAACTAGTGATGCCATCTGTACTTTATTTGAAAAAACTATGATTCCTCTTTACTCCAATAGATAGAGCTATCTACAAAAATGATTAGATTGAGAGAAAATTGAATTAGTTGCTTTAGCCTCATAGTTGCTTTCGCCCCGGGTGACCTTACGTCAAATAGCACAATCATAATAAATAGCTGGGAATTCAGGAAATGAATCGCTTTTAGAGGAATTGCTTAATGTGGCCGTTTTAGGCCCCCAGATGTAAACTTTAAAGAAAATTAACTGTTATCTAATACATGAAATGGTAAAAAGCAGGTTATCGTATCATTTTGTGTTAATTTAGATGATGTCAAAAAGTAGCAGTGTTAACCGACCTCTGTTATTGCTGACCGTACAAGATACAAGCTATGACCGTGACTTCTGTCGTTTGACTGAATGGTATCTGCGAGAGGGGTTGAGGAAAAGAGGAAGACCGGGGTGTAGATGGGAGGATGACCTGATATCGACAGTGGTTGCGATATGGAGAAGGAAAGCTCACGACCGAGAACTGTGGAAAGGTCTGGGGGAGATCTATGCTGGAAAACAAAACAAGCTCACTATCGATATCTCAATCAATCTGCCTAGCCTTTTCCCAACTATGTTGTGGTCGGCTTCCAGTCTAACCAGATGCACCTAAACAGCAGTATTTTACATGGAGCGACTGCCTATCTAACCTCCACAACCCAGTTACTGGGTTACGATACACCTTGGTTTAAAACTGGTTGTCAGACTTTCGGGCTTCTGATAACGACTATCAAAGATCCACGAATGACAGCCGGTACCAACGGCGGAGGAGTCTCGGTATGTAAATATGGTCACCCATGCACTGACCAACCCCGGTAAGCGTAGCTTAACCAGATGGATCGACCCGTGCGGCTGTTATTACTTAGCCACGAGCTTCCTCATTTCATTTCAATGAACCCCTATGCACTAATATAAATAACTATTCAAACATTGAGTTTATGATCAGGAACCTTTATAATAATGTGTAACAGGATGTCCACACCACACAAACAATCATACTTCGTACAATAGGACATTGAGTATGAGACCATGTTCAATGCAGTTATTGAACAAAACAGATACGCTGTATGATAGCATCTATGGATCAGATCATGGATTCATAGTTTTATGCATTGCTTAAACATTAGACCCCTATTCTCCATAGGGGTAGGCTCAAGCACATTTTGCCAGCAATGCCTTGATGTATAAATTAGGAAGATAAGATTCGCGCTCCTCGACGTGGACCGCATAAATTATGATCGAACTGGCGTTTGTGTAGCAAGTTAAGTAAAATTACCGTTATCGTCTAAATAAGCAGCAACCATAGACTTATAAAAAAGGAGGAATCCGCGCCACTCATATTGAAAGTGAAGCACCGTACCGATCTATGTGTGCGTGATTTGAGTACCTGCAAAGACGCCGTCGCTCGTGTCACGTAATGGCAGCCGGTCGGCATACTATGATGTAAATGTGTACGTGAGGCGTGTTTGTACAAACGGTCCGGCCGGCATATTATATTTACTGTGCTTCACTTTAGATATGCATGGCACCGTAGACAGAGAATTCACTGCCTTCGCATGGCGCGGAGTCCCCCTTTTTTATAAGTCTATGGCAGCAACAATGGCTTCATGTGTTTTCAAAATGTGCACAAATTGTTCAAAAACCAAAAACAAGTTCCATGTGATTACTTTTCACTCGTAAGTACAGCCAAAAATGTTAATTTGTTGAAAATGCAATAATGTTGAATGTTTACTTCGCCATGTTTGTGAGACCGAGATAGACATGCAATGTCATGCATAATCGTAAGCATTCGGCGGCTAACGCGATTTCGCTTGCACGACAGCGCCGCCGCGCCGGCTCCTATCTCTGTCCTTGTCTATCGGTAACAGTTTCGACCATACAGTCGTGCGTCAAGTCCAGGTTTAGTGATTGCGATGTTAGCATGTACTTAACATATCTTCCTCTAATATGCAGCAATGTTATCAAAATCAAGTCATTTATTCAAACTGGGCAGAGAATCAGCAGCACGTTTTGAACGTCAAAATGACATAATACAGTCCCCCAAAACCACCCGTTCTTCACCACTTCCTAGTGCTTTAGCGGGGTGGAATAAGTGGCCCAATAAATTCTCCAGCAGCACAGCTGTCTGTTCAGTTAGAAGGACTCGTCCCATGAGCCGCAGAAAGACGTAGACAAATAGAATACGTACATTTTACCAGGGGGGCTAAAACGGCCACTTTGGCAGAATCATAATAGGATAATATTATGAATAATATTTGAAATCGTAAAACGGTGTGACCGCAGAAAGACGTAGACAAATAGAATACGTACATTTTACCAGGGGGCTAAAACGGCCACTTTGGCAGAATCATAATAGGATAATATTATGAATAATATTAAATTTGAAATCGTAAAACGGTCACAATCACAAACTGACAATTATGAATTGTCAGTTTGTGACCGTTTTACGATTTCAAATATTATTCATAATATTATCCTATTATGATTCTGCCAAAGTGGCCGTTTTAGCCCCCCTGCTATATTTTACCAGTTATGGGGGATGCTCTAAAGTAAAAAGAAATTCAAATTTTCTTACGTTTTTTGCAATTTGCAGGTCAGTGTCAATTTGTATGTTGATTAATATGATTCGCGGCCGTAACTAATATGGCTTTACAGAATTATAATCATTAGAATCAGCAATACAACTCTGTAAGTTAGAATTGACGTTAAATCTCATGATTTCATGAAATAGTCATCCAACAGGGTAATATGAATTTAGAGTTGTATTGATGATTTTTAGACGACAGACTATCCGTGACACACTTTTTAGTCTGTGAAAAAAGAACCTAAGCAATTATAATATAATTTCTTAGGTTCTATTTTATTTTGGTACTCCATGCGTTATCAGTTTATGAATATGAATATTTGTATGCTGGCGTTTGTACAATATTCATATATTTAGAACGCATACGACGCTTGAAATCAATAAATCTGCCTAGCCTTTTCCCAACTATGTTAGGGTCGGCTTCCAGTCTAAGCGGATGCAGCTGAATACCAGTATTTTACATGGAGCGACCTCCACAACACAGTTACTGGGTAATACGATACCCCTTGGTAAGACTCACTTTACTGTTCCGTGGTAAGACTGGTTGTCAGACTTTCGGGCGTAATGACTGTCAAAGATCCCCGAGTAACAGCCGGGACCAACGGCTTGACGTGCTTTCCGAGGCACGGAGGAATTTCGGTATGTAAAGATGGTCACCCATCCACGGACCAACCCCGGCAAGCGCAGCTTAGCCTGACGAATCGACCCGTGCGGCTGTTATTACTTAGCCACGAGCTCCTCCACGACGCCAGAAATAATAATAATTATTAATACATTTTTTACATTTAATTATAAATACATTTTGTGCGCCACAGACTCGATCGCACAAAAAGTCTGTCGTCTGCACTGCACCTTACGACGCGCAAAAAATCCATGTCATTCTGGCAGACCGCGCCACGCCGCGCCACACAAAAAGTCCGTGATAAAAATAGAATGTTTGGTTCACCAATCACCGCGCGGTAACACAGACAGACGCGCTTTTAGTAAGCAGTCTGCACTCGTTAGTGGGGGACGTATTCGTAACGTACGCGGTATAATACCATGGCGCTAGAGATCGATATATCGTTGTTAATACAAGAAATACAAAAGAGACCAGCAATTTATGATAATTCTAAGGCAGAATATCGTGACAGACATTTAAAAAGAGAATTGTGGGATGAAGTGTCCTGTAATATTTATTCCGCGCCTGTTTGGACATCTCTAACGACTAAAGAAAAAACAACATACGGTAAGTATATTTTTATTACTTACACTTTATTATACTGCCAGGGAAGGGAACACTTCCCAGAGAAATGGGGAAGTAATTAGTAAAATACTTTCTCGTTTCTATTATATTATCTGTCCCTCTCACACCAATGTTAGACACAAGGTGACATAAGTATTTGCAAAAGAGCAGCTACAATGCTTTTCAAATAAGAATAGGATCGACTTAGCGCCATGTTGTGACGTCATAGCTGTCAAATCGAATAAATTGGGTAGGGTGAGCAAAACGAAATAATTTTTAAATAACATTTATCTACGAATCGTGAACCAAGAATTTTTAATTGTTTCTGGTAAATTGTTGCCAACAATGATAATATGAAAGAAAGAAAGTAGTATAATTTAAAAAAAAACTAATTATGACTAATACGGTTAAACAAAAAAAAAAACGTTATTGATACGCAAAGAACTTTTCTTTGCAAACCGTACTTTTCAATCAACATTTGACAGATAGAGGTCATTGACGTTCCTATTCTTAAGTATTTGAATCGCATTGTAAAAACTTTTTGAGTCACTGAATTTTCCTTAGGCACTAACATCGATAAATGTAAAACAGTAATCAGTATCAATAACGGCCATCAATACTGTAAAAAAATTTGACTTGTAGTTAAAAAGTAATTAGAGGCCGAGTTTAGCGGCATCTTAAGAGCGTTAGCTCCATACGGCATTTACATACACACCCGCATCCTCACACACACACCCCCTCACACACACACACAATATACAACACACTCACATACACACCACTCAAGAGCATGCATGCACTAATTTTCCTTTGTTTTTTGATTTATTATTTTAATTTTCGGGTGAAGACACTGACTCCTGTAACACAGGTACCACCTAGCTCAGGAGTCAGGGCTTCAATTGTAAATGTAACTCCATTTTTTCTCCATCCAATAAAATATATTTTATTTGTATTTTATTTATTTCATTCAAACTTCCAAGTCCTTTTTTATCGAAATGAATGAACCGATTTTAATGAAACTTCATACGCATAAGCAGGATACATAAGTCTAAAAAGTTAGCTAAGAACATTTTTGAAAAATAGTGTTGTAGCTAAATTCGACCGATTTTAAATATTCCATAGAAACAAATTTCCAATTATTTTTTTTTAAATAAGACATTTCGAAAATGTTCTTTACTCATTTTTTAGACCTATGTATCCTGCTTATGCGTATGAAGTTTCATTAAAATCGGTTCATTGATTTCGATAAAAAAGGACTTGAAAGTTTGTACGAAATGCCGTACGGAGCCAACGTTCTGTGCTTTCTATCTACCGGCCGTAAACAGTTGGGAAATTGAGTTGATCATGGAGATTTTTTTCGCAATCTCTAGCACACTAAAAGCAGGAAAGCATTAGCATCTGTACATCGATTTGGGGACTTTTGCATAGTTCCCAAATCGATGTACAGATTTCGTTAATTATAGGACGAATTGTAGCTGCTCCAATAATATAATCTTCTTCGAATTCAACGAACGACGCTCCTCGTTCTAAATACCCAAAAAAAAAAATTTTATTCGTTCAAAAAAGATATTTATGTTTACAAGTAGATAATTATTTGTATTTATTTTTATAGGAAAAAATGTACAGACGAAGTGGAACTCTTTGAGAAGTTGCTTCCGCAGGGAGCTTAGTGCTCAAAAGAATCCTTCTGGAAGCGAAAGGAAAAAGAAGAGGAAATATATTTACTTTGATGCACTGTTATTTTTATTGCCATTCACAGTGATAGAGAATAATGAATCTTCCATCAAAATCGAACCAAGTTCAGAATCATTAAGCAACACAGCGCACAGTTCAGATACTGAATCAAATGATTCTGAACCCAAAGACCAAAGTCCAAAGACACAAAGGAAGAGAAAGGGTATTTGTTTCCACGAGGAGTATTTACAAGAACCAAGAGAAGGCAATCAACAGATGAAAAACAACAACGAACTCAAATCAGAAAGCAGTACAATCTTAGGCGATATCGATGAAGATGAATCATTTTTTCGCTCCCTTCTGCCTTACGTCAAACAATTTTCTTCAAACGAAAAGTTGCAATTAAGAATAGAACTATTACAAACCATTATAAATTTTAAACGCTCGTCAGGGAATGATAAATAATAATATATGATTATTCTTATAACATGGTATTTACGTGTTTTATTTACTTACCCATGTGTCCAGTCAGACAGTCTTTCTTCCGGACCAATGCATTTCCTCATTGTTGTTTCCGAATGTGTCAAAGCATGACTTAAGAGCGCTTGGCTCCGTACGGCATTTCATACAAACTTAAATTAACTTAATTTTTCAAATTTTATAAAATGTCTGTGGCTAAATTTAATGAGCTGCTATTCATTTTAAGAGCGCTTGGCTCCGTACGGCATTTCATACAAACTTTCAAGTCCTTTTTTTATCGAAATGAATGAACCGATTTTAATGAAACTTCATACGCATAAGCAGGATACATAGGTCTAAAAAGTTAGTTAAGAACAATTTCGAAATGTCTTATTTAAAAAAAGATAAATCTCTGTTTCTATGGAATATTTAAAATCAGTCGAATTTAGCTGCAACACTATTTTTCGAAAATGTTAAGAACATTTTACTAACTTTTATACCTATGTATACTATGCATATGAAGTTTCATTAAAATCGGTTCATTCATTTCGATAAAAAAGGACTTGAAAGTTTGTATGAAATGCCGTACGGAGCCATGAATAGCATAGCCACAGACATTTTATAAAATTTGAAAAATTTGTACGGATATTGTTTTAGAATTGAATGTTTAATATGGAACTGTCCTTTCAGTAATCTCTCCGAAAGCATAGAGCACCCAAAATTCTCTATTTCTTCTTCTTTTTATGTAAGTACTTCAATTATAAAATAATACATCGGAATTACAAAAATTACAAATTACAGATTCTATTGACTTGATTTCTAAATAGTCCATAATGGTGTACCAACATCTTTTAAACAGTACAAGTTTGAAAAGCAGTGTGGTATTATACAGGGTGTCCCGTAATTAATGGATAATCTCTTAAGGGGTCATTGTACTCACCATTATGAACAACTTTTACTATGGGACCGAACCCAAAATCGCGAAAAAAAAATCAGCTGCTCCCTACATTTTGACGAGTTATGCGAACATAAATGTAGGGAGCAGCTGCTTTTTTTTTCGCGATTTTGGGTTCGGTCCCATAGTAAAAGTTGTTCATAATGGTGAGTACAATGACCCCTTAAGAGATTCCATTAATTACGGGACACCCTGTATATGTCAATTTGTTTTAAAAAGCAGGTTGGCGACCGTTAGAGGTTTCTACCCTCTAGGGAGGGTGCGTGCGTCATCGGCCTGAGTTGACGTATAAGTTGTCTGATTACTTTACGTAGTTTAAAACTACGTAGGTAGTTAGGACTAAAAATAACTTTTAAATGAAAGTGGACTTATTTGCAGACTTTCATTCATATTGTGACGGATAATTGCGACAGCAGCCCGCGAAATTGAAAATTACTTACGTGTTTTGCAATTTGCAAGTCAGTAATTAGGTTGTATGTTGACCTAAATATGATTCGCGGTGGTATCAAATATTTATTTGTAGAATTATAATAATAAATATCATCAATACAACTCTATAAGTTCATATTACTCTATTGAATGACTATTTCATGAAATCATGAGATTTGAGGCCAATTCTAACTTAGGGAGTTGTATTGCTGATTCTAATTCTGTAAAGCCATATTAGTTACGGCCGCGAATCACATTTTAATCAACATACAACCTGACACTGACCTGCAAATTGCAAAAAACGTAAGAAAATTTTAATTTCGAGGACTACCTTAGCGCATCCCCCATAATAAATAAGTAGTTTATGATTGACTGCGTCGTAAACGGACCGCCATTGAAATACTAGTGCTGTGACCATAGATATCGATATCCGTGGCTGTGACATTCTAGTTCTCTAGCTAGTCATGGGTGATTTGTGAGTTTGTAACAAGTTCTTTTGAGTGCGTCGTGGATAATGGTTATAATTATGTAAATATATATTTCTTATTGTCACGAATCATATTTTGATCAAGATGCCTGCAAATTGCAAAAAAAACGCAAGAAAATTTGAATTTCGCGGGCTATCAGGCTACCATAGCAGATCACCCTTAAATACTCGCACAACGCCTGTACTGTAACATGTACCCATAAGCACAATGTTTTGCGTGCGTTGCATTGCACGTTGCTAAACAGTGATTTTTCGCACCAAAAAAAAAATTCGTTTCCAACTGAGGAGATAAAGAACAAAACCATACTTTTCCGTGTTTTTTTTTATTTTATTTTCTGAAGCAGAATGATAAAACTTATTTTTTTTTTTTTTTTTTTTCTGCACCATGGCAATCTGTCCTAGAACAATAAGCCACTGTGTTGACCAACTTCGAGTCTATTGTTTTGTTTATTTATTATTGTGAGAGAGCTTCCATTTGTGTAGCCCTCATCTCTCTATGAATCTGTCGCTGAGACTGGGGATGGCACATCTCTTCAGCCTCGTGTGCTGTTGTCCTCCTACTCCACTCAGTGCTAGTGCTAGCTCATTTGTATGAAATGAAATTGTTTATTCTGTAAATAGGATATCGAAATCACTTTTACACGTCATATTTTTTTTTTTTTTTTAAATAAGCTAGATGAAGTCGACATTTCCTATCTGACTACCCTGAGAAGAAATGGCGAAACAAACTCAGGGGTCAAAGTCTCTTTTAAAGTCCAGACATAATCTTGGTCATATCATGTGAGGACCATGTAGATCCAGTCTGAAATGGTCTTTTGAGGAAAGAACCATAAAAATTTGAGTGGACCTGTCCAGTCAGTGCAAGCATTTGTCAACCATCGTGTAGCTCAACTCAGGATTTCAGGAGCTCAATAGCTCAATATGCTCAATAGCTCAGTATGTTGTGCAAGCCTTTTCTGATATTTTACGCTATGCTGACTTAAAACTTATCATAGCAAAAATATTACACATCAAAACCTCTTATTTTTAATAGGAAAAAAAATGTAAATTTAATAGTTCCGTTCAAAATCACACTATTCCACAAAATTACGCCAGTCACAACTAACATAAAATATCCAGTAGTAGTACTAGTAAATATCACCTATCAACCTACTTATAAATCCTAGGTTTTCTAGAAATTAAAACGAAAATCTTACCTTTCCTAAAAAGTCACAACAAAACATCACTATCCGATTTTTCTTTTAAAAAAATTAGCAATGTCACTCAGTATTATAATTACACTGGTCTACAAAATGTAACTTTTTGTGTGCCTTTCAATTGAATACTTTATTTTTATATTGCTTTAAGGTTACTGAATAGAAAAACAAGAATATGTTTTTTTAATTAGCTCTTATTTTACCAGTGGTACCCACAATTTGTCTTGCTTTTTAATTTTAATTCCAAAATAATGGAAGTAAGCAGTTTCTAAACGTTGTGTTATTGAGCATCTTTGGTTAGTAAGGGTCACCTTACCACAAATGTAGCAAAAATTGTCTGCACTATTAACACATTTACGCGACATAACGAAAACTGTAGATTTTTCACAAAAATGTAAAAAAAACGGTAACAATTTCACGTTTTAACTGTTGAACAAAACACAGTCAGCGTTAAACGCAACAAACAAATGTGAAATAATAAAATTTTTCCGCGGGTAATCACTAAATATTTTGAGTTATCATCATTAATGTGATATATCTGTCGCGCTACCCGCTATTATATTTATATGGCATAAATGCACAATAAGAGCTAACTATGAATTTTAACTTGTATATTTATGTTCAGCGAGTGGAATACAATCAATATAGTATATTTTCATGTAAAAGGCAATTTTGATGTAGACCAGTGTTACCAATAAGACATGGCATGGGATTACTAAAGGCTCGTAAATACCATGTAATAGGGATGATGACTAAAAATTTATTTTTTGTCCGTCATAGAGATTATTAAAAAATATTGGACACGTATTTTTTCTTTTTTTACGTAATCAAAAAATTACGGCGATACATTGAGTTAAAATATGGCATGACGTCACGCGTAGCTAGGTTTTATACGTACAAGTGACGTAGCGAGCCCCCACTCCCCAACTTTAATGCGTGATAGCTAAGTATTTTTTTATTAATATGATAAAGCAAAAAATACGTGTCTAATATTTTTTTATTATCTGACTTTCTTTTCTTTAGAATTTCTTTTTTTTTACCCAGGCATCATCCCTATTGTGTTGGGTAAATTAATTACATTTTATTGTTTTTCCTAAAGTTTAGAAAAGTAGAAAAGTGAGGTTTTGTTCTTTACCTCTAATGTTTGCTCAACGTTACTTAATTTGATGTGCAGAATCAGATAACTGTTGTGTGATAGGTCTTTTTACGGTATTTTACACTATAGGAGAAAAAATCTAAAAATATATTATTTAGATAGCTTAGGCAAAAAGCAGTCGGAAAATGTTAGTTTTAATTCATAAAATAACAATACAAATTTTAAAATTCAATTCAAAGTTTTCAGTTTTTTTTAATCTGTTTTCTAACACCATGAAAGTAACCGCCATGTTATTACGTCATACGGCTGTGTAAATTAAAAAGTGTCAATGTCAACTGTCAACTGATCAGCGTATATAAAGTGTATGTTTACAGATCCAACTGACGTCATGACCACAGAGCAATATGGCGTCCACTGCGTCCAGTGTTTTCGCGCGAAATTTGAAAATGTTTTAAATGCACATATCGATTGGATAAAAATTTTGTGTTTTTTTTTTAATGGCTTATTAGCACTATAGAATCTAATTGAGACACTTTTCAAAAATGTGTGTAATACCGTATTAAGGATTGTCCGCCGTAAAAAGCGCGGTCACTTTCGGACTGCATAGAAAAGAAAGAGAAGCGCGATGACACAACGCTTGCAGAATATGAAGTAATTACAGATTTACAAAAAATCTAGGGATTGGACTAAAAAAGTACTTAATCACAAGAAATCAATCCTTATTATTTTGTAAGAACTGTATTTTATGAACACTTTTAATGAAAACTGTAGGAATAATATGGTAACAACTCGAAAATATAGACAGAAATAGACCTGGGATTAGCTGGGTCTTTTTTTTCTTTAGGTCTACAAACTAAAATAGATTTCAGGACACATGAAATCACTTCTTATGTATTCTTGATTATGTATTTATGTCTATCAAAAAGGTGCTATAGTTACTTGTAAAAAATGGAAACAAAGTTACTTATTTTCGCCGTATTTTAAGGAGGACAGGCCTTAACACCTCTTGAAATAAATGTCCGCAATGCACAACTGCATCAAATTGATTGGTCGAGCCGGCCACTAGCGCGCGCGGTGGGTCACTCACTACACGCGACTTGGGGCCCAGTGCACATAAATTATTATTGTGGCGAATTTTTATGACGTATTTTTGGAAGGGGGGACACTTTTTAAGCTACGGCCACACCTGAGCGACCAAGGGGACTGCGAATTCTTCATTGATTGGAATTTCAATTCATTTCAGTACAGAGGGTGTAAGTGTAAACCGTGGCAATCTTTTAAGGGGTCATTGTACTCATCATTATGAACAACTTTTACTATGGGACCAAACATGAAATCGCGAAAAAAAATCAGCTGCTCAGTACTTACATTTATGTTCGCATAATTCGCCAAAATGTAGGGAACAGTGATTTTTTTTCGCGATTTCAGGTTTGTTCCTTAGTAAAAGTTGTTCATAACGATGAGTACAATGATAAATTATCTCATCTCTTTCTCACGTTGGATTTTAAACTCTTCAGCGCTGAGCCGAGCGTCGAAAATCCAACAGTCTGCTTTTGTTTATGCATTTTATTTAAGTGTCTTCTAATTTTGACAATAATTAGAATACCTGCAGTAACCATAGGGAACGCATGACAGGAAACTCACTATGCTCGGACTTTTTAAAATGACACTTCTTATCTATCATTTCGTTAAAAAATGTTCCCATTTGATAGCGAAATTACATGGAAATTACAGTAAAAATTACATTAGAAGTGTTTGATAGCGAAATGACATTAGAAGTGTCATTTTACTGCAGATAATTAAAAGTCCGACCATAAGTACTTTATAGCTGTTTTAAAATTATTAATAACTTCATAGTCTGTGCAAATAAAAACAGTGCTCTATACGAAACCGGACGTCTGCCTTGACCCGCCGTTAATAATATGCAGCAGGTAAAGCAGACATCAGACGCTTCATCAGGCGCGATTATATCGCGTCATCGCGTGTCGCGCTTGTTTATATGAGCCTTTCCTTTTTGTTCATAAACAGTTTTTTTTTTTGTAAAAATGTTTTTATTTTTCCCGTTTTAGTTGAAAGGAGCAGACGAACGTTCATGCATAATAATAGGGTTGCCAGAATGTTACTTTTGTAACATTTTACGTTACTTTTGACCCTCTCATGTTACCTCCATGTTACACGACTAAAAATGTTACTTTTAGGACTTAAAATGGTTGTTAAGCAAATTTATGCTCGTCACAATTTATAATATGGTGAAGTGGAGCTATTGGTGAGTTCACCAGGTCCAGTTTTTCTAGTTACTAGCAGGAGAACTCCTCAGCAAATTAACGTCCCTGTATCGGGAAGAGCAAATATTTTGTAAAAGGTGATGAGCAGTTGACAAGGCTATTGTAACTTAGTTATAAATTACAAACTGACCCACTAAAAAATTAAAAATAAAAAACTTTTTACAAAAAAAAAAACGTGAAAAATTACTTTAATTTCGGAAGTCGGTGGCAAAAAACTAAAATACAAACCCGAAATTAAAATTATTTTTCACTTGGTAGTTTTTTTTTTGTCAAAAAGTTTTTTATCCACATAAAATAAGGTGATGTTACTTTTCTCATGAAAATGTTACTTTTTGATCTGTCTTATGTTACATTTGACACAAAATTGACATTGACATTGACATTTGTCTTGTCTTTGTTGCTTTTGCTACTGGCAACACTTCATATGTAGTGTCTTATGAACGTGGAATGAAATAAAAATGATCACTTAGTGAGGCGTCTGACATCAGCTTAATACTACGTCTATAGAAATTATTCACGTGCGTCCTAGATACTTGCGAGACTTGTGGTAATTAAATATGAGTATTTTTGTGTGTAATTATGCAGTAAATACATGAACTCAAGCCTTTTTCCCATGGGTATGTAGAAACTACAGAACGCTATGTACTTTTGCTTCATAAGTGCTTCATTATTATACAGGGTGTAAGTGTGGCAATATTTTATGGGGTCATTGTACTCATCATTATGAAAAACTTTTACTATGGGACCAAACCTGAAATCGCGAAAAAAAAATCAGCTGTTCAGTACATTTATGTTCGCATAATTCGTCAAAATGTAGGGAACAGCTGATTTTTTTTTTGACACTAATATCACACGTGTGTGTGTGTATGTTTGTTACTCCTTCACGCTGGGCACAATGGGCTGGACCGATTTCGATGAAATTTGGTATGTAGACAGCTTATACCCTGGATTAACACATAGGCTACTTTTTATCTCGGTATACGTGCGTGAAACCGCGGGGCGCATCTAGACAAAAATAAAACAAGTAAAAATATTGGAAGAGCGGAGTCTCCTAACTCAGGCTTATTTGCTTAAAAGTAGGCTCCAGTCACTAGTTCTTAGGATATTATAACTTGTGAAAATAATAAACCATTTTTAGGGTTCTGTACCATCATCATCTTCCTGCCCTTATCCCAAGTTACTCTTTTGCACCGTTAAAAGCAATTATCTAAACTATCGGCGCCCAGCACCGCACTCAGTCTCGCTCTCGGCAGTATCGTGCGAGCGAGATAAAAAGCTGAGGTAGTAATGGGCTCTTGACGCAGTATCGTGAACTAGCGCGATGGGTGTGAGCATGTGCGACGAGCGAAAGCGATTACTTCGACATTTCTTTTTAGTGGAAGCCAACTCCAAGTGTGTTAGGTCTAAACCTCATTTATTATTATGTTGACTGACCTGGATCTCCAACTGAAGTCTGAGCTTCGAGAATCGCTGTTGCACTTGGTACCACTAGAACAATGAGATGGTTACTTCTTTTGGGTAAGCCTTTGAAACTATATCAACCACTTTTGGACAACCGGCCTCTGTAGACCATTAAATTTAGAAGAAATCTTAAAGGAATTTTGCTAGGTTCCTCGCCTGCAGTTTGCCAAAGACATAATGTCAGATCGAAAATCTACCAAAGCCGCTTTTAATACCCCGTTTATATTTAGCTCACGGCAACTTGCAAGGAAATGTGAAATAAAATGGGCAACGCGAACAGGTCGCTTCCCTTGCCGTTGAGGTTGCCACTGACTTGCCTGGCGGTCCCCAAATTGGCAGTTTTTTGACGGACATTAAAGGGCCCGCAACGCGAGCGCGAATGACTTTATGTAGGTTATGCTCTCTCGCTCACTTGCTATCCAATTTCTACGTTCTCCATTGTTGGAAAGACATGTGACGAGGCAATGTAACCTTAGTAGATGGAGCCACCGCGTGGCCGGTCATGAGACAGCAATATAATACTTTTTCTAGGTTATGTGGTATGAGAAATGAAGTTTAACGTAAGAAATCTTCCATATTTTGGACTGAAACCCATGTCAATACATACGCACAATGCAAAAACTGTCCAAAAAAGTTAAATTTATCTTGCGTCTGGCTAACGTTTAGCTAACATTCAAAAGTTCGCCACGCAAAAATACGGCACGCCTTAAGAGACAGATGCTTTGTCTCAATTTTCCTATTAATTTCGTATATATGTGTCTCACTTCCACACTTCACACTGTAATCATGGCAACGTCTAGAGGTTCAATGTCTGTGTGTGTTCGTTGCCACAGGAATATTTAGGGAAATATTTCCGGCAGCACGAATTGCAACGGCAATTTCTGAATGTAAACGGGGTATTACGGGATAGCATTCAGGGTTAGCAGACTTGGATAAAAGTTTCCTATCCACTTCTGAGTAAATCATCGAAGGACACGAGAATTTGGAGTCACCCTTCCATGTTCTGTGCAAATAGGGATGATGCCTGGGTAAAAAAAAAGAAATTCTATTTAGTCCGTCAGTCAGATAATAAAAAAATATTAGACACGTATTTTTTGCTTTATCATATTAATAAAAAAATACTTGGCTATCACGCATTAAAGTTGGGGAGTGGGGGCTCGCTACGTCACTTGTACGTATAAAACCTAGCTACGCGTGACGTCATGCCATATTTTAACTCAATGTATCGCCGTAATTTTTTGATTACGTAAAAAAAGAAAAAATACGTGTCCAATATTTTTTAATAATCTCTATGACGGACAAAAAATAAATTTTTAGTCATCATCCCTATTACATGGTATTTACGAGCCTTTAGTAATCCCATGCCATGGCAAAGGCCTCTTCTCAAACCAACAGAAAAAAACTAGCTTCAGTGGTCTGCCAAATTAACTGAAAAAAATCCTTATGCAATTTAAAAAACCACTTTGGTATTCGCTTGTGATATCACGATATAACCGTGGTCCCTCCTGTAGTCCTTGTATGGGACCACGGGGAATTTTCGTGCCCGTAGTCCTTCCCTGAAATACAATCCTACCGAATTAAATAAAATGGTAGTCTTGAAAGTATGATTCGCGGCAATAACAAATTCAAACTCAAAGCATTTATTTCAATTAAACCAATTACAGGCACTTTTGAATTGTCAAAGAGTCGGTCAGTAGGTAAGTCAGAAAGTTGAAGCTTGTTAAACTTAGATCTATGGAGAAGAACGGGCAAGAAACTCCACGGACACTCTTTTAAATCAAAATATGGTTACAAAATATTGGTTACATCATTCATGTTGAAATTATACATGTGAGAACGATGAACGTTAAAAGCGTCCGTAATAACAAAATTTAAAAAAAACAATTCAAAATTAAAATTAAAATAAGCCGTGGCAACTAAGGTATGACCAGGCTCCACCATCAGCGCCCGTTCACGAACCTGACGTATGGATTCGTTAAATGATCCAACACACGCGCCACCATCAGCGAGGCATTAGAGTGAGCATGACACACTCTCAGCCGCCAGGGCACATCCAAGTCAAATAAAGACGTACCCAGTAAATGGTAGCTTTAGAGTAGGTACATAGTACTCACACATGTGCTAAGCAATTATAACCATAAGAATCATCAATACAACTCTCCAAGTTAGATTTGCCGTGGTTTGGTCTGATTTCGGAAATCAGACCAAACGAAGGCAATTACAGAGTGTAAATAATGGTAGGTAATCATTATTAATAATGGTGGTCATCATTATGAAGAACTTTTACTGTGGGACCAAACCAGAAATCGCGAAAAAAATTATGTTTGCATAATTCGTCAAAATGTAGGGAACAGCTGATTTTTTTCGCGATTTCAGGTTTGGTGCCATAGTAAAAGTTGTTCATAATGATGAGTACAATGACCCCAAGATTGCCTTACACCCTGTATACATATTTATTACTATCGCGAATCATACTTTCGAGACTACCATTTTAATTCGGCAGCATTGTATTTCTCGGAGAGACGACGGGCACAAAAATTCTCCTGTGGTCCCATCCAGGGACTACGGCAGGTACCAGCCCGGCGAGCACGGCCTACTGTGACATGGCTTGAGTCACACATTTTATCATAGTTTGGGCGATAAAACTGTTTTGTCTTAAATGCTAGCACGGCGGCGTGAGATAATTTCTTGAATGTGACATAACTTCTTGACGTTTAGTTGTGACTCATTATGTCTTATTTGCTAATATGGGTGCACCAATTATATCACAAATGTCACATTTTGACGGTGACTAAGAAAAATTTTATCACGTTCGTTAGGAGGTGGTGATAAAGATTTGAAAATTGAAAAAAAAAATGTTTTCCTGCTAATTACTCTGCACCTAATGGCAATAAATTATTTTCTTGCATTGTGTGGTGGTGGTTTATTTGTGCGTGATAAGGATAACCAAAAAAAAATTGTAATAAATAAATAAATAATTTACTATTTTTTTATATTTTTAAAAGGTTTTTTTTAATTTTTAAAAATACATATTTAAACATGTAAATAATGCGCCTTAAAACCAAGAAAAAAAATTAAAATAAATAAATAATTTAAGTAAATACAGAGGTACTTAAATACTACTATTTTTTTTGTTACCTACATGTTAAGAATAATCGGTTTATGGGTTTCATAAAGGGGGGCCAAATTTTCATTATTTTTGCGATAGGACACACCGTTTTCGAGTTATAAGCAAAAGAAAAGAAAAAAAAAGATTTTATTTGGCCGTATATTCATCTAGTCTTAAGGCGGGGTGAAAGCAAGCGCCGTAGGTATTAAATGCTTACCGCAGCCCCCGCAAGGAGTAGCGATACGTAATAAATTACGATGCGCGGGAAACGCGCGCCAAGCTCACCGCTCATGAGTTCATGAACTCGAGTAGGTACTATGTTGCGTCACAGAATAGAGCAATGCAGTAGATAAACTTGAACTGATTAGTATACAAGTTTATTTTGTTTTATTTTTCTAGTAAGTATTTTTGAAAGTTGTAGACAGATTAGACATTTTAGACAGATTTTAGACATTTTAGACACATTTTAGACATTTTAGACAGATCCAAGATGGCGGCTGCGAAAATTCCCTAACTGTTCGTCATGGGTGTCATTTTCGTGATATTTTAGGTCGCTGAAAACGATAGTGGGGTCAAAATGAAAATCCAAGATGGCGGCTGCGAAAATTTCCTAATTTTTCGTCATGGGTGTCATTTTCGTGATATTTTAGGTCGCTGAAAACGATAGTGGGGTCAAAATGAAAATCCAAGATGGCGGCTGCGAAAATTTCCTAATTTTTCGTCATGGGTGTCATTTTCGTGACATTTTAGGTCGCTGAAAACGATAGTGGGGTCAAAATGAAAATCCAAGATGGCGGCTCCGAAAATTTCCAAATTTTTCGTCATGGGTGTCATTTTCGTGTTATTTTAGGTCGCTGAAAACGATAGTGGGGTCAAAATGAAAATCCAAGATGGCGGCTGCGAAAATTTCCTAACTTTTCGTCATGGGTGTCATTTTCGTGATATTTGGGGTCGCTGAAAACGATAGTGGGGTCAAAATGAAAATCCAAGATGGCAGCTACGAAAATTTCCAAATTTTTCGTCATGGGTGTCATTTTCGTGATATTTGGGGTCGCTGAAAACGATAGTGGGGTCAAAATGAAAATCCAAGATGGCAGCTACGAAAATTTCCAAATTTTTCATCATGGGTGTCATTTTCGTGTTATTTTAGGTCGCTGAAAACGATAGTGGGGTCAAAATGAAAATCCAAGATGGCGGCTGCGAAAATTTCCTAATTTTTCGTCATGGGTGTCATTTTCGTGATATTTTAGGTCGCTGAAAACGATAGTCGGGTAAAAAGGAAAATCCAAGATGGCGGCTGCGAAAATTTCCTAATTTTTCGTCATGGGTGTCATTTTCGTGATATTTTAGGTCGCTGAAAACGATAGTGGGGTCAAAATGAAAATCCAAGATGGCGGCTGCGAAAAGTCCCTAACTTTTCGTCATGGGTGTCATTTTCGTGATATTTTAGGTCGCTGAAAACGATAGTCGGGTAAAAAGGAAAATCCAAGATGGCGGCTGCGAAAATTTCCTAATTTTTCGTCATGGGTGTCATTTTCGTGATATTTTAGGTCGCTGAAAACGATAGTGGGGTCAAAATGAAAATCCAAGATGGCGGCTGCGAAAATTCCCTAACTTTTCGTCATGGGTGTCATTTTCGTGATATTTTAGGTCGCAGAAAACGATTGTGGGGTCAAAATGAAAATCCAAGATAGCGGCTACGAAAATTTCCAAATTTTTCGTCATGGGTGTCATTTTCGTGTTATTTTAGGTCGCTGAAAACGATAGTGGGGTCAAAATGAAAATCCAAGATGGCGGCTATGAAAATTTCCTAACTTTCCGTCATGGGTGTCATTTTCGTGATATTTTAGGTCGCTGAAAACGATAGTCATTCATTTTGACCCCATTATCGTTTGCAGCGACCTCAAATATCACGAAAATGACACCCATGTCAAAAAATTTGAAAATTTTCGCAGCCGCCATCTTGGATTTTCATTTTGACCCCACTATCGTTTTCAGCGACCTCAAATATCACGAAAATGACACCCATGACGAAAAATTAGGAAATTTTCGCAGCCGCCACCTTGGATTTTCATTTTGAACCCACTATCGTTTTCAGCACCCTCTAAAACCATGGAAACGACACCCATGACGAAAAATTAGGAAATTTTCGCAGCCGCCATCTTGGATTTTCTTTTTGATCCCACTATCGCTTTCAGTGACCTAAAATATCACGAAAATGACACCCATGACGAAAAATTAGGAAATTTTCGCAGCCACCATCTTGGATTCTCATTTTGACCCCACTATCGTTTTCAGCGACCTCAAATATCACGAAAATGATACCCATGATCGAAAATTAGGAAATTTTCGCAGCTGCCATCTTGGATTTTCATTTTGGCCCCACTATCGTTTTCAGCGACCTCAAATATCACGAAAATGACACCCATGTCGAAAAATTTGAAAATTTTCGCAGCCGCCATCTTGGATTTTCATTTTGACCCCACTATCGTTTTCAGCGACGTAAAATATTACGAAAATGACACCCATGACGAAAAATTAGGAAATTTTCGCAGCCGCCATCTTGGATTTTCATTTTGACCCCACTATCGTTTTCAGCGACCTTAAATATCACGAAAACGACACCCATGACGAAAAATTAGGAAATTTTTGCAGCCGCCATCTTGGATTTTCATTTTGACCCCACTATCGTTTTCAGCGGCCTAAAATATCACGAAAATGACACCCATGACGAAAAATTAGGAAATTTTCGCAGCCGCCATCTTGGATTTTCATTTTGACCCCACTATCGTTTTCAGCGACCTAAAATATCACGAAAACGACACCCATGACGAAAAATTAGGAAATTTTTGCAGCCGCCATCTTGGATTTTCATTTTGACCCCACTATCGTTTTCAGCGGCCTAAAATATCACGAAAATGACACCCATGACGAAAAATTAGGAAATTTTCGCAGCCGCCATCTTGGATTTTCATTTTGACCCCACTATCGTTTTCAGCGACCTAAAATATCACGAAAACGACACCCATGACGAAAAATTGGAAATTTTTGCAGCCGCCATCTTGGATTTTCATTTTGACCTTGAAATACAAAAAAAATAAGAAGATACCTAATTAGAAAAAAAACTTAATTTAAAAAAAAAATGTTATTTATGTAGGTATACAGAAAAATACATTTGAGGGCCTACTTATTTTCTGAACATCCCTGCCCAACCCTTTGAAAGAATTCAGGCGTGATGTTATGAAGAAATCTCATTTCCTATCCGATATTCATTATAAAACCACCCGTACTAACTTTATTCTGTGGCACCTACCTATTTGAGATTTGAAAATAGTGAACCAAAAATTTGCGCGTCAGGCGGCTTTATAAGCTCCAGTGTAGGGTTCAAATTCAACTGTTTTACACACTTGATGCGATTGGTAAACATAGGCCGTGATAAAAATAAATACCAATAAAGCTTTTGCGCGCGTGACGTCTTTATTTACATAGGCATAGCGTTCAAATTCAACTGTTTTCAACACATGCTAATTTGTGCCGGTCGCAGCCGGTGACAGAAGTTAGCGGGGGTGGCGGGTTCGAAAAATTGGCACACGTCCGACCTCCGTCACGTTCCGCTCGGGACTAAACGGCTCAGGGCGAGCGTTTGCGAAGCTGAAAACACTTGACATTGGAATTAGTGATATAAATATTTTGATATTTCAAATTATGATAGCCGTTATAAATTACATTTTTTACGACCTTTATTATGGCATAAGTTTTATTGTTCAAAGCCTAATATAAATCAAATGAAATAAGATATAGATCATAATTTAGACTTGTCTTTGCGATTTAATTGGATGCAGTAAAGTGCAAGTAATCGTGTATCGGACGGCCGAAATTTCTAGATCGAAGTCTGAACTAAGTAATATATTTTTTTCAAAATTTAAATACGTGTTATCTACGAATAAAACACTAAACAAAACGACGTTTTTACGGCTCTCACCGCCTTAAACATTTTAATTTTTTCAATTTACTATGTCACGCTATGAATTTAGCAACAAGAAAGGCATGTCGCGGCTCTAGATTATGTCACATGGTTGACCCGTGCTAGCATTTAAGACAAATTCTAAGACATGACATAATTTATCATGTCTTGTCACTAACGTCTTGGGTACGCCCGTGCTCGCCCCGCTGGGATCTGAAGATTCATTTATTTGAAGAGTGAAGACCCAACTAGATGTAGAAAGAGGCTACACACAGACCTACTATTAGTATAATAACAACAACACACTAACACCACAAAACAGTGCGAAATAGTTATGATGAGCTTGTGAATTTTCACATACATGTTCCTCAATGATTTTGCAATTGATATTTAGTGCGTTACTAATTTTTCATAGCATTTGTGAGAAAATGAGATCTATTTCAGATGAAGCGTGAGAATGACCACTGCTATTTGATTGATGTCTGCCTAGCCTTTTCCCAACTATGTTGGGGTCGGCTTCCAGTCTGACCTCCACAACCCAGTAACTGAGCAATACGATAAGACTGGTTATCAGACTTTCGGGCTTCTGACGACCCGTAACGACTGTCAAAGATCCACGAATGACAGCCGGGAGCCCGGGACCAACGACTTAACGTGCTTTCCGAGGCACGGAGGAGTCTCGGTATGTAAAGATGGTCACCCATCCACTGACCAACACCGGCAAGCGTAGCTTAACCTGATGGATCGACCCGTGCGGCTGTTATTACTTAGCCACGAGCTGCTCATTCATTGATGTGACGTCCCAAAAGCCACTACCTAGTCAAAAGTGATAGGTTAGGAAGGTCGATGTCAGTTGTATTCAAATTCCACATATATTATGCGCACAGCCAAAGTGTGGAGCTCTCTACCAGAGTCTGTGTTCCCCTCCACATACACTTACGTGCAATAAAATCGATCCACCCCGTTCTCTTCGATATGAAACGAGAAAATTTAGCAAGTTTAATTAACAATAACCTAATATATTGTCTACTAAAACCTTCCTGACTGTATGTAGATTACGTAAGTGAAAAAAATATCAAAACTGATTCATTACTTTTTGAGAAAAACGCGAATTTAAAAACATACAGATCGAATGAAAAATCTCCTTTTTTTCAAGTTGGTTAAAAATTCAAGTCAAATGATCAATAAACGAACAGTAATAAACAAAATTAAGCTTATGTCAACTTCACTGACAAAAAAAAGTCACGCAGTTTTTTCAAACAAAAGTGATTGATGAGAACATCTGAAGAATCGAGTCGATCTTGTCAAGAATATTGCTTTTATCAAAGTATATGTGTATGTGTAAATAAACTTTATCGTACCTACCTTCGCACAATATAAAATAATTAAAATAAATACATTAATATCTTTGAGCTATCGTCTCTCAAATAGAGAGCATGGGGTGGGCCAATTTATTTGCACGCAAGTGTATAATCCGTCTGCCTTCAAAGCAAGCGTGAACAGGCATCTTCTGGGCACGCTCGTTCCATCATAGACCTTCATCCTTCGCTCTCCATCAGGCGTGATCGAGGTGAAGAGCAGGCCCATTCAGCAATAAAAAAAACCGGTCAAGAGCGAGTCGGACTCGCGCACCGAGGGTTCCGTTCCGATTTCTGAAAAAGTGTGCTATTTAGAGACATCGTTTTATTTTTCCTGTAATCTTTACATAAACTTCTATCACATAGAATAATTTCAGATTTTTCTCTTTGCAAACTTCGGAGATAAGGGGGGGAACAGTATTTTTTTTTACATTTTTCATCAAAAGTCGAACACTGTGCGGCCTAAAAAAAAAATAAAAATATGTTTGAGAATGTGCAAACAGCGCTCTTTCATATGATACCTACCCCACATGACCTAGTAGCACCACTTTGAATTTTTAAGACCCCCTTTCAGCCCATGTTGCAAAAAAAATACATATATTTTTATTTCTTTCTTATTTGCAAAATAGTTAGGTAAATATTATCTAAAACTGTTCCAAATTTCAAGTTGATAGCATTATAGTTCTTGAGATATCCAGCTGTGACAGACAGACAGACAGACAGACAGACAGACAGACTGAGTCACACCATAAGGGTTCCTTTTTTACCATTTTGGTACGGAACCCTAAAAACAATAACAAAAATTTAGAAGTCGTAGAAGATGCGAAGAACTACAATCTTATTATTTTTGTATCAGAAGACCAAACTCAAATATTTTCCCACTTAAAACTTTTCTGCTTATGTCTGTCAAAGGTTTGCGTTTCCAATATTTTGTTATATTTTTTCATCTATCCACTAAAATCCTTTTATAACACTAAGCTTTAGTTTTATTTAATTCCACCTACCATAAATACATACAGTCCATTCCCATCGTTTTCATTTTGAATCTGATTGTCCTGAATGAAGTTCTCATTTAAATCCTAAAGAGTGAAAGTGGTTGAATTAATGATTGTGCAGACTTCAAGGTTTACAAGGCAGATGTGAGTGGAAAAACCGAGAGGGGATGCCCTAGAAGGACACATAGTGACCTTATTGGTAATGTTCTTCTAAAAGGTCAGGTGCATAGTACTCGCAACCAGCGACCGTGTATGACCAGGGGGCCTAAAACGGCCACATTAAGCAATTCCTCTAAAAGCAATTGATTTCCTGAATTCCCAGCAATTTATTATGATTGTGCTATTTGACATTAAACTTCAATAAAGCAATTTATCATTTGTGGACCATTTTACGAATCTCCATACAAAACTGTCAAACAGATGAATTGCGTGCAATTGTACGCAGATAAATTATGAATTGTCAGTTTGTGACCGTTTTACGATTTCAAATATGATTCCTTAAATATGATTATCCTATTATGATTCTGCCAAAGTGTCCGTTTTAGCCCCCAAGATGTATGAACGTGGACGAAGCGAACGATGTTAGGATAGTAGCAGGTGATGTATTCTAGTTTCTGCCCACCCTCATGAGAATAGGGCGTGAATTTATATATGTATAAGTGTTACTACGTATTCTATTTCCTATAACTATACATAATAGAGCCTATCAATCTGCCTAGCCTTTTCCAAATTATGTTGGACTTGGCTTCCAGTCAAACTGGATGCAGCAGAATACCAGTATTTCATATGGAGCGACTGCCTATCTGACCTCCACAACCCAGTTAAACGAGGTAACACGATACCCCTTGGTAAGACTGGTTGTCAGACTTTTGGGATTCTGACGTCGTGTAACGACTGTCAAAGATCTACGAATGACAGCCGGGACCAACGACTTAGCGTCCTTTCCGAGGCACGAAGGTTTCGATATATAATGAATGGTCATCCACCGACCGCGGCCAGCGTTGCTTAAGGCTTGTCCGCCGTAAAAAGCGCGGTCACTGTCGGACTGCATAGAAAAGAAAGAGAAGCGCGATGACGCAACGCTTGCAAAATATGAAGTAAATATCGATTTACAAAAAATCTATTGATTGGACAAAAAAAGTAAAGACATGAAATCATTCCTTATTATTTTGTAAAGAACTGTAAAAATTTATTAACACTTTCAATGAAAATTGTAGGAGTAATATGGTAACAACTAGGAAAAATAGACAGAAATAGACCTGGATTCAGTTTTATTTTTTAGTACTACAAACCAAAAGAGATTCCAGAACAAATGAAATCACTTCTTATGTGTTCTAGATTGCTGTGTATTTTTTCCTATCAGAAAGATGCTATAGTTACTGTAAAAGATGTATACAAAGTTACTTAGTTTCGCCGTATTTTAGGAAGGAGGAGCCTTAATGCCTTTGGATCGATCTATGCAGCTTTTAATATTCACAAAATTACCAACAATTCATCCGAACTAGATAGAAAAGGCCATCATACACCCATTGTTTCGTTTCTGCTCCCATTTTGTGTAATGAGCCGTACATGTCTTCATTTATCAGACAACACTCCAACCCCATACTGGCGCCTAAGATCTTAATTAATGAAGAGCCCTCTGCTTTAAGTACCTACATTTAATTTACCTAAGGACTGGTACAGACGAGACTTTCAAGATTAGGGTCCGAATTCGTCCAATTTGTCCGGATTTGTACAGCTATTTGGTCTCCTGGCCGGACTGTATACAGCCTTGCTATTAGTCCTGACTTTGGGATTATTTTCGAAACGAAAAAAGTCAAATTATTTCTGAATAAAGATAATATTAAAATGTAGAATGCCCGGACCTTTTTTTACAAATGTCCGGCTTTTTGACAGGACCTTTCACCACGAAGAAATAAGGACTGCATGGGAAAGTAGCTGAAATGACGAAGATCACAACATTTTATGAAAACGCTTACTTCGATTCCCCTTACCCGACGTTCGCACGAACGTAAAAATATCGCGGCGGGATTTTATCGCGCATTGGATTTTCAACTCTCGGTGTTGAGCCAAGCTTCGAGAATCCAACCTAACAACAACAGAGTGCATCCCAGCGCGTCGAAAAAACACACTGTTGGATTTCTCTCGGCGTTAAAAATCCAGTGCGCGAAAAAAAATCGTCGCGAAATTTTTACGTCCGTGCGAACGTTGGCTTAAGGATAACCGCATATTCATGGTAACTATAGCGCTACGAGGTCCTTTTAGCACACGACTATTAGTCGCCGGTGACTCGCTGACGATCCAAAATCGCACATCTATACAATGCGTTTCAAATAAGAATAGGATCGACGTAGCGCCATGTTGTGACGTCATAGCTGTCAAATCGAATAAATTGGGCAGGGTGAGCAAAACAAGATATTTTTTAAATAAGATTTATTTACGAATCATGAACGAATTTTAAAAAAAAATGTTGCCAGCAATGAAAATATGAAAGACAGTAGTATAATTTTTTTAAAATTAATTATTACTAATTTTTTATGTTTTTTTTCACTTCGATTTGATTATGACTCGGTTAAACATAAAAAAACGTTTTTGATACGCAAATAAGTATTCTTTGCAACATAGACTTATAAAAAAAGATGGACTCCGCGCCACGCATATCGAAAGTGAAGCACAGTAAGTATGCCGGACCGTTTGTACAAACACGCCTCACGCACACATTTACATCATAGTATGCCGACCGGCCGCCATTACGTGACACGAGCGACGCCGTCTTTGCAGGTACTCAAATCATGCACACATAGATCGGTACGGTTCTTCACTTTCGATATTCGTGGCGCGGAGTCCATCTTTTTTTATAAGTCTATGCTTTGCAAACCATACTTTTCTATCAACATTTGACAGATAGAGGTCATTGACGTTCCTATTCTTATTTGAATCGCATTGTACACAGATTTTGACTTCACTAGCGACAAATCGTCAATGAGTCACCGGTGACCCATGTCGCCGATTAAAGTCGTGTGCACCTAGCTTAAGGACGCTGTTACAAATGAATAGTCAAATCATTACTTTTTTACACAAAAGTGTGTTTATTAAATAAAATGCTTTGCTTTCTTAAAATGTTTTTTGGTTAAATTGTTGATAAGTGTGCATGATACGATTCTGTACTATAAACGTAATTTTAGATATGTACAGCTTCTCAATAACGGTACCGAAGTAAAAAAAATCACTTCGGTACCATTATTGTGAAACTGTACCTATCTAAAATTATATTTATGGTTCAGAATCGTACCATGCACATTTATCAACAATTTAACCAAAAAACATTTTAAGAAAGCAAAGCATTTTATTTAATAAACACACTTTTGTGTAAAAAAGTAATGATTTGACTACCCATTTGTAACAGCGTCCTTAAGGGTTTTATGAGATAATAGTTTGAAGTACTTAGTCGATTATTATTATGTCATTAAATAGATACGAATCGCATGCCTACTTGAGCGTGCGTGTTTGACAAAATGTTTATATGTGGATAGCGTTGCCATTTGCCATCCGTCCGGATAAAGCCGGACAGTGTTAAGCTTTTTGACCTCTTGTCCGGCCAAATTTGACTTCGTCCGGCCCGTCCGGCTTTAGTTATATTTTTGTGCCTAGTGCACAAAACATTTTAGTTTTTTCGATGTTTTTGACCCAAAACTCCGGGTTTTTAACGGGTAAGTCCGGCTTTTTGATTTTTAGAAATGGCAACGCTAAATGGACTAAGCAAAAGGTGTATGTAAGATCCTGGAGTTCTGTAGTTCCTGTCTATCAAAATGGAAAATATCACATTTCATAGAATTTGTCATCATCATCTAGCCAGCTAGCCTAGCCATTTCCCAACTATGTTGGGGTCCGCTTTCAGCTGAATACCGGTATTTTAATTTTTTTTTTTTTTTTTTTTCATTTCAGAAAAAACACATTTACGGTGCACAAAAACAATTTTCCAAGTAAAATTAGATTATGACAGAAACTAATGAAAAAAATCATTGCATCACAAACACAAATTTTACATGGAGCGACTGCCTATCTGACCGCCGATAACGCTTGATAAGACCTCCTTGCGACTTTCGGGCTTCCCGGCTATCCATAATGAAGAAAATGTACAAACTCAAACTCAAACTCAAAGCATTTATTTCAATTCAACCAATTACAGGCACTTTTGAACTGTCAAAGAGTCGGTCAGTAGGTAAGTCAGAAAGTTGAAGCTAGTTGCCCATTCCAAAACGTAGATCTATGGAGAAGAACGGGCAAGAAACTCCACGGACACTCTTTTAAATCAAAATATGGTTACAAACTATTGGTTACATCATTCATGTTGAAATTATACATGTGAGAACGATGAACGTATTTTTATTACGGACGCTTTTAGGGTCCGTAATAAAAAAATTACAAAAACAATTCAAAATTAAAATTAAAATAAGCCGTGGCAGCTAAGGTATGACCAGCCTCCACCAACAGCGCCCGTTCACGAACCTGACGTATAGATTCGTTAAATGATCCAACACATACATAAATATAAGACGTACATAAGTATAAGACGCATAATAAGCGTCTTTATGTATGTATCCGTAGAATTAATATGCCCAAAGAAAGTTATGTTTCTTTTGGGTATAATTTACGCCGAGTGATCGTAGAATACGATTGGGATTTTTTGGGTTCTGTACATCAGGGAAATAAACGGAACCCTTATAGGATCACTTAGTTGTCAGTGTGTCTGTCTGTCTGTCAAGACCCTTTTTCTCAGAAACGCGTGGAGGTATCAAGTTGAAATTAATATCAGTCCCTTGCAGCTCTAAAAACATCAAGCTTCAAATCAACGCAGAAAAAATTTATGCGAAACATTTTGATACTCGCAAATAAATCAAAAACCTATAGGTACTTCCCGTTGACCTACAATCATGGAATTTGGCATGAAGCAAGGTCTTGTAGCACAAGTAAAGAAAAAAGTCCAAAAATCGTTAATTTGTAATTTTATCGCTTAAAAAAAATTTTTTTTGGGATTACTAGTTTTTCAGCTTCAATGTTAAGGCCGCGATAGCCGCAAAAACGTCGTTTTGTATTGTGTTTTATTGGTAGACAACACGGATTTAAATTTTGAAAAAAAAAAAATTTGTACATATTTCATACTTAGATCTAGATATTTCGACTGTCCGATAGACGATTACTTGCAATTTACTGCATCCAATTAAATTGCAAAGGCAAGTCTAATAAATTATGATCTTTAGTCTTATTTCATTTCAGTTATAGTCTTTGAACAATAAAAGTTATCACACTAATCACACTAATATTATAAAGGTCAAAGTTTGTGAGTGTGTGTGTGTATGTTTGCTACTTCTTCACGCTCAAACGGCTGTACCGATTTGGATGAAATTTGGTATGGAGATAGCTTTTTTATACCCTGGATTAACACATAAGTTACTTTTTATCCCGGTCTACGCTAGTGAAACCGCAGGGCGCAGCTAGTAACATAATAAAGGTTTGTCTTTGGGATAAATTATTTTCCACTACGGAACCCTTCATTGTGCGTGGTCCACGCACACCCCCACTTGGCCGTTAGCGGTTATCTCATATTTCAAAGCCTCTCTAAATATCGGAAAACTGGTAAATAAGAGTATCGCAAATCAGACAAAGGGCATACATTATTTTATAGGCCAAGGATGTCCGAGGCTCCAGAATATCGAGTAAGAAGCTCTTGTCCCTAATAGAATCATGAATACGTAATGCTCACTTAAATATTACAAATACGAAAGTAAGTACTTAAATTCTGTCTCTACATGGTGAAATTTAATTCATGGGCATCCTCTTAAGGAGTCTTTGTACTCATCATTATGTACAACTTTTACTAAGGGACCAAAAATGAAACCGCGACAAAAAAAAATCCGCAGTTTATGTTCGCATAATTCGTCAAAATGTAGCATAGAGCAACACGGCCCCGGCGAACTCCGGTTCGCCGGGGCCGTGTTGCTCTATGAAATGTAGGGAACACCTTTTTTTTTTTTTTTTTGAGGGTGGGAAATCATCAAATAACTTCTCCCGCTCTGGGTGGAGCGGAAGGGCGTGTCAGACTTTTACTGACTAAAACCCACCCGTGTTCCTTCAGTTGCCTATGCCAGGGCCGCGGTAACCCCTTCAGACAACCCGCGACCCCAGCGGCGTCGGCCCTATTGGACCCCGTCACTTGCTGACATCTCTTTGAGGCGCGCGTGGAACACAACGCGCCGTCGACTCGGGCCTGGTCCTTACCGGACGGCGAGCTACCCGCTGCTCACCGTCCGCAGGCCCGCGCCTACGGTGGCCGGAAATCGCCACGCGATTCCCGCCGCCCAGGGCGTCTCCTGCGGCGACTGAGGGCGTGAGGCTGCCTCTCCCTCACGCGTTCCGCCTCCTCCTTCGCGAGCATCACTGCTTCGCAGAAGGAGGTGACGGCCTCCCATGCACTCTCGCTCCGCACCATGGCCTGGACCAGGCTCGGACGCGAGAGATCGCCGCCGCCGATCGCCTCCGTGAGAACACGACGGTGCTCTGCCCAAGCCGGGCAGACCTCCCCGGGAGGACCTGCGTCAGGCGGAAGGTGAGGACGCCGTGGCCTCTCTAACCACTCCTCAAAGAGGGGACTTATCGCCGCAATTGTGGCGTGCCCAGGGAAGACCTGTTTTTTTTTTTTTTTTCTTTCGCGATTTCAGGTTTGGTCCCACAGTAAAAGTTGTTCATAATGAGTAAAATGTCCCCTTAAGGGGATGCCCAAGCCCATTAACTAAAAAAATCACGGTAGTAGTATACAGGGTGTAAGGGACAGCCCTCCGCAAACTCACAGCGTGCATTCAGTTTCTCATTTTGAATCATATTCCACCGGAAATTTTCTCAGGAAAATTTTCATTTTTTCAATTTTTTTTTTCAGTTACATTTTCATTATTTCAATGTAAAATTGCATTGTGTGTTCGCAGCACTCCATTTATGTAAAAAAAACTGCAAAAAAAAACAGCAAAAAAAAAAACCAGCAATGGATGTTGAAATACTCTAACCAACGACGCGTGAAATCAGCTGTTCACTTTCTGTCTAGCTACAGAGTTCATCGAACTCACCGCATACCTATTACCTACCCCTCCCAACCAGTAATAGACGCTCCAATTTGTGCACAAAAACACAAACAAATCAGGTTTATTGGATTCCCTTAACTTTCCTGAAAAAATTTCATGTACCGGTCATCTTAGTATGACATACTGAATTCACCCTATCAGTTTGCGGAGGGCTGTCCCTTACACCCTGTATATGTATTATAATATTATAATAATATTATAATATTATAATTTTGCCGATTTCTCTAATTTAGTCCGGTCAATTTAGACCAAAAAATGAGAGTGAAGTTACATAAAGTCCCAACAAGCTGAATTTCAGTGAAATTGTTCAAAATATAATTATAAACATTGTCTAGAAGTTCCCCATCATTCCCCTGTAAGGAAAAAAAAATATTCAAGGTCAAAGGTCAAAAAAATGAGTTTTTCGCGATTTTCAGCAAAACGGTAAGTTTTATCATAAAAGTACCTCAGGCAAAAATTGTAGATCATAAAATTATCTATAAAAAATGTTTCAATACTTTTTTTCTTACGAGCCACTGTTTCTGAGATATAACGATTCATAAAGTTATAAAAATTGTTATCGTCATAATATACATGAGTACGCCACGTATATACATCTAGATTTGTTATATTTAAAAAAAAAAAAAAAAAAAAAAAAAGAAGCTGAAGTTTTTAAAAAGAGTAATTCAACTCAACAAGAAGTTATTACCAACGGCATCCGCTTTCTTCTTTCTATGTACGGAGCTCCTAAAAAAACTACCTGTTTAGATAAGCATCGATATGCATGTTTCGTTAAAAATACTAATTAATAAAAAACAAGTTCAATTAGCTTGTCTTCCTCCAACCTCAGTTGCTGCTCACCAACATCTTTTTCGAGTATATTACCAAGTTCAAGTGTGGCTTGGTTATCAGCTAGACCCTACAGACTGGTGTTGGAAGTTGGTCAACAATATATTAGAGCCAGTTCAAACTTTACTTCCACCTGCGCCGGAAAACTGCTGAACACTATTTTTTGCAACTGCAAAAAGGGATGCAGTGCTAAATGTGGTTGCAAAAAAGTCGGACTGTCTTGTTCTTTGTCATGCACAAATTGTAAAGGCCGGTCGTGCTCTAATATTGAATCACAAAGAATGGAGGATTCGTTTGACTTCGACGAAGTATCATGCGATACATCGCTATTGACGCAATTTACTTGCATCCAAAATGAAGATGAAGAAGAAGCAGGAGAAGAAGAACAAGAAGAAGATCAAGAAGAAGAACAAGAATTTGAAACTTACGAATAAGACGAATAAATTTCAACACTTTTTTTTAATTTACATAGCTTTTATCTTTCCCAATCATTGAAAATTTCCGTTATTGTGCAATAGTTTTACATTAAACAGGATCACAACTGACCCGTGGAGTAGGCCACTGGGGAAACCACGTTAAAAAAACGCGCTAAGTACACTACCTCATAGGTGGCGTGGAAACGTGTGCATATTATGACGATAACAACTTTTATAACTTTTTGAATCGTTATATCTCAGAAACGGTGGCTCGTAAGAGAAAAAGTATTAATACATTTTTATTGATAATTTTATGATCTACAATTTTTGTCTGAGGTACTTTTATGATAAAACTTACCGTTTTGCTGAAAATCGCGAAAAACTAATTTTTTTTACCTTTGACCTTGAATAAAATTTTTTCCTTACAGGGGAATGATGGGGAACTTCTAGACATTGTTTATAATTATGTTTTGAACAATTTCACAGAAATTCAGCTTGTTGGGACTTTATGTAACCTCGAATGTCTAAATTGCCCGGACTAAATTTGCGTGATTTTAAAGTCGTAATTTTACAGTCAAAATACTGTATTTCTATAAGTTCTAATGCACAACATAAAATACCATTTCGATGATAATTTTATGAATAAGCTACATTTTTATTTTGCGTCGAGTTTATTATGCGAGAATTAGGTTGTTTTAAAAGATTTTTTAATGGCAAATGTTTTTAATTTTTTGCATTTTTTTTTCAGGAAATGGATTGACTTTGAATTGAAGTTTACTTCTGTTGTTTTCATTTTATGAACGAGAGTTCTAAGTAGCCGTAATCAAAAGCAATTCTTTCCCAATTTTCTCAAAAATTTGACTAAGTTGAATATTTTTTTACTCAAAAATTTTATATGAAAGTCGTAAGAAGTGATTAATACATTGTTTATACAATTTTCAGAAGAATACATTGTAATTTTTGCATACGCTTTAGACGTCAAAATGATTCGTAAATATGAGATATTCTAAACCTCTTAGAGCAAAAATTCACAAAACAGTCGCCGGTTTAGGTCGATTAATCAAAATTAAACAATAAAAATAGAAAAGTAGCTCATACATTAGATCATAATTGAAATGATCTTTATGTTTTGCATTAAAACTTATAAAAATACTTTATTATACCTGTAAAATCTCGTCTGTAAAATCATGTAAATCAGCGAAATCGGAAAATTTTCGTCTACGGCCTCTTAAAAGGGAAACTATAACAGCTAAGTAGGCTTTTCAAGTTTACGAGTAATAGTCGACCAACTTGTAAAATGTACTTGGAACGGTATAAATTTCGTACAAATTCCATTAAAAATTACTTATGTAACGGTGTTGGTAGTAAATATAAGTTTATGAACCATGTAAAAATATACAAAAATAAAATCATATCATTGTTATTATTAATTATTTCTAAATTAATAATATTTACGCTGGAATAACTGCAAGCGGCGGCGTGCACTACAGAACCCTATTACCTACTGCGCGTGGCCCGACACGCACTTGGCCAGTTTTTTTATATTTCTATGGGGACAATAAATCAATCTGCCTAGCCTTTTCCCAACTATGTTAGGGTCGGTTTCCAGTCTAACCGGATGCAGCTGAATACCAGTATTTTACATGGAGCGACTGTCTATCTGACCTCCACAACCCAGTAACTGGGTAATACGATACCCCTGTGTAAGACTGGTTGTCAGACCTTCGGGCTTCTGACGACCCGTAACGACTGTCAAAGACCCACGAATGACAGCCGGGACCAACGGCTTAACGTGCTTTCCGAGGCACGGAGGAATCTCGGTGAGTAAAGATGGTCACCCATGCACTGACCAACCCCGGCAAGCGTAGCTTAACCTGACGGATCGACCCGTGCGGCTGTTATTACTTAGCCACGAGCTCCTCACTCACCATCAATCACTGACTTATAAATTACGGACAATACAGGTAGATAAAAAAAAACTTGAACATTAGTTCAAATACATGTTCTCCCCATACATTCCAACTGAAAATGTATGTTTCAATTTTCGTATTTGCCCCTTAAGTGACCCCCATATTCAAAATTCATTTATTTACTTTATCCGTACGTGTTTGGGTCACAGAAATCCATATGTGTACCAAATTTCAACTTAATCGGTCTATTAGATTCGGAGTAAATTGGCTGTGACAGACAGACAAACTGAGTGACACCATAAGGGTACCTTTTTTACCATTTTGGTACGGAACCCTAAAAATCTACAGTATAGTTAGTTGGTAAAGTTCATAAAGAACATATATGACAATAAATATAACAGTCGCCTCATCGCGGCCTCGTGGAAATCGTGTCACCTGTCCAAGTCGTAATCGAGCCAACAATATCGTATGTCTGACAATAACCTATAAAAGGGCATTCCATATACCAAGCTATAGACCAGTCTTTCTCAAAGTGCGGGCGACAACACCCCCTAGAAAGCAGAGACAAAATTAGGAAGCGTTCATTCAAGAATGGGCAGGAGTTTTGGCTATAGAAACCAATCTCGCATTTAAAAAAAATGTTTATTGAAGAAAAGCCAAAGTACTCACTAAAACAATGTTTTATATTTATAACTAGGTGGCTATCCTATACACAATATATCGAAACCCTGATCTCCAAACTAGGGGTATCCCTGTATCTTAGAGATCAGTGTCCCTCCGCAGCTAATTCACAAGACAATACTAGTAACTCATTGGTACAAAGTATTTCTTTACATAGTTAAATAAAGAGAAAAAAAACAATAATAAAAAACCTTAGATAAAATAAAATATTTATTTTATTCTCATTTACAATTTTGCGTGAGTGTTAGGTGAGAATAATTGTATGTACGCTGGATTATGGTCAATATTGTTCATCGATTTCCGATAGCATTTCTATAGTTGTATCAGTTTTGCAAAAACCAAAATCCAAAGTCATTTATTCAAAATAGTCTGAGAATCGGCACTTTTTAACGCCAAAATTGCGTAAGACAGTCCCCCAAAACGCCCGCCCTTCACCACTTCCTAGTGCTTTAGCTGGGAAGAAGAAGTGGCGCGTTAGAAGAACGTGAATTTAAGGTTCTAGAAAAAAAAAACACTCAAGACTGCTTTCCACCAGAGATGTGCTATGCTACATTGTTAAGGATGCGTTTGATATCCACCAATCATATCCATTGGTCCACATAGCACAGCACTGGTGGAAACGGGTTCAACTAAGCTGTTTCTTATATGGAAGGATGCGTGCTATGGATGGGAGCTATGACTGCGCGAGTGGTGTAGCTGCCGCTCCCCGCGCCTCCCTGCTGTCGACGCAGCGCATAGCTCGAGCGGCGCATCTCCCTCGCACAGCTACCTCGCGGCGGCGCATCTTCACAGCACATCTTCCTCGCTCCGCTACACAGCTTAGCATCAGTGGAAACGGTCACATAGTTTCGTACCTTAGCTTTCACATCCTCGCAGCATAGCTGCATAGCATATCTCTGGTGGAAAAGCACCCTTGGCGGGGGCGGGCGATATAAGTTTGAGAACCTGTCCTTTAGACCTACAGAGTAGTAGCAACGTTTTGTAGGTAGTTATAATGTAGGTTATGTGAGTAAGGTATTTGTTCCAGCAATGAGGATTAGTCAGATAGCAAAGAGGAGCGATAACATATAGGGCCAAGACTTTTTCATGTCAGCTGAATCCGGTTAGACGGGAAGGCGACCCCAACAAAGTTGGGAAAAGGCTGAAGATTGATTGATTGGATGGCAAAGACGAAGATGGCGGGATGAGCCTGGACTCCTTTCACCCGTATTCGACCCGTATGTTTGTATGTCCGCGCTTTTCTCAAAAACGAATGAACCAATTTTGATGATTATTTCACTAACGTAATCTACATACTTTCAGGAAGGTTTTAGTATACAACGTGTAACGCTAAATGCGCAAAACCTCTTAAGGGGTCATTGTACTCATCGTTATGAACAACTTTTACTATGGGACCAAACCTGAAATCGCGAAAAAAAAATCAGCTGTTCAGTACATTTATGTTTTCGGCAAAATGTACGGCAAAATGTACTGAACAGCTGATTTTTGTTTCGCGATTTCAGGTTTGGTCCCATAGTAAAAGTTGTTCGTAATGATGAGTACAATGACCCCTTAAGAGGTTTCGCGCATTTAACATTACACGTTGTATAATACATTAGGTAATTATTCTTATGTACGAAGTTATATGCATAAATGTACTGTATCTCCAGCATTTCTAAGCGGTTTTGGACTTATGTAATTCACCTAAAAATGGAAAAATAAATTTCCTTTAAAAAAAGTAAAAACCGATTTAAAAAAAAAAACAAATAATATGACTTTCATAAAAAAACTCAGAAGTCGCTGTCTTCAAGTCTTCAATGCATCTTAGCTTGGCACCGACTTCAGAAGCTGTTAAGTTTTTTATGAAAGTTATTTTTTGAAAGTTGTTTTGAAGTTAGTTTTTTTTTTTAAATAGTTTTTTCTCTTTTACTCAGCACGCCATTCAGCTCGATTCTCGGCAACTGTTGTTTTTTTTAGGGTTCCGTACCAAAATGGAACCCTTATGGTGTGACTCAGTCTGTCTGTCTGTCTGTCTGTCACAGCTGGATATCTCAGGAACTACTGATGCTATCAACTTGAAATTTGGAATAGTTTTAGATGACGTTTACCCAACTATTTTGTAAATAAGAAATAAATAAAAATATTTATATTTTTTTTGCAACAGAAACTGAAAAGGGGTCTTAAAAATTTAAAGTGGGGCTACTAGGGCATGTGGGGTATCTAATTTTTTTTTAGGCCGCACAGTTTTCGACTTTTGATGAAAAATGTAAAAAAAAAACCGTTCCCCCTCTTATCTCCGAAGTTTGCAAAGAGAAAAATCTGAAATTATTCTATGTGATAGAAGTTTATATAAAGATTACAGGAAAAATAAAACAATGTATCTAAGTAGCACACTTTTTCAGAAATCGGAACGGGACCCTCGGTGCGCGAGTCCACTCGCTCTTGACCGGTTTTTTTTTCTGTTAGTCGCCTTTTATTCATACTCTCAACATGACCAAACCATATACTCTTTTCAATTTTTCCACTCAACTGTATACCTATTTTTTCCTGATATTTCCTCGTTCCTTCCAGGCAACCAGTGGTCGCTTGTAACTTACCTAAGTATCAGATATCGCCTTCCAAAGTAAGTACTTAATCTGGTACGTGTCCGTGAACAAGGAAACCGTATAATTTGTGACGAAATTAACAGTAAATATAAAGTGGATATCAGCCAATCTATTCTAAAAACCTCGCCGTGAATACTTAGAGAAAGAAAGAAAATTCGTTGTGGCACAGGAAAATCAGAAACTAAACTAAAAACACAATGATAAAATTTTATCTCGCCGTGAATACTTAGAGAAAGAAAGAAAATTCGCCGTGAATAATTAGAGAAAGAAAGAAAATTCGTTGTGGCACAGGAAAATCAGAAACTAAACTAAAAACACAATGATAAAAGTATAAACACAATGATAAAATTTTATCTCGCCGTGAATACTTAGAGAAAGAAAGAAAATTCGCCGTGAATAATTAGAGAAAGAAAGAAAATTCGTTGTGGCACAGGAAAATCAGAAACTAAACTAAAAACACAATGATAAAAGTAAAAACACAATGATAAAATTTTATCTAATAGCTTCTTCGAGCGTAAACAGTAATTTATTTTTAATTATTTTTTTTTTGTTTAAATGTTTTTGTTTAAATGGTACATCCTAAATTTTCTGTTTCTTAAGATTTACTACATGTGGAAACTTGTAATTGGCCTTATTTTGTTTAAAATTTTATTCACTGTATCTTTTAGCTGTAAGTTTTCCTAATACAAATAAAATAAAATAAAATAAATAAAATAAAATAAAAAAGAACTAAATTAGAGCTATTGGGCCATGAAAGATCTAATGAAAGGCGATCTTCCTCTATCCCTCAAGAGAAGACTTATCGACATGTGTATTCATCCCATTCTCACGTATGGTTCTCAAAGCTACCTTTTACTGGGTACCTACGTCTTTCACTGACTTGAATGTGCCCTGGCGGTTGAGTATGTCTTGCTTACTCAAATGTCTCGCTGGTGGTGGCATGTGTGTTGGATCAATAAGTTCCCTTCAAAATCGCTGATGCCGATCCATGCGTCATGTTCGTGAACGGTCGCCGTCAGTTGGGACTGGTCGTCTCTTAGCTGTTAGCCACGGCTTATTTTAAATTTAATTGTTTTTATTACGGACGCTTTTAACGTGCACGTCTTTCTACATTGTTCTCACATGTATATTTTCAATATGAACGATCTAACCAATAATTTGTAAAAACATTTTGATTTAAAAGAGTGTCCGTGTAGTTTCTTGCCCGTTCTTCTCCATAGGTACCTACTACGCTTTGGAATGGGCAACTAGCTTCATCTTCTGACTGACCGACCCCTTGACAATTCAAAAGTGCATATACTTGGTTTATTTTAAAAAAAATGCTGAAATAAATGAAAAAAAAAAATCTGAAAAAAAAAAAAAAATAAATAAATAAAAAAAAAAAAAAAAAAAAAAAAATTAAATAAATGCTGTGAGTTTTGGTCTTCGACAATTCAGCAGGGGTCCACGCTTGGAGACGTGAGAACGAGAAGAAAACTAAGTATATTAAGTTTACGATACCTCATGTTACACAAGTAAAAACTAGTGTTCTCAGTTGATTCCCGAAGATACCACAGTGTTCCTGGGCATAACTTTAGACGCCAAACTTCAATGGGGCCCCCATATAGGTAAATTGTCGAAAAAGCTTAGCGCTGCAGCATACGCCGTTAGGAAAATTCGTGATTTAACTTGTTTAGAGACAGCCCGTTTATATGTATAGTATACTTTAGTTATTTTCATAGTGTGATGTCGTACGGTATTCTGTTGTGGGGAAATGCCGCCGATATTCAATTTTTGTTTTACAAAAAAGGGCAATTCGTTCAATTTACAAATTAAGTCCCAGACACTCCCTCAGAGACAAATTTAAAGAAATTAATGTAATGACTGTGCCTACACAGTATATTTATGAAAATCTTTTGTATGCTCATAAAAATATCAATCTGTTTAAAAAATACAGTGACGTCCATAATGTAAATAACAGGAACAAACACAAATTTGTTGTACCTACAACCAGGCTTAAGAAAATAGGTGGTTCGTTTAGATGCCAATGTATACGTTTTTATAATAAACTACCTAGCCACATTCAAGAACTAAGCCTTAATAAATTCAAAAAAATTATAAAGCGGAAACTTTGTCAGAAAGCCTTTTATACTGTCAAAGACTATATTGAGGACAAAAAGGTTTGGGATTGAGCTGCTCCAATAAATTTACACAATTAATGTTGATTTAAATACCTTTTTACATATTTTATACAACAACATGAATATTTACTTTGTAAAGTATTACTTATATTATTTTTAATTATTGTGAATGTGAAGACTACGTGGATCATTGTTTTTTATTTATTTTATCCTTTTCTCAGTTTTAGTTATAGTCTGACAGTTTGAGTAATTTATGCGGCCTACCCAAATGTCTTTTCTTTGGTATTGTTCGTCGAATCGTTAAGCTCCTTAAGTTTTGAGTTGAGCTGCACGATTACTGACAAATGCGTGCACTGACTGGACAGGTCCACTCAATCTGTGAGGTTCTTTCCTCAAAAGACCATTTCAGACTGCAATCTACATGGTCTTCACATGATCTGACCAAGATTATGTCTGGATTTTAAAAGAGACTGTGACCTCTGAGTTTGTTTTGGCGTTTCTTCCCAGAGTAGTCAGACAGGAAACGTCGACGTAAAAGTGTTTGTACAAACCTACTTACAGAAAATAAATCATTTATCATTTACATTACTTCAGTACCAGAATTGCGTAACACACAGAACCATCTATTTCGCCAATCCAGCAATATACATTACGTTAATCCAGTTGTCAAGGACAGAGATGTTCAAAACAAACGCTACAATGTACAGTAAAATGGAAACTATTTAGGCACGAGTCCCACCTGGCGATTAGCGAGAAGCGAGTAGAGCTAGCAAGTAAAAAACCGGCCAAGTGCGTATCGAACTACGCACAATGAAGGGTTCCGTAGATGAAAATAATTTACTTAAGTATCCCAAAAACAAAGAATTAAGAAAAACACTTAAATCCCAAAAAATAAATTTATAAAAAAATAAATAAATAAAATCATTTTAATTCGGATAACTATAGATCCATAAATTGTTAGTAACAAAATTAGAACTTAAAACACTATTGTTAGTAACTTAAGCTAAAAACAATTTAAAGACAGAAAAAGAGACAAATAATGAGAAGACTGAAACCTACACAACGAGAAATGGACACTATGGTATCAGCCTTCTCACAAATTGTCTTACTATAGCAGAGGAAGTGTCTGCCGCGACAGCCTTCAGAATACTATTGCGACTGCCCCTTATTCTGCTCAGGAGTGAGGCCGTCTTTTTGCGGATAATCGCATGAAACCCATCTGTATGGGTTACCGCGAACATTTCCGAGGCACTGCAATACCGAGGCAGTCGCAACAGCATCCTAAAAACATTATTGTATTGGACGCGTAGGACATCCAGCGACCTTTTCGAATAGTTGACCCAAAGATTACCGGTGTAAAAACTCTGACAATAAGCTTTAAAAAGCGTAACCTTTACTTAGTCAGTACACCGAGCAAATCTTCGTGCCAACATAATAGGTCTTTACCTATGAAATTGCCGTTTTGTATGAAAAAATTTAAACGAATTTTTTTCATGTAGTTTTTATTTGTATTAATCGAAGTAATCACCCATGCAATCAATGCATCTTTGCCAACGCAGTGGCAGTTTATTGATGCCCTTCTTAAAGAAATCAGCTGGTCGGGAGGCAACAAATTCTTCAAAGGCATTTTGTACTGCCTCTCGGGTATTGAATTTTTTTCCCGCCAAGAAGTTATCCAAATTCTGGGAAAAGTAGTAGTCTGTAGGCGCAAGGTCTGGTGAGTAGGGCGGATGACGGAGAGCTTCCAACCCCAGTTCTTGCAACTTGGAGACCGTCTGCTGTGCAGTATGAGGTCGCGCGTTGTCATGCAGGAGCAGCGGAGACGAGCGATTGACCAATGCTGGTTGGAGATGTGCCAGCTTCTCCATCATTGTGTTCAATTCTTCACAGTACACATCTGCAGTAATGCTCACCCCGTTTGGTAAGAAGCTGTGATGAATCACACCGGCGCTAGACCACCAAACAGTGACCATCACTTTTCTAGGGGTAAGTTTTCGTTTAGGGCATTGTTTAGGTGCTGAACCAGGATCCAACCAACTTGCTGAGCGCTTGCGGTTATCAAACAGAATCCATTTTTCATCGCAGGTAACAATGCGGTTCAAAATTCCTTCATTTGTGTGTGTGTTGAGCAGTGCAAGGCACGTCTCGACGCGTACTTCGCGCTGGCGATCATTGAGTTCGTGGGGCACCCATTTGTCAAGCTTTTTACCTTGCCAATTTGACGCAAATGGACCAATATTGTTTTGACGCCAACGTCGAAAGCTGCTGCTAATTCAGCCGTAGATTGTGTATCATCAGCTTCCACAATCGCCTTTAATTCGTAATTGTCGACCAAAGTCTTGGGACGACCGCGAGGTTTATTTTTCAGGTCGAAATTTCTAGAACGGAAGCGAGCAAACCAATAACAGGTGGTGCGTTGGTTTGTAGTGTTAGCTCCGTAAACGTCGTTGATGTTGCGTGCCGCTTGTGCCGCGTTGCTGCCACGACGGTACTCATATTCCATAATTACTCGAATTTTTAACGTATCCATGATGAAGAAAAAGATTGAAATGCGATGAAAATGTAACACTAATCAATAAACAAATGACTACTTTTAAAAAAAAAAATCCATGTTTTTAAAATAAAATTAATTTGAAATTAGAATTCTTAGCCAAACAAAAATTATTTTGATTTGAAATGGCCAGTACTGCAGAACGGCAATTTCATAGGTAAAGACCTAATATTACCCCTGACCGCCAGCGCCCTACGCTCCCTCTCAATGTCACTATGGTCACTGAGGTCGTCGGTAAGAAAATGCCCAAGATATTTAAACCTAGTCACTCTACGTAATGGCGTACCCTTAATGGCAAGTTCGAGTGTACTTTCCCGGCTCTTACCGGCGACCCCAAAGACCATGTATTCACATTTTTTTTCATTATTTATTTATGCGATAAAATTACAAATTAACGATTTTTGGACTTTTTCCTTAACGTGGGCTGTGCCTGTGAGACCTTTATATATTATTTTTAATGCTATGAATATTTAAAGATTTTTTTGTATGAATAAAAACCTAAAATCATGAAAATCTCGAAATTCTCAAGTTTTCTCAAACAGCGGATTGAAGATTTTAATATGTAAGTACAAATTATTAACCTATTTTTGAATTTAATCTGGTACTGAGACATTTTGCGATATTGGAGATATACAGTGTTTCTTTTAAGTTATAATGTACTACGTACGTACATTATAACTCAATGGCCAACAGGTGGAAATCGGAATCCAGAGATATCAGAAAACTTTCTTAAAAAAACTTTAGTTCTTTTTGATCTTAACAATTTTGGCATACTTATAAATTTTTTTGGTACATAAAAATGAGTGAAATCCGCCAATTTTTTTTAAATTGCTATTCGACTCTTTCGTGTACCTATAGTTGTATAACAGTATAAAAACATACAGTAGGACGACGCCTTTGATCTCGTGGTAAATGCCGACAACGTCTAGACATTGTCGCAACAGCAAGGGTTGTCCCAAAGTAAATTAATTCCTTTGTTTATTTGAGATCAACATTATTATTATTATAAGGGCAAGCGCGCACTGCGGTGCGTTTTTTTAACGCAAAATCTGTGAAGTATGGAATGTCTTTGAAGTGCGCGCACTGCGGTCATGCGTTTTGTTACTTTAGGCCCCGCCCAGTGCGGCAGAACTAACGGAACGCACCGCAGTGCTCGTCCTAAACGACATTTGAGTGCCTGCTTATTTCTAAAGTTTTTTTTTTTCTAATTATTTAATTATTTTTCTTTCTAGATTATTTTTTTCGACATGGATATCATTCTCATGGTTTTTGAGGTATCTTGGATTTTCATTTTGACCTCATTATCGTTTTCAGCGAGCTCAAAAACCATGAAAATGATACCCATTATGAATAATTTGAAAAGTTTTTGCATCCGCCATCTTGGACTCAAAAACCATGAAAATGACACCCATGTCACTATTAATATTTCCTTTATTTCATTATATACATAATATATATGTTACATTTTTAAATAATAGAATATAAAAACAAAACACACAAGGGTCGTGACGGAAAAATCTTAAATTATTTTTCACCTACCCATCTGCCAAGTTCGTACCGTCCGTCCGTTTCTAAAAAACTAAAGAAATTACCAAGCAGGCACTCAAATGTTACTATGTCGTATCTCTGTATTTTTCTGTGTAAGTACATAAACATATACTTAATAATAATAAATTAAAATAATACCAAAATCAACGATAGCCCTGAAAATCGTGTCCCGAACTACGAACACGGTGGAAGTATGCAGCTCGGGCTCGCGCCTCCCGCGTCTCGCACCTCACGCCCCGCACGATTGCCCTGTCTAGACGGCTTCGTCGGACGACTGTATGATTTATAGACTGTGGTTGTATTATCTCAGTAAAGCGGGCGAGCCATACTTGTAGATGTAATGCGTATTGACACGCGCTCTTGTGTGCGTACCTGCAGGTAGCGCGCTCCCGAGCTTACGCACACAAAGACAATGTGCGTGTAACATTTACACATACAAGTATGGCTCGCCCGCTTTCATGAGATAAAACAACTGTACCTAAGGATCATTTCATTGTATCAGAAGAAAAAAATCGGGACGAGCGATAGAAGTTGGTCAAATGCAGAATATTTTTATTTGTTTATTATTCATTCAATATTGTATTAGTTAGTACTTACTTATGTAGATTTCAAAAATGTACAAACGAAACCTTAAGTCCGTACTTTTTGATTTCGTCCCACTGTGCGGCGGTGGGGCAGCTGCCTAACGCTGGCAACCATATTACGTAATGAAGGTGAATGTTTCGACGGTTTGCTGGAATTTTCGCGGTAACAACGGCTATAAACGTGACCGGAAAAGTTGCAATCTAAACGGGGAATGACGATCATTCTACAGGGTTATTTGTAAAACACCGGTAACCTCTTAAGGGGTCATTGTTCTCATCATTATGAACAACTTTTACTATGGGACCAAATCTGAAATCGCGAAAATCATTGTACTCATCATTATGAACAACTTTTACTATGGGACCAAATCTGAAATCGCGAAAAAAAAATCAGCTGCTTCCTACATTTTGACGAGTTTGATGTAGATAGAAATGTACTGAACAGCTGATTTTTTTTTCACGATTTCAGATTTGGTCCCATAGTAAAAGTTGCTTCAGGAGCTCGTGGCTAAGTAATAACAGCCGCACGGGTCGATCCGTCAGGTTAAGCTACGCTTGCCGGGGTTGGTCAGTGGATGGGTGACCATCTTTACATACCGAGATTCCTCCGTGCCTCGGAAAGCACGTTAAGCCGTTGGCCCCGGCAGTTATTCGTGGATCTTTGACAGTCGTTACGGGTCGTCAGAAGCCCAAAAGTCTGACAACCAGTCTTACCAAGGGGTATCGTATTACCCAGTAACTGGGTTGTGGAGGTCAGATAGGCAGTCGCTCCATGTAAAATACTGGTATTCAGCTGCATCCGGTTAGACTGGAAGCCGACCCCAACATAGTTGGGAAAAGGCTAGGCAGATTGAGTAAAAGTTGCTTCATAATGATGAGTACAATGACCCCTTAAGAGGTTACCGGTGTTTTACAAATAACCCTGCAGAATCATTATGCTTTGTTTTCCCCAAAGGTAAAAGGTAAAGGTGCGTGGTGATGTGTGGTGAGGGTGTGTGTGTGTGTGTTTGAGTGGTGGGTACACCCATATTTCGATAGTTAGGCGAAATGGTATCTTAACGGGGTTTGGAACATTGGATATGGAGAAACGGAGCATGAGCATATCAATCTGCCTAGCCTTTTCCCAACTATGTTGGTGTCGGCTTCCAATCTAACCGGATGCAGCTGAATACTAGTATTTTAAATCGAGCGACTGCCTATCTGACCTCCACAACCCAGTAACTGGGTAATACGATACCCCTTGGTAAGACTGGTTGTCAGAATTTCGGGCTTCTGATGACCCGTAACGACGGACAAAGATCCACGAATGACAGTCGGGACCAACGGCTTAACGTGCTTTCCGAGGCACGGAAGAGTCTCGATGGTCACCCATCCACGGACCAACCCCGGCAAGCATTTGAATCAAACTCAAACTCAAACTCAAAGCATTTATTTCAAATAAACCAATTACAGGCACTTTTGAATTGTCAAAGGGTCGGTCTTGGGTCGGTCAGTCAGAAAAATGAAGCTAGTTGCCCATTCCAAAGCGTAGATCCTGGAGAAGAACGGGCAAGAAACTCCACGGACACTCTGACACACTGTGGGAGATGTTACAACAAGACCCCTGGCACATCAGAGCCCACGACCTACATCGCGATATGATCAACAAACTCCAACAACTGGCGATCACCGGTCTTGAAGATCCCGGACCCGAATACACGCGATATGGCCACTTTAACCCAGCTCTCTTCGCCCATAGAATAGGTGAAATTGAATATGTTCATAAAAAGGAGAGAGAAAAGCCGCTCCACAAGCGAACGGCCCTCCCCAGAGAGCGTAGGCTCTGACTCGTAGAGTCACGCTTAGATAATAAATAAATGCAGGTCTAGACTTGCTGGGATTATAATTCCACAAACCTTATTTTTTTTGCACTGTTATAAACTTAAACTAAAAATAAAGTAAGGATAGATGATAGAAATTAGGTTGCAAAAGATCCCCCACAGGACAAAATGCGCTTAAAACAAAACACCATGACACTTTGTTAAATTTATTTCATTAAGTGACATGTCAACTTATGCTCTTAACCAAGTAATAAAATAATATTCTATTCTATTCTATTCTATTCTATTCACTCTTTTAAATCAAATATTTTACATAATATTGGTTACATCGTTCATATTGGAAATATAGATGTGAAAATATAGAGAATGAGTAAGTATGTAAATAAACAAAAAAAGTCAGACTTAAATGAAACAAATCCAATTATTTTGATTTTATTTAAATTAATCATGATTTTTATCAACCCTGCTCCGGGCTGACTGAGAAATTCCTGACGGGAAAACCGTTTTGCGCGACCTTAAAATTGAATGCCTGACCTGACGCTCTGTAGTTGCGTTAGCGACCTATTAAGGCCCAGGTTCCAAGATTGGTTTAGCTCGGTGTGTAAGTGAAATGGCGTTATGGCTGTCTAGTTTGACGCACGAGATAGAAGATTCTCACGCGCACCGGAATTATGTCGTAAAAATGCAAATAAAATCGTATAAAATTAGAAATTAACTATTTAATAAAAAGTAATCCATCACTGGATGCAGTTTGGAATTTGACATTTCATGGTATATTTTTAATTATAATTATAATTGTTAATGAAGGGATAAACTGCTTTTAAAGATTATTAGGAGGTATGTTTAAAGATTTTTTTGGTGCATTAAAATATGTATAATTATGTTTTGGCTTCCATCACTGTATGCGAAAAAGACTTGAAAATATCATATTTTTTTTACATGTCAAAATTATTTACGGTTTATGAGATACACTGCTTTAAAAAACCACTTTTTTGATCGTTTTCAGGAAATCTGGGCCTTAAAACATCGAGGCAGTGCTTCGAGAAACTTCATCCGTTTCATCACATATGCAAACACAGTAAAAGGCCGTTTAAGGCCCTACATCCAAGAGTGGTTTAGCTCGGTGTGTAAGTGAAATGGCGTTATAGCTGTATAGTTTGACGCACGAGATAGAACACTCATGCGCACCGGAATTATGTAGTAAAAGTTGCAAATAAAATCGTATAATAGTTATTTATGCAACTGACGCATAATAAGGGGTATTAAAACACGAATGTGGGTTTATCACAGGAGGTGAAGCCGAGTGTGATAATAGTATCACATGAGTGTTTTAATACCTAATTATGTACAGTTGCATACAAGACTTTATCTACATCCATGTTATGGATTCTCTATAAAAGGTTCTGAAGCAGTTTTTTGCAAAACTAATTTATACTCGTATCGAACATGGCGGCCGGCGTCATAGTATACGACGTGAATTCGAATAAGTTCTTTTTTTAAATTACGGCGCTGTTGTAGTGAAACGCGCGTGCATTACAATGTTTTTTTTTTAAAAACGAGTTGCATTATGAAATTCAGTACAACATTGAAACACCCGTTTGGATGCTATTATGGTTACCATGGTTACTATGACACTGGCTGTTTTAATGTTGGCAATAAGCTAACTGTTTCAGAAACTTTTATAGAGGATTTATAGCATGGGTGTAGATAAAATTAGAAATTAACTATTTAATAATTAATAAATAATGCATCACTGGATGCAGTTTGGCATTTGAAATTTTATGGTATATTTTTTATTATAATTATAATTGTTAATGAAGGAATAAACTGCTTTTAAAGATTATTAAGAGGTATGTTTGAAGATTTTTTTGGTGCATTAAAGTATGTTTAATTATGTTTTTAGTTCCATCACTGTATGCGAAAAGGACTTGAAAATATTATTTTTTTATTCGTCAAAATTATTTACGGTTTATGAGATACGCTGCTTTAAATAAAAAAACCATCTTTTTGCCCGTCTTCAAGAAATCTCCGCCTTAAGAGCAATCTAGCAGCAATCGAAAGCGTTATTGGGTCATAAAATGCAATAGTTTATAGGCTAGCAATTCGCACCTTGCATGATTAAACCGAGTGGTTTGTCAAGAACGAGGGAAGACGTAATTAAAACTAAGGTTTTCATTCTACCATACAAAGGTAATTCTATCTGTCTGTCTATCTGTTACCGTTTCACGCAAAAACTACTGAACCTATCGTTATTAAATTTGCCAGATACTTCTTTCCCCCTGGATATCTATACGGTATGGAACTCACTTATGTGCAATAAATTCTACCACATACTTGTGCCTTGTGTGTGTTGTGCCTTTGCTGACGATAATCGGTGCAGTAATTAAAAAAAGTAGAATTTTAATATTGAGTAAAAAAAAAACAATCGCCGAATGTATGTACGCGCATTTTCAGAAAGTTTGTGGTACGCGCATTACTGCAGAACGGTAGCACTTATTTAGCTAATTCTTTTTTTGTTGTTTTTAACCGTGAGGGCAAGGTTTGTATGAAAGAAAATGTTTGAAAAGTTGCCGGGAAAATTGAAAAATTCGAGAAAACTGAAAGTGCATTTTCTATGGAGATTTTCTATGAAATTTTGGTACGGGACCCTAATAATGATACACGCAGATGAACGCGCGGGTAACAGCTCTAGTTCGCTCATAAAATGAGGTTCAGTAACGGAGGAATCCCGGATTTTAAAGGCCATTAAAGTTTGGATGTATTTTCGGCGAGCATAAACTCGGTTTTGCACGCATACAATAGCATTTTAATTACAAAATGACGCGTGGTCGTTATGGCATGAATCTATTTCTGTTAGAATTATGGATTCCTTGTTGCTTTAAGAGGTTTTAGAGGGGCAAAGTTTAGGGGAGCACTCTGAGAACAGCTGGTTTATCACACTAGTCACACTAGTATTATAAACACGACAGTTTGTGAGAGTGTTTGTGTGTGTGTTTGTATGTTTGTTACTTCTTCACGCTCAAACGGCTGGACCGATTTCGATGAAATTTGGTATAGAGGTAGCTGTCACCCTGGATTAACACATAGGCTACTTTTTATCCCGGTCTACGCGGGTGAAACCGCGGGGCTGCCGCACACACGCCGGGGTGCACGTTAGCTCGATACTCACGTGCCGCGTCGTAAAAGAAGACAACCCTAACGAGTCAGAAGGTATAAGAGTTCGCGATAGAAAGAGAGGCAACTTCTAGGTGAAATAACTGTAGGTAATTAACGCTATGCGACCTGAATTGCACTTTATTGTGTCGTAGCAAAAGTCGCTATTTATTTACATGATTTTGCGGAGTGAATCTTCTAGTAATTGATGTATTCTGTAGTGGTACAAATAATCTTGTTTACAAATCTCCAACTCAAATGAACGTGTATCTGCTTAACATAATGTGTTTGTCCCGAGGATTTAATACGACGAATATTTCTACCTTTTTTTCTTAGGGAATCCCTCGACGGGTGAACATCCTATTAAATGGATTGTTTTGTTAATACATCAGTATTATTTGGAGTCTATGGAACCGTGATAAGTATTTAGGGACCATCTTCGAAAGCGATATAGCATAGCATAGTATAATCAGCCTATAACGTCCCCACTGCTGTGACACATACCTCCTGTCACCGTGTGACCACGCGGGCCCCGTTGTCTTGGTAGATGGGCTCCACTGTACAATCACACCCGCGCGTACGAAACTTCACATTGGTGAATCATTTGGGTTAGGTTAGAATAGTGACCATTACCTCTATTGCTGGTGAATCATTTGGGTTAGGTTAGGTTAGGTTAGAACAATGACCCTTAACGCGCGACGGCGAGCGAGCGAAGCGAGCGGTGCCGCGGCAGCGGCCGCCGAGCGCCATATCCCCTCTATTTTTGGTGAATCATTTGGTTTAGATGAGGCGGTGAATGTCTCGTATATTAGACGATGAAAGCCTTAGGGTTATTGACCTTGATTTCAAGGTCAATGTGGTACTCGTACTGTAAAATATTTTTTTTTCAGCGTCTATTATTTTGCGCACTTTGTTGTTTTCAATAATACACTAAAAAAGGTCTATTGTACCCAAAAAAAAAATAGCTAGTATATAAAAGCGCCGGGTGCGTTTGTACAGTGGTTCCGGTAGATGTCACATGTCTTCGAATTTTTTGGTGGACATGCCGGTTTCCACACAATGTTTTCCTTCACCGTTTTGAGAGCATCGGTGATGAAATTATTTACACAAAGTAAAGCACCTGTCTGGGTTCGAACTCACGACCTACAACCACCAACTCACGAACTTTTTGTATCAAAAAAATCTACCACATCCAACTAAAAATGTGAGCATAGATAATTTCAAAATGTTCCTTAGCTCCAGACTTATTATTTTTTTCTCAATGGTGGCATTACTCGCGCCAGTCCCATGTAATACCAAGACTATAGCCATGAACCAATCTAAATTAACTAAAATTAAAAAACCCTGCCTAAATTAAAATTAAAACTAAATTAAATTAAACTAAATTAAACTAAAATCAAATTAAAATTAAAAAAACTAAAATTAAATTAAGCCTAAATTAAACTAAAATTAAAATTAACTAAAATTAAAAAATTTAACTAAAATTAAAATTAAAAAACACTGCCTTTTCTTTTTGTGTATGGAAAATCATCAAAATGACTTCTCCCGCTCTGGGTGGAGCGGGAGGACGTGTCAGACTTTTACTGACTAAAACCCACCCGTGTTCCTTCAGTTGCCTGTGCCAGGGCCACGGTATCTCCTTCGAACAAACCGCGACCCTGGCGGCCTATTAAACACTGCCTGATTTAAGGATTGATCCCTACTCAGGAGCTGATACAATACTTAAGGCGAAAGCGCCAGGGTAGCCCACGAAATTCAAAATTTCTTACGTTTTTTGCAATTTGTAGGTCAGTGTGAGCTTGTATGTTGATTAAAATATGATTCGCGGCCGTAGCTAATATAGCTTTACAGAATTATTATCATTAGAATCAGCAATACAACTCCATAAGTTAGCATTTACCTCAAACCTCATGATTTTATGAAATCGCTACATTTGAGGTAAATGCTAACTTATGGAGTTGTATTGCTGATTCTAATGATAATAATTCTGTAAAGCCATATTAGCTACGGCCGCGAATCATATTTTAATCAACATACAAGCTCACACTGACCTACAAATTGCAAAAAACGTAAGAAATTTTGAATTTCGCGGGCTAGCCTGGCGCTCAATGATCTTTCTTCTTTAAAACTTCAAGCCTAATTCTATATTGGGGTTCCCAAAACTTAATACTTACCTATGTTTATTATTGGTAGCAAAAAAGTTTAACTTATGTAATGTAGAATTAGGTAAGTAATGAAAAATATATCAGTAATTGATCCATGATTAAATGTAACATTTAGTTATAATTTTAACGTTTTATTATTGTCCATCAGATTATGGAGTGCCAAACTTAATACCTATGCTTATTATTGGTAGCAAAAAAAGTTCAACTTATGTAATGTAGAATTTAAAAAAAAAAAGAAAAAAAAAGAGTTTATTAGGAACAATTTTAGGTATTTAACATAACAATAGTCACGAAGATAGCTGCAAAAGTAAAATACTGTGGCGCAGCTACCAACGCCCAACACAAAATACAAGGAAGATATTTATGTTCCAGACTTTAACATCTATAAAGTAAGTCATAAAAAATTAAAAATTACAAAGAAAAATAAAAAAATATATATTAAAGTTTTTAAGTAGGTACCTACCCAGTGAGGTGGAGTGGAAGTGATGTTGCAATTAGGTAAGTAATGAAAAATATATCAGTAATTGATCCATGATTTCTTAGTTTTAATGTAACATTTAGTTATAATTTTAATGTTTTATTTTTGTCCATCAGATTATGGAGTGACAAACTTAATACCTATATTTATTATTGGTAGCAAAAAAAAATTAACTTATGTAATGTAGAATTAGGTAAGTAATGAAAAATATATTAGTAATTGATCTATGATCTCTTAGTTTAAATGTAACATTTAGTTATAATTTTAATGTTTTATTTTTGTCCATCAGATTGTGGAGTGCCAAACTTAATACCTATATTTATTATTGGTAGCAAAAAAAAATTAACTTATGTAATGTAGAATTAGGTAAGTAATGAAAAATATATTAGTAATTGATCCTTGATTTCTTAGTTTAAATGTAACATTTAGTTGTAATTTTAATTTTTTATTTTTGTCCATCAGATTATGGAGTGACAAACTTAATACCTATATTTATTATTGGTAGCAAAAAAAAAAATTAACTTATGTAATGTAGAATTAGGTAAGTAATGAAAAATATATTAGTAATTGATCTATGATCTCTTAGTTTAAATGTAACATTTAGTTATAATTTTAATGTTTTATTTTTGTCCATCAGATTGTGGAGTGCCAAACTTAATACCTATATTTATTATTGGTAGCAAAAAAAAATTAACTTATGTAATGTAGAATTAGGTAAGTAATGAAAAATATATTAGTAATTGATTTCTTAGTTTAAATGTAACATTTAGTTGTAATTTTAATTTTTTATTTTTGTCCATCAGATTATGGAGTGACAAACTTAATACCTATGTTTATTATTGGTAGCAAAAAAAGTATAACTTATGTAATGTAGAATTAGGTAAGTAATGAAAAATATATTAGTAATTGATCCATGATTTCTTAGTTTAAATGTAACATTTAGTTGTAATTTTAATGTTTTTTTTTTGTCCATCAGATTGTTTAGGAAAAGCTGTAACTTTCTATACATAAGAAACTAATGTGCTTATTTATATTTTTATGAGAGTGTTAAAATAATAATGCCTCTACAATTATTGTGGATGCATAAAAAAAACCTGTGCATTGATTTAAAAACAACAAGCTTTTTTTACTAACAAGCTTTTTTTATTGTTAGATTAACTCTTTGCACAATCTGGCTGAATAAAAATTTCTTGGCAATTATCCACTTTACCTTTGTTTACAAACACTGTTTGTGTAGCCAAAAACAGTCATTATTTCAAGAATTTAAGTAGTTTCTACAGGAATTGTGCAGTAGAATTTGCCTGAAATATAATAATTGAGCAATCCACTTACCGGTATAAGATGTGGAACTGTAGGAATCGGCAGAAGATGCCGATAAAGATCTGCTTCTATAGCGCGCCGATTTTTTCAATGCGCCTGATTTCCCGCGCTGGCCCTCGAATTTTCCAGCAGCTGCACCAGCCTCGGTGTTCCCGCCACGCACCTGGCCGGGGTCCGTCACAGGACTATCACTCGGCACATTAGCAGCCACAACACTTTCTTTCCTAATCGAATTCAGCTGATTCGGCTCTCCATGACCGTCAGACATATTTGAATTTTTATTTTTTAAATATTTTTTTTTCTAATAATAATTCAATTACAATTTACGGTTTTCTGTAGTAAAACCTCTTTACGATTGTACACTTTATTTTTTTTTCGATTTTTTCCGATAGTCGCACTCAAGAACGGTGAAATAAAAATATCAATAATAAAAACAGCAGTACACACAACCGCAGTGGAGATTAAAATAAATTTGAAGATCGGGGGAACACTTCGCGGTATAAAAATAAATTCATATGGTAGTATTACGTTATTTTGTTATCGGTAAAGTCATGAAAAACTAAAAAATTAAATAGAACAGATGGAAAATACAATTTCTTCAGATATCCGCCCGAGCAAAACCGCACACCCCTCTTCCATGCTTCACCCCCGAAACTGAAATGTCATTTTTTCGATCGGCATTCAGTCAGCCAGGGATTGCATTCGCACTTTGACAATAAACCGTAAACTAAAGTAAATAGTTCCGATTATTCTTAAAAAATAAAAACTTAACAATCTTGTGAAATTATTTAGAAAAACCTATTAAGAGACAAATGTAATGGTGGAAGTTATCCACCATTACATTTGTCTGCAAGATTTATCTTCGTTTTCCGCCACCAAAATGAATACATTAAGCAATATCTAAACCACCAAATATGTTAAAATTATCATTTGTGTCATTTTATGTAAATCCAGCACTTGTTTATTTCATTACACAGCCCTACCATCTTTTAGGTATATTCCCTATTCATTTTTTGTTGCACAGTATCTTTGAATGAGAAACCGGTGTTACCGGTTTTTAGTCTGTGAACGTTTGGTTAAGAAACTCCTACGCCCATCACTAAGCTCGCCAATATGGAAGTGAAACGTATGTCAACTACTGCGCGACCAAACAACTAAGAAATAAATAACTCAAAAATACTTTCTATTAATAAACTTGGTGAGTAAATATTTACAAAATCAATAATTAAACTATTGTTTCACAAATTTCACTGAAAATCGTCCATTTTTATGCGCCGTTCACAAATGGAAATGTACCCGAATATCGTCATCATAGCATTCGCCGGCGAACAAAGATATTTTTAAAAGATACATAGCCTATAAAAATATTTAAATCACATTCGAAAGCGTTGTAAACAAAACCTTTTCAGCGTATCCATTGAGTTTTCATTGATGGTTTTCCTGTATAATTTTGAAAACATACATGTGTGACATTTTATAGTTGTCATCATGTTTACATGTCATGCATTTTATTATTTTATGTATTTAATGTAGAGGAAAGGTGTTGGAGCGTGTATATTTATCATAACAAGCGTCATATTGTGTAAAGTTAAGTGATAATGTCTTGTAAATAGTTGTTTTCGAGATATTAAGCCAAGGCTGAAATCTCGATAATAAATTGAACACACACACACGCTTTGACATGTGCAATTTAGTTTTTTTTCCTCATGTCAATGGAAAGAGTCGTCATTCAGTATAACACTTGGAAATTTTGAGTTTATTCTTTTCAATGTATTTATTTTCATGTTCCATTACTTTAGAATTCAGCACATAAGTACTCTCCAGAATACTACTCAAATGTTTGAATGAAAGAATTACAGGAATGTATCAGCTATCTGTTATCTTGTGTAGTTATAATTATAATAATATCAGGATTGAGTTACCAGTCTTACCAAGGGGTATTGAATGGGTAACCTAATCGTCATCTTCTTCATCTAAAGTGCACAACATAAAATGTCTCATTTCAAACAACAATACCTTAAGATTGACAACTTACATGGAAAAGGGTCATATATTACAACCCCAAGTATTTTATTTTTATTTTACTAAATGACTGAGTGAACCCATAGCATATGACCTGGTAAAGCATGAATAATGTTAACGCAGCAAGCTATTAACAGTAATGCCATTGCTAAATAAGTTTCTTATAAAGGTCAATTTAGACCAAACCAGCGAATGCTCATTCTATCCCCACTCTACCAAATTATTTTTGTGTAAACAGGGATAGAGCACTCCTTTGTTGGTCTCTCCCTACAAAAATGTTAAGAATATCGACAAAAAAATGCTCTAGTTCTTGTTCTGGTTCCATGTTCGTTAAGTCTAAACCTTTTTTTTAAACATTGAACACACTGTAAAAATTTATTGCAATTTCAGTTTACCATTTGTGTATTAAACACATAAATAAAAAAATAGAAATCACACCTATAGTTAGCCAGAGATATTATTTGTGGATCTTTGACAGTCGTTACGGGTCATCAGAAGCCCAAAAGTCTGACAACCAGTCTAACCAAGGGGTATCATATTACCCAGTAACTGGGTTGTGGACGTCATATAGGCAGTCGCTCCATGTAAAATACTGGTATTCAGCTGCATCCGGTTAGACTGGAAGCCGACCCCAACATAGTTGAGTTAGCCAGAGATGTACCTATAGTACACCCTCATTTCCGGATACGGTTGATGGTAATTGGGGTGAGCCTATGGCCATTAACCCTTTAACCGCTTACGTCGGTCTTATACGAAGCTAATACAGTCTGTTTTTCCTTCGTTCCCAGATTTCCATGGATTTAGAAAAGGTATATATTTTCCGTTTTTTCTCACATTTTCGTATGGGTATGCGTGGATAAAAAAATCATTTGCGTAGAGATTACATGTAGTTTCTAAACTATTTGCGTTGTATATGTGCAAGTTTAGTAAATATCATACTCGTGGACTTATCCCCATTTATTTATAGTCAGCCCAGCATCTCTATCATTTCTATGCAGCCGGCTCCTCAGTATTATTTATTATTTACTGGCTTTTGCCCGCGGCTTCGCCCGCGCATGCATACATATAAACCTTCCCCTTTAATCACTCTATCTATTAAAAAAAAACCGCATCAAAATCCGTTGCGTAGTTTTAAAGATCTAAGCATACATAGGGACAGACAGACACCGGGAAGCGACTTTGTTTTATACTATGTAGTGATTTATTAAACATAAGTTCACAGTGCTTACGACCAAATCACTTATATTTTAGTACTTAGCTAAAAACTAAAAATAGGAGAAAAAATACAACAAAAAAAAAGTTATAGGTACTAACTTACATAGAAACAAATATATTTATATATGTATTTACAAACTTGGCAGGTACGGCTTATCATGGAAGATAAGTTGTGTGAAATGTCCAAGGATATTATTATTATTATTATTTTTAAGTGTCTTGATAATTCTCGGGACCCTGGGGTCCCGGACCTTTAGATGGCATACGAGGGGCCAAAGCCAACTCGCAGAGGCCCGTTAGACGCTTGCAATGAAATGAGGCACCAACCGACGATTATCCCTGTATTCACCATGCAAGTGCACCCAAGGACGAACCAACGGTTGGTGTAGGACTATTGCAGTATATGGAAACAAAGACATTGGACTATGGATTTGAGTGGCTAAAGTGGACTGGTTGCCTAGAACTATGAAAGGACTATGGCCCCTGCCGGATCAATGTTTTATAATACACGGATAAAATGGCAGGGGTTGACTTGCACACTCAATAATGGGCCCCAAAAACGGTCGCTAGCACATAGTGTCGTAGCGCAAAGGGGGCAACATGTCCTGAGGTGCTTGTGAGGAGTGGAGAGGTATCCCACGGTTCTCAGAACAATCCCAGAGCCTGGAAGATGGTCAAGATCCCTACAAACACTTACTGGGATACTTCCTTCTTCCGAGCACGTTTGCTCTTACGAATCTCCACTCAAGCCAGCCAATAAAGGCAAGAAAGAGGTGGGAGCACTGTTCCTCGTCATTATTCACTCCAGCCGGCCAATAAAGGCAAGCCAGAGGTGAAGAACAAGACTTCTCCCGGGAGATAGGGTCCGTGGGGTCGCTACTGCCCAACAGCTCGCCACATGCTGCCCAGCGGGTCTCTGTATCTCTCTTGGTCTGGCTCCTCATCCTAGACCTGTTCCGGCAAAGTAAACTCTACCGGCACAGACCCAGAATACGGAACGCGCAAGCCCCACCACGACGTCAACGTAGAGATACGGCGGTGGGGTATTATTATTATTATATCTAGATCTATGTGCTGGGTGAGCAAAGAGTTCAGCAATGTGGCAGCTCGGGCTGTGGGTGTAGTAGTAACTTCCTTTCTAGCCATAATATCATCTTTCACAAAATTCATCCATTGTTTCTTTGGTCTTCCAACTACTCATTATAGTCATACTCAAAACTTTCTTTACAACATGTTTCTCATTTGTCCGCATCACATGCCCGTAGCATGACAGTCAATTTCCATACCACCACCTCAAAAGGCAAAATACGGAACCCTTATAGGATCACTTCCTTGTCCGTCTGTCGGTCTGTGTATCTATCAGTTTGTCAAGACCCTTTTTCTCAGGAACGTGTGGACGTATCAAGTTGAAATTAAGGCGAAAGCGCCAGGGTAGCCCGCGAAATTCAAAATTTCTTACGTTTTTTTGCAATTTGTAGGTCAATGTGAGCTTGTATGTTGAATAAAATATGATTCGCGGCCGTAGCTAGTATGGCTTTACAGAATTATAATCATTAGAATCACCAATACAACCCCATAAGTTAGAATTTATCTCAAACCTCATGATTTCATGAAATCGCTAGATTTGAGGTAAATGGTGGTGGTATGTGGTGGTGGTTCCATCCACAATCCACATTCATGCTCAACACTTTCCTGATAATATTTTTGTCATCTGGAAATTTTTGGCATGAGGAAAACTTCATCCCAACCTCTTACCAAAGCGATTAAACGCAGTCAATACCCCATTCAACCTTGATTTACTCCCCAAGGTTACGAATATCTCAAATAATAACAATAGCTTGAGATGCTATGAGTTCTTACATAATATATGATAATTTATTTCAACAATAAAAACTACTGAAATGACTTGTGACGTAACGCTTTTATTTCGTACAAGATTGGACGAATTTATTATCTTTCAAATGAGCTATCTGTTTCATGTTATTTAATCATTTTGAGCGGTAAACGTAATTAACTAATTCGAAATCGAATTATGAGATATCAAAATCAATTAAGCTAGGCACTCACGATCAGTCCAGACCTCGTGAGTGTCGATTCTTCAATACATATTTTGGCGCGACGTCAATCCACGGATTTTCCGTGCGCACCGTAATTCATAGCCTCACGCCATTTGTCCGTGAGTGCGAAAACGGTGGGCCGTGGCATAAGATTATGCACCTTATTTACAAGTTAACACAAATCAATTTCCTTTAGTATTTTGGCGGCGCCCATCCATTTCATTTAATCCAAATGGACTGACCGTGAGTGCACAGCTTAAAATATTTATTAATTCTTTGCGATTCTGAAGAACTGAACAAACCTAGATAGCAAGCACAATTTATGAGGAAGTTTTATTGGGTTTCAGAGGGGCTCGTGGCTAAGTAATAACAGCCGCCGCAGGGTCGATCGATCAGGTTAACCATCAGGGTGACCATTTTTACACACTGAGACCCCTCCGTGCCTCGGAATTGTCAGTCCTGGATCTTTGACAGTCGTTACGGGTCGTCAGAAACCCGAAAGCGTGACAACCAGTCTTACCAAGGGGTATCGTATTATTAAGGGGTATTTACTGGGTTGTAGAGGTCAGATAGGCAGTCGCTCCATGTAAAATACTGGTATTCGGTTAGAATGCGGTTAGACTGGAAGCCGACCCCAACATAAGTATTTAAGAAAGGGCTAGGCAGAAGAGATGATGAATGGGAAGAGGAATTTTGGAAAGTATCTAGAAGTCTGCAGTTACAAATTTGGTACACATATGGATTTCTGTGACCCAAGCACGTACGGCTAAAGAAAATAAATGAATTTTGAATATGGGCGTCACTTTTAGGGGGCAATTAAGAAAATTAAAAAAAAAAGTTTTCAAACTGTACCGCGTGACATATCAAGTGAAAGGGCTTAATATGACGGTCTCAAATATATTTTTTTTATAATTTTAAAATAAACAGTTTTAAAGTAATTTAAGAAAATATAAGAAAATTGACCATTCCCCCCACTTATCTCCGAAACTACTAAGCGTTCTAATAGTTCTATACTTGTAGATTACAGGAAAACCTATAGGAAGTTTGTGGTCTTAAAATAACATGGTAAATCTCTCAATATTGTTAGTGCCAACTTACATTTACTGTTGGAATGTATGGGAAAACATGTTAAGTTTGTTCTTGGGATAATGTCATCCCAATTACGGAACCCTTCATTGTGCGTAGTCCGACACGCACTCGACCGGTTTTTATTTTTCTTCAAATACCATCGAGTGGGATATCAAAATAAAGTGTTTTAAAAGGTGATATCAAAAATATATACAATTTATATGGTTAAAATCACCTCGAAGTGACAAATCCTAAAAAACACGTACAATAAAACAAAAAAAGTATAATAAAATAAAATAGGCATTATTTCTTGTTCCCTGTCCCACGACCGTTGGTGGATGTAAGTGCTCATTTATTATCCAAAGGTCAAGCCTATGATGCTTTGAGCAGATTTAGGACGCTCGAAGGCGAGCATGGGTGCCTATCCTTTGTTACGTAAGGGCGAAGCGGTTGCACTTCCCGCAGCGCCGGAGACGATGCAGAAGCAACTTTAAAGTGTTTTGAGGTTAGGTCTGTCCTTTCGGTGTCTCCCAGTGGTGGACATCGGGAATAATCGGTAATTTTGGCATTCAAAAAGTGCTGATACTCCGCCTAGTTTGAATATAAAAACTTTTTAACAAAAAAAAAACCGACTTCCAAAAATCACTACAAAGTGAAAAATAACTTTGATTTCGGAAGTCGGTGTCTTTCGTTTTTTATTTACTTTCTTTTTTTTTTGCCACCGACTTCCGAAATCAAAGTTATTTTTCACTTTGTAGTGATTTTTGGAAGTCGGTTTTTTTTTTTTGTTAAAAAGTTTTTATTTCTCGCTTTTTAGTGGGTCTGTTTATAATTTGTATAAGTTACAATAGTCTAATGTCAATTGCTCATCACATGTTACAAAATATTGCTTTTCCCGATGCTGGGACGTTAATTGTTGAGGAGTTCTGCTGGTAAGAACCAGGAGAACTCCTCAACAACCACTCACCACACGCATTGTTTGACGAGCGGAAATTGCTTAGCAACCATATTAAAGTAATCGAATCGCAACCCGTGAAATATTTATCATTGAGTAGTTCCGGTAGCCATCTGTGGTCTTCATCATCAGTTCCACTTCACCAAGTGGTGCTTTCCGAGAGCAAATGCACAAGCTACTATAAAAAATACCCAAATCGCTATAGGTGTGCCTATAATATTTGAAGAGTTCCTTCGATTTCTCCAGGATCCATCATCAGAACTGGATTTTGAAAAAAATGGGACCATTTGGGAAGTATACCCTTTCCAACAAAAAAATAATTTTGCAAATCGGTTGGCAAACGACGGAGTTATGCGCGAACAAACATATAAAAAAAAAAAAAAAAAAAAAAAATACAAACATCCGAATTGAGAACCTCCTCCTTTTTTAGAAGTCGGTTAAAAATTACTTTTGATTTTGATTTTACGGCCTTCTAATTTCTCCAATTTATCTTGAATTCCAGCTAGTTATAATGTCGAGTGTTGGCCGCGGTAGAGGGTACACCGGCCGACATCACTTGCGGGAACAGCGGCCCGGCGACGACCGAGACGCCGAGTCTGACGCCGCGAGGACATTGGCAGAACTTAGTCCGCGATCTACTGGTAAGTGGCCACTTAATTTGAAATGATAAACCTCTTCATTGATATAATATTTATATTTTATCTTCTTGCACACATACAAACTTGGTACAGGGTAACAATATTTAACAAACTATTTAACTAAGCACTCAATAAGTATCAGTATAGACTAGATTTCTAGACAACCTTTAGGTTTCGAAGATCCAAGAGAATTAACTTAGAAACTAGGTGACGCTCCAAACATCACGTTTTTTTACCAACTTCCAGCCATACTTTTTGGCGGTAAATGTCAAATGAGATACTTTTTAACTACCAGCTAGAAAATACCAATACTTTTGGCGGTAAACGTCAAATGAGACACTTTTTAACTACTCGAAAACACAGATACAAAATCATCTGAGTCAAATCACATACTTTCAACTCTAAATTCAGTATTTTAAATCAACAAAATGTATTATTATTTGGAAATCATGACAAATTGAACTGAAAATTTTCTTCGAACGTGCTTAAAAAGTAACTTTTATCAATTCCGGAATCGTTCGATTTTCGGGGTACCCAGAAGATGAATTTTCGAAGCGCGGGAAATGCTATTGACCAATCGGCACGCTCCACGCACCGCACCTCTTTTTCCTGTACCGCTATTGGTCGGCAGCTGCCGCCATGTTAGCGCGCCCCGATTGACAGCCGCCATACTTGCGAGTGAGACGGAACTAACAGCTGCAGTGTATTATGAACTTTATAGTAGTGATCTAAGGTTGATTAATCTTCGGGGTCATACTTTCTTTTCTGTGCGAACGAAGATTCACGACGCTCCTTATCAGTTGGGTACAATACAGTACCGACTGTAAATTTGTCTATGCCGGAATCCCTGGATTTCCATACAAAAGTGCATTCCATAATAGCCAGACTGGTGTGTGGTTTTTGTGTGTGTGTTTATTACACCTTCATAAAAATAATTAAAATCAACTCTTTTTTCAGATCCTACGAGAATGGAAGTGAAACGAGAGAGTGAGAGGGAGACGGTGGAGCCTGAGAAAGAGATAGTAGCAGACAAACAGGAGAATCACTCGCCGGTTGAAGAAGACACCACTCTCAAAGAGTTGCTGCGCGTCGACGAGCAATATGTACCGCTATTGACACTGGTGAGAAAATGTTACATCGTCTTTTTTAGGGTTCCGTATCCGAAGGGTGAAATGGAACTCTATTACTAAGCCTCCACTGTCCGTCCGTCTGTCAGCGAGCTGTATCTCATGAGCAGTAAAAGGTAGACAGTTGAAATTTTCACAGATGGTGTATTTCTATAGATCAGTCTGCCTAGCCTTTTCCCAACTATGTTGGGGTCGGCTTCCAGTCTAACCGGATGCATCTGAATACCAGTATTTTACATGGCGCGACTGCCTATCTGACCTCCACAACCCAGTTACTGCGTAATACGATACCCCTTGGTAAGACTGGTTGTCAGACTTTCGGGCTTCTGACGACCCGTAACGACTGTCAAAGATCCACGAATAACAGTCGGGACCAACGGCTTAACGTGCTTACCGAGACACGGAGGAGTCTCGGTATGTAAAGATGGTCACCCATCCACTGACCAACCCCGGCAAGCGTAGCTTAACCTGACGGTTGGACCCATGTGGCTGTTATTACTTAGCCACGAGCTCCTCC